>JAYESA010000013.1:71632458-72334997 GCA_036927795.1 Iris macrosiphon | reverse complement strand
TTTCATTCATTCATTCATTCATTCATATGTTTAGTGATCTTGTATTTTATTTCTATTATCTGTTTTATATGCTCGATTATGTTATTAAAACTTCTTTCAGAGGTATGTACTTCGCTCCAATCCTCACTGTATATATTTTTCCAGATGATTGACTTTTAGAGCAGTGTCCCGCATTCTATGGACCGCAGGATGGTGTACCTTTAGAGGATCCTCTTGTAGACCAGGAGGACTTAGTTGTAGAGCCCGATGAGGTCTCGTTTATTTGTGTTGGACTTGTATTATACTATTTGTGGAGATTCACGGCTTGTATAATATTTCAGATTATGGATTGTATCTTTATTCTTTCCTTCGCTATTCCATTCGTGCTTTATCTTTCTTAGTTTGTTTTTGTGATTGAGTTTAGATTATACTTGTGAGATACTATATTGTTCCTTCGTTTGGAGTTGAGATAATTGACAAGTACCATATTATATTGTTAATATGTTAGATAGTTAGAAATGATCCATACAACGTTCTATCGCCGATACTGCGACGTAGGCTGGGCGTACCCACGTACTCGTTACCGAATATCCGGGTGCGGGTCGTGACATAACCAAATTGCCGCTCTCCCACACTACCTGCAGCACTTCTCATATAATATAATATCCCGACCACATCCTATATATATAATATCAAAGGAACCCCCCAAATCAACGACTATAAAGTATAAAGCTATAATCTAACATCCCGTGTGCACTACACTTTTCATATAATCCAACATTCATCGCTAATTAGATAAAATTTAGTAGTAACTTGACACGCTCATGAACACACACATACATATGAACACACACACACAATTTTATCCTCACAACCCAATTATATGATACTCAACAACATATGATACTAAATTCATAATAAAATCCTATCAAACAAATATATACCATATTTGTGGGTGTTTTATTATGTGTGTCCATGTGTGTGATATACTAGTACAAACAAATTTTCGAATTATGCAATCAAACTTCCATACTAACTAGGATGTGTCTCCATGTATGTCCGGGTGTATCGCTATGTATGTCCGGGTGTGTCTTCATGTATGTCCGGGTGTGTCTCCATGTATGTCCATGTCCACGTGTGTCAATATGTGCCCGTATGTGTCCGTATCCATGCGTGTCTATATGTGTGTATGTGTTAGTACGAATCATGTCATGTAGGGTTGTGTCATGTGTGTGTCCATGTGTTTGGGTCCATATGTCAGGGTTAGGATTGTGTCCTGTGTGTGCCCATGTGTCCTGATTTTGTCCAGTATGTATGTGTGTGTGTCCTAGTTGTGTCCAAGTTTGGGTTAGGGTTTATCGAGCCGGAAGGAAGAAAGGAGAAGCGCATGAGAGAAGGGTCGACAGAGGAGCACCACGCCGGAGGGGAGGAGCCATGCCGGAGGGGGAGAAGTCACGTCTAGGGTTGCCTGTGTCGGGGTTGGGGGGCAAACATGGACGCGTTGGGGGTGGGGGACGAGGGAGGCGATCGAGGGATGGGTCGCCGGAGCCGCGGAGAGTCCGCCGGGGGAGGGTGGATCGCCGGGGGAGGGTGGATCACTGGTGGGAATGTGTAAGAAAAAAAGTTTAGGGGAAAAGAAATAAAAAGTCGAATAGACGAGGGAACCCTATATTCAGTAATTTAGCAACGTCCGTTCGAGACGTCGCTAAACGTCGCTAATAAAAAAATTACGATGTTAGAGACGTCGCTAAAAATATCGTTAAAGATTAAAACAAAAAAATGTCGGTAAATACGTAACTAAACATCGCTAAATCATAAAAATCAGCGATGTTTAGTGACGTTAAAGAAGCTTATAGGGACTATTCTTTTAAAAACGAAAGTATAGTCACTAAATGTCGCTATGTGTCGCCAATAGCGATGTATAACAACGTTTATTTTAGGAGTCGCTCAAGTCTTTAATATTAACAATATTTTATTATGACCTCGCTAAAAAATGTTGCTATTTTATAATATTTTGGTAGTGGATCACATATCTACACTAACACTCCCTGCCCCGGCTGGTATAGTAGATCCAACCATGGCATGCTATGACACGTGATTCTCTGAGAAGGTATCTACTCTCCCTAAGGATTAATGTCCATACAAGTATAAGAACAACAGGGCTTGAACAGGATACACTAGGAACCACTAGGAATATTATCTCATGACGGGATCCAAAAATACCAATCCATGTAACCATGTGTCAAAGAAGTCAAGGATATCTACAATAGATACAAGAAACATATAAGATATCATAAACAAGAAACTATCAGAGAATGTACTCACCTGAGGTCCAAAGCAATAAATATAAAATTGTGTCTGAACTAGAGTCCAAGTGACCTATATATAATGTAGCTTGGTCAAATAGTATTTTAAAGTCAACAATAAATTTAATTAACTTAAAATTATGTTTTTAGGTCAAAACTATGTCACAATAGTCAAACTAGGTCAAATTTAGGTCAGCACAGTCAAACTAGATCATTTTCTTGTTTTTAGGTTGATTTTACCTATTCGCAAGATTTATAAAGTTATACTAGGTCTTAACAAGTCATTATTTGGATTTTAGGTGCCAACTAGGTCAAACTAGTCAATAGTAGTTAATACTAGACCACTACTAGATTTCTATGCTATACTAATAAGTTACTAGCATATATTACCCTAATATATACCTGTACCAATAATTTTTAGCAATACCTTGGCCTATAGCTATTTACCTTACCCCGTATCACGGTATCTTAACCCGTATTATGATATTTTAACCTGTGTTACACATTTACCTAATACCTTAGCTCGTATCTCGAATACCTTAACTATATTAATACCTTAGTTCTAGGGTCAATACCTTGGGTCAAGAATTCTATTGAGAGGGTTTGGTGAGTCCCTAGTGCTGCGGAAAGCCGAAAGGGGTCCCAGGTGGATTCTGGGTGGCTAAACTAGGTTTTAAAGTCATACTAGTTATAATCTATGATATAATAATATCATATATACTATATATACAATAACTTAGCCTAACACTTAGTACCTAGCCAATATCTTAGTATTACCTCATTACCTAGCTATTACCTTATTATTATCTCATTACCTTAACCAATACCTTAACATATTATCCCGTATCCTAGTTTCTAGACTAATACCTTAGCTAATATTATTACCTTGACCAATACCCAAAAACTTAACTCATACCTTGGTACCTAATCTATTACCCAAGCTAGACACTACCCTTACCATGGTATCTTAATCCAATACCTAATATCACAACCTTACCTTAGTATCCTAGTATTACCTCATACTATTTCTAATATTTTGGTATCTTGGTATTCTAAATACCTTAGTACATCATAGGATACCACACTCTAATTTATCCCAAACATATCCCGCTTGTTTGTACATGGTATTATGGTACCATAATAGATATCATATGATACCAATTTCTAAGATACTAACCCATGATCATAACTTACACTTATCTTACATCCAAGATACTCACCCTACTCTTGGCACTTGACATCTTAATATTACCCATTATCTAGCTCTAATACCCAATATCTTAGTATCTTGACCAATACCTTATCCTCCTAGTTTCTTACCCAACTAACTCTAATACTAATACTTGATACCAAATGGGATACCTTACTCAAGCCCCAATACTCATTTACCCTCACTAATGATAGTTGAACGTCATGATACCAATATCATCATGGTACCCAAGTATCATACTAGTACCTTGCCCAAACTCTAATACCTTGACACATAACTTACCTATACTTAGCTTATTTGATAATCATTTGTATCAACACTAACACATACACTAAGTAATACCCATTATCTAATATTTATATATATATATGCTATATCATACAAATTTGGGCAACCTATGATACCTATACTTACTTGATATCCATACTACCTAGGCTCAAAGGATACACTAAATGCATATATCGTATAGTCAGTTCTCTACTTGTAAGGAATACTGTATCCATTAGACCTATTCAATAATTTTTAGGGTTAAAGTATATCGTATTCCTTCATATTATCTTTTTAAAACTTCAAACGGATCACATTTTTGTGTCCGGAAGCTCCCAAAATCGTAAAAATATCAAAACACGTTCGTTTTTCGGACACATTAGACAAACAATTTTACAGAAAGTTCCAAAAATAATTTAGCTTATTAATTTATATATTTGGAAAGATAACTTCGATACGGTTCTTTTAAAAATATGGAAGATTAATCGGAGTCATGAGTTAGGAGTTATGGTATTTCTAAGTTGCTATGGCTGCTAAAATTGACGCTAAATACTATGATGAATTTGAACTATTTTGGACAAAAGAACACATGTATACAGCTAATTTACCAATTTCACCTATACGTATCATGGCGTATCATGATACGGACTCTACGTGTCCAATTTTGGGTACAAGAATACTTTATACCATCAAATAAACATCAATAGTTCTCATTAGGACACAATACACACACTCATTGGACATAATTGGGGTTTTTCCTAAATTAAGCCCCAAAATTATGACACCAACTTAGATCTACCAAATTGAGGGATTCTAGTGCCTAAATCTGCCATTGAAAAGTCAAATCTAACTATGTGAAGGTTCCTACATGACCAAGGGGTGTTCCTAACTATTAATTTGATAAAATTGAGAGAATTACCTAGTATTTTGGTAGTCTCTTTGGAGAATTCTGAATTTGGACACGAAGGGGATGAGTCTGACACGATCTTCTAGCAAGATACTCTTTTATGGAACTTTTTGTGCTCTCCGATGCTCTAGGCTTTCATGATGGTGAGAATGAGTGTAATTGAAAGTATATTGAGTGTAATCGGTAGAAAAATTGGTTTGCTTAGGGAAGAAGAAGGTTTGGAAAAAATAAGGCTAATGAGTGAAATAAAATAAATGGATGAGCCCTAAATTAAACTTATCTCTTATAGTAAGGTTTGGTCATGCCAAAATATCAAATTTGCTCCTCTCCATTTTTCATAAATAGAATCTAATTAACTAAAATAATGAATCTCTACAACTAAGAGGAATATTCTTTTCATGACAACTAAACTTAATTAATTATAATTACTGAAGTCATGACTAACAATAATTAGCACTAACTAACACTTATAAATTCTAATAGGCTAGCCACTTACTAACACTAATATAATTCCAGACAATCACTAATATAAAATAATATATAAAAATTTAAAAAACATACAAAATTACCAAAATTTACCTATGGTGGAAAGTGGTAGTTATACCACCTTAGAAAAATTTTATTCTCAAAATTTAATGATGAAAGTAGACACAAACTGAAAGGATAACTCATGATCCAGAAGATAATCTTGTCTCCTTTCTTTTACGGTCATAACATACTCATAAACCTAACTATAGTCAAGCCTCCATCTAGTCATGGTCTAAGAAAATCTCATCTAAAAATTATAGCAGCATACAATTCTGATAGCTACACTATACATTTTTAAAAACACAATTATGGTCTCTATCTGTCATGATATTATAGTCTCTATCAAGGGTTTACTAATGTAAGCTATAAGAGACTAGGGAATCAAGCAGATCAATAGATGAAAAGGAAAGAAATGTCAAGATAGAACAGAACCTGCTAACTCAACACTTGTAGCATCGATCTCTCAACCATCATCGCAAAATCCCTGCCCTGCTGGGGTGTCTCCTTCTGCGGGTGTATGGCAATTTGCTGGGCCACAGGTGGCCTAGCTGGACCTTTACCTATATCTAATACTTACACTAATTATTCACTAAGCATCACTCTAGCCATAATACTTAATATCAAGGGATATCACTTCTAATATTATTGATATACTATGGTTTAGGCCATGGACACACTTGCACACTTTACCCATAATACTATACTAACACTTCTAGGATACTATATTCTGTTACTAGAAGGGTACTCTAGCAATACTCATATTTTCTACGTCCTTGTGAGACACATGAACGCATTCACTAGTATGTCAATTCTTATTCTAGCTCACCTTCTAATACATAAATAGTCGTCTATTTGTCTCAGTTTCTTGCAATCACCTGCACCCTACTTAACCATTCTTTTTGAAAATAAAATCTTGTATACATTCACGCTCATGTACCCTATTGGTATACCCTTACCAATCTAGAATACTCTCTATAGGGTGCCTACCCCAGTCTTGACACCATCTACATAAGACACTAGCTCCTATATGTAGCACTTAGATGATACTCTCATACTAGGTTACTGATGTCTCTCATCTATACATAGTACACTAGCCACAAGAATGTTTGTACCTTAAACCTTTGTAAAATTTAAGGTACTCTGGATCTTAACACTAAGGTACTCCTCCTATTTTGGCATCTAGTGCAAACTTATATCTTACACCTAACAATCACCCTAGGTTATTTACCAATATCTGTTATCAATGTACATACATATATACCTCCTACCCACTATGATATTATAAAATCTCACTGGTACCATTATACCCATCATACGGTTCACTGATGCATAACTACTCCCTCATTTCTAATACGCTAGCAAGGTGCTCACACTACTGAAACTTACTACTATACATGTTACTTCTCTTCTCATTGTCTAATACACCTGCACCTTACGCTCCATGACTCATCCCTTATACATCCTACCTCAATATCACACTGGTACACCTATATATCATTATCACCCATAATAAATACTTACAGAAATCAGATTGACACATATCATAGGTTATTTATCCAAATCTTGGTATACCCATAATACTTGCACTCTCTAGGAACTCTTGGTGCACAAACACTAAATTCTTAATACTCACAATAGCTCATCACACACACTATTACCCATACTAATGCACAATTTTTACATGTAGCATAATATATTCTAATACTATCACACTCACCTATACACTTATGGGTATCACTCTACCATGGCTCATACTCTAATACATCTCATGGATACACATCTCTATACAACCAAGTATCAAGCCCCAAAAGAATAGTCATGGTCTATTAATTTCCAAAACTAATTCATGATATTCAATTGCTACTTGGATCACTCAACTATATGACCCTATATCCATCTAAAACATGTATAATTACATGATACCAATTCCTAGAATCACAAATAGTTATTTTACTCCCTCTCACAACTCTCTTATTTCTAATACCAAGGTACCAATCACTAACTATACTCTAACACCAACTTTAGATCCATAGTTATAAATGTACTACGCTTTGAGTTACTTTTAGGCTTATACACTGATTCCTAATGCTCATATACCAAACTAAGAACCTCTCTTAGACACACAAACTACACTCCCTATAGCCAAATCCAATACTAAACTTGACACAACCTATCTACAAGTTACCAAACCACTATACTATCCAAAGAACCTCAGAAATTATTGAAATGAAGATCTATGAGGAACTGGACTAGAGGAACTAAGGATATCTCTATTCCTGAGCTAGGAAAGGTGATGGAATAAAATTCTATAATAATAAGGGTGGAATGATAGAGATGATATATTAAGAACCAATTTAAGATAAAATCTGATAATCATATACGTCTATCTGAAATTATGTTACATAGAATCCTCGTCACGCCAGTAAGCATTGTTGTGTTAAACTATAGAGTCCATAACCAAGGTACATACCTCTCAAATCATGTTATCTAAATTCTCGCATTGCCAGCTAGCATGGCTGTAAGATCTTTAGATTCCAAAACCAAGATAAGTATATCCCAAAATTAGCTCTATATTTTTGCTACGCCAGCTAATATGGCTGTGTCACTACCATATTTCTAGATGAGGGTATTCTAGTCATTTAACATATTTATTACTTAGTGATTAAATATTTATATATTATGCTACTAATTATTTATTATGTGTTGTGCTATTTATTTTTTAGTTAGTGGAGTAGCCTATTATTTGGACTTGTTATTAGTGGACCCAACTTAGATTGTCATGACACATTAGGCCCAACATTAGATTAGATCTATTTGACCCATTTCCTTAATTAATTAAGGAGATTAGATTAGTTTCATATAGAATTAGAACCTTTCTAATATAGCCCTCTTTAATAAACCTCATAAATAACTAGTAGGGGTACCTTGGGGATTGTATATTGCTTGGGAAGGGGGAAAGAGGGGGCCGGCCACTTGAAGAGGGTCTCTCTCTCTATCTCTCCTCTTATTAGTTCATTCATTCTAGATCCTAATTGCATTTTTAACCAAATTGACTCATCCCTCCACCAAATTTAATCCAATTCACTCCCACTTCCTCTCAATTTTATCATCTAAGAAGCATTGGAGCTTGGATTGCAAGGAGCACTTGAAGGAGGAATTAACAAGGAGATTGTGTTCTAATTGTGTCCATTGAGCGTTTAATTGGTAATCCATCTCCCAATAGGTAAATTTTGAATCCCCTCTATAATTTTGATGCTAATTAATGCATTTAACTATTAGGAATCATTCCTTTGATTAGGGCTACCCATAGGATCAAGAACTATGTTCATATGACTTGTATTGTAAATTCTATATAGTAATTTGTGCCCAATTAGGGAAAATTCTGAGATTGACACATCAAGTATGTGTCATGAGACTAATTAGATCTAATTAGACTTAGATTGATGCTATGATACTAGATACATGTCTACCATTGGACACGAGTAGAGCATATCATGGTATTTTGTGATTTAGTGTGATACATAATTTATTTTCGGTGATTTGTGTTAATTCTCTTTAATCCCTTTTGTAAATAGTTATATTAGTTATTATTATATGTAATTTAGATGTATTATTGGTATTAGGGGAAAATTGTGAGCTTTGGCATCTCTATTTGCCACGCCCCAGTCCCAAAATATCGAGGGACTAGACACGTAGTAATGGCCAGCAGCACACACCGATGGGCAAACCCAATTTAATGGACCCATCATGGTGTACTTAAGCTGTAATACAACAATAAGGTCTAAATAACTTGTAATAATCTAATCTCATCCATAGAAGGAAAATATGATCAATAATAGCAAAATAAAATATAACCATCAACAAGTCTCCATAAAGTTAATCGGGAAACAACCCAATAATAAGTCTGATACAATGGTTTAACAGACCAGAAATGAAAGAGTCTAATAATGACAAATACTGAGTATAGATAAAACAAATACTCAAGAGAAATTCTCGGCGATCATTTCGTCCTCGGGGATCGGTTCAGTTTCAGTGTCTACTCCTGCTCCTGTTCCTGTTCCACATACCTCGGGATAGAACTCATTTGCTAAACCCGGGGACATAATCCGGATCCAGGTCCTCAGGGGACATAGCAAGGTACAAGAATAACTCAAGCCATAATAAATATAGTGCAATAATAAATGAATCAATAGGATAAACTATATAACTAGCTAAGTGATATGCAAGATGAGAGCATCACTAGAACTCAGGCTGAGACCACTACAAGCTCAGTGTCGGAGAGCCGGTAGCGGTAATATCACGTAATGGGTCAAGCTCGGGTTTAGAGTCTTGAGCACCGCATTAATAAGGGTTTATATATATAATCAGCCTGTAGCCTGTGTGTCTCTCCCCACCCAATGTAATCATATGTCTCATGTCCACGACATCTCATGTCCAGTCACGCAAGATCATATCTAATGCAGCAAGTCATAATGATATCTAAGCATGTATACAGTATATATCACAAACCTTGTATCCTATACAGAATCACCATGAATATCTCAGGAAGATTCTGTCTCATGAACAGTATCAAGTGTCCTATGGTATGACGTACTTGATAATGCAAGCACGAAAATATAGTATCTCGATATCCATGTCTAGGTGACGTTACACAACTCCGCGTACGGCGTTGACACCCGAATATTATTCGGATGTTAAGTAATGTCACTCGGTCCTAGGTTGAACATTTATATCACAGGAATAGATTAAGAGAATATGAAACAAATTACTGCAAGTATTGGCAAGGTACTCTTGCTTGGGATTTGATTACCAACTACTGCTCTGGTATCAGCGGGATCTGCAGGTACTCCTCCGGTTGCTTAAATAAACGTTACCATCAAGTTCAGAAGATATCAAATAGCTAGAATTGCCTGTCCATAAGTCCAATTTGGACACAGGGGCAAAAGTTACAGTTTCTGGTCAAAGCGGGGTCCACATATGGTCCGCTTCGCAACAAAAAATGTGTCAGAGACAACGTTCTCCAAACTTGTCAAACTTAGTGTCTACAAGTCCAGAACGACGATACGAACCCAACGGAATGTTCAAAACTAAATTCCGATGAGCCGATCACAAAATCGCTCGTCAAGTGGAGCCGTGGACGATACGAGATTTTGTCAACGTTCTCAGAATTGAACCAAACTTGGGTCACAGGACCAGCATATTGCTACGAGTCCGATGATACAAGTTTTATTTCGATACGATGAGCGTACACGAAGTTACAACAAGATTCAGAACAGAGCCGATATGGGGTATTATCGACGGATACGTGTTGATTTCGGTGTGCACACACATCCAAATCAACTTTCATGAAATCTTACATGTCCGTATTAACGGTGCGCACCTTTCGGTGAAGTCCGCACACGACCAAGTCGTCCCATTTAGCGGGGCGCACCAAATTTCGGGAAAATTAGGGTATTTAAATAACCAATCTTTTGGTCATTTTCACCCTTAAAAATATTACAAACTACAGCACAATAAATTATACTAAAATAAGGTTTTAAAACTTGGTCATAAGGTCTAAATAATTGTTCAAGCCAATTTAAAAATATTTAACAGTTATTCGCAAAACGATCGCAAACTGGGGAGTTCGAAATATTTTCTGAATTTTTAGAAAAGGGGAAGTTTTTTTTGACTTAGCATCGCAGTTTGCGACCGACACAAGATGCGACACGCCGAACCAATGGCACGGGTATCGAGAGGGTCACGCGGGGAATGGGTTACAACAGATTGCTTACCTGAACAAGGCATCGAAAATGACTAAAATTTCGCGTTCGCGAGGTGGCGTGGCGACGCTCAACCGACGGCTGCTAGTGTTTCTGCGGTGGCTGCTGGGGGTCGCCGGGGAGGCTCGGCGGAGGCGGTGCTGGAGTCGGGTCGGCCGGAGGAGTTCGTCGGAGGGAACTCGGTGGTGGCGGTGGCGGTGTGGTGGTACTGTGGGCTGCGGGGCTAGGTGGCCGGAGGGGAGTAGAGGGAGACGGTGGCTAGGTGTTGGGGGATTGGCGGAGGCAGGGGAGCTCGGTGGCCGGGGGTTGACGGAGAGGAGGAGGGCGGCGGATGAGATGGTGGTGATGGCGGTGAAGGGGGTGGTCTTGGTGGTTTTATAGAGAGAGGGGAGATAGGTGGCCGGCTGTCACTACCACAATTCCAAATAAGGGCATTTGTGTAATTTCACTATTTTTGAATAATTATGTGTTTAATTTATTTGTTGAGTTTTATAGACTATTTATATGTTGTAAGTGATATTTGATTTTAGGTCAAACCCTAGAACGCATTAGGACAAACCCTAATGACCAAACCCTAATTAGAAGACCCAGTTCTAGTGAAACCCTAGAATTTTAATTTGTAGGTTGAACCTCAAACCCTAGACTGACTAAACCTTAGTTAATTAGGTTCTACCTGACCTAACCTGGGGTTTTAACCTAAAACTATGCATTAGAAACCCTAACTTGGTTTTAATATAAAAAGGGAGCCTCCCTCAAACCCATTCTTCATGTAGAAAGAAGAAACCCTAGCCTCCATCAAGAAAACCTTTCTCCCACCTCCAGAATTCAGAATCAAACCCTAGGGATCCCATTCTCCTCCTCCAAAGCAAAGGGAAGCAAGGAGTTTGGGTCAAGGAAACTTGGAAAAGAAGAACTTCCATTGGAGAAACCATCTCTATAGGTAAAACCCTATTTTTAATTCTTTTAATTCTTTTAATTCTGTTTTCTGATGTAAACTGCCATTAGGAAACCCTCCTACTGTGTAGTTTCGATTTAGGGTTTCGATTTGGGTTTTGGTGACCAACATTTGGATTTCCCCCAATTTTTTGTGAACCCTAACCCTTAGGGTTTGCTGGTAGACTGATTTCACCCTCCTACGTGAAGATTCAGATCTCGTTTAGGGGTTTCATTTGGGGAATTTAGAAATTCTGTGTATGGGTTCGATTCCAGCACCTAAGTGCTCGATGAAATATTCATTTAGGGATTTATCCATCTAAGGTATTTAAATTTATACATGTTTTGATTCATAGACCTATATACATAAAGAATTGCCTGTGTTTTAGCTAATCGTTGGTTTCCTGTGCATTTGGGGTGAGTTCTGTGTGTGTGTCATTGTGAATCCCTGTGTGCAGCACGTGTGGTGACCAGTTTGGATTCTGTGCAGTCGGGGGTGTTGTTCTGAGCAGTGTACATCTAGTGTGTAGGTATTAAACTGTTGGGTGTCTATTTCTGTGTGTTTCTCACTGTACAGGAAGGGGAGGAAATTCTGGGTAGGTGTTTACGTGTGCAGTTCTGGGTCTCAGTAGATGTTGTGTGTGTCGAGTTTCTAGCTGTGAGCAATATGCTGTGTGAATTAGTATTTGCCTCAGAATCCTGTGTAGGTTGAGAGTGAGGGACTAGTGCCTGTGGGTGTGTTCTCAAGGTGCAGGGAGATCCTGATCAGTTTAGTGTGTGTGCATATGGGTATCAATAGGTTGAGGGTATTACCTAGGTGTTATGTTTTCAGTCTAGCTGTGTATTCTCAGTACCTAGGACCTATGTGGGGGTGTATTCAGTGTATGCCTGTGTCCAGTAGCCAGTGTGATTGTGTGCAGTGAGGTATTTGAGTGTCAGCTCCCAGTGTGTGTTTTTCTGTATGTTGAACTGCGTAGTTTACCTGTGTGTCTCAGTGAGATAATAAACAGTGTGTGTGAAATAATTGATGCTGTGTGTATGAGTATTATGTGTATGAGTTGAGAATTAGAGTATCAATGAACAATAGTGTGTTATCTGTGTGTTTTAAAAATTTGCATAGTGTGTGCCATAGAGCTTGATACCTGTGTGTGTATCAAAATGAAACCAATGTAAACTGTGCAAATACTGCAGTGTGTGTGTGACTTACCTATGTGAATCAATGTGTAGTTGTGTATTAGCTAGGTGTGAGAACTGTGAGTGAGTGTCTCTATGATACTGACACTGTGTAGCAGTGTAGGGAAATAGGCAACAGCGTGTGTGTGTGTGTGCTGTGCCAGTTTCCACATAACTGTGTGTGTGGTGATTTTTCCCAGGTTCAACAGTGTGTGTATGTGTATCAGATAGGTGATAGTTTAACTGTGTGTGTGTGTATTTTCAGTGTGTAGTTCCAAGTTACTGAGTTGGCTGATACCATGTATCAGTATGTTGGAGTGAGTTGCCTGTGTGTTAGGACTGTGTATTACTGTGCAGAATTTGTGTATCAGTAATAATCGTTGAGGTGAGTTAGAAATCAGTGTGCAGTATGGGTTTTTGTATCAGTGAGGATCCTGTGTGTAGCTGGGCAAAACTAGTGTGTGTCTGTGTCTGAGTGCAGTGTGAAATTCTCTGTGCTGTGCAGAGTATTACCTATATGTTAGTAGGTGACTGAGTAGTGTAGATTCTAGTATATCAGACAGGAATTGTGTGTGTGTTAGCTGTGTGAAACTAGAGTATGAGTTCAGTGAGGGACCAGTAGGTGTGTGTCCCAGTTAGAGTGTTATGTAGCTGTGTGTAGGTATTAAATTTCAGTGAGTGTCAGTGTGTCCCAGGTTCATTTCTCCACCAGTACCTGTGTGTTTCAGTACTCATTTCAGTGTGGTGTATCAGTCCAGATAGGTGAGCACATCAGTATGTGCCTGTTGTGTTTCAGTGTACATTAATGGGTGTTTAGACATGAAGGCAACATGAGAAGATAAGTGTAGTGATGTATTTTTAGCCTAGTTAGCATTATTTTGCCTAATCAGTACTTACTAGTTATATTAGTAATCAGTTAGTTGGTATCAAGTGCTGGCATGATTAGCATTAGTTTCTTGAGTTGGTATTAGGTAGTGATTTAACTTGTAAGCTATATATATGTATATATATGAACTAACTAGACTCTAGTATATAAGTATTATGAAATACTTTATAGATAGTTATGTACTAATGTCTAGTATAGCTAGAAATGACTAGTTTAGTTAGGTTTCATCCAAAGGGACTATTATAATGCATATGGACAAGTTTTGACTAAGTTGACCAGTAAACCTTAGAGATGACCTAGAAGCCTCACACTTAATTAAATAAACCTGTTATTTCTTTAATTCAGTTTCTGACATTTATATTCCACAAATAGGTCATTGTGATCTCACTTTGGACATCGATCCTCACACTTTGCTCAGGACCACAGGCGAGTACATTCTCTGACAGTTTTCATTGTTGATTTCTTCTATAAATTGTAGTGTATTACATACTTGATTCCGACACTATGGATACACGGGTTAGCACCCTAGATCCCCATCATGAGGAGTCGTAATTGGAATCCATCGTGCTAGCTGGGGATGGGGAACTATTAGTAGATTATGTGATCATATCCAAACTTACCATGCATCATAGCTCACCCCACTTCTCACGTCGGGTGCGGCCTGACCATCATCATGATTCATAGCTGTTACATATGATTAGCCTGACCACTATCATGCATCATAGCTAACCATATGGTTAGCCTGACCTTCAAGAATCATAGCTAATCATATATAACCAGCCTGATCTAGTCCCAAGCCGATCACATAATAAACTAATATTTCAAACACTTAGCTAGATGTTTATTCTTTATTCAGATTTACTTGTTCTAGCATTCACTGTTTATTGTTCATTGCTAGATGCTCTATTGCCTATTTCATTTCTCCTGTACTTCTCATTTTCAGCATATACTTTCATCTTGTATTTCTTACACTGTTTATAGTCTTTGTCAATTTAATGAAACTGCTGTTAGTGCTTGTGCTTCGCTCCAATCCTGACTGGATAACATTTTCAGAGGACCTGGAGAACTCTTGTCCCACTCATTACGGCCCAGGATTCGAGGGAGATTTCACTCCAGAAATCCCACAGGAGTTGCCTATCCTAGAGGATATCTTGCCTGCCTGTACTTAGATCACTTTTCTGCATTTATTGTTTTAGACTGAGACTGAGTTGTATTTTATTATTTTGTGACTTTGTGAGGTCATCTAGACCCAGGATTGAGTTGGACTTATTGTGGTTGTTTTTTTTATAGAACTCTTTTCTATTCTCATCGTGCCATTATTTTTATAGCTTGTGATTGAGTATATTATAGAACTGTAGATTTTTATCATTGTCCTCCGTACGGAGTTGAGATTTATTGACAGGATATATATTATGTTGAGACTTAGACAGCGTTCTACCACCGATGCTGCGGCGTAGGCTGGACGTACCCACGACTCATGCCCAATTTCCGGGTGCGGGTCGTGACACGTTTTAGTGGTGGCCCATGCAGGTCCTAGATTCGCATTTAGAGCGATATCGTAGTGGTGCCCGCTTAGAGTATTACTACGAGCCTGTTTTAAGAAATAGGAATTAGGCCGAGGATATGATCAATCACAATTAGGAATTTCTGATTCTTATAATACTGCTCTTAATGATTACTTCCCTTAGAAATTTATTGTCCTCCCTTGATGATATCGTACCTATTACCTTAATCGATTCCTTTCGCGCTGTCCTCAGGATGCCGTCGAGGACCAGATCGCAAGATCAACAGCAGCCTCTGAGGCAGATTCAGTAGGCTTGTCACTTCTGTAAGAAGCCAGGTCACCTTTGGAAGAGCTGTAGGATGAGGCGAGGACTTTGTTTGTACTGTGGCACTGTGGGACATCAAGTAAGGGGTTGTCTTCGAGCTCCTTATCTTCCCAACCAGTGCGCAGATCCAAATCAAAGAAGTCCAGTTAAGCCACATGAGGGACCGCAGGTGGCTCATCATCAGCAGCACCAGACACCAGTTCGAGGACACATCCAGCAGCAACAGCCACAGAGACAGACTCAGCCCACTATCCAGTGTGTGTATTGCAGGAAGATGGGACATACCAGAGACATCTGCAGGAAGAGGTTGGGCACATGTCTGTCCTGCGGATCAACAACACATCAGCTGAGGGATTGCCCTACCATACAGACTCGCCCAGGTCAGGGTGGAGCAGCCGCCCAGAGAGGACCAGACAGGGTACCTGCCGTACCAGGAGGCCAACAACAGAGAGGACCTCCACTTCCACCACAGCAGCAGATGTTTGCTCAGCACCGGCAGCAAAGAGGTGCACCCCAGGGGCGAGCATACGCCATAGCAGTCGAGGAGGTCGAACCAGCAGGAGACTTGATCACAGGTTCAGTTTTTCTCGATTGTATTCTCGTATTTACCTTATTTGACTCTGGCGCTTCCCATAGTTTTGTGTCGGTATCTTATGCCCTTCGACATCATTTAGAGATAGAACCACTAGCTAGTATTTGCAAGATCACGACTGGTGGAGGTATTATCCTAGTCCGTGATTACTGCAAGGACCGAAGGGTGTCAGTAGGAGGCCGAGAGTTGAGCGTGAGCTTACTCGTCATGCCACTCCCGGGTACGATATTGTACTTGGAATGGACTGGTTGAGTAGACATCATACTACTATAGATTGTTATAGAGGCAGAGTATTATTTCGATCACCAGGAGAGCCGGAATTCGAGGTCGCCAGAGGAGCAGCGGAGCAGGATGCTGAATCACAATTCTTGAGAGATTCCTGGGACGACCCCTTGAGAATCTTATTATAATTTACAATTTAAATCTTTCCTTGTTTTCGTCCGCTCTCGCTTGTTGAACTTGATTCTTGTTGATCAATTATTAAATTAAAATCTTGGTATCATTGTTGAGTTTGATTCTTGTTGACCAGTTGTTAAATTTAATTCTTGGTATCGTTGTTGGGTTGATTTCATATCGAGATAAATTTTATGGGCTAAAATTTACGGTATCATCTGATGACATATGTTGATGAGGACAGTGAGAAAGGTAAAACGTCTACTTTAGTTATGGACCCTAGAGTTTATCGCAGCCATATTAGCTGTCGTGACGAGAACGTAGGAACCTGACTTGGATGTACATACTATAGTTATGAAACTTAGAGTCTCTCGCAGCCATACCGGTTGGCGTGGCGAAGATTCTAGATGACATGATTATAGAGTTGCATACCTTAGTTACGGAACCTATCGTTTATCGCATCTATGCTTACTGGCATGGCGAGGATTCTGAGTGTTATGATTTCAGACAGACGTGTATGATTATCAGGTTGTATCTTAAATTGGTTCTTAAAGTATCATCTCAAGACTTATCTATTTCTGTTATTTCAGGACTTTGTTCCATCGCTTCTTTTCTTTACTAGCAGTAAAGATACCTTCAGTCCTTAACCCAGTTCTTTGAGCCTTATTTCTTTAACGATCCTTGTTAGTGTGATAATTAGTGACTTGCAATTTTGGTTGTGTCTTGTATTAGTTTGACTGAGTGTGACTTGTGAGTTGTAAGTATTTCTTAGTTGGACATGTGAGCAGTAGGCATTAATCTAGAGATACCCATAGCATAGTACCTTGTAGCAATAGTTCTATGATAGGTGTTATTATAGTTAATAGTGGTACTATAGGTAGAAGAAGGAGTAAGAGTATCAATGATGGTTCCAAGAGTTAGTATCAGAGTCATCATACCCGTCCTGGGTAATCATGATTGTGTAATTAGATGATCTATGTAAATAATCAAGTATCAAGTACTTGTGTTAAGAATTAATGGAGCATGACATTCAATTTGATGATTGATATCGGGTGTGTTAAAGGTAAGGAATTGTATATGCATAAAGGAGTTAATGAGGTGTCATGAGTGGAGAAATATCGGAATTGGTAATGAAAATGGTGAGGCGTATCACAGATCAGTTTAACAGGCTGTAAAAGGTTAAAGGAAAATACCTATACATTAATCGAGATGAGGAACCCTATACTTGCCCATGAGAATAAGAAATATGAGTGTTATAAAAGGTACAGCTAATCATGAGTTCTAATAAGTTGAGGAGATGATCCAATAATGAAGCTCGCGATATCATACCACGGGTACTAATTATTCTATCACAAGGATGAGTCGAGAATGATGATAATAACAGTAAGCACTCTGTGTGATGATAATTGGATGATATACCAGTTGATATAGATTGAAATTCATGGAAGAAAATACATGTGATGATAACTTTGATCATTGAAGGAAATAGTACAATAAATTCGGGCAGTACAATTTTAGTACTCAGCTGGCAGTGGTGGACAATAGGGTATTGAGTGCACCTCGAGTATTAGAGACCGTGAGCACTTATATGTAAATTTGTGGATAAGCATTAATTTAAATAAAGAATTAAGGGGTTAATATAACAGAATTGATGGATCATTGATTTTACGAAGATCGAGGTATGATTGAAACTCGAGAATAAAACATTAACTTAAAAGGGAGAGTTAAGAAATTAACATGGCAAAATTGAGGAATTATTAATTTTAGTAAGGTTATGATATGATAGAATTGGTGATTAAAAATTAAGAAAACTTTGCGATTGTAAAATGGCAAGATGGATCACTACCGGATTTTGTGATTGATGAATTTAACTATTGATGAGAAATAAAATGATAAATAAACACTACTATGAGGACATTAAATTTCGAGGACGAAATTCTTTTAAGGAGGGTAGACTTGTCACTACCACAATTCCAAATAAGGGCATTTGTGTAATTTCACTATTTTTGAATAATTATGTGTTTAATTTATTTGTTGAGTTTTATAGACTATTTATATGTTGTAAGTGATATTTGGTTTTAGGTCAAACCCTAGAACGCATTAGGACAAACCCTAATGACCAAACCCTAATTAGAAGACCCAGTTCTAGTGAAACCCTAGAATTTTAATTTGTAGGTTGAACCTCAAACCCAAGGCTGACTAAACCTTAGTTAATTAGGTTCTACCTGACCTAACCTGGGGTTTTAACCTAAAACTATGCATTAGAAACCCTAACTTGGTTTTAATATAAAAAGGGAGCCTCCCTCAAACCCATTCTTCATGTAGAAAGAAGAAACCCTAGCCTCCATCAAGAAAACCTTTCTCCCACCTCCAGAATTCAGAATCAAACCCTAGGGATCCCATTCTCCTCCTCCAAAGCAAAGGGAAGCAAGGAGTTTGGGTCAAGAAAACTTGGAAAAGAAGAACTTCCATTGGAGAAACCATCTCTATAGGTAAAATCCTATTTTTAATTCTTTTAATTCTGTTTTCTGATGTAAACTGCCATTAGGAAACCCCCCTACTGTGTAGTTTCGATTTAGGGTTTCGATTTGGGTTTTGGTGACCAACATTTGGATTTCCCCCAATTTTTTGTGAACCCTAACCCTTAGGGTTTGCTGGTAGACTGATTTCACCCTCCTACGTGAAGATTCAGATCTCGTTTAGGGGTTTCATTTGGGGAATTTAGAAGTTCTGTGTATGGGTTCGATTCCAGCACCTAAGTGCTCGATGAAATGTTCATTTAGGGATTTATCCATCTAAGGTATTTAAATTTATACATGTTTTGATTCATAGACCTATATACATAAAGAATTGCCTGTGTTTTAGCTAATCGTTGATTTCCTGTGCATTTGGGGTGAGTTCTGTGTGTGTGTCATTGTGAATCCCTGTGTGCAGCACGTGTGGTGACCAGTTTGGATTCTGTGCAGTCGGGGGTGTTGTTCTGAGCAGTGTACATCTAGTGTGTAGGTATTAAACTGTTGGGTGTCTATTTCTGTGTGTTTCTCACTGTACAGGAAGGGGAGGAAATTCTGGGTAGGTGTTTACGTATGCAGTTCTGGGTCTCAGTAGATGTTGTGTGTGTCGAGTTTCTAGCTTTGAGCAATATGCTGTGTGAATCAGTATTTGCCTCAGAATCCTGTGTAGGTTGAGAGTGAGGGACTAGTGCCTGTGGGTGTGTTCTCAAGGTGCAGGGAGATCCTGATCAGTTTAGTGTGTGTGCATATGGGTATCAATAGGTTGAGGGTATTACCTAGGTGTTATGTTTTCAGTCTAGCTGTGTATTCTCAGTACCTAGGACCTATGTGGGGGTGTATTCAGTGTATGCCTGTGTCCAGTAGCCAGTGTGATTGTGTGCAGTGAGGTATTTGAGTGTCAGCTCCCAGTGTGTGTTTTTCTGTATGTTGAACTGTGTAGTTTACCTGTGTGTCTCAGTGAGATAATAAACAGTGTGTGTGAACTAACTGATGCTGTGTGTATCAGTATTATGTGTATGAGTTGAGAATTAGAGTATCAATGAACAACAGTGTGTTATCTGTGTGTTTTAAAAATCTGTATAGTGTGTGCCATAGAGCTAGATACCTGTGTGTGTATCAAAATGAAACCAATGTAAACTGTGCAAATGCTGCAGTGTGTGTGTGACTTACCTATGTGAATCAATGTGTAGTTGTGTATTAGCTAGGTGTGAGAACTGTGAGTGAGTGTCTCTATGATACTGACACTGTGTAGCAGTGTAGGGAAATAGGCAACAGTGTGTGTGTGTGTGCTGTGCCAGTTTCCACAGAACTGTGTGTGTGGTGATTTTTCCCAGGTTCAACAGTGTGTGTATGTGTATCAGTTAGGTGATAGTTTAACTGTGTGTGTGTGTATTTTCAGTGTGTAGTTCCAAGTTACTGAGTTGGCTGATACCATGTATCAGTATGTTGGAGTGAGTTGTCTGTGTGTTAGGACTGTGTATTACTGTGCAGAATTTGTGTATCAGTAATAATCGTTGAGGTGAGTTAGAAATCAGTGTGCAGTATGGGTTTTTGTATCAGTGAGGATCCTGTGTGTAGCTGGGCAAAACTAGTGTGTGTCTGTGTCTGAGTGCAGTGTGAAATTCTCTGTGCTGTGCAGAGTATTACCTATATGTTAATAGGTGACTGAGTAGTGTAGATTCTAGTGTATCAGACAGGAATTGTGTGTGTGTTAGCTGTGTGAAACTAGAGTGTGAGTTCAGTGAGGGACCAGTGGGTGTGTGTCCCAGTTAGAGTGTTATGTAGCTGTGTGTAGGTATTGAATTTCAGTGAGTGTCAGTGTGTCCCAGGTTCATTTCTCCACCAGTACCTGTGTGTTTCAGTACTCATTTCAGTGTGGTGTATCAGTCCAGATAGGTGAGCACATCAGTATGTGCCTGTTGTGTTTCAGTGTACATTAAGGGGTGTTTAGAAATGAAGGCAACATGAGAAGATAAGAGTAGTGATGTATTTTTAGCCTAGTTAGCATTGTTTTGCCTAATCAGTACTTACTAGTTATATTAGTAATCAGTTAGTTGGTATCAAGTGCTGGCATGATTAGCATTAGTTTCTTGAGTTGGTATTAGGTAGTGATTTAACTTGTAAGCTATATATATGTATATATATGAACTAACTAGACTCTAGTATATAAGTATTATGAAATACTTTATAGATAGTTATGTACTAATGTCTAGTATAGCTAGAAATGACTAGTTTAGTTAGGTTTCATCCAAAGGGACTATTATAATGCATATGGACAAGTTTTGACTAAGTTGACCAGTAAACCTTAGAGATGACCTAGAAGCCTCACACTTAATTAAATAAACATGTTATTTCTTTAATTCAGTTTCTGACATTTATATTCCACAAATAGGTCATTGTGATCTCACTTTGGACATCGATCCTCACACTTTGCTCAGGACCACAGGCGAGTACATTCTCTGACAGTTTTCATTGTTGATTTCTTCTATAAATTGTAGTGTATTACATACTTGATTCCGACACTATGGATACACGGGTTAGCACCCTAGATCCCCATCATGAGGAGTCGTGATTGGAATCCATCGTGCTAGCTGGGGATGGAGAACTATTAGTAGATTATGTGATCATATCCAAACTTACCATGCATCATAGCTCACCCCACTTCTCACGTCGGGTGCGGCCTGACCATCATCATGATTCATAGCTGTTACATATGATTAGCCTGACCACTATCATGCATCATAGCTAACCATATGGTTAGCCTGACCTTCAAGAATCATAGCTAATCATATATAACCAGCCTGATCTAGTCCCAAGCCGATCACATAATAAACTAATATTTCAAACACTTAGCTAGATGTTTATTCTTTATTCAGATTCACTTGTTCTAGCATTCACTATTTATTGTTCATTGCTAGATGCTCTATTGCCTATTTTATTTCTCCTGTACATCTCATTTTCAGCATATACTTTCATCTTGTATTTCTTACACTGTTTATAGTCTTTGTCAATTTAATGAAACTGCTGTTAGTGCTTGTGCTTCGCTCCAATCCTGACTGGATAACATTTTCAGAGGACCTGGAGAACTCTTGTCCCACTCATTACGGCCCAGGATTCGAGGGAGATTTCACTCCAGAAATCCCACAGGAGTTGCCTATCCTAGAGGATATCTTGCCTGCCTGTACTTAGATCACTTTTCTGCATTTATTGTTTTAGACTGAGACTGAGTTGTATTTTATTATTTTGTGACTTTGTGAGGTCATCTAGACCCAGGATTGAGTTGGACTTATTGTGATTGTTTTTTTTATAGAACTCTTTTCTATTCTCATCGTGCCATTATTTTTATAGCTTGTGATTGAGTATATTATAGAACTGTGGATTTTTATCATTGTCCTCCGTACGGAGTTGAGATTTATTGACAGGATATATATTATGTTGAGACTTAGACAACGTTCTACCGCCGATGCTGCGGCGTAGGCTGGACGTACCCACGACTCATGCCCAATTTCCGGGTGCGGGTCGTGACACCGGCCGTTTGGGGAGGGGAATGGTCGGGGGGTCGACGTGTCGCGGGGAACGGTCGGGGAGGCGGAGCATCACCGGCAGCGAGTTGGGGAGGCGGAGGAGAACCGTCGGGGTTAGGGGCAGAGCTGTAACCGCCGGCGGGGGTTCGGTGAACGGCTGGAGACGAGGGGTCGGGCGGGGGTTACAGTTGGGTTTACTGTAGCAGTGGGTAGGGTCGGGTTAGCGGGTTTTGGTTTGGGTTCAGACCTGATCCGACCCGCTAGGGTTTTGGTTGGGTTCAGGGTTGGTTCGGGTCAGTCCGGCTCGGTTTGGTTTAATAATAAACCGGATTTATTTTGGTTTGTTTTAAAAACTTAGTTTTTTAGGTCTTTAAAAATAGTTCTGGGGTCCAATAAATTCCAGAAAAATTACCCTATGTCTAATATTTTATTTTATACCAAACAATATTATTTTCATAATATTTTAATATTTAATAAAATCATTAAAAATTAATTTAATACTAGAAAATATTTATTTTAATTCCTGAAAAAAATCATAAAAAATTGCATAAAAATTCTGAAAATTTATTTTTAAATTCTGAAAAATCTGGGGGTTTACAATCTACCCCCCTTAAGATGATTGCGTCCTCGCAATCAAAGAATAACGAAACATAACCGGTCAAAAGAGATTACTCGATTTGCAAAACATATTCGAAGGACGACACAATCAAAGAATCATGATTAAGAAAAACGAAGGATGAGGGTTAAGCAAAACACCTAGGGAAGGAATAAAGTATTTTCCTAGAAAATAAAACTTTGGTAATTCAAGAGTGAAGGAAATCTGATTAGAGGAAAGAAAACTACAGTCTTAGAAAAATTAGGTTTATCAATTATTAATAAGTTCAAATACTAGGTTTAGGGATAAGGTCACGAACTAACAGGCACGTGCTAAAGTAATGCTACGAATAGACATCTATGAATAACTTACGTATATTCGCTACTCCACGAGTCTGCACATCCTCCATGGTCATCGCAAAAGCTTGTCCGCGTCCTTGCGGTGGTGCCCTCTGCTGTTGCTGGGCTTGCTGGAAGAGTGCTGCTTGTGATGCTAAGGGTGGCCTCAGCTGATATACTCCCGGAGCTGGTAGTATGACTCCTTCAACTCCCGTTTGTGTTGCTCCTAATGCTGGATAGGCTGGCCTTGGTGCTGGTAAAGCTTGTTGGTTTACCATTAGTGCTCCATCTTGATGCTCAGGACAATCCTTGGCTAAATATTGGTTGGATTCGCAAATCAAGCATAATTCCAACTTGCGTCTACACTCGTTCTCAATATAGCCTACCTTGCCACATAGTAACAAGTAGGAAGGAATGAGGCTCTTAGTGCTGCTCTCGATGGTGGAGTTATCTGTTGTCGCTTTGCAGACTCCTCTTATGATGCTCTGGTTAGTGTTGATGTGGCTGGATGATGAATCATCAATGCTTTCTCTCGATGTT
Source organism: Iris macrosiphon (assembly GCA_036927795.1). NCBI lineage: Eukaryota > Viridiplantae > Streptophyta > Magnoliopsida > Asparagales > Iridaceae > Iris > Iris macrosiphon. The sequence goes on along the minus strand of JAYESA010000013.1, from coordinate 72,310,722 downwards.
CAGGGCAATCCCTTACCGAATGTTGTTTGGATCCGCAAGATAGACATAATCCCAATCTGAGTCGGCAATCTTTAACGAGATGACCTACCTTGCCACAGTAGTGACAAGTAGGAAGGACTAGTGCTAGTGGAGTAAATACTCTCTGTGGTGGATTCATCTGTGGTCGCTTTGCAACTCTTTCCTGTTGTGCTTGGTCTGGTGCTAATGCATGCGGCCGCTTCTGGCTGGACTCTCTCCTGGTGATGTACTCCATGGGCCGTGCTGCAGCAAGAACGTCCGTGTCTAAAGTAGTTACAACGGATCTGATTAACTTCTGTAGCTCAGAGCTAAGTCTGTTAAAGAAGTTTTCCGCTTGACTTTGCTAGGCTTTTTGATGAACCTTCTGCTGGGCTTGCATCATCACATAGAATATTTAAAATATTTGTTGTCCGTGCATAGCCTGCCCTTGTGGAAAAATAGGTATCGGTGGAATATCATCTTGCTGGATTCTCGAGGCATGCTGATTTGCTTGACTGCTTTGGTGAGTGGAGGGATCTCCACTCAATAGCGTTACTCCATCTTCTTCGTAGTTGACTACAGCACCTTGTGGTGGTCCTGTAGGAGTTTCTTCGTTTGCTCGTGGATCCATTACTTTGCATCCAAAATAAACTATAAGAGGCGCACAGAGGAATCAAGGCAGAATGCAAGTCAAGAAATTTAAATCCGATATAGAGATCAAGAATGATTCAATCAAGTGGATGAGATCCTAAAACTTATCCTATCCTTATTGCAGGCTTGCTCGGTCCCTAAGTTAAAACCGAATTAATTTAGTCGTAGACCTGCATGGGCCACCACAAAAACTATGTCACTCCCTAGTTCCAAAATATCGAGGGACTAGACACGTGGCAATGGCCAGCAGCACACACCAATGGGCAAACCCAATTTAATAGACCCATCAGGGTGTACTTAAGCTGTAATACAACAATAAGGTCTAAATAACATATCATAATCTAATCTCATCCATAGAAGGAAAATATGATCAATAACAGCAAAATAAAATATAACCATCATTAAGTCTCCATAAAGTAAATCGGGAAACAACCCGACAATAAGTCTGATACAATGGTTCAACAGACCAGAAATGAAAGAGTCTAATAATGACAAATACTGCGTATAGATGAAACAAATACTCAAGAGAAATCCTGGCGATCACCTCGTCCTCGAGGATCGGTTCAGTTCTAGTGTCTGCTCCTGCTCCTGTTCTTGCTCTATATACCTCGGGATAGAACAAATCTACTAAACCTAGGACATAATCCGGATCCAGGTCCTCAGGGTACATAGCAAGATACAAGAATAACTCAAGCCATAATAAATATAGTGCAATAATAAATGAATCAATAAGGTAAACTATATAACCAGCTAAGTGATATGCAAGATGAGAGAATCACTAGAACTCAGGCTGAGACCACTAAAAGCTTAGTGTCGGGGAGCCTGTAGAGGTAATATCACGTAATGGGTCAAGATCGGGTTTAGAGTCTTGAGCACCACATTAATAAGGGTTTAAATATATAATCAGCCTGTAGCCTGTGTATCTCTCCCCACCCAATATAATCACACGTCTCATGTACACGACGTCTCATGTCCATGTCACGCAAGATATATCTAATGCAACAAGTCATAATGATATCTAAGCATGTATAAAGTATATGTCACGAACCTTGTATCCTATACAGAATCACCATGAATATCTCAGAAAGATTCTGTCTTATGAACAGTGTGAAGTGTCCTATGGTATGACGTACTTGATAATGCAAGCACAAAAATATAGTGTCTCGATATCCATGTCTAGTTGACGTTACACAACTCCGCGTACGGTGTTGACACCCGAATATTATTCGGACGTTAAGTAATGTCACTCGGTCCTAGGTTGAACATTTATATCACATGAATATATCAAGAGAATATGAAACAAATTACTGCAAGTATTGGCAAGTTACACTTGCCTGAGATTTGATTACCAACTGTTGCTCTAGTATCAGCGGGATCTGCAAGTACTCCTCCGGTTGCTGAAATAAACGTTACTATCAAGTTCAGAAGATATCAAATAGCTAGAATTGCTTGTCCATAAGTCTAATTTGGACACAAGGGCAAAAGTGACAGTTTCTGGTCAAAGCGGGGTCCACATGTGGCCCACTTTGCCCCGAAAAACGTGTCAAAGATAATATTCTCCAAATTCGCCAAATTTTGTCAACGTTCTCAGAATCGAACCAAACTTGGGTCACAGGACCAACGTATTGCTAAGAGTCCGACGGTGCAAGTTTCGTTTCAATAGGACGAGCATACACGAAGTTACAACGAGTTTCAGAATATAGCCGATACGGAGTGTTATCGACGGATACGCGTTGATTCCGGTGTGCACGCACATCCAAATCAACTTTCACGAAATCTCACACGTCCGTATTAATGGCGCGTACCTTTCGGTGAAGTCTGTACGTGACCAAGTTGTCCCGTTTAGCGGGGCGCACCCAATTTCGAGAAAATTAGGGTATTTAAATAACCAATCTTTTGGTCATTTTTACCCTAAAAAATATTACAAACTATAACTCAATAAATTATACTAAAATAGGGTTTTAAAACTTGGTCATAAGGTCTAAATAATTATTTAAACCAATTTTGAAAACATTTAACAGGTTATTCGCAAAACGGTCGCGAACTAAGGAGTTCGGAATATTTTCAGAATTTTTAGAAAAAGGGAAGTTTTTTCCTGAATTTGCATCGCAGTTTGCGACCGACACAGGACGCGACACGCCAAACCAATGGCACGGGTATTGAGAGGGTCACGCAGGGAATGGGTTGCAATAGACTGCTCGAAAAATGGTGCGACGAGGTGAGAGAATTGCCTACCTGAACAGGGTGTCGAAGATGACTGAAATTTTCGCGTTCGTGAGATGGTGCGGCGACGCTTGACCAGCCGCTGCTAGGGTTTATGTGGTGGCTACTGGGGGTCGCCTGGGATGCTCGGCGGAGGCGGTGCTAGAGTCGGGTCAGCCGGAGGAGTTCGTCGTAGGGAACTCGGCGATGGCGGTGTGGTGGTGCTGTGGGCTGCGGGGCTGGGTGACCGAAGGGGAGTAGAGGAAGATGGTGGCGGCGGCTAGGTGTTGGGGGATTGGCAGAGGCAGGGGAGCTCGGTGGCCGGGGGTTGATGGAGAGGCGGAGGGCGGCGGATGAGATGGTGGTGATGGCGGTGAAGGGGGTGGCCGTAGGGGTTTTATAGAGAGAGGGGAGACGGGAGGCCGGCCGTTTGGGGAGGGGAATCGAGCGGCGAGGAGGGGCGGTTGGACGGCGGGGAGTCGACGGGTCGTGGGGAACGGTCGGGGAGGCGGAGCGTCGCCGACAGCGGGTTGGGGAGGCGGAGGAGAACCGTCGGGGTCAGGGGCGGAGCTGTAACCGCCGACGGCGGTTCAGGGAACGGCCGGAGACGAGGTGTCGGGCGGGGGTTACAGTTGGGTTTACTGTTGTAGTGGGTAGGGTCGGGTTAGCGGGTTTCGGGTTGGGTTCAGATCCGACCAGACCAGCTAGGGTTTGGGTTGGGTTCAGGGTTGGTTCGGGTCTGTCCGGTTTGATTCGGTTTAATAATAAACTGGGTTTATTTTTGTTTGTTTTAAAAACATAGTTTTTTAGGTCTTTAAAAATAGTTCTGGGGTCCAATTAATTCTAGAAAAATAACACTATGTCTAATATTTTATTTTACACCAAAAAATATTATTTTCATAATATTTTAATATTTATGAAAATTATTAGAAATTAATTTAATACCAGAAAACATTTATTTTAATTCCTGAAAAAATCACAGAAAATTCCATAAAAATTCTAAAAATTTATTTTTAAATTCTAAAAAATCTGGAGGTTTACACTATTGGATGAGTATCATGAGTATTCCTACTTGCACATTCTAGGTGTTTGATTATTTGACACTAGTGTATATATATATATATATATATATATATATATATATATATATATATATATATATATATATATATATATATATATATATATATATATATATATATATATATATTGGTATATGAGGTATGTGTATTTTATTTATTTATAGATATGAACATTTATATACTTTTCAGTATACGTGTCTATTTGTGTGAATGTCGAGTTAAGGACAGTGTGCACTGTGAAGTAATCAATGAAGCTTGATACCAACATTTTCTAGCAGTTGAATATTTGTGTTGCTATTATTTTTACGTGGTGATACAGAGGCTCAGTTGGGATCTTCCACTGATGTGTAGTGCACTCTGGTTTGGGAAGCTCAGGTGTAGGCAGTGTGGGGTCTAGCAAGTGCAGCATGGAGGCTTAGCCTTGGGGTTGCATGTAAGTTGCTCGAGTACAGACATAGTGCTCTGGGTAGTCAGGTAATAAGAACAATAGCAGCTTAAGTATGATACAATTGCAACAACAGTTGTATTATGCCTATTGTTAGCAACTATAATGGAGAGAGGGTTGCAAAGAATTACCTTTTATAGTGTTACATGTAAGATAGATTGGGACAACAAATATGTGTGATATGTTGCATTAGCTACAACATCAATGTTAATAATAGCAGCAAAAAATGGTAGGTCTAGTGGTGTCATTTACTGTTTGTTTGGGTTGGCAAGGTGAATATTTCTATGAGCAGTTAAGGGAAGTGTGGGAGTGTGCAGTACATGTACTAGGGGGTGTTAGCTAGTTAGTAACCTAGTTGACTTATATTGACTAGTTTGACTCAGTTTAGCTAGAGTAACCTAGAAATGGCCTAGTAAAGTATGTTTTAGTGCATTGTAGCTCATTATCACTTTATTACACCCAATTGACATGCCAAGTGCATGTGACACCAACTCGGACCCCGAGTGACATCTTTTTCTCTGTACCAGTGGCGAGTACATTCTCTGATAGTTTTCTTATTTGATAGGCTCTATGTTTCATATATTTAGTATTGAGATATTTAATTCCTGACACGATGGTTACACAGATTGGTATACGTGAATCTTGGTCATGAGATATTATTGTTGTGATGACTCAGTGATCACCGTATCGTGCTTCATGATTTCTCAGTGATTACCATGATATCTTAGTGATTATATAGACCGTGATCATAGTGCATGATATTATAGACCATGCAGTGTGATATACGTGTTATAACATATAGTGATTTGGATCCATGTACTAGTCGGGGGTTAGTAAAATTATTAGTAGATATGTGATCATATCTTATAGCCCATGATTTAATGTAGCTCGTGATCGCTAGCAGATTATGAAACTCGTGTGTGATTACGCTAGCTCACCTTTTATATATAGCCCATATTAGACCCAAGCCGATCACATTATCTTTCTAATATTTCAAGGCATAATTATTATTGTATTTTTTTATTCAGTTTATTATATTTATGTTCCTCACTTTATTGCTCTAATTTATTTCCATTATTGCCATGATATTTTCTTGCCATGATAGTTACTATTCTAGTCTTCAATCATCTATTTTCTTTACTTTTGTTATTTCATAGTTTATGTCAATTATTGGAACTGCTATTAGGTACTACCTCGATCCAATCCTGACTAGATATAGTTTCAGATGATTTATTAGAAGACTGGTGTCCTACGCACTATGGGCCACAAGATGGCGAGCCTATTGAGATAGCACTCGTAGAGCCTGTTGAGATAGTACAAGCTGTCGATGAGACTTAGCTAGTTCATTTATGATATTGTATATGTCAGTTAGACACTTTTGGCATGTATTATATTTGAGATCATTGTGTTGAGATATAAACTTAAACTTGTGATGTATTATGACTTTATTTCTTTTCTTCTATTCCATGTCGTACTATATCTTCCTATAGTTTGTTATTGTGATTGAGCATTATTTACCATTATCATATTATCATATTATCCTCCATTTGAGAATTTAGATATCTCCATAGGTATATTATATATATTGTGTGAGATGTTTAGATAGTATTGTTGACCTAGACAGCTTTCTACCATCGATGTTGCAGCGTAGGCTGGACGTACCCACGTACTCGTGCCCTTACACCGGGTGCGGGTCATGACACATTTTTGTGGTGGCCCATGCAGGTTAATGTAGTAGTACTCAGACTTGGAGTATTACTATAAGCTTGCTATATGATATAGGACTAGAGATATAGAATGAGAGGATACTCAATCATAACTAGGAATATTTCTAATCTATTAAATTTATTAACTTTATCATTCAGAATAATTGATTTCTATGAAATAGTACTGTCCTTCATGATGCTATCGTATCTTGCGCAATATTGATTCCTTTGTTTTGAATATATCTTCAGGATACCGCCGAAGACTCGATCGTAGCGCTCTGGAGCAGTTTTGGCAAGGTTAATTACTTCGTTACCTCAGAGAGAGACAACAGCTACTGTTCTGCCTTCTTCTGCTCAAAGGGTTGTCTCACCAGTCCAGGTGGGGATATCAGCAACATCTTTTGGGGTGCTCCACCACCAGTTCTGAAGGCTGTTCCATCAGTCACGGAGGATCTTCCACCCAGACCATCCATGCCAGCAGATAGGAAACAAATGTTTGTCATATTCTGTGATATGATGGAAGCGTAGCATGGATAGACAGGTGTTCTATGTCAGGGTATTGAGAGTGCTCACCAGTTAGCACTAGCAGTTGTGGAGAAGGTAATACTTGCTCAGCCACAGTAGTACTGCTTTATCCTGTCCCGCCCCAACCGAGGCCGGGTATCATCATTAGTTTCAAGGGAATAGGGCCCAAGGAGTTCAAGGACATATAAGAAATCTTGTACGCCGATGATTGTATCAAGGATGTAGAGAGGACTCTACGACTAGCACAGATTTTAGAGGGTCTACAGGTGGAGGCAGTGGGCAGCCAGATATTAGATATTGCCCTCACATGGTTTCGTACGGACCAGAGGATCACAGTATCAGGCTTGACTTGGAAATATTTTAAAGAGCTTTTCAAGGAGAAGTTCTTTCCAGACATGGCTCTGAGTGCTCTTAAGAGCCAGTTCCTAGACCTCATCCAGGGGAGTATGACGGTGGACGAATACGCCGCAGAGTTCTACAAATTGGGCAGATTTATGAAGGGTCAAAATTTCCTAGGAAAGGCCAGGAAGTACCGAAAAGGTTTGATCAGGGAGGTCAAATCTTTCCCCAGGGACACCGCACAACGACATTCGAGGAGATTATATTGGATGCATAGAGGGCTGAGGATGACTTGGAGCTCAAATCTAAGAGGATGAGAGACACATTAGATGTATGTAGCAGTAGTGCTGGTCCAGCCAAACAATTTTATTTTTAGTATCATAGGAACTTCCAGCCGCAAAGACAGCAGTTTCATGCACCATTCCGAGCTCCAGTGGAACAGATGTACCAGGCCCTGAGACCGGCACAGTAGGCCCCGTAGGGTACTCACTGTGGAAAGATTGGACATAGATGGAAGGTCTGCAGAAAGAGGCTTAGAGTGTGCCTCTATTGTAGAGAGCCAGACTACCAGTTGAGGGAGTGTCTAGTGGCTCCTGTTCGAGTAGGCCAGGGAGCAGCACCGACATAGAGAGCACTAGCGAGGCTACTTGAGTCACTACCCAATTCTAGAAAATAAGGTTATTTTTTATTTTTATTTGGTAAATTGTGTATTATTTATAAATAATTATATTTATATTTAATTGATGGTTGTATAATATTTTTGTTTGGTTGTTTTAGGGTTTTGGCTAGTCTGGACCCATGTCAGACCCTAGTGGACCCATGTTCGACCCAACCAACACCCTTGTGAGGCTTATTTATGGGTTCAGAATTATTATTATATTTTTAATAAGTTAGTTGGAGTGATTAGGAGTTAATTTGAGTGCTTTTGGAACTCCAAACCCAAATCCCAATTAGCATGACTAAAGGAGGGGGTGTTTTAGTCATTTATCCAAATGTAAACCTACTTATATGTATATGGCCGCCCCCCCTTTCCCAGACCAGAATCGAACCCCCCTTCTTCTTTATTTCTTCTTCTTCTTCTTCTTCACTCTTCTCCACTCTTTCTTCTTCTTTCTTCTTCCAATTCCTACAACTTCAAGTAAGTACATCATTCTTCTTCTCTTCCTTCTTCTATTTCTTTCATTTGTGTAAACCCTAACCCTATACTTTTCTCCAACCTAGGTGTTTAGAGCCTAGACTTAGTGTGGAGGTTTGATTTGGAGGCTTGGAGGCTTGAGGGTGGTGATTTCAAGGGTTTTGGAGACTTTGGCCTTGGGATTCCAACTCCCAAGAGGTAAATCCTAAATTTTCTCTTAGTGGTTATTATATAGTAAATAGTAGTTTATAACCTTCCTAGACCCTAAGGCTACCCGTGGAAGAAAGTTAAACCTAGTTTGGTTGTGTTTGGAGACTTTGACATTAGATTTTGTGTCAATTTTTGGTAAAATCCGAGATTGGCCCAATTTTGGGTGATGCCCTAGGTTAGATGGACCTAGGTAGATGTGCTTGGATGTCTTGAGGGTTATTACATGTTTTTGTTCGGACACGTGAAGTCGTGTCGCAAAGAAATAGGCGTTTTGGGCGATTTGGGGGTTTTCGTCGTCGTAGGTTCTATGTGGGTGTGCATTTTTGCCACGAACCTAGAATCAACGAGTTAGTATTTTTTTTAGGATCTAGACATCGATTAGAACCCGTAGATAAATTTTGAGCCAATTTTGAGTAGGTTTGGTGTGCATTTCAAGAGGTTTTTCTAACTGCACACCACATGTTCGTCGAAATGACCGAACGGCCATTTCGACTTAGTTTCTTGGTTTCGGGCTTATGCGCGCGTTGGGTTAGCTTCGGAGAGTGTGTGCTAGAGTTCTCGGGTTGTATTTTATAAATATATATATATTTATGGGCGTAGGGGTCGTTGGGCGTGCGTTGGTGGGGTGTTGTGTGTGTTGTATGTGTTTATATATATATGTGTATATGAGTTTATATATATGTATGTGTGTATATATCTATGTAAATATGTGTTTGTATATCTATATAAGTGTGTGTATTTTATAGATATATGTTTGTATATATATATATGTGTGTATATATATATATTTGTGTAGGTGTATATATATATATGAGTGTTTGTGTATATATATATATATATATATATATATATATATATATATATATATATGTATGAGTGTGTGTGTGTGTGTGTGTATATATATGTGTGTATGTATATATATATGGGTATGTGTATATATATAGAGTGTGTGTTTATATATATATACATATGTGTGATTATAGATATGTGTGTGTGTATAAGTGTATAAGTGTATATGTGTGTAAGTATATATGTATAAGTGTGTGTGTATATATATATATATAGTTGTGTGTGTAAATATATATATGTATATATGTTCGTGTGTATATATATATATATATATATATATGTGTGAATGTGTCTGTGTGTGCGTGGTGTGTCGAGGGGGATAGCAGCGCAACAGCAGCCATAAGAATGCAGCGCAGCAGCCGCAGCAAGTAGATGATGCAATGGCTCCAGCAGCAGCCAACTGCAGCAGCATCCTCCAGCAGCAGCAGCAGCAGCGCATTGCATTTGCAATGCAGCAGTAGCAGCGTTTGCGTGCAGCGTGGCGAGGCAGGTAGTAGCACATAGTGAGAGGGAGAGAGGGATCTAGATATATATGTTTAGATAGATAAATAGATAGATAGATAGATAGATAGATATATACTAGTTAGATAGTTATATATATATGTGTAGGTAAGGGTTATGTGTATATGTGTATTTGTGGATATATATATACATATAGATATGTAGGTGTATATATATATATATATATATATATATATATATATATATATATATATATATATATATATATATATATATATATGTGTGTGTGTGTGTTAGATATATATATTCTAGCCTAGATTATTACCTAGGTGTATATCTATATGCATAGATAGTTAGCTAGATGGGTAGTTAGTGAGGTATTGGAGGATATCTCAATACCATGAGATATCAAGGTATCTCAATACCTTGAGATACCCAAGGTATTGAGTATCGAAGCAGAGTTTTTGAACGATTGCCTAGGAATATGATTAGAGTTTCTTTTATATGTATATGTGTATATAATTACGCGTACGAGCATAGGTTTTAGCGGGTATAGGCGGGGTGCGTAGCTTAGGTCGAGGTATTGGATACCGAGGGTATCCCGGTATCTCGAGGAGGCGAATTTGAGGGTTTACTAGCTTAATGAGCTAGTTTTGACCTAGAATTTTAGAGGCACCCTAGTTTGACCTAGCGTTGACCATAATTGTCCTCGTTGACCGTAAAAGTCAACAATTGACCTAGTTTTGATCCTAAGTTGACTTTTTGGACCCCGAGTTGACTTTTTGACCCAAATTTTATCGGTTTGACCCGTTCGACCTAGAATACCCCTAGAACCATGTTTTTAGTTATTTTATATCAGTTTAACTCTATAGAATCCTGTTTGATCTTGCTTTTCTTAATAGGTTCTTGTGACGCCAGTCCGGATCTCGATCCTCATCAGTTGCTCAGGACGTCAGGCGAGTACCTACCTCTGATCGTTTCCATTTCATGATAGCATTTATATCACCTGTTCTGGAACTGTAATACTTGATTTTGACACATTGTTTCATGAGCTGGTACTACTTGATCCCGTCATGAGATGTTATCTCCCTTACCATGTTCAGCGGGTACTCTATCACGTATATTTTATCATGTGCTTCCATTATTGATTCTCATGTGCTATCATGTGCTTCGTGTGCTCTCGCCTTTCATGTGTGCGAGTTATTTATCATGTATATAGTGTGTCGTGGTTGGATTCAAGAGTATTAGTGGGGGAGGGGAGTAGGAGTTGGTTATGTGATAAAAGCCAAACAGTATTCATGTGTATGTCGGTTATGCAACTCACGCATAATGGAGTTATCGTAGATTATTCATGTGCAACCTAAGCCGATCACATCATGAACTTGTGCTCAAGGTACTTAGCTAGTATTCCTGTTTTCTCACATGCAGTTACTTTTCTACTACTTGTATTGTTCTCCAGTTTACATCGCAGCTACTTTATCTGCTCCACCATGTATTTATTTTCTTGTGCATCTTGTATACTTTTCTATTGCTAGTCATATACACCTTACCGTGTATTTTGACTTGCTTTCAGAGTTATGTACTTCGCTCCAGTCCTGACTGGGCATATTTTTTCCAGAGGATCCTGAGAATTTTTGCTCGATATTCTACGGGCCGGGCGTTGAGGAGTGTTGTGACCCGGAGTTTGAGGAGGAGCCCGTCGAGGAGACACCGTTTGCACCCTAGTTAGCTAGGTGGGTTTTCCTGGGTTGCTCCCAGTTGGTTTCTGGATGATTGTATTTATTATTTTTTTGCTTCTGTGATGTTGTTGACTTTAGACTTGGACTGTATATTTGGATATTGTATTGCTCTCTTTGGTTCTTGTTTCTTGTGATATCTTATTGCTTTTACTCTTTTCCTAGTTATTGTGATTGAGGCATATATATATTGCGTGGTTGCCCTCCTTTTGGAGAGGTTATATTGACAGGTTTTGTGAGTTATAGATTGTGACATAGAACGGACCTTTAAAGCATTCTACCATCGATTCTGTGGTGTAGGTTGGACGTACCCACGACTCATGCCCGATTTTTTGGGTGCGGGTCGTGACACATTTTTTGTGGCGGCCCATGCATGGTCTAGTACGCAGGTTTAGTTTCTAGGTCTACCTGCGATAGGATATAGGATATAGGCTGAGAGAGAGTGTGCTCAATCACAACTAGGACCCTTCCTGATTTTTGCTATCTTTAATTTTTCTGAAATTGTTTCTTTTAGAATATTACTATCCTTCATTGATGATATCGTATCTTGTATCGTATTTACTTCTTTTGATCTGTGTTCTTCTTGATTCTATTCCAGCACTTGTTTTATTTGATTTCGGTGCTTCCATAGCTTTGTGTCTGCATCTTTTGCTGTTAGACACCATCTTGTTACTGAACCTTTAGCTAGACTCTGCAAGATCACGACCGGGGGTGGCATCATCCTAGTCAGTGATGTATGCAGAGATCGGAGAGTTACCTTGGGAGGCCGGGAGTTGACTGTGTGCCTACTCGTAATGCCACTTCCGAGCTACGACATTGTACTCGGGATAGATTGGTTGAGTATGCATTGTGCTAGTATAGATTGTCGTGGAGGCAGAGTGTTGTTTAGTCCGCCGGGTGAGCCAGAGTTTGAGTTTGCCAGAGGAGCAGCGGAGCAGAGCGAGGGAGTCTTCTTCGGAGCCCTGGTGGTAGAGCCGAGGTTGCCACATCCCCTGATAGCGGAGTTCATGGATGTCTTTCCGGAGGAGTTGCCAGGGTTACCTCCGGACAAATATGTTGAGTTCTCTATAGACTTGGTGCCAGCCACGTAGCCGATATCCTAGCACATCTATAGAGTCAGCAACAGTGAGCTGATAAAGTCAAAGAAGCAGGTGGATGAGCTTCAGGACAAAGGATTTATCATATCTAGTTCTTCTCTGTGGGGTGCTCCGGTAATTTTTGTGCCGAAGAAGGATGGGTCGATACGAATTTGTGTCGACTACAGGGCTCTGAACAACCTCACAATCAAGAACAAGTATCCGCTGCCGCGTATAGATGATGTTTTTGATTAGTTGAGCGGAGCGAGGGTATTTTCTAGGATTGATCTGAGGACAGGCTACCACTAGGTGAAGGTCAGGAGGGAGGATATTCCGAAGACAGCTTTTTGGACTAGGTATGGATATTATGAGTTCATGGTAATGCCGTTTCGGTTGACTAATGCCCCGACATTGTTCATGAATCTGATGAATAAGGTGTTCTATCAGCATCTGGACAGGTTTATGGTGGTGTTTATAGATGACATCTTGGTGTATTCGAAGACCTCAGAGGAGCATGAGGAGCATCTGAGGATAGTGCTGGAGACTCTCAGAAAGGAGAAGCTTTATGGAAAGCTTTTGAAGTGCGAGTTCTTCCTTGGCAAGGTTGAATTCCTTGGTCATGTGGTGACTAGAGAGGGGATCTCGGTGGATCCGAGGAAGATCATGGCAGTTGAGGAATGGAGTGCTCCGATTTCAGTAGCAGAGGTCAGGAGTTTCCTGGGACTGGCAGGTTACTACAGGAGATTTGTTCAGGATTTTTCACGGATTGCAGAGCCGTTGTCTAGGCTGACCCGGAAGGACATGGAGTTTGTTTGGTCATAGGAGTGCTAGATCTCCTTTGATGAGCTGAAGAGGAGGTTGACGACAGCTCCAGTGTTGACATTGCCATCAGTGTCTGGAGGTTTTACTATCTATAGTGATGTATCGGAGAAGGGACTGGGTTGTATGTTACAGCAGAATGGGAGGGTGATTGCCTATGCTTCTAGGCAATTACGTCCTCATGAGAAGAACTACCCTACACACGATTTGGAGTTGGCAGCAATCATCTTTGCTTTGAAGTTGTAGAAACACTATTTATACGGAGAGCGTGTGGAGATCTTCACAGACCACAAGAGCTTGAAGTATGTGTTTACCCAAAAAGAGCTGAAAATGAGGCAGAGGAGATGGTTGGATTTGATAAAAGACTTTCATATATTGTTGCAGTACCATCCAGGGAAGGCGAACGTAGTTGCGGATGCGCTGAGCAGGTATCCGGTAGCTATATGCCTGACTACATATCGTTATCTTCTGGAAGATCTAGAGAGCTTGGGCATTGAGGTGATAGTGCCTGGAGTTGAGATACATATGTGGGGACTGCAGATTCAGTCAGAGTTGGTAGACCAGATCAGGGCTACACAGTTTGAGGATGAGTCCCTGAGGAGCATCAGGGCGCAGGTTCAGATTGGATTATCAGATGACTTCACCATTGCTGATGATGGTTTATTGTGATACGGTACCAGGTTGTGTGTGCCGAGTGGGTCATTGCGTGAGAAGGTTCTTCAGAAGGTGCATCGATCCCAGTACCTTATGCATCCAGGTGCCAACAAGATGTATAGAGATCTGAGAGAGAATATATGGTGGTACGGGATAAAGCGGTAGGTAGGGCGCTTCGTATCCCGATGCTTAGTGTGCCAGCAGGTGAAGGCGGAGAGGCAGAGGCCAGGAGGATTGCTCCAGCCATTACCCATTCCAGAGTGGAAATGGGAGCATGTGACCATGGATTTTGTTTCTGGACTTCCCCATTCTCCAGGAGGGAAGGATACGATTTGGGTCATCGTAGACAGGTTGACCAAATCGGCCCACTTTCTACCATTTAAAGTGGGTATGTCTTCGGAGAGACTAGCAGAGATGTATGTGTGCCAGATAGTCAGACTGTATGGAGTCCCTGTGAGCATAGTATCAGACCGGGACAGTCGCTTTACTTCACATTTCTGGAGGAGTCTGCAGGCTAGCTTGGGCATCCAGCTCAAGTTTAGTAGTGCATATCACCCACAGACAGATGGTCAGTCAGAGAGGACCATCCAGACACTTGAGGACATGCTTCGCACTTGTGTTCTGGATTTCAGAGGCTCTTGGGAGGATCACTTGTACTTGGTAGAGTTTGCTTACAACAATATCTACCAAGCCAGTATCGAGATGTCACCATTTGAGGCATTGTATGGACGGAGGTGTCGCACTCCGTTATCATGGGATGATGTAGGCGAGAGAGCTTTGCTTGGCCCGGAGATGGTGGTTGATGCAGCAGAGAAGGTCAAGCTCATTAGAGATAGACTTCGGGTGGCGCAGGACAGGCAGCGGCATTGGGCCGATAGCCACCGGAGACCTTTGGAGTTCGAGGTATAGCTTAGAATCAAGATTTTATTCTTGTGTTTGCTTATTTTAGATTAAGTGCTGAGACCTTGTTTGTGCTAGGTTGGAGATCTGGTTTTCCTGAGGATTTCTCCGATGCGAGGCACTATTCGCTTCGGTGGAGGCGGGAAGCTTAGCCCACGTTTCGTCGGACCCTTCCGCATCCTTGAGAGGGTCGGCGCTGTAGCGTATAGGCTAGATTTGCCGCCTATGCTAGAGGGAGTTCATGATGTGTTCCACGTGTCGTAGTTGAGATGGTACATGGCGGATCTCAGTCACGTATTGGATCACTCAGAGATCGTGGTGGGCCCTACTCTTAGCTATCTATAGCAGCTGGTAGAGATTCTGGATCGGCGGGAGAAGGTGTTGAGGAACCAGACTATTCCCTTGGTTCACGTCGCATGGAGGCATCACTCTCCAGGTGAGTCGACCTGGGAGAGGAAGGATAAAATACGCGAGCGATACCCTTATCTTTTTGAGCCCTGAGGTATGGTTCTTTTCTTTTCTTGCATTCCTGTTCTAGTTTCGTCTTTTAATTTCGAGGATAATTAATTTAAGGAGGGTAGGCTTGTCACTACCCAATTCTAGAAAATAGGGTTATTTTTTATTTTTATTTGGTAAATTGTGTATTATTTATCAATAATTATATTTATATTTAATTGATGGTTGTATTATATTTTTGTTTAGTTGTTTTAGGGTTTCGGCTAGTCTGGACCCATGTCAGACCCTAGTGGACCCATGTTCAACCCAACCAACACCCTTGTGAGGCTTATTTATGGGTTTAGAATTATTATGATATTTTTAATAAGTTAGTTGGAGTGATTAGGAGTTAATTTGAGTGCTTTTGGAACCCCAAACCCAAATCCCAATTAGCATGACTAAAGGAGGGGGTGTTTTAGTCATTTATCCTAATGTAAACCTACTTATATGTATATGGCCGCCCCTCCCCTTTCCCAGACCAGAACCGAACCCCCCTTCTTCTTTATTTCTTCTTCTTCTTCTTCTTCTTCTCCACTCTTCTCCACTCTTTCTTCTTCTTTCTTCTTCCAATTCCTACAACTTCAAGTAAGTACATCATTCTTCTTCTCTTCCTTCTCCTATTTCTTTTATTTGTGTGAACCCTAACCCTATACTTTTCCCTAACTTAGGTGTTTAGAGCATAGACTTAGTGTGTAGGTTTGATTTGGAGGCTTGGAGGCTTGAGGGTGGTGATTTTAAGGGTTTTGGAGACTTTGGCCTTGGGATTCCAACTCCCAAGAGGTAAACCCTAAATTTTCTCTTAGTGGTTGCTATTATATAGTAAATAGTAGTTTAGAACTTTCCTAGAACCTAAGGCTACCCATGGGAGGAAGTTAGAACTAGTTTGGTTGTGTTTGGAGACTTTGACATTAGGTTTTGTGTCAATTTTGGGTGAAATCCGAGATTGGCCCAATTTTGGATAATTTCTTAGGTTAGATGGACCTAGGTAGACGTGCTTGGGTGTCTTGAGGGTTAGTACGTGTCTCTGTTCGGACACGTGAAGTCGTGTCGCGGAGAAATGGGCGTTTTGGGTAATTTGGGAGTTTTTATCGTCCTAGGTTCTATGTGCGTGTGCATTTTTGCCACGGACCTAGAATCGATGAGTTGTCATTTTTTCTAGGAGCTAGACATCGATTAGAACCCGTGGGTAAATTTTGGGCCGATTCTGAGTAGGTTTGGTGTGCGTTTCAGGAGGTTTTGTGAACCGCACACCACGTATTCATCGAAATGACCGAACGACCATTTCGACTTAGTTTTTTGGTTTCGGGCTTGTGCGTGCGTTGGGTTAGCTTCGGAGAGTGTGTTCTAGAGTTCTCGGGTTATATATATATATATATATATATATATATATATATATATGTATGTATTTATGTGCGTAGGGGTCGTTGGGCGTGTGTTGGTGGGGTGTTGTGTGTGTTGTGTGTGTTGTATATGTTTATATATATATATATATATATATATATATATATGTGTGTGTGTATATGAGTTTGTATATATATATGTGTGTATATATCTATATAAATATGTGTTTGTATATCTATATGAGTGTGTGTATATTTATCGATATGTGTTTGTATATATATATGTGTGTATATATATATATATATATATATATATATATATTTGTGTAGGTGTATATATATATATATGAGTGTTTGTGTATGTATATATATATATATATATATATATATATGTATGAGTGTGTGTGTATATATGTGTGTGTATGTATATATATATGGGTATGTTTATATATATGTAGAGTGTGTGTTTATATATATATACATATGTGTGATTATAAATATGTGTGTGTGTATAAATGTATAAGTGTATATGTGTGTAAGTATATATGTATAAGTGTGTGTGTGTTTATATATATATAGTTGTGTGTGTATATATATATATGTTCGTGTGTATATATATATATATATATATGTGTGTGTGTGATTGTGTCTGTGTGTGCGTGGTGTGTCGAGGGGGGATAGCAGCGCAGCAGTAGCCATGAGAATGCAGCACAGCAGCCGCAGCAAGTAGCTGCTGCAGTGGCTCCAGCAGCAGCCAACTGTAGCAGCAGCAGCGCATTGCATTTGCAATGCAGCAGCAGCAGCATTTGCGTGTAGCTTGGCGAGGCAGGTAGAAGCACAGTAGTGAGAGGGAGAGAGGGATATAGATATATATGTTTAGATAGGTAGATAGATAGATAGATAGATAGATAGATAGATAGATAGATAGATAGATACTAGTTAGATAGTTATATATATGTGTGTAGGTAAGGGTTATGTGTATATGTGTATTTGTGGATATATTTATACATATAGATATGTAGGTGTGTATATATATATATATGTTAGATATATATATTCTAGCCTAGATTATTACCTAGGTGTATATCTATATGCATAGATAGTTAGCTAGATGGGTAGTTAGTGAGGTATTGGAGGATATCTCAATACCTTGAGATATCAAGGTATCTCAATACCTTGAGATACCCAAGGTATTTAGTATCGGAGCGGGGTTTTTGAGCGATTGCCTAGGAATATGATTAGAGTTGCTTTTATATGTATATGTGTACATAATTACGCGTGCTAGCATAGGTTTTAGCGTGTATAGGCGGGGTGCGTAGCTTAGGTCGAGGTATTGGATACCGAGGGTATCCCAATATCTCGAGGAGGCGAGTTTGAGGGTTTACTAACTTAATGAGCTAGTTTTGACCTAGAATTTTAGGGATACCCTAGTTTGACGTAGCGTTGACCATAATTGTCCTCGTTGACCGTAAAAGTCAACGTTTGACCTAGTTTTGACCCTGAGTTAACGTTTTGGACCCCGTATTGACTTTTTGACCCGAATTTCCCCGGTTTGACCCGTTCGACCTAGAATACCCCTAGAACCTTGTTTTTAGTTATTTTATATTAGTTTAACTCCATAAAACCCTGTTTGATCTTGCTTTTCGTAATAGGTTCTTGCGACTCCAGTTCGGATCTCGATAATCATCAGTTGCTCAGGACGTTAGGAATTACCTACCTCTGATCGTTTCTATTTCATGATAGCGTTTATATCACCTGTTCTAGAACTATAATACTTAATTCTGACACATTATTTCATGAGCTGGTACTAGTGGATCCCGTCTTAAGATGCTATTCCCCTTACCGTGTTCAGCGGGTACTTTATCACGTATATTTCATCATGTGCTTCGGGTATTGATTCTCATGTGCTATCATGTGCTTCGTATTCTCTCGCCTTTCATGTGTGCGAGTTATTTATCATGTACGTAGCATGTTGTGGTTGGTGCCAAGAGTATTAGTGGGGGAGGGGAGTAGGAGTTGGTCATGTGATCAAAGCCAAACAATATTCATGTGTATGTCGGTTATGCAACTCACGCATAACGGAATTATCGTAGATTATTCATGTGCAACCTAAGCCGATCACATAATAAATTTGTGCTCAAGGCACTTAGCTAGTATTCCTATTTTCTTACATGTAGTTACTTCTCTACTACTTGTATTGTTCTCCAGTTTACATTGCAGCTACTTTATCTGCTCCACCATGTATTTATTTTCCTGTGCATCTTGTATACTTTTCTATTGCTAGTCATATACACCTTACCATATATTTGGAGTTGCTTTCAGAGTTATGTACTTTGCTCCAGTCCTGACTGGGCATATTTTTTCCAGAGGATCCTGAGGATTTTTGCCCGACATTCTACGGGTCGGGCGTTGAGGAGTATTGTGACCCAGAGTTTGAGGAGAAGCCCATCGAGGAGACGCCGTTAGCACCCTAGTTAGCTAGGTGGGTTTTCCAGGGTTGCTCCCAGTTGGTTTCTGGATGACTGTATTTATTATTTTGTTGCTTTTGTGATATTGTAGACTTTAGACTTGGACTGTATATTTGGATATTGTATTGCTCTCTCTGGTTCTTATTTCTTGTGATATCTTATCGTGCTTTTACTCTTCCCCTAGTTATTGTGATTGAGGCATATATATATTGCGTGGTTTGCCCTCCTTTTGGAGTTTATATTGACAGGTTTTGTGAGTTATATATTGTGACCTAGAACGAACCTTTACAGCGTTCTACCGCCGATTCTGTGGCGTAGGTTGGACGTACCCACGACTCATGTCCAATTTTTTGGGTGTAGGTCGTGACAAATTATGGGATAGCAGAGGGGACCTTCTTTACTGACATATTGGTAGCATTTTATCTAGCACCAGCAGCACTAGAGAGGTGCACCGCGAGGGCGAGCTTTCGGTATGACAGTTGAGGAGGAGGAGCCAGTTAGAGATTTGATATCAGGTTCAGTTCTCCTTGATTATATTCCAGCTTATGATTTATTTGATTCTGGTGGTTCCCATTCTTTTTTATCTATATCTTTTTCTCTTAGGCATCATTTAGAATCTGAACCTTTGGCTATGACTTGCAAGATCACGACTGAAGGAGGCATTATCCTGGTCAGTGATATTTGTAAGGATCAGAGAGTGATACTGGAAGGCAGGGACTTGAGTGCTTACTTACTCGTAATACTACTATCGAGCTACGATATTGTACTCGGGATGGATTGTTTGAGTAGGCACTATGGTAGTATAGATTATCGTGGAGGCAGAGTTTTGTTTCGACCGCTAGAAGAGCCAGAGTTTGAGATTTTCAGACGAGTAGCGGAGCAGAGCGAGGATGCCATCTGTGGAGCCATGGTGAAAGAGAAGGAGTTTCCACATCCGTTGATAACAGAGTTCATGGATTTTTTTGGAGGAATTGTCGGGTTTGACTCCAGACCGCGATATTAATTTCTATATAGACTTGGTGTCAGGCACAGAGCCAATATCTCAGTACGTCTATAGAATCAATAATAGCAAACTGGTAGAGTTGGTGGAACATGTGGATGAGTTACAAGACAAAGACTTCATTCAATCCAGTTCATCACCATGGGGTGCCCCAATATTGATTTTAGCGAAGAATGATGGGTCGATACATATGTGTATCGACTATAGGGCTCTAAACAACCTCACTATAAAGAACAAATACCCGCTACCGAGGATAGATGATCTTTTCGATCAATTGAGCGGAGCGAAGGTATTATCGAAGATAGACTTGACGTCAGGCTACCACTAGGTGAAAGTAAAGAAGGAGGATATTCTAAAGATCACTTTTCGACTCGGTATGTCCAGTTTGAGTTCTTGGTGATGCCGTTTGGGTTAACCAATGCCCCGAAGGTATTCATGAATCTGATTAACAAGGTATTCCACCAGTTGTTTTGGATAATATAAACGAGAAAAGATTTGATGAATGCTAAAAATAAGGTCTTGTACGAAGACCCGCCCTTCTTTTATGTTTACAAATAAGATTGTACAAATTTGATCCTACACGAGGATGTCTAAGTACAATTTATTTAATCTGGGTGAATATTGCTATAGGTGTCTGATCTGCAGTCGATCACTTTAGCCCTTGGACCACACGATGTTGAAGAAGTGTCGTAGAAGACAGGTAGCAGCTTCGAGGGTTGCTAAAGAGGGTGGATGCCCGATGCCAAAGTCGTCGATATCTTCTCTTTGCCTGAGCTCCAGATTCTCCTCTCTCTCTCTCTCTCTCTCGACCGTCTGACCTTCGATCTTTACGACCGTTGGATCTGATACTGGATTTCTTGTTCAGTTTTTAGACCTAATTTTTTTGACCCTGTTCTCTGTTGATAGAGGTCTCTATTTATAGAGTTTTAGTGAAAGTGACCACTCAATCAGTGTAAAAACAGAGTAGTGGAAAGTACAGGACCCTTTTACACAACGGTTAAAATAACGAATGCCTGCGTATAGATGATCCTTTGAATGAGCGTGTGACGCGGGTCCAACTAAGGGACAAAATGCGTATAATCGCTACGAAGTTTACGGCGTAGAAGTCACGTAGGTAGGTATCCATCGTGTAGAAGAGGTTGGCATAGAAGCCAATGTTTGTCACCATGACATAGAAGCCAAATAGTTATCAAACCGGCATAGAAGTCGAATAGAAGTAGAAGCCGAGTAGTCATAAAGGCCGAGTAGGCGTAGAAGCCGAGTGGTCATAAAGGCCGAGTAGGCGTAGAAGCCGAGTAGGCACAGAAGGCCGAGCAGGCACAGAAGGCCAAATAGGCGTAGAAGCCGAGCAGGCACCGAAGCTGAATGGGCGTAGAAGCCGAGCAGACACCGAAGCTGAATGGGCGTAGAAGCCGCTTCGTAACGTGCCAGAGTGATGATGTGGACATTTTAGCCGGAATTACGACCCTTGGAGATAATCAGATCTCTTGCATTAAATGCAGAGATCTGCCCCCATCCTGTGCATTAAATACAGATGCTTGTCTTTAAAATTTGCCATCATTCTACGCATTAAATGCAGATACGCACCTTGAACCCTGTGCGAAGAGTAACCACTGTCGTGGCGGTCTGTTCGTCTTCTGCGGAGCGTAAGGAGCTCATGTTTGCCTGTGTAAAACTAAGCAGTGTATTCCCTTGTATGCGTAGGAGCAGCTCTCGCAAAGGGGATGTCACTAAACGACGGTTTGGTGACATTTAATTAAATCTCCTGCATTAAATATGGAGATCCGCCATTATCCTGCGCATTAAATGCAGAACGTGTTTTGAAGGTCTGCCACCCTTCTGTGTATCAAATACAGAGACGTGCCTCAGGCATCTGTCAGTATTCGGCGCATTAATTGCAGAGACGTGCCTTGAGGGCCTGTCACCACCCTGTGCATTAAATGCAGAGATGCACCTCGAGTCCCGTACGGAGTGCAGCTTTTGACGTGGCAGGCGGTTTGTCTTCCGCGGAGCGTAAGGAGCTCTCATCTGCCTGTGTAAAACTAGGGAGCGTATTCCTCTGTGTACGTAAAAGCAGTTTTACGCAAGGGAAATGGCAGTAAATGACAGCCTGGGTTGTAGTATCGCACCATCATTATAGCCGTCGCCTGGGTAGTCGAGCAGTATCCCTTTGTCAGAAGTCAAGATATCAGGTTCATTGTAGGATCTGACAGGTTCATTGTAGAGAATACGAAGCGTCTCTCGTATACTTCAATGCTGCATTGAAAGCGGATGAGTTTTACGCCATAAAGGCGATGATGCACCCTGTTTACGCCGAAGCAGCCTGGACATACTGCCCTACGCGGATGGTCCTCGAGCCTATATTTTACGCTGCACTTGGCGGAGAAGCTCTGATTGCACGTTGAAGGCTCTGAAGTCCTCTGTTTATGCTGCTTTGCATCAATATGCTGCATAGAGCTATCCAGCGTATTTTTTATGCTTCTACATGACCCCCTTCAAAACTTTTAAATTCCTCGTAATTTGAAACACTTTGAATGAAGCATGACCCGCTCCTCGTAACTCAAAATATTTCTGAATGGAGTTTTGAAATGGTCGAGGCTGACTTTATGGCAGATTTATTGGGGATCGGTGCTCTCTCTCGCCTATAAAAAGGCTGAAGAGTTCTCCTGTTCTTCCCACACTTCCTTCATCATATAGGGATGATGGCCGGAGTTCATCGGGTCAACTTGAGGAAGAAGGAGATCATGCTCTTCCAGCATGTAAGGAGCCGAAAAGACGGCATCTTCGAGCAAATGTCCTCTGCAACGATGGATCATGGAAGGATATCATAGCCTCCTTTGCTCGGGATAATCAGCAACTTTGTATGGTGGTTCTTCGGGGGAGAAGAAAGGTCGCATTTTGCCACGCTGCTTGCAAGTGGCACCTTCTCCCGTTACCTTCGTGGCATGGGATATAAGAAAGCAGATTTACTCTGCTTTTCTTCTGTTGGTGGTATGGGTCCATGCCCAGTTCTGTATCTGCCCGCCACTGATCATCTTCTTGTTCATCGACTGTGGATGTCGACGAACCATCTTGGAAGAAGAGGAAGACCTTCACCAATGTGAGAAACTGTCAAAACAGCTTCTCGGTGCGATCTTCAGCCGACGATGAGGAACCCCTTTGTAGACGGGATTTCCCTCATATGTAGTCATAAAAAATGAAAAAAAACCCTTATAGACTGGATTTCCCTCATATGTAATCATGACTTTAATCTTAATAAAAATTGTCATTCTTCTTCATATGATCATGTTGCCACACTTTGCTGTGAAGTCTGAATATGTGTAGCTTCGACACGTCTGATTCTTTATGCCGACTCTGTTTAGAAAGTGTGCTAGGTCATGTCCTGTCTTTTACGCATAACTAGGGATGCGTAGAAAGCCGCTTTAGCATTCGAGTGTTCGAACTGTCCTGCTATTTTAGGAGTGAGGAACCACATAGAATTCTGAACTGTTACTTCTGATAACAGAATTTCTTTGTTCAGACATCATCTTCAAGAATGATTTCTCGGAAATCCCTTGGAACAGGGCGAGAAATGGCTGTCAAACTGATTTGCCATCTTGGTTGATGAAATATTCAGACTGGAGTCTAGATGAACTTCGAATCAACCCATGAAGATGAGTAATTTTTTAATGTTTGAACTCTGTATGCTTTGGGTAGTTGGGATATCTTGAGGTCAAGAAGGAGTATCTTCTGTGTGAACTCCTGTAATTGACCGCCTTGAGGATCGTTCAGATGTACGCGTATTCTGGCCTGCATATCTTTCAGATGTGCGGGAAGTCATGGAGTGCAAAATCATAAGTTGGCAGCCTCTGAGCATAAACTAAACACCATCGAGCGTGAAATCATAGACTTGTAGTTCCAGAACATGAAGTCGTAGGTTTGGAGCCTCTCGAGCATAAAAGCTACCGAGCACAAAGGCATCCGGGCGTAAAAGCCGACTTGTAGCTGTCAAACGTAAAGTCTTAGATTCGTAGCTGTCGAGCGTAGAAAGCTCCTTAGCGTAGAACTGCAGATTTGTTGCTTCTGAAAAGAAAATTTTCCGAGCGTGAAGTCGTGGATCCGTCGCCTCCGAGCGTAAACTAAGCGCCACCGAGCGTGAGATCATCGATTTGGTATCTGCTGAGCGTGAAGTCGTAGGTCTGTAGCCTCTCGAGCATAAAGGCTACCAAGCACAAAGGCATCCGGGCGTAAAACCATAGACTTATAGCTTACGAGCGTAAAATCGTAGATCTGTAGCTGTCGAGCGTAGAAAGCTTCTTAGCATAGAAACCACGAACCTGCTTTGCGAGAAAAACTTTTCGAATTCGCCGACTGTCCGCCTTCTCTGAATAAATAGGTTGACGTGGGACCCAATCATAACCGAATATTAATTAGGAGATTTGGTTCGGGGTCCGAGGAGTCCATCCGAACTCTATATATATCCTAAGTTTCTGAGGGGAAAAACTTTTCATCCGTCTTCTGCGAGAGAAAGCTTTCGACTGTTCAAGTTCTTCTTCGTTTCTTCTTCAAAGTTTCTAGTAATGGCTTTGAAACAAACTTCCTCCGCTAAGGGAAAGAAGGTTGATTCTTTTTCTCGTTCTTTGGCCCAAGCGAGAGCGTCTCTGGTTGGACAAGGCGAACTTTATTCTGAGCGGAGCATCCTGCCGACGAGTAGTGCACCCGGCCTGGAAGGTAGAGCTCTTGGAAAAAAGAGAGAATGACTGAAAATCCTTCGCACACGTTGAACGTGACCGCGCTAGGTCGTCTTCTGTGCTGCTAGCCTCTTTGAGGAAGATGATGCACGGAGACGTTTCATCTTTTTATGCCCACATTCCTAATGTGTCAGCGTAAAAACTCCATTTTTTTCTGCAGTCGAGCGTAAAAGCTTTGACCGTCGAAAACTTGGTGTATACTATTAAAATTTGAGTTTTATGCTTGTGGATGAAAATCCTGGCGTAATAACTCAATTTAATCTATCTGGCGTAAAGTACAGACCGTATACTGCCAATCTTTACATTTTAAGGAAATGGATTCCAGCGTAAAGGCTCAAGTTTCACAGTCTCGGCGTAGAGCACGGACTGTTGATTTTCCTTTTTGCGGATGCTGCAAGTCCTGAAATGTCTAGTTAGGAATTGACGTATTTCTTCTATGCTTTTGCAGTTAACTTGCATGAGTCTCCGCTGGCTGAAGTGATGGGCTCTGCCGCCGGGATGCTGCACTCCAACTATTTGGAGGATCTGTCACACGTGACATTTCCTATCTCCGGGCCCCAGTATCCTAAAGGAAGGGCAATTCTGATATCGGCTCAGGGCGAGCGAATGCTCTGAGCATGATCAACGGGGAGCCCCTAATGTACGTAGACGGGGAGCAATACCTGAAGCCGACTTTCCTCTTCGGGGACATGATTGACAAGCAGTCCCAGACAAAGCCCAAGAGAGAACTCTGGGTTTTCCCTGCCGAGGGTTTGGTCTTGTATCTGCCCAATATGCCGAGAGACTACCCCATCTAGGCCTTCTTTCATGCTACGCATCCCAGGAAGATGTCGTGGACGCTGACCCCCGATCTTCACTGCAAGCCAGGGAAGATCTTTTATCTGAGAGGAGCTGACCAGGGGTCGTTTGTCAGCCGCCCTTCTGGCTTTGTGACGCTGTTCAGGGGGCTGTACTCGGGCAGTATTCCGAGTAAAGACAGTTTGGTGATCCAGCCGGTCCAGTTACCGACTTTCTGTAATGATTTTATGGGGCGTGGGGGAGTATACCCTAAGGTGAACCCTCGGTGTGGCGGGTGGATCACCCCTTCAAACCTTCGATGGGCTCGCTTGGTTGATTGGGCCCTGAAGCATTTTCAGACCGAGTTAGAGAACATCGGTCTGTTTGCAGCTGTGAGTGCTACCAGTGTTGGGTTACCTCCTAACCCTAAACGGATCTATGTGAATCCGGTCGACCTCCAAGAAACCGATGTACCCGGTGTGGTAGAGGGGTCTGTCATGCCTGTTATGTTTTAACAGCATGTCGTCTTGAGTGAAAGTGATGTTTGGGACCACCTCCATCACACTGTGGCATCGGGGACACGCCGCAGGTTCTTCATCGGGGGACTTGAGTTGGGTCAAGTATGTATCCGCCTGCATCAATGCTTCACTCAGGGCTAGACGAGTGTCTTGGGAGAGCCTGAGTAGCTCAAAGATGGACAACCTAGCTGGTGTATTAGCCAGTTGGGCCAGGATATCGAAGTTGTACGGCTTCTCTAAACCTTTATTTTGAATATTTTTCACAGGTTTATCGAAGCGCACTTCTTTTTGCTTCCCCTTGTCCGCCGAAGTTGGTCTCGAAGGACCGGCCTCTGGTACGACGGGCTCTGGTCCCGAAGGCTTGGCAGCTGAAGCGTCTACAGGTGCATCTTCCTGACTTGCTCCGTAGTCCTTGAGGTAAGCCTCCCCTGAACGGGTTGCTGTGGCCAAAACCTCGTCTTCGTCTGATGTCAAAGAAGTTGTAACCATATGGCATGGCTTGCATTTGGAGTTCTTCCTGGACTTAGCTTTAGTAGCATTAGTCTCTTTTTCGAGCTCCGACACCAAGTCTGGGTGAACCCACATAATCTCGCCTCTCTGGGTTGTTAAGGGTAACAGGTCATGATTTTGACCCCTAGCCGGAGGGAGATTAACGATGTTCATCATTGTCCGGGAAATAGGTGTAACACCGTCCGGTACTTCTTGGGGAGGCAGATTGCCAAAT
The DNA here is from genome assembly GCA_036927795.1 of Iris macrosiphon. NCBI lineage: Eukaryota > Viridiplantae > Streptophyta > Magnoliopsida > Asparagales > Iridaceae > Iris > Iris macrosiphon. The sequence continues at coordinate 72,283,882 of JAYESA010000013.1, read as the reverse complement.
TGCAGAGAGATCATGTTGGCCGAAACCGTCTTCTCGCTATTGCGCAGGGTGATGGCTTTAGCATCGATCAGCTCTTGGATCTTCCTTTTCAGTATGTAACACGCCTTTGTTGGGTGGTGTACGTATCTGTGGAAGATGCAGTACTTGGGGTTGTTGGCACTACCGACTTCACTGGGCCGCCTCTCCTCCGGAAGGGTGATTTTGCCACTTTTGACGAGACACTCTAATATACTCGGAATATCGTCTTCGTCGAAAGAATATACCTCGACGGGCCAGGAAGTCCCAGGTTTTGTCTGCGTGGTTGCCGCAGTCTTCTGTCTGGATGTATTGATCGCCAGAGCTTCTTTTCCTTTGGAACTGCAAGGATGGTCGCCGTTGGGGGATGACCTCTTGCCTCTGTCAGAGGTAGAGATCATGATGCCATTGTCACGCGCCTTGCGACTGTTGTCCTCGGCGGCTACCGCTGAGATGATGAACGAGGACCAATCATGGAACTGATATAGTCCTGTGAACACCGAGATCATGGGAAGAAGGTTCTTCCTGCAAATGTCCACAAACGCTGAGTCTGGAACTCCTAGAGGCATCTGTAAAGTGGCTTGGCGAAAATGTTCGACGAAGGTGCGAACGTCCACCTTTTCCCTCTGCTTAACTTCGATGAGAGAGGACATAGACATGTCCATTCCTCCCTCGTAGAATCGTGTGAAAAATAGAGCCTTGAAGTCTTCGAAGAAAGTAATGCAGTTGTCTGCCAGGTTGCGGTACCACTAGTAAGCTACTCCTGAGAGACAGCCCTTGAACACCCTGGTGAGGAGGGCGTCATTCCCTTGTAGCAACACCGTCATCATACTGAAATAGTTCATGTACTGACTTGGTGATGTTTTTCCCTCGAACAGGGCCATAGTCTGAGGTTTGTACCTCAGAGGAAAAGGGACCTCTTCCCAGATAGCTGGGTATGGCTGGTTAATTCCCAATTTCTTGAGCTGATCTTTGTGCTTCAAGGCATCAAATTGGGCTTTCAACTCCCGCACTGCTTGCATCGGATTTTCAGCTGGTAGCAAGACCACAGAATGGTACGGAGTTGGTTGTATCGTAACTCCCGTAGGAGGTAGTACATTCTCTAGGTGAGGAAGTGAAGGACCAGCTGACTCTTGATCTAGAGCAGGCTCTTGGATCGTGTTGGATGGTGGTAGGTCCACCCCCACACGTATCTGAGTAGACGGGACCGACGTTTGAGCCATAGCAGCCGCCTGTTAAGTTAGCATCATTTGGTGCATGTTCTTCATCATGGATTGTATTTGCTTCAGAGATGTCTCTGGTGTAGTAATGTGTTGCTCAGCGTTCCCTGATGGCGAGGCTTCCTCGTGTTCATCTCTAATGGCATAAACTCCCATCTCCCTGGGCGTCATTGAAGGATGAGTATAGGTCACTGCAGAAGTTGACTCTATACTCTCAGTATCTGATTCGGGAGACTGGCGACCCCCAGCATCGGAATCAGAAGAGCACAAAGTCAGTTGTCGTGACCTTGAACGAGTGTTCTGGAATGCCCCAGCTTCGGTGTCCCTAAGGAGCATGTTGAATTTTCTTCGGCTCGGAGTTCTAGAGGACGGACGTCTTGAGTCTGAGCTTCTTCCAGGTATATGTGAAGCCATATTCACAGTTGCATGCGCGGGCTCTTCTTCTAAGAAAGATGGAGAGTAGTTCAGCCGGTCAAAAACCGGCATTTTTGTTTTAGAACAGCAACAATTAATTATAATCCTGTGACTATTAAAGTAGTGCTCGCTAGGAGGCGTAATAGCCACGCTGGAAGATCCCCTCTCCTTGCGTTTCCGGATTAGATATTTGCGCAGGTCAGGAGGAGTTGCAGAAGAAGAAGATGATGGCTTGTTCCTTCTGTTCCTATTGGTGGGCATGCGGATGATGGGAACCATAGTCTTCCCTGTGCCACCCGTATACAACAGGTTGGCTATCTGGGTGGCGGATAATCCCCGAGGAGGGTGTCTTTCAGCAAATGGAGCCTTTTTTACGCTTAGGGACTTCGCCTGGCGTAATTTGGAGCTTCGCTCTGGTTGGCATAAAGTTGAGGATGTCCTCAGTCGGCCATCGACGTCTCGCATAATTCGGAGGGCGTGCAGATTGTTTCCTTGCTCGCGTAAATGCCGAGATGTTGAGTAGTCCGCCGCTCGCTTTTCCTTGCGGAGATCACAGGGAACATCTGGTTCTCCGTAGAGGTCAGATGTTATTTTACGCACGGAGCGTGTCTTGTACTTCTGATTTGGCACTGAGACTTTATCAGAAGTTTTGTCTATTCCGCCAGGGACGAGAGGCTGAATTTCACGCGCAGAGCACGGAGTATACTTCTGGGTTAGCGCTGAGGCATTGCCAAAAGTTTTTTCGGTTTTGTCAGAGACAGGCGACTGAATTTTACGTGCAGGGCACGGAGGGAGCAATGCTACAACCTCATTGGTCGGAGAGATCGGAGAGATCGGAGAGTCCACAGGAATGGTAGAGGATGTCTTGGGCATCCAGACCTTACGCAGCTTCTTGTTGTTTTGGACAGAGAGAGCGTGAGAGCTGCCCTTTGTTCGGAGCATATCTTCGTAGGCAGACTGGTCGAACTGGACGACCAGTGTCTTCTTCACGGATCCCACGGATACCATATTGTGTTAAGCAATAGCTTCCTCATCAGAAGAGAAAGATGTCCCCAGCAGAGTCGCCATCTTGTTTTGGATAATATAAACGAGAAAAGATTTGATGAATGCGGAAAACGAGGTCTTGTACGAAGACCCGCCCTTCTTTTATGTTTACAAACAAGATTGTACAAATTTGATCCTATACGAGGATGTCTAAGTACAATTTATTTAATCTGGGTGAATATTGCTATAGGTGTCTGATCTGTAGTCGATCACTTTAGCCCTTGGACCACACGATGTTGAAGAAGTGTCGTGGAAGACAGGTAGCAGCTTCGAGGGTTGCTAAAGAGGGTGGATGCCCGATGCCAAAGTCGTTGATCCCTTCTCTTTTCCTGAGCTCCGGATTATCCTCTCTCTCTCTCTCTCTCTTGACCGTCTGACTTTCGATCTTTGCGACCGTTAGATCTGATACTGGATTTCTTGATCAGTTTTCAGACCTAATTTCTTCGACCTTGTCCGCTGTTGATAGAGGTCTCTATTTATAGGGTTTTAGTGACAGTGACCACTCAATCGGTATAAAAATCGAGTAGTGGAAAGTACATCACCCTTTTACACAACGGTTAAAATAACCAATGCCTGCGTATAGATAATCCTTTGAATGAGCGTGTGATGCGGGTCCAACTAAGGGACAAAACGCGTATAATCGCTACGAAGATTATGGCGTAGAAGCCACGTAGGTAGGTATCCATCGTGTAGAAGAGGTTGGCATAGAAGCCAATATCTGTCACTATGGCATAGAAGCCAAATAGTTATCAAACCGGCATAGAAGCCGAATAGGCGTAGAAGCCGAGTGGTCATAAAGGCCGAGTAGGCATAGAAGCTAAGTGGTCATAGAGGCCGAGTAGGCGTAGAAGCCGAGTAGGCACAGAAGGCCGAGCAGGCACAGAAGGCCGAGCAGGCACAGAAGGCCGAATGGGCGTAGAAGCCGAGCAGGTACCGAAGCTGAATGGGCGTAGAAGCCGCTGCGTAACATGCCAGAGTGATGATGTGGACATTTTAGCCATAATTACGGCTCATGGAGATTATCAGATCTCTTGCATTAAATACAGAGATCTGCCCCCATCCTGTGCATTAAATGCAGATGCTTGTCTTTAAGATTTGTCATCATTCTGCGCATTAAATGCAGATACGAACCTTGAACCCTGTGCGAAGAGTAACCGCTGTCGTGGCAGTCTGTTCGTCTTCTGCGGAGCGTAAGGAGCTCATGTTTACCTGTGTAAAACTAGGCAGCGTATTCCCTTGTATGCGTAGGAGCAGCTCTCGCAAAGGGGATGTCACTAAACAACGGTTCGGTGATATTTAATCAAATCTCCTGCATTAAATGTGGAGATCTGCCATCATCCTGCGCATTAAATACAGAGGCGTGTTTTGAAGGTCTGCCACCCTTCTGTGCATCAAACGCAGAGACGTGCCTCAGGCATTTGTCAGTATTCGGCGTATTAATTGCAGAGACGTGCCTTGAGGGCCTGTCACCACCCTGTACATTAAATGCAGAGACGCGCCTCGAGTCCCGTAGAGAGTGCAGCTTTTGACGTGGCAGGCGGTTTGTCTTCTGTGGAGCGTAAGGATCTCTCATCTGCCTATGTAAAACTAGGCAGCGTATTCCTCTGTGTACGTAAAAGCAATTTTATGCAAGGGAAATGGCAGTAAACGACAGCCTGGGTTGCAGTGCTGCGCCATCATTATAGCCGTCGCCTGGGTAGTCGAGCAGTATCCCTTTGTCAGAAGTCGAGACGTCAGGTTCATTGCAGGATCTGACAGGTTCATTACAGAGAATACGAAGTGTCCCTCGTACACTTCAATGCTGCATTGAAAGCGGATGAGTTTTACGCCATAAAGGCGATGATGCACCCTGTTTACGCCGAAGCAGCCTGGACATACTGTCCTACGCGGATGGTCCTCGAGCCTATATTTCATGCTGCACTTGGCGGAGAAGCTCTGATTGCACGTTGAAGGCTCTGAAGTCCTCTGTTTACGCTGCTTTGCATCAATATGCTGCGTAGAGCTATCCAGCATATTTTTTATGCTTCTACACCAGTATCTTGATAAATTTGTGGTAGTATTTATTGATAATATTTTGGTGTATTCGAAGACCCCGGAGGAGCATGAGGAGCACTTGAGGATAGTTCCGAAGACTCTCAGGATGGAGAAGCTTTATTACAATCTTTCAAAATGTGAGTTCTTTCTTGACAAGGTTTAATCCCTTGGGCATGTGATTATAGAAGATGGGATCTCAGTGGACCCAAAGAAAATTTCAGCAGTGGAGTCGAAGGCTACTCCAAGTTCAGTGGCAAAAATCAGGAGTTTTTTTAGGGCTAACAGGTTATTACCGGAGCTTTGTACAGGACTTCTCCAGGATTGCGGAGCCGATAACTAGGCTGACCAGGAAGGATATGGAGTTTGTCTGCACAGAGGAGAGTCAGACCGCTTTTAAGGAGCATAGCTCCAGTATTGATGTTGCTATCAAGATTATGTGGATTCACTATTTATAGTGATGCTTCAGGAAAGGGTTTGGGTTGGGTCTTGCAGCAGAACGGGAAGGTGATTGCCTATGCTTCCAGGCAATTACGTCCTCATGTGAAGAATTACCCTACCCACAATTTGGAGTTGGCAATGGTTATTTTTTGCTCTAAAGCTGTGAAATAACTATTTATACGGAGAGTATGTGGAGATCTTCACAGATCACAAGAACTTGAAATATGTGTTTACCCAGAAAGAGCTAAACATTAGACAACGACGGTGGTTGGAGTTGACGAAGAACTTCGATATATTATTGCAGTACCATCCAGGGAAGGCCAATGTAGTGATGCCTTAAGAAGATATCCAGTGGCTATGTGCTTGACTACGGACATACATTTATTGGCCGATCTTTGAGAGCTTGGGTATTAAGGTGCTGGTACCTGGTGTCGAGATGTAGATATGGGAATTATAGATAAATTCTGAGCTGATGGACAAGATTCGACCTATGCAGTATGGCGATGTGTCTTTGAGGAGCATCAGAGCACAGGTTCGGATGGGATTGTCCAAGGACTTCACTATTGCTGAGGATGGATTACTACGACACAATACCAGATTGTGTGTGCCAAGTGGGACATTGTGCGAGGAGGTTCTTCAGGAGGTGAATCGATCGCAGTACTCAATACATCCAGGTGCCAACAAAACGTATAGATATCTGAGGAAGCATGTATGGTGGTTGTGGTATGAAGCGGGAGGTGGCAGACTTCGTATCCAGATATTTAGTATACCAGCAGGTAAAGACAGAGAGGTAGAGGCCAGGTGGTTTACTTCAGCCTTTATCCATTCTAGAGTAAATGTGGGAGCATGCTACTTTAGATTTTGTTTTGGGCTTCCGTGTTCTCTAGGAGTAAAAGACACAATTTGGGTCATCGTAGACATGTTGACCAAATTGGCTCACTTTTTCCATTCAAAATGGGTACGTCTAGAGAGAAATTAGCGGAGATGTATGTGCGAAAGATTTTCAGAATGCATGAAGTTCCTGTGAGCATCGTCTCAGATCTAGATAGTCTATTTATATCCCACTTCTGGAGGAGTTTACCTGCTAGCTTGGGCACCCAGCACAAGTTCAGTACCGCATATCACCCCCAGACAGATGGACAGTAGGAGAGGACTATTCAGACTCTCGAAGATATGTTTCATACTTGTTTTTTAGATTTTAGAGGCTCTTGGGAGGATCATCTTCACCTGGTAGAGTTTTCTTATAAAAATAGTTACCAGGCCAGTATCGAGATATTACCATTCGAGGATTTATATGGACGGGTATGTCATACTCCTCTATTTTGGGATGATGTTGGTGAGAGAGTCTTATTGGGACCAGAGATGATTGTGGATTCTGTTGAGATGGAGAATCTCATAAGAAGTAGACTTTGGGTGGCGTAGGATAGACAATGATATTGGGCCAATAGCCAATAGAGATCTTTGGAGTTTGAGCTATAGATTTTGATTGCTTGTGATTGCTTTATTTTAGGCTGAGTGTTAAGGATGTATTTTGTTCTAGGTTGGCGATCTGGTGTTCTTGCTGATTTCTTGGACACGGGGCACGATTCGCTTTGGTGTAGGCGAAAAGCTTAGTCTATGGTACGTCGAAACCTACGGTGTTCTTGCGGGATCGGTGTAGTGGCCTGAAGACTAGACTTGCCGCCTGCACTAGAGGGAGTGCATGATGTCTTTTATGTGTCGCAATTGAGACGGTACGTGGCAGATCCTAGTCACGTATTGGATCACTCAAAGATCGAGATGGGTCTGACTCTCAGCTACCCAAAGCAGCCAGTAGAGATTCTGGATCACAGGTAGAAGGTACTACAGAACCAGACGATTCCCTTATTATGCAATCCATGGAGGCATCATACTTCGGGAGAGTCAACCTGGGAGAGAAAAGCCGAGATGCGCGAGCGATATCCTTATTTCTTTGAGCCGTGGGTATCATTCATTTTTGCTTGTTGTGATTGCTTGTTGTAGTGCTAGTTAATTCCTTAAATTTTAAGAAATTTTTTCTAAGGAGGGTAGACTTGTCACTACCATATTTCTAGATGAGGGTATTATTGTTATTTAATATTTTTATTACTTAGTGATTAAATATTATTATATTGTGCTACTAATTTTTTCTTATGTGTTGTGCTATTTTTTTATTAGTTAGTGGACTAACCTATTATTTGGACTTGTCATTAGTGGACCCAAATTAGATTATCATAACACATTGAGCCCAATATTGGATTAGGCCCATTAGTCCCATTCCCTTTATTAATTAAGGAGATTGTATTAGTTTCATGTAGAAGTAGAAGCTTTCTAATATAGTCCTCCCTAATTAAACCTCATAACTAACTAGTAGGGGTATCTTGGGCATTGTACATTGCTTGGAATAGGGGAAAGAGGGGGCCGATCACTTGAAGATGATCTTTCTCTCTCTCCTCTCATTAGTTCATTCATTCTAGATCCCAATTGTGTTCTTTCCTAAATTGACTCAACCATTCACTAAATTTAACCCATTTCACTCTCATTTTTCTCTCAATTTAATCATCTAAGAAGCATTGGAGCTTGGATTGCAAGGAGCACTTAAAGGAGAAGAAATTGATAAGGAGATTGTGTCCTAATTGTGTCCATTGAGCATTTCATTGGGATTCCATACTCCCAATAGGTAAATTATGAATCCCCTCTATAATTTAGACGATAATTCATGTATTTAACCATTAGAAAATTTTCCTTGGCTTAAGACTACCCATAGGATCAAGAACTATGTTCATGTGACTTGTATTATGAATTCTACATGGTAATTTATGCCCAATTAGGAGAAATTCTGATATTGACAAATCAAGTGTGTGTTATGAGACCAATTAGATCTAATTAGACTTAGATTGATTCTGTGAGACTAGATACGTGTCCACAATTGGACGTGAGTAGAGCGTATCATGGTATTTTATGATATAAGGTGATACAGGATTTGTTTTGGGTAATTTATGTTAATTCTCTTTAATCCCTTTTGTAACTAGTTATATTAGTTATTATCATATGCAATTTAGATGTATTATTGGTATTAGGAGAGAATTATGGGTTTTAGCATCCCTGTTGGATGAGTATCATTAATATTCATACTTGCACACTCTAGGTATTTGATTTTTTGATACTAGTGTGTGTATTTATATATATATATATATATATATATATATATATATATATATATATATATATATATATGTGTGTGTGTGTGTGTGTGTGTATCTTATTTATATATAGATATGTACATTTATATACTTTTCAGTGTGTGTGTGTGTGTGTTTATGTGAATGTCGAGTTAAGGACAGTGTGCACTGTCAAGTAATCAATGAAGCTTCATACCAGTATTACCTAGCAGTTGAATATTTGTGTTGGTGTTAGTTTTAGGGGGTGATAAAGAGGATCAGTTGGGATCTTGCACTGATGTGTGGTGCACTTTGGTTTGGGAAGCTCAGGTGTAGGGCATTATGGGGGTTAGCAAGTGCAACATGGAGGGCTAGCATGGGGGTTGCAGGTAAGTTGCTCGAGCACAGACATAGTGCTCTGTGCAGTCAGGTAATAAGAACAACAACAGATTTAGTATAAAACAATTGCAACAGCTGTTGTATTATGCCTATTGTTAGCAACTATAATGGTGAGAGGGTTGTGAAGGATCACCTATTATAGTATTGCACGTAAGATAAATTAGGACAACTACTGTGGGTGATATGTTGCATTAGCTGCAACATCCATGTTAATAATAATAGTAGCAAATGGCAGGTCGGGTGGTGTTATTTGTTGTTTGTTTGGGGTTGGCAAGGTAAATATTGCTATGAGAAGTTAAGGGAAGTGTGGGAGTGTGCAGTACAGGTACTAGGTAGTATTTCAGTATTGAACTGAGTTGGGGGTCGGGTGACTGTGTGAACTGTGAGTGTAGGAGTGTGCTGTGTAGATGTTTGTGGAGCTAAGGGAGGTTTTAGTTGGATTGATATCATTTATGTTGTGAGGTTATAGTGTATCAGGGAAATGAGGTATTAAGATACTTAATGTGGGCAAGTATGTTAAGGTGAGTGCCAGGTATTAATTATTGGGTTAGAGTTTTAACCAACATTAATGTATTATGCATATAGAGTGAGTATCTCGAGATATCAAGTTGTTAATGAGATACTCTAATATATATACTAAGTTAATAGATATCAGTTTGTCAGTTAGCTATTAGCATGTTAGTTGTACCTGGTGTAGAGATAAGTTAGTTTGAGTTTTCAGTTGATAGTTAGTGTATATTAGGTATTAGATAATGGATATTGGGTTGCAAGTATAGTGATGTTAGTTACTAATTAGTATTTATCAGTTAATATATGTTAGAGTTGGCAGTTAGTGTAAGATATGGTTAGTGTATATTGATATCAATTAGTAGTGTATATTTGAGGGTACCAATTGTTAGAAAGTTAGTATATATATAAATGTCTGTTAATATCAATCCTAAGTTAGTTAGTTAGTTATACTATATAGTATAAGTATTAGTTAAGGTGTTAATTATATAGATAGGTAGTTACTATTATAGCTAATATAAGATAGTGTTAGCTAGTTAGTGACCTAGTTGACTTATATTGACTAGTTTGACCCAGTTTAGCTAAGGTAACCTAAAAATGGCCTAGGAAAGCATATTTTAGTGCATTGTAGCTCATTATCACTTTATTATACCCAATTGACATGCCATTCATATATATAGGTATGTCTGACACCAGCTCGGACCCCGAGTGACATCTCTTGCTCCGGACCAGTGGCGAGTACATTCTCTGATAGTTTTTTTATTTGATAGCCTCTAGGTTTCATGTATTTAGTATTGAGATATTTGATTCCTGACATGATGGTTACATGGATTAGTGTTCGTGGATCTTGGTCATGAGATATTATTATTGTGATGACTCAGTGATCACCATGTCATGCTTCATGATTACTCAGTGATTATCGAGATATCATAGAGATTATATATACCGTGATCATAGTACATGATATTATAGACCATGTAGTATGATATACGTATTATAACGTATCGTAATTTGGATCCGTATATTAGTCGAGGGTTGGGGAAAGAATTAGTAAATATCTGATCATACCTTATAGCTCGTTATTAAGTGTAGCCCGTGATAGCTAGCAGATCATGTAATTCATATGTGATCATGCTAGCTCACCTTTTCCATGTTAGGCCCAAGTCGATCACATTATCTTTCTAATATTTTAAGGCACAGTTATTATTGTATTTTCTTTATTCCAGTTTATTACATTGATGTTTCTCACTTTATTGGGCTCAGTTATTTCTATTATTTTTATGATATTCCCTTGCCATGATAGTTACTATTCTAGTCTCCATCATATATTTTCTTTACTATTATTGTTTCATATTTTTTGTCAATTATTGGAACTACTATTGGGTTGTACTTCGCTCCAATCCTGACTAGATATAATTTTTAGATGATTCATTAGAGGACTAGTGTCCTATGTACTACGGGCCACATGATAGAGAGCCTATTAAGATAGCACCCGTATAGCATGTTGAGATAGTACCAGAAGTCGATGAGATTTAGCTAGTTCATTTATGATATTATATATGCCAGTTAGACACTTTTGGCATGTATTATATTTGAGATCATTGTGTTGAGATTTAATCTTCAACTTGTGATGTATTATGACTTTATTTCTTTTCTTCTATTCCATTTTATGCCATATCTTCCTCTAGTTTGTTATTGTGATTGAGCATTATTTACTATTATCATATTGTCATATTGTCCTCCATTTGAGAATTTAGATATCTTGACAGGTATATTATATATATTGTGTGAGATATTTAGATAGTATTATTGACCTCGATAATGTTCTATCGTCGATGCTACAGCGTAGGCTGGACATACCCACGTACTCATGCCCTTACACCCGGTGCGGGTCATGACAGGCTACGATAAACTCTAAACTTCATAAGTAAAGCAGACGTTGAACTTTTTCATGATTCGCATCAAAATATGTCATCAGAATATACCCTAATTTAGTCCATATAATTCATCTAATTATAAGAATCAAAGTCAACAACGAACTTCAAAAATCAAATTCAATAACAACAAGTGAGAGTGAACAAAAATAAGTGGAAATAAATTTTGAAGTCGAGTTTATAATAAGATTCTCAAGGGTCGTCACAGGAATCTCTCAGAAAATCATAATTTGTGATTGAGTATTCTCTCATCCTATATCCTATATCCTATATCCTATCGTAGGCTCGCAGTAGTACAATTAAGTCATTGCACTACCACGATATCGCACTAGTGGCGAAGCCTGACCTGCATGGGCCACCATAAAAACCTGTCACGACCCGCACCCAGATGATCGAGCACGAGTACATGGGTACGTTCAGCCTACGCCGTAGCATCGGCGGTAGAATATTGTCTAGGTCATCAATATCTAGCTATCAATCTTACTAATACAACTAGTTTTATCATATACTCAATCACCATAATCTAAAGGTAGAATAAATAAGAAAAATTAACCAAATAATATTCTAAAAGAAAGAAACTAGTCATAATATTGAATAAAAAGACTAGCCTGGATCTCTATAATTGTCACCTCAAGGTCCATAGTATAAGAGAAGTCATGTCTATAGAATCATCTGGAATCCTAAAATATAGAGCACAACAATCACTAAAAAATTTTATCCAGTCATAATTTGAGCAAAGCACACCTCTAACAGCCGTTCCAATAAATAATAAAGACTATATAACAACAAATAGAGAGAATACAAGAAAAATATAACAAGAGCAAGAAATATACAAGATATAGAATATTAAAATTAAATACAAGAGGAATGAGTATAATATATAAGAGTCAGGAAATATATCTAACTGAGTGAGTGAGTACTAGTTTCAACATGTGATCGGCTTGGAAACTTGCACAAGAATATGGCCTGGTTACTCATAGATGAGGTGTATGATTAATGCTCATAGGAAAACAGGAACTGCAGGGGATATGATCACATATCTATACTAACACTCCCCATCCCCGACTGGTATAGTAGATCCAACCGTGGCACGCTACGACACAGGATTCTCTGAGAAGGTAGCTAGTCTCCTTAGGAATCAATGTCTATACAAGTACAAGAACAATAGGCTTGCATAGGATATGCCAGGAACTAACATGAATAATATCTCATGACGGGATCCGAAAATACCAATCCTTGTAACCATGTGTAAAACCCCTATTTTAAAAAAAAAAAAATTTATATTTTATTATTTTTTTTATTAATTAATAATTTAAATATAGTATTTAGTGGCTAACTAGGAGAAATAGATTTTTATTAACTTTTATTTTAGGTGTTCGAACATTTAGATGACTTATGGGACCATCAAGAATTTTTCGGAATTTATTCCATGTAGGGGACCCCTTGAGCAGTTGCTAGCCCAACGATGTGCATTACCCTAATCTATAAATTTTCTTATGAGTATATATATAATATATATGTATACACAAGTATATATATGTATATATACATTTAGAAAGAAAAAAGAAAAAAAATAAGTATATAATAATAATACTAATAGTATAATAAAATAATAATAATAATAATAATACTAAGAATGATAACCTGCTTAGGATTCTTAAGTCCTTAGGAGCTTTATTCCCTCCAGCAACTTTCAGCACTAGCAAATGAAATTGCTATGCCAACCCGCCCACTTAAGAACCCGCCACATTAATCCTTCAGCAACTTAGACCTTAAGTCCAAATTCAACCCGCCTACTTCACGCGGCCTTAGCCGCTGAAACCCGTTCCTTCCTCTCTCTCTCCCTTAATATATAATATATATATATAATAGCTCTCTAAAACCCTAACCTAGAAACTCCAGACTTCCTCTTCCCATCTAGAGCCGTCACCACAGCCAGAGAAGCCTCCCCAAGCCATCCAATCATCCCGTCGACGCCGACATCGCGAACTGCAGTCTCCCACTCGAGACACCTTCGCTCCGGCGTGTTTTCCCGTTGACTCGCTCATCCAAACGTTGTTCCGTTTTCATAGGTATGATCTTCCCTCAACCCTCTCCAATATTTGTTTTATAGCCTACCTCGGAAAACGTGTGCCCCTAGGTGAAAAACAGCGCCCAAGTCGGGCGAGCAGACAGAATTCTGCAATCGCAGAATTCCAGAATGACCACCCATATTGTCGAGTTCGTATCTCCCACCACAGAGATCCGAATTCGATGATTCTTTTTGATACCTGTAGATTACATGACCTAGTTTATTTTCTGTATAAAAACCTTGTGCTATTAGTCGCTGTGGATAGAATTATATTCGTCACAAAACTGCGCGCATCCACTTTTTTCGGTTTTCCAAAAGTTGGAGATCGGAGCGCGTCCCGCCAAACGGGACCGCCCCGCCGTGTGCCAAGTGTACCGAATGGTGCACGCAGCATAACGGGACATGTAAAAATTTGTGGGGACTGATTCGGACGCGTGTGCGCGCCGGAATCAGGCCGTATCCGCGGACACACACCGTGTCACAATATTTTATGGAACTCGCACGTATTTTGTGCACGCTTGTCAGATTGCGATGAAACTTGCGTCACTGGACTCGTGGTAACGCGCTGGTCCTGTGACCCAATTTTCATGCATTTCTGAGACGGTTGACCAGATCGCCAATTGGCGGGTCCCACAGTTGACTTTTTGGACCAAATTTTGTTCGGCTCATCGGAATCCAAATTTGGACATACCGTTGAGTTTGTATTGACATCTAAAGTTGTTTGACCCATAGTTTATCCCATTTAGAGACTGTTACCCTCGGCACGCTTTTCGGTGCAAAGTGGGCCACACGTGGACCCCACTTTTGCCCGAAATTACCGTTTTGCCCCTGTGTCCAAACTGGACGAAAGGGATATGCTTTTTAGCTATTTTGCTCATTCTGGGAACGTTGGTGATGTTTATTTCAGCATCCGGAGACGTTCATTCTGAGGCCGTAGCTTCTGACTCTTGGTGTTGACATTGGGACACTACATTTTGCAGCCTTCTTGCCAGGCAAGATATCTTGCCAAATTATTTACAGTGCTTTGCATGCTATTTATATTTATATTTATTATTTCATTTCTGTATAGTTCTTGCATGTGTAGTTTTCTTTCAGTCATTACTATGTATTAGATATGTTGACACACACATGGCACTTAGTATCATAGAGGACAATTATTAGGCGTATGGGCTTTTAACCACTCTGGTAAACCGTAGTATATAGCTCGCACTACGGGCGTGTGTCGCGCTGGTCGCTACCCTAGAGGTATGTCGATTTCTGTAGAGTCGCGCTGGTCGCTACCCCAGAGGTATGTCGATTTCTGATGTTCTAGACGGGTGTGTGAGTTGTGAGGCTTAGATCGAGTAGACTACCCTTGCCCATACGTCAAAAAGTTATCCTCATTTGCATTCATATAGATGGTCGTGTACAGCGTACTTATTTATTTTCAAATTATATGCATGTTCACTGTATTCAAATTGGCATGTGTTTTGTGTATCTTGTTACGTCCCTCTGAGGACCTGGTCCCCTGCCAGGTGTATCTGCTCTTGAGTATTTGCAGGAGTACGGGCCTGGACCTGACGCATTATTTTCGGTCGAGGAGATCTTACCTTCTGAGCATCGTTGATTATCTAGCGATGGATTCTTTTAGCTGATACACTTCTGTCGTCATATTATTTTATATTGGAGATTTTACACTCCTCTCTCATTTTAGTTTTGGATATAGTCATTGGTAGTGGATTTGTCTCCACCCGACTATTATTTTAGATATTTCAGACTCCTTATTCTAGTTTAGTATTTCTTTTCTATGACTTGTTGTGTGGATGAGATTAGCATATCTGTGACTTGTGACATTATTTATACCACATGTGAGTTTATATTCATATTACAGCGTACGTATGGGTTATGGTTTCCATATATTGGAGTTGCCATATCCATGCGGCTGGCATGCTTACGTGTTCCTAGTCCTACGTATTTGGGACTGGGGCATGACATATTTTTGTGGTGGCCCATGAAGGTCGAGTTAGCCGTTTCGGTTACGTCACTGTACCGAGCGGGCCTGCACCTAGGATTAGAATTATAGATCTTATCCACACTTAACTATAACTTACCTTCCTTCCAACATGTCCTACTTAAGTGCTTGCATCCTGCTTGATTCATGTACTCTTCTTAATCCTTCGTCCATCTCTTGCAGAGAGATGACTTTGCATGACGGGCATGCCGCCACCGGGGACAACACGTCTCCAGGGGACGACGACCAACCACTAGGAGTGACCTCAACGACACCTCTTCTTCCCGGACCGGATGGAATGACTAACAATCAAATTCCACCAACTCCTTCCACGATACCTAATGGGACATTTCCAGCTCCACTAGCACCGCAGGATGGCCAGACACAGCTGTTCCAATTCTTCCATATGATAATACAGGGACAAAGGCAGCAGGCAGCCGAGCAGAGGCAGCAAACAGCAGAGCAAAGGCTAGAATTTCTGGCAGCACTTGAGAGAATGGCTGCACTAGCCCCTAAACCAACCCAGGCACTAGTTTCAGTACCACAAGCTCGGGTTGGTTCAGTCAAAGACTTTGTGCAGATGGGCCCTAAGCCATATAAGGGTAATGAGAGCCCAGAGGAGACCACAAACTGGATTGCCAATACCAAGAAGTTGTTAGAGGCATCACAATTACCTTCTGATCTATGGATGATAGGCGTGAGGACTCAGTTAGAAGGCAACGCGCATCACTAGTGGGAATCAATGGAGCGCCAGTTGGGTACGCGACAGACTTGGGAATAATTCTTGGAATGCTTTAAGAGAAAGTACTTCCCGGATACAGTAAGGGACGCATTGTACGATCAGTTCCTCCATCTAGAGCAAGGAGACAAGACGGTTGATGAGTATGACGCTGAATTTAGCCGTCTCAGTAAGTATGGCACAGTCCTAATACCTAATGACTTGGAGAAGGCTAAGAGGTTTCACCGCGGGCTGACTCAGGAGCTCCAGCACTACACTAGCTCCCAGTCCCGGATCTCTTATGCCGAGCTATTGACAGAGGCCAGGATCCAGGAGGCCATCAGCAAGGGAAACGGAATTCAACAAAGAATTTATCAAGGACCCGTAAGGATACAGCAAGGAGGACCCATTCGACACCCTTTGACACGCCAGCAATCAGATAGTGCTGCACCATATCCAACCAAGGGGCATCGTACTTGTAACTTTTGTGGTATACCAGGTCATATTCATAGAGATTGTCGTCGCCGATTGGGATTGTGCATGGTATGTGGATCAAGTCACCATCAAGCTCGAGAATGTCCACAGCAGAACCCGGGGTCTATGGCATTAAAATCAGGAATACCGCATACACCCTCAAGTATAGAAGACCAAAGGGACCCACCACTGCTTCTACAGTCTGCACAAATGGAGGGGACTAGGCCCCAGTTGAACAACCAAGGACAAGGCCAAGCACTCATTATGACAAGTATGGGAGAGCAGATACATGAAGCCGTAGATACAGGTACGACCTTTTAGTTATAATTGCCTTTGCATACTCATAACCCCATTGTGACACAAGCTCTTAGATGCACAAATAGATATAGAATTATATATATGGTAGTCTAGCAGTTATGAGGATATATTTCTATTCTATCCAGATGGCATACACGCGATGCTAATGGATGACGGGAGTAGCAGTGGTAGTATTCTTCCCCTATTTTTATCTCGCCCTCTTGGGTGACTCATCTCCTCCTTTTATATTCGTTCCTTATCTCGTGCTTAACTCTTCCTATCATAGTCGTATCTTTCGTGCCATTATGAATTGTCTGATATCTATCTCACCCCTATTTTGTTAGTTAAACATAAAGGTGTTAGTAATGCTTGATAGCTAAGGATGAGTTCTTAATATATATATGCACTATAGCAATATCTGTATTCCTTAGTAGTTTAACCCTTAAGTAGCACCATGTAGCCTGGTAGAAATTGTTAGATCATTTGAGCTAGATCATACCCCTAATAGTTAGTCAAGACCTTAAGTGTTCCCTAAAACTTAGACTATGCCTAGGAAACAGTTGAAGGCACTTGTTACGAACTGATGACTATGATAAATCGCTGGCAAGGTAGCGACAGTTGCCGCCAGACGATTATAGTAGAGTAGTCAAATTACTTGCAGCCATACTGGCCAGGTGGCGAGGCAGTATTAGACTATGATACTTGACGGTTATGGAAAAAAGTCATAGTCATGAGATTCCAGACAGGTATCCCAAGATTCTCGACCCAATAAATATAATTGCCTTACAATCTAGACAATAGCTTCAAAGAAGGTGACCACTAGTAGAATTCTTGTAAGTTGGGTAGTGTAGACAAGTTAGAGGATGATAGAATAGTGTATGGACAATAGATGAGAAAGTGTTAGAATGGCAGACCATGAGTTTAAGAGTCCTGCTAGACACCAATGTAGTGTAATAGTTATAGTTATCATTATGAATATGGGTTAGTGTCAATTTCGAGGACGAAATTTTTGTAAGTTGGGTAGAATGTAAAACCCCTATTTTTTTAAAAAAAAAATTGTATTTTATTATTTTTTTTATTAATTAATAATTTAAATATAGTATTTAGTGGCTAACTAGGAGAAATAGATTTTTATTAACTTTTATTTTAGGTGTTCGGACATTTAGATGACTTATGGGACCATCAGGAATTTTTCGGAATTTATTCCATGTAGGGGACCCCTTGAGCAGTTGCTAGCCCAACGATGTGCATTACCCTAATCTATAAATTTTCTTATGAGTATATATATAATATATATGTATACACAAGTATATATATGTATATATACATTTAGAAAGAAAAAAGAAAAAAAAATAAGTATATAATAATAATACTAATAGTATAATAAAATAATAATAATAATAATAATACTAAGAATGATAACCTGCTTAGGATTCTTAAGTCCTTAGGAGCTTTATTCCCTCCAGCAACTTTCAGCACTAGCAAATGAAATTGCTATGCCAACCCGCCCACTTAAGAACCCGCCACATTAATCCTTCAGCAACTTAGACCTTAAGTCCAAATTCAACCCGCCTACTTCACGCGGCCTTAACCGCTGAAACCCGTTCCTTCCTCTCTCTCTCCCTTAATATATAATATATATATATATATAATAGCTCTCTAAAACCCTAACCTAGAAACTCCAGACTTCCTCTTCCCATCTAGAGCCGTCACCACAGCCAGAGAAGCCTCCCCAAGCCATCCAATCATCCCGTCGACGCCGACATCGCGAACTGCAGTCTCCCACTCGAGACACCTTTGCTCCGGCGTGTTTTTCCGTTGACTCGCTCATCCAAATGTTGTTCCGTTTTCATAGGTATGATCTTCCCTCAACCCTCTCCAATATTTGTTTTATAGCCTACCTCAGAAAACGTGTGCCCCTAGGTGAAAAACAGCGCCCAAGTCGGGCGAGCAGACAGAATTCTGCAATCGCAGAATTCCAGAATGACCACCCATATTGTCGAGTTCGTATCTCCCACCACAGAGATCCGAATTCGATGATTCTTTTTGATACCTGTAGATTACATGACCTAGTTTATTTTTTGTATAAAAACCTTGTGCTATTAGTCGCTGTGGATAGAATTATATTCGTCACAAAACTGTGCGCACCTACTTTTTCCGGTTTTCCAAAAGTTGGAGATCGGAGCGCGCCCCGCCAAACAGGACCGCCCCGCTGTGTGCCAAGTGTACCGAATGGTGCACGCAGTATAACGGGACACGTGAAAATTCGTGGGGACTGATTCGGACGCGTGTGCGCGCCGGAATCAAGCCGTATCCGCGGACACACACCGTGTCGCAATATTTTGTGGAACTCGCACGTATTTTGTGCACGCTTGTCAGATTGCGACGAAACTTGCGTCACTGGACTCGTGGTAACGCGCTGGTCCTGTGACCCAATTTTTACGCATTTCTGAGATGGTTGACCAGATCGCCAATTGGCGGGTCCCACAGTTGACTTTTTGGACCAAATTTTGTTCGGCTCATCGGAATCCAAATTTGGACATACTGTTGAGTTCTTATTGACATCTAGAGTTGTTTGACGCATAGTTTATCCCATTTAGAGACTGTTACCCTCGGCACGCTTTTCGGTGCAAAGTGGGCCACACGTGGACCCCACTTTTGCTCGAAATTACCGTTTTGCCCCTGTGTCCAAACTGGACGAAAGGGATGTGCTTTTTAGCTATTTTGCTCATTCTGGGAACGTTGGTGATGTTTATTTCAGCATCCGGAGACGTTCATTCTGAGGCCGTAGCTTCTGACTCTTGGTGTTGACATTGGGACACTACATTTTGCAGCCTTCTTGCCAGGCAAGATACCTTGCCAAATTATTTACAGTGCTTTGCATGCTATTTATATTTATATTTATTATTTTATTTCTGTATAGTTCTTGCATGTGTAGTTTTCTTTCAGTCATTACTATGTATTAGATATGTTGACACACACATGGCACTTAGTATCATAGAGGACAATTATTACGCGTATGGGCTTTTAACCACTCTGGTAAACCGTAGTATATAGCTCGCACTACGGGCGTGTGTCGCGCTGGTCGCTACCCCAGAGGTATGTCGATTTCTGTAGAGTCGCGCTGGTCGCTACCCTAGAGGTATGTCGATTTCTGATATTCTAGACGGGTGTGTGAGTTGTGAGGCTTAGATCGAGTAGACTACCCTTGCCCATACGTCGAAAAGTTGTCCTCATTTGCATTCATATAGATGGTCGTGTACAGCGTACTTATTTATTTTCAAATTATATGCATGTTCACTGTATTCAAATTGGCATGTGTTTTGTGTATCTTGTTACGTCCCTCTGAGGACCTGGTCCCCTGCCAGGTGTATCTGCTCTTGAGTATTTGCAGGAGTACGGGCCTGGACCTGACGCATTATTTTCGGTCGAGGAGATCTTACCTTCTGAGCATCGTTGATTATCTAGCGATGGATTCTTTTAGCTGATACACTTCTGTCGTCATATTATTTTATATTGGAGATTTTACACTCCTCTCTCATTTTAGTTTTGGATATAGTCATTGGTAGTGGATTTGTCTCCACCCGACTATTATTTTAGATATTTCAGACTCCTTATTCTAGTTTAGTATTTCTTTTCTATGACTTGTTGTGTGGATGAGATTAGCATATCTGTGACTTGTGACATTATTTATACCACATGTGAGTTTATATTCATATTACAGCGTACGTATGGGTTATGGTTTCCATATATTGGAGTTGCCATATCCATGCGGCTGGCATGCTTACGTGTTCCTAGTCCTACGTATTTGGGACTGGGGCGTGACACCATGTGTCAAGAATTCAAGGATATCTACACTAGATACAATAAACATAGAAAATATCATAAAAGAAAAACTACTCGCTGGAGGCCTGGAGCAATAAATATCAAATGGTATCTGAACTGGAGTCCAAGTGACCTATATATGATGTATCATGGTCAAATAGTATTTTAAAGTCAACAATAAATTTAATTAACTCAAAACTAGGTTTCTAGGTCAAAACTAGGTCACAATATTCAAACTAGGTCAAATCTAGGTCAACACTGTCAAACTAGGTCATTTCTTAGTTTCTAGGTTGATTTTACCTATTTACAAGGTTTATAAAGTTATACTAGGTCTTAATAACTCACTATTTGGATTTTTGGTGCCAATTAGGTCAAACTAGTCGATACTAGTTAATACTAGACCACTACTAGGTTTCTAGGCTATGCTAATAACTCATCAACATATATTACCCTAATATATACTTCTACCTATAATTTATACTAATACCTTGGCCTATAGCTATTTACCTTACCCCGTATCACGGTATCTTAACCTGTATCACACACTTACCTAATACCTTAGCCCATATCTCGAATACATTAACTATTAGTCAATACCTTACTTCTAGTTTCAATACGTTGGCTAAACTAGGTTTTAAAGTCATACTAGTTAGCTATGACATAATAATATCATATATACTGTATAGATATACTAAAATATATAATAACTTAGTCTATCACTTAATACCTAGCCAACACCTTAGTATTACCTCATTATCTTGCTATTACCTTAGTATTACCTCATTACCTTAACCAATACCTTAACATATTATCCCGTATCCTAGTTTCTAGACTAATACCTTAGCTAATATCATTACCTTGACCAATACCCAATATCTTAACTTAAACCATGATACCTAACCCATTACCCAATGAAGACACTATCCTTACCATGGTATCTTAATCCAGTACCTAATATCACAATCTTATCTTAGTATCCTAGTATTAGCTTATACTATTTCTAATATTTTGGTGTCTAGCTATTCTAAATACCTTGATACATCCTAGGATACCACAATCTAATTTATCCCACACATATTCCACTTATTTGTTCTTGGTATCATGGTATCACATTAGGTATCATATGATACCAACCCCCAAGATACTAACCCATGACTATAACTTACACTTATCTTAGATCTAAGATACTCACCCAACTCTTGGCACTTGACATCTTCATATTATCCATTATCTAGTTCTAATATCCAATATCTTAGTATCTTGACCAATACCTTATCCTCCTAGATACTTACACAACTAACTCTAATACTAATACTTGATACCAAATATGATACCTTACTCAAGCCCCAATACTCACTTGCCCTCACTCATGATACTTGAATGTCATGATACCAATATTCTCATGGTATCTAAGTAACACACTAGTACCTTGTCCCAAACTCTAATACCTTGACACTTAACTTACCTATACTTGGCTCACTTGATAACTACTTGTATCAACACTAACACGCACACTAATTAAAACCAATTAACCAACAATTATATATATATATATATAGGGTAAATGGTAAATAAGCCATAGTGCTCATTTTCCTAAATGAGCTATCCACGAATGGACCAATAGGAATGGATTCCTATATCCCATGTGCACCTATGTGCACTAGTACACATTATTCCTATTGGTCTACATGTGCATGGGCCATTTAGAAAAATGAAAATTATGGCTCCTATCCCATTTACCCATATATATATATGCTATATTATACATATGTTTGGCAACCTATGATACCGATACTCACTTGATATCCATATTACCTAGGCTCATAGGATACACTAAATGCCTATGTCGTATAGTTAGTTCTCTACTTGTAATAAATAATGCATATATTAAACATATTCAATAAATTCTAGTGTTAAATTATGTCATAGTCCTTCGTATTTTCTTTTTGAAACTTCAAACAGATCTCATTTTCGTGTCCGAAAGCTCCCAAAATCTCGAAAACATCGAAACATGTTTGTCTTTTGGACACCTGACACTATAATAGTTTTACGTAAAGTTCCAGAACGAATTTGGCCTATTAATTTATATATTTGGAAAGCTAACTTTGATATGGTTCTTTAAAAAAAAAAGATTAATCATAGTAATGAGTTATGCCTTTCTAATTTGCTTTGGCTGCAATAAATGAGGCTGAATACTATGACAAATTTTGATTATTTTAGACAAAAGAACATATGTATACACCCAATTTACCAATTCTACCTATATGTATCATGGTGTATCATGATACGGAGTCTAAGTGTCCAATTTTGAACACAAAAACACCTTCACACCATCAAATAAATATTAATAGTCCTCATTAGGACACAATACACACACTCAATGGACACAATTGGATTTTTTTTCCTAATTGAGCCCCAAAATTAAGGCACCAACTTAGATCTACCAAATTGAGGGATTCTAGTACCTAGATCTATCATTAGAAAGTAAAATTTAAATATAAAAAGTTTCATACATGACCAAGGGGTGTTCCTAACCATAAATTTGATAAAATTGA
The DNA here is from genome assembly GCA_036927795.1 of Iris macrosiphon. Taxonomy (NCBI): domain Eukaryota; kingdom Viridiplantae; phylum Streptophyta; class Magnoliopsida; order Asparagales; family Iridaceae; genus Iris; species Iris macrosiphon. The sequence continues at coordinate 72,260,789 of JAYESA010000013.1, read as the reverse complement.
GAGAATTACCTAGTATTTTGGCAGCCTCTTTGGAGAATTCCAAATTTGGACACAGAAGGGATGAGTCGAACACGATCTTCTAGCAAGCTTCTCTCCTATGGATCTTTTTGTGCTCTCTGATGCTCTAGGCCTTCATGATGGTGAGAATGAGTGTATTTAAAAGTAGATTGAGTGGAATTGGTAGGGAATTAGGTTGGCTTAAGAAAGAAAAAGCTTTAAAAAAAATGAGGCTAATGAGTGAAATAAAATGAATGGATGTTCCTTAAATTGAACTTATCTCTTATTGTAAGGTTTGGTCATACCAAAATATCAAATTTGTCCTTATACATTTGTTATGAATGGAATCTAATTAACTAAAAAATAGAATCTCTACAACTAAGAAGAATATTCTCTTAATAACAACTAAACTTAATTAATTCTAATTACTAAAGTCACGACTAACAATAATTAGCACCAATTAATACTTGCAAATTCTAATTGGCTAGCTACTAACTAACACTAATATAATTCTAGACAATCACTAATATAAAATAATATATAAAAATTTTAACAAATAAAATTACCAAAATATCCCTATGCTAGAAAGTGGTAGTTACAAAATGTGTGCCAAACAGGACCAACGTCCTCACAATGTGCTATTTTTACACGTGAACATGTGAAGAACATTCAAAACAATTTTCCCTCCCCTGTAAACAACAAAGGTGTAAGAGACGACGGATCGTACGCCAACCAAGTCAGCACCTCACTTTATACGCAGGGAACAAAAAAAGTGCATAGGAGGTCTAATGTATCTCATGTAAAGAGGCAAAGTCTACCCTCCTCACCCTTTTCTCTTCCCCCTTATGACTTACGCAGACTTATTGTACAAAAGCATAAGAGAGAGATCCCTCCGATATTGCAACGGTGTTCCCTAATGATTATTGTTGTAGTTATCACAAAGTTGTAATTGAATGTTGATGTGCATCAGCAAAACGGTCTGTGTTTGACCGATTGACTTACATTGTGTCTCCTAAACCTTGAAATACAAAATAAGTTGGCAACCAGGAGTATGATGACGAACCGCTCCTTGCTTCAGCATACATAACTTTGCATCTTCCCCATGGCAAGAGACAATCAAGACAAAGTTCTTCAAGAACACCTAGCAAGAGAAATTTGACCAACTCGTCCACTCCTTTGAAGGATTATACCAAAATACTTGTTCTCGAAGATGTGAGCTCGGCCTTTACAAGAATCTCCATTCCTCATAATCCAAGGTTGGGGGTAGCAATTCTTCTGATTTTTAAACTGATATTGTAGAGTCCAACTACACGGCTCTTTCTACCAATCTCTCTGTTATACACGTGGATGTTAACGTTTATGCCATCAGTGATGAACAAGACGCTTCTCCATAAGAAGCCACCGAACAACGCCTCAACTTATTATAGGTTGCTCTCAGGGACATGCACACTATGATACAAAATATGTATCAAATAATGATACCTCAATATTCTCCTACATCAGTACATGTCCAAGTGGTTTCATTCATACCTGCACAGCCTACTCCGGGAACAACATCTCTATATGATAACACAAATTCAGAAGCAGTCATAAACCAAGAGTCAGCAATGCCAACTCTTAATCCTCTCAATATTGGGGGTGGACCTCTACCGGTGATAATACTTGTTCAACCAGGATCTTATAAGTCAATTGCACCACTCCGACCAGAAGATCCTCTCAAATCTATCCGGGAGTTGCATGCAGAGGTTGAAGTTTTAAAGAACAAAGACCAACTCTGCAATCTGGGGGTAAAATAACCTTATCCTCCTCATTGAGATAATGTTCCATTTCCTCCTAAATACAAGCCTCAATCGATAGTCTTGCTTGAAGGCAGACATCACCATGCCAATATATTAATTACTTTAATATAATAACAACTCATCAGCAGAAAGAAGAGGCTCTCCTTACCAGATTATTCATAGGATGCTTGGCCGGTATAGCCTACTATTGGTATCGCAGTTTACTTGATAATTGTATAACTTCGTTTGTTGACATAAAATATCTTTTCCTCTTACGATTCTACGAGGGAGGCATGGATATGACAATGTCTTCACTCAATGATATTAAACCAAAAAAGAAGAAATCTTTTTGTGAATTCATAGAGCATTTAAGGCAAGCAACATTGAAGTTACCCTCCGATATTCCAGACTCCGCATTCATTGGTACATGCAAAATGAACCTACTACCTATAGTAGGGCTTTGGACAGGTCCAACTCAATTCCAAGACTGGACGACGTTTATCATTGGGGCCGAAGCTGCTGAAGATAACGCAAAGGTGGCACATAATTTGGGGTTACAAACAACCAATGCGAAAGGAAAACGTCACTCCAATAGTGCGAATAATCACAAAAGCGAAGGAAAGGAGTCCTTGGCAATAAACCTGTCAAATCCACCCACCTATTCTCCAGCACAAAAAACTCCAGAGTCTTCCAGGCCTAAGAAAGAATATTCCTTTGATGAGAGTGATATCCATAATATTTTTGGATGCTTAATAAGAAGCGACAAGTTATTGTTGCCAGACTTCAAACTACCAAATAAGTCCGGTAAAACAGATGACCCAAAGTATTGATTATACTATCTGTATGTACATCATCCTACCAAGACTTGTTATGTCTTAAAAAGGAAAATTCAATAGTTGATATATGCTAAATCTATCACCCTTTACAATGAGGAGAGGTGGGTTCCACTTACCACAGATCATGGAAGTGGTAAATCTCCTGCCTTAAAATCCAAAAAATCTAATATTTACTAAAGCTATCACCGCCAATATGGTGTCTCTTCATTTTAGCTATTTTCCAGCACAAGAAATCCCTAACGATGTCATCCCAATACCTCCAACTACGATGGAAGTGGTAAATCTTCGCCCTCCTCAAAGTCAAACAGAGGGGTTGGTGTCACTTACCACAGATCATGGCGATATTATGTGGATTTATCCCGACCTACTGCTAGATTGGAACCAGGGAGCAGTATCTTCCAATTCAAAATCAAAGAAGGGTAAGAAGTATAAATTATGCAATATGATTTCTTTAGATCATCACTCGGATAGAGATCAAGATCAACATCAAGAAGATGTATCTTTCGAGAGCAGGTTTCAAATTCTGAATATTATCCCACGAATCTTTACTCGCAAGCTTTGCTAGGCACACCGACAATGGTCCATGATTGGCAGTGTTCCGCTGTATAGGGCCCAAAAAATCTTTATTGCCTATGAAGGTGTTCCTACACAAATTTCTCCTCCTCCTGCTACAACAAATAGAGCACCGATCTCAACTCAAATGCTTAAGGAGGATCGTCCCCAATTTCATCAATACAGTCAACAATATGTACGCTTGATGCAAAATATGGGATATAACTTCCAGAAAGCTGAAAGTTTAAACTTTGGCAAGGGGCAACGTATTCCTCTACAACTCTAAGGATAGTCCAACAAATCTCGTAGTAGATTGGGTTACGATAAAACTAGCCCACAAAATTGCTCCTAACAGAGGCATGATAAAAAGAAACTCAAGTCTTGTAACATGGTGATTCTTTCTCCGATGCCCAAAAAAAAGCTATGACGAGTACTAGGTCTGGCAAAGATTGTCATAAAACTTATGAATCTGTCCTGAAGATGTTCCTGACACTCTTTCTACTTTACCAATTTATGTTGCTCCAGTCACAACCGAACCTGGTCCTTAGAAGCCTACTATGACAGAGAAATAGAAGCAAAAGAAGTACGTTTCAACAAATCCTTAATGAAGAATGTACCCAAAAGACTTGAAAAGCTATACTATTTTGACATATTGGCATAAGCAGCCCGACTTTCAATATTTGAGTTACTTCATTTGTCGAAGGAGACTCGTGAAGCTTTGAGCGAAGCTTTGATATATACAGACTCATGATTAGATCAACTCAAGACTCTTGATAAAGATCCATTATCGTATCCTCAATGCCACAGTGTGATTGAGAAGATTCCTAATATCACGTTCACGTAAGATGACATAGTAATCAAGGATAATTAGCATAACAGACCTCGATATTATAGCGGTTACATCAGATCTATTAAGGTGAACCAAATTCACATCGACCTTGGTTCTTCACTCAGCATCATTCCTAAGAGTCTTCTGAGCGGATTGAAGATACAAATACACAACCTGTCTTCTACTAACACTACCATTCTAGGCTTCAACTCTGGAAGGAGTAAACTACTGGGAAAGATACGCCTAAAAATTCAGATAGGCGATCTGCGTACTGAAGTCACATGCTATGTGATTGACTCTGACATATCCTATAATATTTTGCTGGGACGACAATGGATACACGAGCATAAAATTATACCCTCCACTCTACATCAATGCTTCAAATATATGAACTGTCACTACCACATTCCGAAAATAGGGGTATTTTCAACTTTTTATAATATTTAATATTATGGTAGTTACAATTAGGTAATTGAATGATAAGTATATTTAGTTTAAATAATTATGTGAGGTATGTAATTAAATATAATATTATATACAGTGTTCATTTATGTTTAGTTGGTAGACTTGACCTAGAAGCCCAGTAGATGAACACCTATCCGAATTATGGGATTATGTGGTTAATTATTTTATTTAGAATTAATTTATTGGAGGTTGTAATTAACTACTGTAATTTATTTAATTATTGCGCCCTGCCCTTGCTTCGATAATTGGAGTGCTACCCTAGCTTTTGTCTTCCAACAAATTTTACAATCTTGCCCTAGACATGCCCGCCTTCCATTCTGCTATTTTTGCAACTCATAATATAGCTCTCTGTACCTTATTTTTAGCCGCACAAAAATTGTCGCGGACGTTTATTTCATTTCTAAAATAAATTCCAACTTTGTATAGTTGTGCGTTCCAATCGACATTTGAGGCAATCTTGACCTATTTTTTGTGCGACCCAAATTAGGGAAATATTTTGTTCTGAGTCTTCTTCACTAATGGTATTGATGACCCGACCTGATTTTAGCCCCATGTACTCCTAATTAATTTTAGAACACAACTTACATTTATTTCTAATTAATTTGATGATAACATTTAACCGATTCTGTAAATCCCAATTTAATTCCAGTGCCCTGCTATTGAGCCCATACCAAACACACGGCGCCCCCTCACCCTACAAAACGTCGAACACCGAATCACCCGCCAAATTTTCATCATTTTATGCATCTGTGCAAATACCCAAATTTAAGGGGGCTAATTTGCAAATTTGTATTTTGTGTCAACACCCCATTGGTTCAACTAAATGGAGAAGCCCAACATTGACTAGTCAACACCCTCATTCCCACATGAAGAATTCCTTCATGTCTAATTTTGGCCATTCATTAAATGAGTCAATCCTCACCCTTCATTCATATACTCTCTCCATATTTAAAGCCCCCTCACCCACACTCTTCCCTAGGAAAGCCCTAATCCCCAAAAACCTAGGTAGCCCCCATCTCCCAAGCCCCAACGTAGCCCTCATTCATTCCAAAATTCTTTTTCTCTTCTTCTTCTCTTTTCTTCTTCTTCTTCTTCCTTCTTCTCCTTCCCTTTGTGTTTTTTTTGAATTGCTAGAAGGGGGGAAAACCTAACCCCTAACTCACTATGAACTCACCCCACCCCGACCGGCCGATCCCCGGCACTCTTCTCCGGCCGACCCGCCGGAGGAGCCATCCTCCTCTCCTTCTGCTGTTCAGACCGGGAGCTCCTACCCCGACTCCCCGATGACTGCACCCCGGTGGCCCGCTGTCTGCACTCCGGCGGACTTCCCAGTCTCCGACCGTCCACCATCAAAGCCGACCCCGCTCACCCGCTCCACTCTTCACCGGCGGCCACCAGAGCTACGACCACCAGCTGCCCACCCAATACCGAGCTCCTCCAACATCTTCCCCTACATTCCCTGAACCCGTTCTGATCATCCCCGGCGCTGTACTCCACTCCCCCTCCATTCTCACAGACCCCGGCCAAGCTCCACCCCGCAACAGCCAAGCTCCTCCTACTGCTTCCTCCCCCCCGCCTGAAGCCCACAGCCCAACCATCATCTCCCCCCTCCGTCCGGCAACCCCGGTCGAGTCCACCTCCATCACCATCTACCACCACCTCCATCTACTATCACCCCCACCTTGCTCCGCTGCAGCCCGGCGACCGAGCTCGCCCTCCGGCCGGCCGGCCGGCCGACCCCCAACCACAGTGAGCTTCTCCTCCCCTCTTCCCTCCTTCTTTCTATAGTATATAACTTATTATAATATACCATGTATTGTATATAAATACGTATATATGTATTCATATGTATACATGTATATTTTGGTATATTTTTGTATAGTAAATGTGCTTTAAATGCGTATATACGTATATGTGTGTGTGGGTGTATACGTATAATAGGCATTGTGTATTATTTAGTGTATGTTTGTATGAATATATAGTGTATTTTTATTAGTGTATCTATGTTTCATATATATATATATGCGTATATGTATATATATATGTATTGAATGTACTTTAGTATAAATATGTATTGAATATATATGTGTATTAATATATCAGTATACATATAATATATGTTAATGTATGTTTCAGTATTAAATATTATATGATAGTACGTATTTTAATAGGTATTTTGATATATGTATATACATATACATATATATTATTTGGTATATTTTATATGGAAATGTATATTTTTAATTTATTGATATATATATATATATATATATATATATATATATATATATATATATATATATATATATATATATATATATATATATATATATATATATATACAACATATATTTTAGTGTATATACTTATACCTATTGTATATATTATTGGTATACCCATAAATACGTATTAAGACATAGGGCTGTTGGGTTATCCAGACGATACTCTGGAACAGGACCTCGGTATTCACCAGCTAAGGACCCAAGGCAAGTATATTTCTCTGATAATTTCCAATTGTTGATAATTTCTTTAAGTTCAATAATCTAGAAATGTTATATCTGAATCCTTGACACTGTGCTACACGGACTAGTATATAGCTTGGATCTGCAGTCATGAGATGTTACATTAATTATCGTATTGACATTGTACACGACATGTATATTAGACATCGTACATGATAGATTGGACTTGCTCGTGTATCGTGACGTGTCATGGTTGGATCCACAGTAATAGTTGGGGGCTGGGAAGTAGTTAGTAAGAAATGTGATCATACCCTTTATACAGTATAGAACAATGTAAGTGTTAATCATGCTCTTCACATATGATTAGCCAGGCCCTATAGCTCTCGTACATGTTCCCAAGCCGATCATATTTCAAAGCTACTATTTCAAAAACTTAGAATAGATTACAGTTCTCTAGTTAGATCATATACTACATCACTCGTATATGATACTGTACCTTGTTTCTCTCCATTTCATATATGCACTGACTGTATCACATTGCCTATTTTGCATGTCTCTTTACATTACATGTCTTTCTATTTTGCCATTATATTATTTTACTGTCTTCTCAGTATCTAGCATCATCTGTTTATTGTTTTATAGTCCTTATCAATTAAATGAAACTATTATTTGAGATTGTACTTTGCTCCTTCCTGACTGAAAATATTTTTCCAGACTATGCCTTAGAGAACTGGTGTCCGACTCTTTATGGACCATATGGTGAGTAGCTGCAACTTGGGATTGGTCATTTAGTTGTGATTCCGGGAGGTCTAGCCGAAATCACTAGTTTTTCTAGTTAGTTCTTTTAGTAGACTATTTGGTACCGGATTTGTCTCCGGCATACTTGTTGAGACTTGGACATTTGTTGAGTTAGATTTTACATTTAGATTGGTGTTGTATTTAATTTTATTTGTTTGATATCTTATCGTGCTGTAGTCATGTGATTGAGTATGTGTTCGTATTATTTTGTGTCATCCGTGCCTCCTTATGGAGATTGGATGCTTGTATGAGATTGGCTAGATAGTATCATAACCTTGACAGCATTCTACCGCCGATGCTGCGGCGTAGGCTGGACATACCCGCTTACTCGTGCCCCAATTTTGGGTGCGGGTCGTGATACGTTTTTAGTGGTGGCCCATGAAGGTCAGACTTCGCTAGTTGTACGATGTCGTGGTAGTGTGGCATCTTTGATACACTACTGCGTGCCTGCGATAGAATCTAGGACATAGGATACTAGGATGAGAGCGGATACTCAATCACAATTCCTTGAAAGATTCCTGGGATGACCCCTGAGAATCTTGTTATAATTTCCAATTTAAAACATTTCCCTTGTATTCCGTCCATTCTCACTTATTGATATTGAATTTGATTATTGTTGATTAGTTATTAAATTAGGATTTTGGTTTTATTGTAGAGTTTGATTTCATATCAAGATGAATTTACAGACTAATTTATGATATTATTTGATGACACATGTTGATGTGGACAGTGAGAAAGATTTATATTAGAGCTATTGGACTACAAGATATGGATTTAAATTAAAATTTGAAGCTTGAAAATGAATTGAAATTTTGAGAAGATTGAGATATTGTTATTAAAATTTTTGAGGATTCAGATTTGATTCAATGAACCTAGACAAGTCTATAAGGATTTTTTTGTGATTAAGTTTTTCACTTCAGTATTTAAATAATTGACCCTGAGGAAAGTATATGCATTTTACTTTAAAAAAAATTATTCGAGGAGTTATTTTGAGGAATTTTTATTTGAGGATAAAATCTTATAGTGAGAGAGATATATTAGTATATAAGTAGATGAGGTGCATGTGTAAGGATCTGTTGGCTTGAGCATGATTGAGATCTCATTGCCAACTGACTTGGGTGTCCATCTAGGGTTGTATTAGAGAGAGCAGTACTTAGTATAGTGTGTTGCAATTGATATGCACTTGAGTGATAAGAATAACTAGTATCAACAATTTCAGTAAGTAAGGAAGCTAGTAGTGGGTGTGCTTGTAGTAGAACTGTGGTACCTAGAGGGATAAAGGTATACCTTGGATGCATCTTTGACCTATGCAATCACAACTAGGATTATTCTAATCTATTTATCTTGAATGTTGCTTCTTTAGAACTTTACTGTCCTTCCTTGATGATATCGCATTTTTGCCTAAATTAATTCTTTTGGATCTGTCTTCAGGATGTCACCGAAGACATGGTCTATGAGAGCGGGAACATCAGCCTTAGAGGGGTCTGCCACCTCTCCACCTGAGGGACAGACAGCCGTAGTTCCTCCTACATCTTCGATATATGTAGGAGTTTCTGCACTTTTCGGGGATCCTCCTCCCCCACCTGTTCAGAGGATTGCCGCAGCTGTGACGGACGACCATCCTCCTCCACCGACTTTGATTATCAGAGGTTTGCCCATTGACGGGGCGCAGATGTTTACCTTGATCCAGGGCATGGTAGATGCCTAGAGAGTGACGGCAGACGCTCAGCGAGTTCAAGCTGAGGCTCAGAGGGTGCAAGCAGAAGCGCACCAGGCACAAACCGAGCTGATGAGAGAAAACATGGAGAATTCTCATCAGGTGACTCTCCAAGCTTTGGAGAGAGTAGCACAGTACCAGCAGTTTCCTGGCCAGCAGCAGCAGAGATCAGGCACTATAGTGGACTTCAAGAGGATGATGCCTCGAGAGTTCAAAGGCACCGAAGGGATACTCTACGCTGACGACTGGCTAGAGGATATAGAGAGAAGCCTGCGATTGACCCAGATTTCGGAGAACTTGCAGATATAAGCCGCTGGCAGTCAGATGTTCGATATCGCACTCACGTAGTATCGCACGGAGCCAAGACTTACTGCACAAGGACTTACTTCGGAGACCTTCAAGGAGCTCTTCTAGGAGAAGTTCTTTCCCGACGTGGCATTGGGAGCCTTAGAAATTCAGTTTCATGACTTAGTTCAAGGAAATATGTCGGTCGACGAGTACGTTGCAGAATTCTGTAGATTGAGCCGTTTTGCATCGTCTATGATTCGGGACCCAGGAGATCGAGCCCGAAAGTTTAGAAAGGGACTGACGAGAGAGATTAGGTCGCGTACTTCTGGTCGTCGTACCACTACCTTTGAGGGTATATTGATGGATGCCCAGATTGCAGAAAAGGATCTGGATCTCAGGCCTAAGAGGAGTCACAATATTTCTAGAGATACGAATGGTAGCGCAGGACCGGCCAAGCGTTCCCATATTCAGTATCAACCGCAGTACCAGGCACCATTTCATATTCAGCAACAGCCATGGGCATTTCAGCATCCACCGTAGTACCAGGCACCAGTTCATATTCAGCAACATCCATGGGCGTATCAGTATCAACAGCAGTACCAGGCACCAGCTCGTGTTAAGTAGGATCGGCAGCAGCCTCCGAGAGAGACACAACAGACTAGTCATTTTTGTAAGAAGCCAGGTCACCTTTGGGAGAGCTGTAGAACGAGACTAGGACTTTGTTTGCACTGCGGCGCTGCGGGACATCGAGTAAGGGATTGTCTTCTAGCCCCTTATCTTCCCGGCCAGCGTGCAGTTTCAGATTATAGAGATCCAGTTAGGCTACCTGTGGAACCGTATATTGCTCAGCACCTGCGAAGGGAATCATCCCAGCAGGGCGGGGCATTTGCGATGACGGTCGAGGAGACCGATACTGCAGGTATTGTGTTAGCAGGTTCTGTTCTTTCCTTCCTTCTTTTCCTATCTATTTGATTCATTGACTGATACCTTAGTACCGTAGCTTGTATGCATGATTTTCTTGTTATAATATAGTTAGTAGTACACCCTGATACAGAGACTGCAATACCATGACAAAAGACACCATGACTGTACACATTTTTCTTAGATTACAGGTTGTATGACTATAGGTAGAATTTTCTCAGACCATGCTTATTGGGGTTTGACCATGACGAAGATTCATGAAGGGGTTATGACTTGACAAGAGAGACAAGATGATTAAAATTCGAGGATAAACATCGATTTAAATAAAGGGTCAAGAATTTAACATGACAGAATTGATGATTTATTAATTTTAGGAAGGATATGATATAATTGAGGTTATCATTAGAATTTGAGGAAAATTTGGGAGATTATCATTATATTTATTTGACTGCAAGTTATGAATTTTTAAATTTTATATTATGGACGATATTTGGAGAATCCATAAGTATCGCATTGTTGAGTACTTTGAGGAAAAGGGAAACCGAGGAATAAGATCATGGATGGATTAGTGTTTGAATTCAATTTTAGGACGAGATTAAATTTTATACATATATATGCATTGATTAAAATCAAATTAGAGGAGTGGATATTAAATTCCGAGTATTGAATTATTAACTTAAAATTTCGGAAAAATTATGATAAAAATGGACTTTGATTTTAAATTCGGGGATTTTTAGGAATAAGATAATTACAGAATTTTGAAAATTATGAAAAGACATTGTGGACTATTACCTGACTTCATGGTTGGTGAATTTAAACTTTGAGGAAAAATAATAATGTGTATGAATAAACACTACTATGAGAATTTTAAATTTTGAGGACGAAATTCTTTTAAGGAGGGTAGACTTGTCACTACCACGTTCCAAAAACAGGGGTATTTTTAACTTTTTATAATATTTAATATTATGGTAGTTACAATTAGGTAATTGCATGATAAGTATATTTAGTTTAAATAATTATGTGAGATGTGTAATTAAATATAATCTTATATACAGTGTTCATTTATGTTGAGTTGGTAGACTTGACCTAGAAGCCCAGTAGATGAACACCTGTCCGAATTATGGGATTATGTGGTTAATTATTTTATTTAGAATTAATTTATTGGAGGTTGTAATTAACAACTGTAATTTATTTAATTATTGCGCCCTGCCCTTGCTTCAATAATTGGAGCGCTACCCTAGCTTTTGTCTTCCAACAAATTTCACAATCTTGCCTTTGACATGCCCGCCTTCCATTCTGCTATTTTTGCAACTCATAATATAGCTCTCTGTACCTTATTTTTAGACGCAAAAAAATTGTCGCGGACGTTTATTTAATTTCTAAAATAAATTCTAACTTTGTATCATTGTGCGTTCCAATCGAAATTGGAGGGAATCTTGACCTATTTTTCGTGCGACCCAAATTAGGGAAATATTTTGTTCTGAGTCTTCTTCACTAATGGTATTGATGACCCGACCTGATTTTGTCCCCATGTACTCCTAATTAATTTTAGAACACAACTTACATTTATTTCTAATTAATTTGAGGATACCATTTTAACCGATTCCGTAAATCCCAATTTAATTCCAGTGCCCTGCTATTAAGCCCATACCAAACACACGGCGCCCCCTCACCCTACAAAACGTCGAACAACGAATCGCCCCTCCAAATTTTTATTATTTTATGCATCTGTGCAAATACCCAAATTTAAGGGGGCTAATTTGCAAATTTCCATTTGGTGTCAACACCCCATTGGTTCAACTAAATGGAGAAGCCCAACATTGACTAGTCAACACCCTCATTCCCACATAAAGAATTCCTTCATGTCTAATCTTGGCCATTCATTAAATGAGTCAATCCTCACCCTTCATTCACACACCCTCTCCATATTTAAAGCCCCCTCACCCACACTCTTCCCTAGGAAAGCCCTAATCCCCAAAAACCTAGGTAGCTTCCATCTCCCAAGCCCCAACGTAGCCCTCCTTCATTCCAAAATTCTTTTTCTCTTCTTCTTCTCATTTCTTCTTCTTCTTCCTTCTTCTCCTTCCCTTTGTGTTTTTTTTTGAATTGTTAGAAGTGGGGGAAAACCTAACCCCTCACTCACTGTGAACTCACCCTACCCCGACGGGCCGATCCCCGGCACTCTTCTCCGGCCGACCTGCCGGAGGAGCCATCCTCCTCTCCCTCTGTTGTTCAGCCCGAGAGCTCCTACCCCGACTCCCCGCTGACTGTACCCCGGTGGCCCGCTGTCTGCACTCCGGCGGACTTTCCAGTCTCCGACCTCCCACCATCAAAGCCGACCCCGCTCACCCGCTCCACTCTTCACCGACGGCCACCAGAGCTACGACCACCAGCTGCCCACCCAAGACCGAGCTCCTCCAGCATCTTCCCCTACATTCCCTGACCCCGTTCCGATCATCCCCAGCGCTGTACTCCACTCCCCCTCCATTCTCACCGACCTCGGCCAAGCTCCACCCCGCAGCAGCCAAGCTCCTCCTACTGCTTCCTCCCCCCCGCCTGAAGCCCACAGCCCGACCATCATCTCCCACCTCCGTCTAGCAACCCGGGTCGAGTCCACCTCCATCACCATCTACCACCCCCTCCATCTACTATCATCCCCACCTTGCTCCGCTGCAGCCCGACGACCGAGCTCCCCCTCCGGCCGGCCGGCCAGCCCACCCCCAACCACAGTGAGCTTCTCCTCCCCTCTTCTCTCCTTCTTTATATAGTATATAACTTAGTATAATATACCATGTATTGTATATAAATACGTATATATGTATTCATATGTATACATGTATATTTTGGTATATTTTCGTATAGTAAATGTGCTTTAAATGCGTATATACGTATATGTGTGTGTGGGTGTATACGTATAATAGGCATTGTGTATTATTTAGTGTATGTTTGTATGAATATATAGTGTATTTTTATTAGTGTATCTATGTTTCATATATATATATACGCGTATATGTATATATATATGTATATATATATCGCGTATTTCTCTATTATATATATATATATATGTATTGAATGTACTTTAGTATAAATATGTATTGAATATATATGTGTATTAATATATCCGTATACATATAATATATGTTAATGTATGTTTCAGTATTAAATATTATATGATAGTACGTATTTTAATAGGTATTTTGATATATGTATATACATATACATATATATTATTTGGTATATTTTATATGGAAATGTATATTTTTAACTTATTGATGTATATATATATATATATACAACATATATTTTAGTGTATATACTTATACCTATTGTATATATTATTGGTATACCCGTAAATACGTATTAATTTAATTATTGATATATGTCTATAGGGCTGTTGGGTTATCCAAACGATACTCTGGAACAGGACCTCGGTATTCACCAGCTAAGGACCCAAGGCAAGTACATTTCTCTGATAATTTCCAATTGTTGATAATTTCTATAAGTTCAATAATCTAGAAATGTTATATTTGAATCCTTGACACTGTGCTACACGGACTAGTATATAGCTTGGATCTGCAGTCATGAGATGTTATATTGATTATCGTATTGACATTGTACACGATATGTATATTAGACATCGTACATGATAGATTGGACTTGCTCGTGTATCATGATGTGTCATGGTTGGATCCACAGTACTAGTTGGGGGCGGGGAAGTAGTTAGTAAGAAATGTGATCATACCCTTTATACAGTATAGAATAATATAAGTGTTAATCATGCTCTTCACATATGATTAGCCAGGCCCTATAGCTCTCGTACATGTTCCCAAGCCGGTCACATTTCAAAGCTACTATTTCAAAAACTTAGAATAGATTACAGTTCTCTAGTTAGATCATATACTACATCACCCGTATATAATACTGTACCTTGTTTCTCTCCATTTCATATATGCACTGACTGTATCACATTGCCTATTTTGTATGTCTCTTTATATTGCCTGTCTCTCTATTTTGCCATTACATTATTTCACTGTCTTCTCAGTATCTAGCATCATCTGTTTATTGCTTTATAGTTCTTATCAATTAAATGGAACTATTATTTGAGATTGTACTTTGCTCCTTCCTGACTGGAAATATTTTTCCAGACTATGCCTTAGAGAACCGGTGTCCAACACTTTATGGACCATATGGTGAGTAGGTGCAACTTGGGCTTGGTAGTTTAGTTATGATTCCGGAAGGTCTAGCCGAAATTACTAGTTTTTCTAGTTAGTTCTTTTAGTAGACTATTTGGTACCGGATTTGTCTCCGGCATACTTGTTGAGACTTGGACATTTGTTGAGTTAGATTTTATATTTAGACTGGTGTTGTATTTAATTTTATTTGTTCGATATCTTATCGTGCTATAGTCATGTGATTGAGTATGTGTTCGTATTATTTTGTGTCATCCGTGCCTCCTTATGGAGATTGGATGCTTGTGTGAGATTGGCTAGATAGTATCATAACCTTGACAGCGTTCTACCGCCAATGCTGCGGCGTAGGCTGGACGTACCCGCATACTCGTGCCCCAATTCCGGGTGCGGGTCGTGACATGAACAGTAGGGGAGAAGTTAAAACAGAGGTAGCTAATCTCAACCCATTCAAAAGTGTCAAAGCCTATTTCGTGGACTCTACACTCTATACACCGGAGTATATGAAAGAATAAGCTAATCAAGCTGATGATGAAGCGGAAGACATCCCAAAAGAATAGCCTTTGATAATCTGAGTCAAAAGACGTACTACTCATCTAACTTCTTAGAAGTCTCTCAACATCAAACTGCTCAAATTACCTCCATTGGTCATCAACCTTCGATGCAATAAACATTAAATACTGGAGAATGAGCCCCTTGTTATCGACCTTCATCGTAACAAGCAACCAACATCAGTGTATCAACCCCTAGTCATCAATCTTGCCAAGCCTCCTGTCAAGGATGAAGATTCTGCTGACTATGTTGAAGATGAAAAAGTCTTATATTTCATGAATAAAGAAGATACTACTTCACACTACGTTGAGGTTGTACCCTTTGTTAAAAAATTCTTAGAGGCTCTTCATCTCTATGAACCTCTGTCAATACCCGTGGTATCTGTCATGCCCCACTCCCAAAATACATAGGACTAGGACACGTAAGCATGCCAGCCGCATGGATATGGCAACTCCAATATATGGAAAACAAAACCCATACATACGCTGTAATATGAATATCAAATCCACAAGTGGTATAAACATATATCACAAGTCACGGTGTATAATCTAAATCTCATCCACAGGATCATATATAAATAAATAGCCAATATCTATGAAACTAGATCTCAGTACAAAGAATCTAAAGATGATAGTTGGATGGAAACAAATCCACTACCAACTCGAATATATAAGTGCAATACAACAAACACAATGTAAGAATACCAACTAGAAATTACAAGGCTCGAAGAGAAGACATCCTCGAAATATAAGTAACCGGTCTGGATCTGCGCTCCTGCGAATACTTATGAACATGTATACCTGGAAAGGGACCAGGTCCTCAGGGGGACATAACAAGATACGTAGAAGCGTGCCAATAATGTACTGAAATAAATATCCAATGGGTTGCCTAACCGTCTAAGTGAATGCAGTTTAAGAACAAGTTTCCCAACACGTGGGCTATCTGGGTAAAATGGGATTGGCATGGTTCTCTTGGAGATCCAGGGGCCTACAAAGCATGTCATCTTTTGAACGGCAGAGGCCGCCTGATAATAAGATAATATATAGTGGTCATCATGACCGCGCATCTCCGGCGGAGCGTACGGGTTACACAAGGAAAGTGCAACAGAGCCCACACGCTTACTTGTTGTTCTCCCCACCCCTTGCTCTAAGAGTGTCACATCCATGACACGATAATACCTCTAATAACTGTCAAGTCTACTAGCATGCAAAGTTTCTAACAACAGTTATTCCTAACGCACGGCCCACACGTACAGGAGGCCAAACCCTGTACGCAAGTCCGTGATCTATATGAGACTCACAACTCGTGTAACAACTATGTCACGGCCAATGAAACCTAATGATGCTTCATGATAATGGGGCAGTCTCATAAACAAGGTCAATGCATATACATAATACAAATAAATTACGACGACACCGTCGCTGCTTCCAAGTTTTCTTGGACGTGCATTTTATATAGCAGTTAAAATATATGAACTAAAGACAGAAATAAAGATGCATACAACATATGGAATATGAATAATAATACAATGGCAAGGTATACTTGCCTGGCAAGGAAGCTGCAATGTACCAATAACCTGCTCCCAAAGTCGTGCAGAACAAATCCAATATCCTATGTACATATAATATAATACAATAAAATTATTATTCATTATACTAGCACATACACAACCATATTTACACTGGACTCAGTGGTACGCTAGGGGTGACACGGTCGACTAACACGGTAAATTTGTGCGTTGAATTAGGCGGGTGTCGCATCTTCAATACTGAGCACCAACAGACAGTCAAACTAACACATCTATTGCCAGTACGTCAATATATGCAAGGCAGTCAATTCACAAGTTTTTAGGGTCAATATGGTCAAGGTAAACACGGAATAGTCCACAGTGTCCTAGGGTCGCACAATACAAATACAAATCTAGTCCTAACTATTACTTAGCACATAATTAATTACTTACAATTTATATATACCAATTAAACACATATACAATATATATATATATATATATATATATATATATATATATGTATATATATATGTATATATATACCAATGAAATACATAAATATACCAAATGTATATTAATTGAGTTTATATACCATATATATATGTATATATTTATACCGATTATATACCTATTAACATATACTAAGGGAATACCTATACTATACATACCAAATACATACATATACCTATTTTCATACACATAAGTACATGAAATCATGAGGGGGCAGGAACGAACCTACGTGGGCGTGCACGTGCCCGAGGTCGACGATGACGACGACGATGGTAAACGACGATGACGATGTCTAGGATGGTGATGATCTATGGGTTATGATGATGACTATGGATGATGAAGATGATGATGTGGATGATAGTGATGATGAGGACAATGATGATAGTTAAGATGATGATCGGAGTAGGAGAACGCTCAAGCAAGCTCGATAGGGGACGTCGGGGCTGCTCTTCGTTGATGGGACTAGTGGTGGTTATGTAGCGGGAAAGGAGACTGGAGCGAGTGGCGATGGAGGAGATAATGACGGTGGAGGTGGTGATGATCATACTGGTGGTGTCGAGTCGAGGCGTCGATGCACAGGTGGTCGGGAAGAGGAGGAGGTCAGGAAGGAGAACGGTGTGGCTGCTCCGGTTTAATGGCAGCGGGTCATGCTCAGGGTCGGCGAGGCGGCCGGTTCTGGTGGTAGCCGGAGTAGGGGTGAACGTGGGGACGATGGTGGTGCTGGTGATGGTTCGAAGTCGACGGGAGCGGCGGGCTCTGGTCGAGATGCTACTCCGGTGGGTCGGCTCGTGAGTTCGAGGAGAGGCGAGGGTCATGGTGTGGAGTCGACAAGGGCGACGGATTAGTCGACTGCTCAGTCGAGGATCCGATAGGGAGATTGTTCAGGCATTGTCGGGATCGAGTGCCGAGTCGTGAGGTTGGTTCTGGAGAGACGGGATACTCCGGCGAGGTGGCAGCGGGTTGGTCGTGTGGAGGAGATGAGAGTCGTGGGGAGTTGTTTGGGCAGCGGTTTGAGAGTGGCTCCGGCGTAGGTCGGGAAAAGTCGGCTGGGATCGGCGGATGAGGATTGATGGGAACAGGGAAGGGGAAGAAATAATCGGCTGCTCTTTGGTCTAGGTATAGAAATAAGGAAAAAGGAAAAAGTAAAGAAGAGGGTATTTATACACATATAAGGGGGGTTTGATTTGACCTAGAAAAGTTTGACTTTGGTCAAACCATTGGGAAAAGGGCTTCTCATGTATAATTCCAAGGGCCATGGTTCAATTGGTTTCAAAATGAAAGACTATGATGTATTGGTTCAAGGTTTGGAGGGCCATGGTTCAAGGAGGTTGATGTTGAATTACATACTCCCAAAAATTATGCAAAAATTCACATGAGGGAGAAATGGGTTTCTACACGTGTCGTATCCAACGGGGTGGACACCTTAGTACACTTTTGCATAAAAATGCCCAACAATTAGAAAATTGCACAAAGATGGAAATTGTATTTAAATTAATTAAAATCAAAGCGTATGGTATTTTTGAATTAATTAGAAGTACATGGGGATAAAATTATGTGGTACACAAGTGTCATGGACATAGAGGGATCAGAGTAAAATTTTATCATAAATTAGGTTGTACGAAATGGGTCAAGATTGTGTCTCCAATTTCGATTGGAACGCACAAGGATACAAAGCCGTATTTATTTAGAATTAGTTAATAACGTCTACGACTAATATTGTGAGACTAAAATATAGCATAAGAGAGCATAATTATAAGTTACAAAAATGTCAGAACAGAAGACGAGCATGTCTAGGACAAGTATATAAAATTTGTACGAAGACAATGGCTAGTGTAGTGCTCCAATTATTGAAGCAATGGTAAGGTGCGCTACATGATTCAATTACTGTAAAATTAAATAAAATGATGTGTCCTATTTCCAATTGGATACAAACTAGCCCTAATTTCACTATCTAAGCTAAGTAGGCCTAATTTTGGACGAGGGGGTTTACAATCTACCCAACTTAAAATAATTTCGTTCTCAAAATTAAACTAAGGTAGGGTTTCTCTATCTAATCTCACTTGATCACTATCTAAAAGAATTCTCCTCAAATTAACAATGTAATTTCTATCCAACTTAGAATTTATCCATATATCACATAAGGCTATACATCTAAGAAAACTATTTCTCAAATTATTTAATCATGTTATGTCACCCCCATGTTTCAGATTAGGGGTATTTTCATCTTTTCATGATTAATGTGTAAATGATTGTATAATATTTAATTATAATTAATTGCTGTAATTTTTATTTCTTTGTTGTGCCTTACCGTTGCTTCGATATTTGGAGCGCTACCCTAGCCTTTGCCTTCCAACAAATTTTATAACCTTGTCCTAGACATGCCTGCCTTCCTTCCTGACCCTTGTGTAACTTATAATTATGTTCTCTTGTGCTTCATTTTAGCCACATAATATTCGTCATGGACGTTTATTTTAAATCCGAATAAATCCAACTTTGTATCCTTGTGCGTTCCAATCGAAATTGGAGACACAATCTCGACCCATTTTGAGCAACCCAAATTAGGGGAATATTCTATTCTGAGTCTGCTTTATTAATGACACTTGTGTCCCATTTAATTTCAGTCCCTTGTACTTCCAATTAATTTTAGAACACCAATTAAATTTAGTTTAATTAATTAAATCCTAAAACCCATTTATGTGTAATTTTCCAATTGTTGGGGGCTTAATTATAAAACAACAATGATGTGTCACCACCATATTGGTTTAAACCAAATGAAGAAACCAACCCCCTATCTTTGACTAGTCAACCCAACCTCTCTCTCCTCCTTTTGTTTATATTTTTCTCCATGTTGAATCTAGGCCTTCCATTTTAAATGGAGCCATCATCACCACACAACATCATTTCTATTATATATAAATACACCTCAACCCTTTTTCCAAAGCAATCCCATCCCAAGACTTGGTCGGCCCTGATCCTTAGGAGGCCACCATCAATCTCTTTCCCACATACAAAAACCACCATCCCCATTGAATTTATTCATCACCACCTCAACCCTAAACTCTAAGCTGAACCCGGCCATCTCCCCGGCCCAACTCCGGCAGCCTCCTCCGTATTTTTTGCTCGACCAGTGGCTGGAGCCGCTGTCCCAACCCGCCTCGCCCTTCGCCGGACCGGAGATCCACTCGACCAGTCCCTCCTTCCCTCTACCATCTCCCTCTCCTTCGCCTAGCCGAGATCTCGCCAGAGACTTGCTCGAGTAGACCACCCGCTGATCCAGCGCTCGCCCTGACCGCCTGATCCCAATCGAGCTCCTCCGCCGGATGGCCACGAACCCGAATCCACAACCACCTCGACCAAGCAGTCCACCCCCTCGACCTCACCTCTTTCCGTCGACAGCACCCGCTGTGCTGAACCGCCAATACCACCACCATCTTCTCTCCTTCATCCCTAGTTCCCCCGCTCGACCGTCAGAATCGGCCATCTCCCTCGCCACGGCCGGAGACTCCTCCTCCTTCCCATCCTTCCCATCTCCTTCCTCCGCCCTCCCTGTCGAACGACCCTGCGCCGGACTGAGCGCCTCCACCGCTCCGCCTGAGCACGATCCTCATGACATCTCCCCATCGAAATGCTGTACCCCGCTCGACTGAAACTCGCCGAGCCCGCAATTGCCTGAAGCCGCAGTCCCTCGTCGAGAACCCTGATATCCTCCGAGCAGACGCTCCCCTGATGACAGTCCCCTGACCACCTTCACGACTAAGCTCTCCATCCCCGAGCACATCCAGACCTCCTTCTCGACCTCCTCCTAATTCTTCTATTCCCTCTCCCTCGTCGACGTCCCCAGCAGTGCCCCGATACCACCCCGAACAGACTCGACCCTACCTCCTCCCTGAACGTCATCATCATCATCATCGCCTTCACCATCGATATCGTCGTCAACGTAGTCGTCATCGCCGACCTCGTGCACGTGCACGCCGAAGCCAAGGTGAGGAGCATTCTCTTATGATTGTTGTATACGCATACATACGCATATATGTATTTATATGGGTGTATGTATGTACATATTAGTATATGTAATTAGTATATTTTTAATACATAATTGGTATATATGTATACATATATAAATATAGTATATATACTCAATGAACCTAATTGGAATACGAGTGTTATTCAATTGGTATAGTATGTGTATATATTTAGTATGCATTTTATTCATTGGTATATGTATATATATTTTTGTATATCTATTTAGTATATGCTTTAAATGTATTTTTGGCATATATATGTGTTTATATATATATAGTATATTCTCATCTAGTATATATGTACATATGTATATATATGGTGCATGTATCCCTAATACATGTTTAATATGTATACGTACGTAGTATTAATTCTAATTAAAGTATATCTAAATGCATATATTTATTTTAATTGCAATTAGTTAATATTAATGGCTATGATAAATGATAATAGGTATTATATACCCATGTACTAGATAACCCTAATGCAATTACGGATACCCCGTAGTTACATTGACCTGTGCCATATAGTATGATAGCAGACCGCCATATGTATACTGACGTACTGGCGAGCCCCGTTTCATTGACTGTCTGATTGCACAACAATTGTAGCCATGACCCGTGCAATTGACGCACTCTTGACCTTAGTTGACCAGAGTCATACCTAGCGTAGCCCTTGAGTTCAGTATATTTTTAATGTGTGTTAGTGTAATGTCTGATACAATATTGTATTATATACTGTCTTTAGGACTGTTGGATTTCAGACAAGATTTGGAAACAGGCATTGGTATTACCAACAGCAGGACCCCAGGCGAGTACATTCTCTGACAGTTTCTATTATGTTGATTATCTCTATAATTCTTGTTGTATAGCGTACATGACTCTGACACTGTTATTTTACGAGTTGGCATTATCGAGACCTATCAAATGGAGTTATGGTTTGGAATCCATCGTGCTAGCTGGAGGAAAAACGGGGAAATATTAGTAGCTTATGTGATCATACCCAACTTTACATGCATCATAGCTCACCCATACCTCACGTCGGTACAGCCTTACCATTACATGCCTCATCGTTGTTACATGTGGTTAGCCTGACTATTACTCGCATCATAGCTATCCGGATGGATTAGCCTGACCTCAGGGATGATCGCTAACCAATGTAATGAGTCTTATCAGTCCCAAGCCGATCACATGATATGCTGATATTTTACACACTTAGTTAGATGATTCTTGACATGTATCTCTAGTATATTGATCTAGCATCTCCACATATTCTAGTTATTGTTCTTGTACACCTTTACATACTAGTTCATTGTCTAGCGTGTACTTGTATTTCCATTTCATTGCTAGATGTACATTGATGATGACATATGCTCCCATAATCCATTTATTCCAGTATATCCATGCTCGTCAGTATTTCTTATTGCCAGTATTCATATATGTCTTGTATTTCTTTACACTATATTATAGTTTTTGTCAATATATTTGGAACTGCTGTTAGAGGTGTATTTCATTCCAATCCTGACTGGATATATTTTTCCAGACTGTGACATAGTGGACTTGTTTCCGACATACTTGGGGATTAGATGTTATTGATTGCAGGTATGGTTATTTTGTCGTTTAGACTTGTCTTGTATTTTATTGCTTGCTTTGATATCTCATCGTGCTTTAGCTTATGTGATTGAGTATATTCTATATTATATTATGATATCTGTGCCTCCTTATAGAGTTGGATATTCATATGAGATTGATTAGATAGTTACATGACCTAGATAGTGTTCTACCACCGATGTTGCGACGTAGGTTGGACGTACCCACGCTCTCGTGCCCCTATACTGGTTGCGGGTTGTGACACATTTTTAGTGGTGGCCCATGAAGGTCAGACTTCGTAAGTTGTGCGATGTCGTGGTAGTACGACGTCTTAGTTGTACTACTGTGTGCCTACGATATGATATAGGATATAGGATACTAGGATGAGAGAGGATACTCAATCACAAAATTCTGAGAGATTCCTGGGACGACCCCTTAAGAATCTTATTATAATTTCCAATTTAAATCTTTTTCCTTGTTTTTCTCCGCTCTTGCTTGTTATTGAACTTGATTCTTGGTGATCAGTTATTAAATTAAAATCATGGTATCATTGTTGAGTTTGATTCTTGTTGACCAGTTGTTAAATTTAATTCTTGGTGTCGTTGTTGAGTTGATTTCATATCGAGATAAATTTTACGGGCTAAAATTTATGGTATCATCTGATGACATATATTGATAAGGATAGTGAGAAAGGTAAAACGTCTACTTGGTTATGGAACCTAGAGTTTATCACAGCCATATTAGCTGTCGTGACGAGAACGTTGGAACCTGACTTTGATGTACATACTGTAGTTATGAAACTTAGGGTCTTTCGCAACCATACCGGTTGGCATGGCGAGGATTCTAGATGACATGATTATAGAGTTGCATACCTTAGTTACGGAATCGTCGTTTATCGCATCTATGCTTTCTGGCGTGGCGAGGATTCTGAGTGTCATGATTTCGGACAGACGTGTATGATTATCAGGTTGTATCTTAAAATGGTTCTTAAAGTATCATCTCGAGACTTATCTATTTCCATTTTTATATGACTTTGTTCCATCATTTTATTTCTTTACTAGCAGTAAAGATACCCTCAATCCTTGATCCGGTTCCTTTTGAGCTTATTTTCTTTAAGGATTCCTTGTTAGTATGATAATTAGTGACTTGCAATTATGTCTGTATCTTGTATTAGTGTTGACTGAGTATGACTTGTGAGTTGTAAGTATTTCTTGGTTGGACATGTGAGCAGTAGGCATTAATCTAGAGTTAACCCATAGCATAGTACCTCGTAGCAATAGTTCTATAATATGTGTTATTATGGTTAGTATTGGTACGATAAGTAGAAGGAGAACATAGAGTATCAGTGATAGTTCCAAGAGTTAGTATCAGAGTCAGCATGCCAGTCCCGGATAGTCATGAATTCATGTAGTTGGTGGTTATATGTAAACAATTAAGTATCAAGGAATTGTGTTGAAGATTAATGGAGCATGATATTCAATTTAATGGGTGATACTTGGGTGTGTCAAGAGTAAAGAAGTGCATATGCATAAGAAAATTAATGAGTGTGCCATAGTAGGAGGATACCCATAAGTGTATAGGAAAGTGTGAGTGAATAAGAATGCATTATGCTAGTAATGAGACTTGTGTTACAGATAAGTAGGGCCTTGATAGGTTATTTGATCTGAATGAACCGATATATGACTAATGATGGATGTATCACCTGATATTGAGACAAGTGATGTATTGGAAGCAATAGGTGAAAGAGTGCCTAGAAGGTATGTGCAGGATGCGCAGTGGGTGATAAGTATCAGAAAACAAAAGTTCATGAAAGTGGAAGCATGAGTATTAGAAAATTCCAATGGTGTGTCATGGGTTAAGAAATATCAAGATGGATTATGTAAGATATGAAGTGTATCACAAGTGTAACAGTCTGTAAAAGATTTAAGAGAAGATACATATGCATAAATCGAGATATGGAACTATATGCCTTTAAGAGTGAAGTGAAACATGGGTGTTATAACTAGTGTGAATAATCGTGAGTTCTAATAAGTTTGATGAGATAATCTAATGATGGAGCTAGTGTTACCATACCAATAATGCTAATGATTCTACATCAAGGATTTGTTGAGCAAGGTGCTAATAACCGTAAGTACTTCATGTGATGATAATTAGATTGGTGTATCAGTTAATATACACAGAAAATCATTGGAGAAAACACGTGTGATGATAACTTTGATCATTTGAAAGTAATATTGTAAGTAATCCAGGTAGTGCAATATTCAGTACACAGTTGAGGTTGTAAACAACTGGTGTATTTGAGTGTACCTTGAGTATTAGAGGCTGTGAGTATTTATATGTATGCTTGTGGATTTAAATTTATAAATTAAAGAGTGGAAATAAATTTTAATTTTTAAGAATTATTGAGGAGTTGAGATTTATGTCATTAAATTTTTGAGGGTTCAAATTCAATTCAATAAACATAGTCAAAGCTATAAGGATTTTTGGGAAGTAATTAAAATTTGATTTCAATATTGAATATTTGACCCTTGAGGAAGGAATACACTTTTTATTTTAAATTGTTCAAAAAGTTAAATTTTGATGATTTTATTATAAGGATAAAATTTTATGGTGGATAAGAAATATATATTAGTATATGAGTAGATGATATACATGTGTAAGGATCTGTTGACTTGAGCATGATTGAGATGGCACTGCAGACTGACTTGGGTGTCCATCTAGAGTTATATTAGATAGAGCAGTACTTAGTATGGTGTGTTGCACTTGACGTGCACTTGAGTGATAAGAACAAATAGTATAAACAATTATAGTAGGTAAGAGAGCTAGCAGTGAGTGTGCTTGTAGTAGAAACTATGGTACTAAAAAGATAGAGGTGTCAAACTTTGGATGCATTATTAAACCATGGTTATATTAGAGATTCTTGGTATCAGATTTAGGTATCAATAGACAGGTGTATGTAATGAGGATGTATTCATGGATGTCTTGTGGACTAATGATTAGTTGATATGGGTATCAGTGTACAAGAATAGGAATTAGTTAGTGAATGTGCCAGAGTTAAGTGTATGTTAGAAATAGAAGATACTGCAGGTGACGTGTTAGCAGGTTTTGTTCTTTTCTTTTCTTCTGTCCTTTTCTGTTTGATTGATTGACTGATTCCTTAGTACCGTAGCTTATATTCATGATTTTCTTGTTAGAATATAGCTAGTGGTACATCCCGACAGAGACTACAATACCATGACAAAAGAGACCATAACCATGCATGTTTCATCTAGATTGCATATTTTATCTAGATTGCGTGTTGTATGACTGTAGGTAGAATTTCTTGGACCTTGATTGTTGAGGGTTTGACCATAGTGAAGAATTAATGAAGTGGTTATGGTTTGGCAAAGAGAGACAATGTGCCTTAAATTTCGAGGATAAATATTAATTTAAACAAAGAGTTGAGAACTTAATATGACAAGATTGGCAATCTTGTTAAAACATTGATTTTATAAAGATTATGAAATGATTGAATTTGTCATTAAAATTTGAGGAAATTAAGAAGATTATTATTGTATTTATTTGACTGCAAGATATAGATTTATTTTGAAAATTGCAATTGAAGATTTTGCGAGTATTATATTATTTGAGTATTGTGTGGAAAAAGAAATCGAGGATTAAGATCACTAATGGATTAGTGTTGAATTCAAATTTTGGGATAAGATTTTTAAATTTTTATAAACGTGCATTGACTGGATTTTTGATCAAAGGATTGGACAGTAAAATTTGTATTTTGTGATTTACTCAAAATTTGAGGAGTAAGATGATTAATGGGTTGGTGTTCAAATACAAACTTTTTGGACGAGATTTTTTTAATTTTTATAAATATACATTGGGTGGATTTAAAATTAGAGGATTGAATATTAAGTTTTGTATTTAGTGATTAGCATAAATTTTTTGAGGAGATTTTGATAAGAATGGAATTTAATTTTTTTTTAATTTTAAAGTTTTGCGGGAATATGATACTTATAAAATTTGGAAAGAAATTTTTGTGAAGTAGCAATATGGATTCACTTCATGATTATGTGATTCAATAAATTTAAAATTTTGATGGAAAATGAATAAATAAATACGACTGTTGATGATCTTAAATTTCGAGGACGAAATTCTTTTAAGAAGGGTAGACTTGTCACCCCCACATTTCGGATTAGGGGTATTTTCGTCTTTCATAATTAATGTGTAAATGATTGTATAATATTAATTATAATTAATTGCCATAATTTTTATTTCGTTGTTGCGCCTTACCGTTGCTTCGATATTTGGAGCGCTACCCTAGCATTTGCCTTCCAACAAATTTCACAACCTTGTCCTAGACATACCTGCCTTCCTTCCTGACCCTTGTGTAACTTATAATTATGTTCACTTGTGCTTCATTTTAGTCGCACAATATTCGTCGCGGATGTTTATTTTAAATTCGAATAAATCCAAATTTTTATCCTTGTGCGTTCTAATCAAAATTGGAGACACAATCTCGACCCATTTTGAGCAACCAAAAATAGGGTAATAATCTATTCTGAGTCTACTTCATTCATGACACTTGTGTCCCATTTAATTTTACCCCCTTGTACTTCCAATTAATTTTAGAACACCAATTACATTTAGTTTAATCAATTAAATCCCAAAACCTATTTTTGTGCAATTTTTTAATTGTTGGGTGCTTAATTACAAAACTGCAATGATGTGTCACCATCATATTGGTTTAAACCAAATGAAGAAACCAACCCCCTATCTTTGACTAGTCAACCCAACCTCTCTCTCCTCCTTTTGTTTGCATTTTTCTCCATGTTGAATCTAGGCCTTCCATTTTAAATGGAGCCATCATCACCACACAACATCCTTTCCATTATATATAAATACACCTCAACCCTTTTCCCAAAGCAACCCCATCCTAAGACTTGGCCGGCCCTGATCCTTAGGAGGCCACCATCAACCTCTTTCCCAGATGCAAAAACCACCATCTCCATTGAATTTATTCATCACCACCTCAACCCTAAACTCCAAGCTGAACCCGGCCATCTCCCCGGCCCAACCCCGGTAGCCTCCTCCGTCTTCTTCGCTCGACCAGCAGCTGGAGCCGCTGTCCCAACCCGCCTCGCCCTTCGCCGGACCGGAGATCCACTCAACCAGTCCCTCCTTCCCTCTGCCATCTCCCTCTCCTTCGCCTAGCCGAGATCTCGTCAGAGACTTGCTCGAGTAGACCACCCGCTGATCCCGCGCTCGCCCTGACCGCCTGATCCTAATCGAGCTCCTCCGCCGGATGGCCACGAACCCGAATCCACAAGCACCTCGACCAAGCAGTCCACCCCCTCGACCTCACCTCTTTCCGTCGACAGCACCCGCTGTGCTGAACCGCCAACACCACCACCATCTCCTCCCCTTAATCCCTGGTTCCCTCGTTCGACCGCCGGTGTCGGCCATCTCCCTCGCCACGGCCGAAGACTCCTCCTCCATCCCATCCTTCCCATCTCCTTCCTCTGCCCTCCCTGTCAAACGACCCCGCGCCGGACTGAGCGCCTCTACCGCTCCGTCTGAGCACGATCCTCACGACATCTCCCCGCCGAAATGCTGTACCCCGCTCGACTGAACCTCGCCGAGCCCGCCATTGCCTGAAGCCGCAGTCCCTCGTCGAGAACCCCGACCTCCTCCGAGCAGACGCTCGCCTGAAGACAGTACCCCAGCCACCTTCACGCCTAAGCTCTCCATCCCCGAGCACATCCAGACCTCCTTCTCGACCTCCTCCTAATTCTCCTCTTCCCTCTCCCTCGTCAACGTCCCCAGCAGCGCCCCGACACCACCCAAAGCAGCCTCGACCCTGCCTCCTCCCCGAACGTTGTCGTCATCATCATCGCCTTCACCATCGACATCGTCGTCAAAGTAGTCGTCATCGCCGACCTCGTGCACGTGCACGCCGAAGCCTAGGTGAGGAGCATTCTCTTGTAATTGTTGTATATGCATACATACGCGTATATATATTTATACGGGTGTATGTATGTATGTACATATTATTATATGTAATTAGTATGTGTTTAATACATAATTGGTATATATGTATACATATATAAATATAGTATACATACTCAATGAACCTAATTGGAATACGAGTGTTATTCAATTGGTATAGTATGTGTATATATTTAGTATGCATTTTATTCAATTTTATATGTATATATGTTTTTGTTTATTTATTTAGTATATGCTTTAAATATATTTTTGGCATATATATGTGTTTATATATATATAGTATATTCTCAACTAGTATATATGTACATACGTATATGTATGGTGCATGTATCCCTAATACATGTTTAATATGTATACGTACGTAGTATTAATTCTAATTAAAGTATATCTAAATGCATGTATTTATTTTAATTGCAATTAGTTAGTATTAATGGCTATGATAAATGATAATAGGTATTATATACCCATGTACTAGATGACCCAAATGTAATTACGGATACCCCGTAGTTACATTGACCTGTGCCATGTAGTATGATAGCAGACCGCCATATGTACACTGACGTAGTGGCGAGCCCCGTATAATTGACTGTCTGATTGCACAACAATTACAGATGCGACCCGTGCAATTAACGCACTCTTGACCTTAGTTGACCAGAGTCATACCTAGCGTAGCCCCTGAGTTCAGTATATTTTTAATGTGTATTAGTGTAATATCTGATGCAATATTGTATTATATGTTGTCTTTAGGACTGTTGGATTTCAGACAAGATTCGGAAACAGGCATTGGTATTGCCAATAGCAGGACCCCAAGCGAGTACATTCTCTGACAATTTTTATTATGTTGATTATCTCTATAATTCTTGTTGTATAGCTTACATGACTCTGACACTGTTATTACACAAGTTGGGATTATTGAGACCTGTCACGTGGAGTCAGGGTTTGGAATCCATCGTGCTAGCTTGGGGAAAAAGGGGAAATATTAGTAGCTTATGTGATCATACTCAACTTTACATGCATCATAGCTCACCCACACCTTACGTCGGTGCAGCCTTACCATTACATGCCTCATCGCTGTTACATGTGGTTAGCCTGACTATTACTCGCATCATAGCTATCCGGATAGATTAGCCTGACTTCAGGGATGATCGCTAACCAATGTAATGAGTCTTATCAGTCCCAAGCCGATAACATGATATGCTGATATTTTACATACTTAGTTAGATGATTCTTGACATGTATCTCTAGTATATTGATATAGCATCTCCACATATTCTAGTTATTGTTCTTGTACACCTTTATATACCAGTTCATTGTTCTAGCGTGTACTTGTATTTCCATTTTATTACTAGATGTATATTGATGATGACATATACTTCCGTATTCTATTTATTCCAGTATATCTATGCTCGTTAGTATTTCTTATTGCCAGTATTCATATCTGTCTTGTATTTCTTTATACTGTGTTATAATTTTTTATCAATATATTTGGAACTGCTGTTAGAGGTGTATTTTATTCCAATCCTGACTGGATATATTTTTTCAGACTGTGACATAGTGGACTTGTTTCTGACATACTTGGGGATTGGATGTTATTGATTGCAGGTATGGTTATTTTGTCGTTTAGACTTGTCTTATATTTTATTGCTTGCTTCGATATCTCATCGTGCTTTAGCTTATGTGATTGAGTATGTTCCGTATTATATTGTGATATCTGTGCCTCCTTATAGAGTTGGATATTCATGTGAGATTGATTAGATAGTTACATGACCTAGACAGCATTCTACCGCTGATGTTGCGGCGTAGGCTGGACGTACCCACAATCTCGTACCCCTATATCGGGTGCGGGTTGTGACACGTTATTCAATCCTCCGAAGTTTTAACACCCAAATATATCATATATGATACGCCCTTAATTACGAAAGATAATTATCAAGTATTGTGATTGGCCTATGGGGTATATCTAGTACTATATGTATATCAAACTTATACCAAGCACGAAGTTTTGTCTTTCCGAAATAAGGGAAGACGAAAAACAATAATAAAGGGTTCAAGAGGGAGGTGATAGAATACAAGTATGGGGATCAAGGCGTTTAAAGAATTCAAAAGGAATTGTCAAGGCAGTTGTGGATTAAAATCCTATTTGGTAAATTCTTATTCGCATGTTCGTATCAGTACATTATATAACTAATACGATCCTCTCTGACATATCTAGAGGGCAAGTACATGCATCTACTAGTCGACTATATATCTCAATCCACGTAAAGTAGTATTGCGAAGGGCGAACCAAGTGTACTAAGGTTGTCCAACCATAATACATTGATTCTGATTAGACAATTATATCATTGTGTGGTTGATCAGGCCCCAATAACACATATGTCATAAACAAGCTCGATAAAGGAACAAGCTTGCAAAAACTAGGCTATAATAGCAGCATAAGTCAAGGTAGTACAGAAAATATAAGTACGCTAGATTATGATGATAGATGTTACAAAATAATTTAAGTTCACAAAGAAGATAAGACTCTACAATCTCTACAAGTATCATACTATCTCTTTGTCTAGGTTGCTAGTCGACAAAATAGGGGTATGGGCTTCTGAGTTCTACAGTTTGAATAAACATTATCTTCTTGTGCAAGTCTATAGTTAATATCATTCAGTTACACTCCATTAATGGGTCCCGAGGACTATGTGATACTATGTTGTGAGGCATACTACCCAACTTAAAGTAATAAACTAATACTGTAACTGCCGTAAAGAAGATTCTACAAAATAACTTGGTCCTTGTAAATGAAGTAGAAACTCTTATTGGGGTATATGTGGAAAAGATCTTGGTATCTATTAGGGTATCCTATTGCATTATATAGGTAATGGTCATCTTAAGTGTTAATCATAGTGCTTATAGAACAAGTGTCAATAGTAAGGATTGAAGAGTTACTGGCCTTCAAGGGGAAAGGGGATATAACTCGTATCGAGGTGGGGTTACATGTTACGCGATTTAAAACTAAGGGATAATCATAAAATTATAATCTAAATGATACTCAACTATCAAGTTCTAACTACCAATCACATAATTAAAAATTCAAGATTACAACTATAATCCTAGCAAGCTATATATCCTAACATAGAATAAAATTACTTTGTCTATAATCAGAGGTATCAAGTGGTACGAGTTGAAAGATGAAGAATAGAAGAACATAATTAGTCATTGCATATTTTGCGAGTGCTAAGTTTTCAGAGGAACAAGATATGAATTTAAAATAGAGGGACTCTAGATAATATCATACTTTCTTAAGAAAATGGGGTATGCTAATCACTATGTCCGAGGTATGACCAAGGTAGATGTTATATTTATTCCTCTTGGCTTCCTAGGGTACTATTTTGGTAATATCAAAACAAGGATCGAAGTTTATAATTCTTAAATACTATCTCACTATAAAAGTTAGGTTTAGTCCTAATGTTAAATTTTGGTTTTCTATTGGTTCCTCAATACTAGGGTCAAACATTATGGTAAAATCTCTAACTAACTCTAGTAGTGTTTATACTACTCTCAAATTATTCATAAACATCTGAAGGGATAATGGTAAATCAACTTATAGATAAGGGACACCAGGGTTCATTAGGTATTCGAATCTTAGTTATGTGTCAACACTCTAGTTGTACTCTTAATAGAAAGGTTACCTTATTTATTAACTAACAACATGGACTTCTATATTCTATGAGAGGCTATACTCAAGATATATTAGGGAAGCACATTAATCAAGCATGATGCGATTGTTTAGATAGAACAGATTGAAAGGAATATGAATCATAGTCAATTGTGGATGAGATCCTACACTCTAATCCTATTTGCAGGCTTGATCGGTACAGTAACGTAACCGAGACAATATGCTCTTGACCTGCATGGGCCACCACAAAAATATGTCATGCCCCAGTCCCAAAATACGTAGGACTTGGACACGTAAGCATGCCAGCCGCATGGATATGGCAACTCCAATATATGGAAACCAAAACCCATACGTACGCTGTAATATGAATATGAAATCCACAAGTGGTATAAACATATATCACAAGTCACGGGGTATAATCTAAATCTCATCCATAGGATCATATATAAATAAATAGCCAATTTCTATGAAACTAGATCTCAGTACAAAGAATCTAAAGATAATAGTTGGATGGAAACAAATCCACTACCAACTCGAATATATAAGTGCAATACAACAAACACAATGTAAGAATACCAACTAGCAATCACAAGGCTCGAAGAGAAGACATCCTCGAAATATAAGTAACTGGTCTGGATCTACGCTCCTGCGAATACTCATGAACATCTACACCTGGAAAGGGATCAGGTCCTCAGAGGGATATAACAAGATACATAGAAGCGTGCCAATAATGTACTGAAATAAATATCCAATGGGTTGCCTAACCGTCTAAGTCAATGCAGTTTAAGAATAACTTTTCCAACACGTGGGCTATC
Source organism: Iris macrosiphon (assembly GCA_036927795.1). Lineage (NCBI taxonomy): Eukaryota > Viridiplantae > Streptophyta > Magnoliopsida > Asparagales > Iridaceae > Iris > Iris macrosiphon. The sequence continues at coordinate 72,227,296 of JAYESA010000013.1, read as the reverse complement.
TGGCTAAAATGGGATTGACATGGTTCTCTTGGAGATCAAAGGGCCTACAAAGCATGCCGTCTTTTGAACGGCAGAGGCCACTTGATAATAATATAATATATAGTGGTAATCATGACCGTGCATCTCCTACGGATCGTATGGGTTACACAAGGAAAGTGTAACGGAGCCCACACGCCTTACTTGTTGTTCTTCCCACCCCATACTCTAAGCATGTCACATCCATGACACGATAATACCTCTAATACCTGCCAAGTCTACTAGCATGCAAAGTTTCTAGCAGTAGTTATTCCTAACGCACGGCGCACAAGTATAGGAAGTCAAACCCTGCACGCAAGTCCGTGATCTATATGAGACTCACAACTCTTGTAACAACTGTGTCACGGCCAATGAAACCTAATAATGCTTCATGATAATGTGGCGGTCTCATAAACAAGGTCAATACATATACATAATAAAAACAAATCACGACGACACCGTCGCTGCATCCAAGTTTCCTTGGACGCGCATTTTATATAACAGTTAAAATATATGAACTAAAGACAAAAATAAAGATGCATGCAATATATGGAATATGAATAACAGTACAATGATAAGGTATACTTGTCTGGCAAGGAAGCTGCAATGTACCAATAGCCTGCTCCCAAAGTCGCACAGAACAAATCCAATATCCTATATACATATAATATAGTACAATAAAATTATTAGTCATTATACTAGCACATACACAACCATATTTACACTGGACTCAGGGGTACGCTAGGGGTTTCACGATCGACTAACACGGTAAATTTGTGAGTTGAATTACGCGGGTGTCGAATCTTTAATACTTCGCATCAACAGAAAGTCAAACTAACACATCTATTGCCAGTACGTCAATGTACGTAAGGCAGTCAATTCACAAGTTTTTAGGGTCAACATGGTCAAGGTAAACACGGAATAGTCCACAGTTTCCTAGGGTCGCACAATACAAATACATATCTAGTCATAACTATTACTTAGCACATAATTAATTACTTATAATTTATATATACTAATTAAACACATATACAATATATATATATGTATATATATACCAATAAAATACATAAATATACCAAATATATATTAATTGAGTATATATACTATATATATATATGTATATATTTATACTGATTATATACCTATTAACTTCTACTAAGGGAATACCTATACTATACATACCAAATACATACATATACCTATTTGCATACACATAAGTACATGAAATCACGAGGGGGCAGGAACGAACCTGCGCGGGCGTGTACGAGGTCGACGATGACGACGACGATGGTAGACGACGATGATGACGATGTCTAGGATGGTGATGATGTATGGGTTATGATCATGACTATGGATGATGAAGATGATGATGTGGATGATGGTGATGACGAGGACGATGATGATAGTTAAGGTGATGACCGGAGTAGGAGAATGCTTAGGCAAGCTCGACAGGGGACGTCGGGGCTGCTCTTCTTTGATGGGGCTGGTGGTGGTGATGTAGTGGGGAAGGAGACTGGAGCGAGTAGCGATGGAGGAGATGATGAAGGTGGCGTTAGTGATGATGATACTGGTAGTGTCGAGTCGAGGCGTCGATGCACAGGTGGTCGGGAAGAGGAGGAGGTCAGAAAGGAGAACGGTGTGGCTGCTTCGGTTTAATGGCAGCGGGTCGTGCTCAGGATCGGTGAGGCGGCCGGTTCTGGTGGTAGCCAGAGTAGGGGTGAACGAGGGGACGATGGTGGTGATGGTTCAAAGTCGACGGGAGAGGCGGGCTCTGGTCGAGATGCTACTCCGGTAGGTCGGCTCGCGAGTTCTAGGAGAGGCGGGGGTCATCGTGTGGAGTCGACGAGGGCGACGGAGTAGTTGACTGCTCAGTCGGGGATCCGACGGGGAGATCGTTCAGGCATGGTCGAGATCGAGTGCCAAGTCGTGAGGTTGGTTCTGGAGAGGCGGGATACTCCGGCGAGGTGGCAGCGGGTTGGTCGTGTGGAGGAGATGAGAGTCGTGGGGAGTTGTCTGGGTAGCGGTTTGAGAGTGGCTCCGACGTTGTTCAGGAAGAGCCGGCTGGGATCGGCGGATGGGGGTTGATGGGAACAGGGAAGGGGAAGAAATAATCAGCTGCTCTTTGGTCTAGGTATAGAAGTAAGGAAAAAGGGAAAAGTAAAGAAGAGGGTATTTATACACATGTAAGGGGGGTTTGATTTGACCTAGAAAAGTTTAACTTTGGTCAAACCATTGGGAAAAGGGCTTCTCATGTATAATTCCAAGGGCCATGGTTCAATTGGTTTCAAAATGAAAGGCTATGATGTATTGGTTCAAGGTTTGGAGGGCCATGGTTCAAGGAGGTTGATTTTGAATTACACATTCCCAAAAATTATGGAAAAATTCACATGAAGGAGAAATGGGTTTCTACATGTGTCGTATCGAACGAGGTGGACACCTTAGTACACTTTTGCATAAAAATGCCCAACAATTAGAAAATTGAACAAAGGTGGAAATTGGATTTAAATTAATTAAAATCAATGCATACGGGGTTTTTGAATTAATTAGAAGTACATGGGGATAAAATTATGTGGGACACAAGTGTCATGGACATAGAGATCTCAGAGTAAAATTTTATCATAAATTAGGTTGTACGAAATGGGTCAAGATTGTGTCTCCAATTTTGATTGGAACGCACAAGGATACAAAGCCGTATTTATTTAGAATTAGTTAATAACGTCTGCGACGAATATTGTGCGACTAAAATATAGCATAAGAGAGCATAATTATAAGTTAAAAAAATGTTAGAACAGAAGACGAGCATGACTAGGACAAGGATGTGAAATTTGTAGGAAGGCAATGGCTAGTGTAGTGCTCCAATTATTGAAGCAACGGTAAGGTGCGCTACATGATTTAATTACTGTAAAATTAAATAAAATAATGTGTCCTATTTCTAATTGGATACAAACTAGCCCTAATTTCACTATCTAAGCCAAGTAAGTCTAATTTTGGGCGAGGGGGTTTACAGTATCTTAATTTTAGTATAGTTTATTATATGAATAATATGATGGTGCATACTTCATAATCCCATCAAAATAGGACAAGCAGTGTCGGATAATTTTTAGCAAAGCTAGAAACAAAAGAGGCATGTGGACTAATCATTCTGACGAGGATATTTGGAAGATACAACTATATCTTTACAACCAATCACCCAAGAATATTATACAAATAATGGGTTACAACTTAAAATCTGGTTTGGGACTAAATTATGGAAAAGGCAAATGAATTCCTATATGTCACTGCTCTCCAAAAGGCAAGCCAAAAATATACTACCAACAGACTAGTTATGGTTTAGGATACGTTACACCACCAACAAGTCCTAAAAATTTAGAATCGAAAGAAGAGACGCATTCTCATTCCTCTTACTCATCATCGTAGGATTCTGACGAAAGCATGGGTGACGTATTCAAATAGTCTTTCTCTATAAATATAATGTCAATTGCCCCAGATGATAAAGTTGTTAAACTATTGGAACCATTTGAGAATGATCCATGGGACAACAAATAGATACTCAATGGGAACTTCAGTTTGAGCAACGTGAACCACCTACAGAGGATAAAATAGTCAAAAATATTGTAGGAGAAGAATCTTTCCCAAGGCCAATCTTTGTTATTAAGAGTCTTTCTGAAGAAGATCAATATGCTTTAATCCAGCTAATAAAGGAGTACATCGATGTTTTCGCCTGGAGTTACGAAGATATGCTTAGCCTAGATCCTCAAATAGCCATTTACAAGCTCAATATTCTTTTGAATGCTAAACTGGTGAAACAACAACAATGACAATTTTATCCGGATATGATGGATGCAATTAAAGCAGAAGTCAAGAAACTCATAGCATATGGCTTCGTTCGAGAAGAGCAATATCCATACTGGGTAGCCAATCTCGTTACAGTATAGAAAAAAAATGGACAGCTCCAGATCTACGTAGATTATCGGGATCTGAACTTGGCCTGTCCAAAAGATAAATTTTCTCTTCCCATCACAGACATCATGATCGACAATACATACGAATTTGAACATATGTCCTTCATTAATTGGTTCTCTAGATACAATCAAATTAAGATGTCACCTGACGATAAAAAATATACTTCTTTTCGTACACCATTGGAAGTTTACTGTTATACAGTCATGCCCTTGGCTTGAAGAATGCGGGTGCAACGTATCAACGAGCCATGAGTATAATTTTTAGAAGCATTTACAAAAAATAATATAATTCTACGTGGATGATATTGTTGTCAAAAGTCATCTTAAGGATGATCACCTTCAAGATTTAAATATTGTGTTTAAATTGATGCGCCATTACCAATTGAAGATGAATCCAACTAAATCCTTTCTGGGAGTTTCCAGTGATAATTTTTTTTGATTTGTTATAACTTCCAAAGGTATTCACATTGATACCCATAAATTTAAAGTTATCCTCGAAATGCAGCCTCCACATAATCTTAAAGAACTTTATGGTCTACAAAGCCATCTGGCATACATTTTGAGATTCATCTCCAATCTCTCGAGACGATGTCGAACCTTTACTCAGTTAATAAATAAAGGTGTATCTTTTGTCTGAAATAGAGCATGTCAATAAGTATTCGACGACATCAAACTATATTTAACAAATTTGCCAGTTCTGGTATCTCCAATTGTCGACAAACCCTTTTTGCTATATGTTCGAGCAATAGATCACCTCCTAGGAGCTCTTTTGCAAAAAGATTAACGAAGGTCTTGAACAGGCGCTCTATTATCTAAGTTGTATGATAGTCGACACTGAACAACGATACAATTTGGTAGAAAAATAATGCCTCACCTTGATGTTTGCTATTCAAAAAAATACAATATTATGTGTCAAGTCAAACCATTCATATCATATCTCGAGTGAATTCCCTCTGGGTATTGATGACCAAGCTAAGCACACTCAATTCCCATTTAGCCATATGAACAATGTTGTTGTCACCTTATGACATGGTACATGTCCCACAAAAAGCAGAGAAGGGTCAAGCGCTAGCTGACTTTCAGGCAGTTCATCATGTACCAAAAACTTCCAAACTGTACGATGACATCCCAGATGAAGTCTTAGAGTCTATTATGGCTATGAGAAATGACACATGGCAACTATTCTTTGATGGCGCATCAAGAATTGGACCTAAAGGAAATATAGTAGCTGGAGTTGGCATAGTCCTAGTATCTCCTGATAAACTACTCATTTATCGAGCATATTCTCTTAGTGAACCATGTCCCAATAATATGGCAGAATACAATGCTCTACTCATTGGTCACCAAATATCTAAAGAATTGGACATAAAATATCTTGAAGTCTATGGAGATTCTAAGCTGATAGTCAATCAGATTAGGGGAGAGTACGAGGTTCGACATAAAGACCTCATCCCTTATCATCAAGAAGCAATCAAGCTAGATTTTACTTTCAAAGGATTCTTTATCGAGCATGTGCCTTGATTACAAAATATAAAAGCAGATGCTTTAGCCGACTTAGCAGCATCATTGGTTGTTTCTCTAAAGAGACGACACTCAATTATGCTAATAGGACAAGAATTATTATGTACAAAAAATTACTTGCATGTTGAACGGAGTTATGTCATAAATTTAACCTCTATGGATAAAGATTGGAGAGACCTTTTTATAGACTACGTTGCTTATGGGGTTCTTTCAAAAAATCTGAAAGAAGCCACTTCTATTAAAAGGCATTCACTCTGATTCTACTATGATGCATCATCCAAAATATTATATCATCATTCTTATGAGGGATTGATGCTACGTTGTCTTTTCAACACTAAAGCAAGATAATCACTCCTTGAAGCTCATGATGGCATCTGTGGAGTACATCAGCTACATCCTAAATTACAAGATCGCCTTAGGAGAATGGGTTATTATTGGCCCACCATGGTGGCAAATACCATAGATTATGCTAGTAAATACAGGTTATGCCAAATCCATGCTAATTTTATCCACCAACCAACAATGTTCTTACACCCGACACCTCTCTCTTGGCCTTTTGAAGCTTGGAGAATGTATATTATAGGTCCGATCAGTCCATCTTCTTCTAGAGGATATTGGTTTATATTCGTAATAAATGATTACTTCTCCAAATGGACAGAACCAGTCTCGTTTATCGAAGTTAAGACGTCTAATTTAATTAACTTCATCAAACACCATATTATCTATCATTTTTGTATTCTCTGGAGAATAATACATGACAATAGGCCGTAATTCGACAGTCAAGCATTTTATCGATTCTGTGACAAAAATTAAATCCCGAATATAGCATCTACAGCCTACAATCCAGCAGCCAATGGTTTAGCGAAAGCCTTCAATAAGACCATAATCAAACACCTTGAAAAGTTTGTCTCATCTAACAAACGCGATTGGAATGAGAAACTCGGGGAGTGTTTATGGGCTTATCGTACAACAGTTTGAACTCCAACTGGTTGTACACCATTCTCTTTGGTCTATGGATGTGAAGCAGTTCTTTCGCTTGAAATACAGATACCTTCTCTTAGAATAGCCATTGCTATTGTGCTAACAATAGAGAATAATGATCAATTGTGCCTACAAAAATTAGAAGCATTGGATTAAAAGCGCCTGCACATTCAATATCGTATTGAACTATACTAAGCACGCATTTCCAGAGCTTTTAATCGAAAGGTCAAGGAAAGAATATTTTAGGTCGGAGAATTGGTCCTTACAGCAATGAGACCTATGATCACAACCCATAAGAGAAAAGGCAAATTCCAAGCTAAATGGGAAGGTCCTTATGTGGTGGAGACATTATTCTCCAACGGAGCCTACAAGCTCGCTAAGCCTAATGGTTATTTGATAATGATGCCTATGAACGACAAATTTCTCAAGAAGTATGATGTATAATTATGATATATTATTCTCCATATCTAGCAAATTAAAATTAGTTGTACAGCAAATACATCTTTAATCTCCATTAACTCGTGGCCTACACGGCCTCTCAAACTATTACCTATATTCATTTTTGAATAAGACATGGGTAATGGGTCCTCAAAGTTCCCCAGCGGAATAATATTCAAATCCAACAGAACTCTCTTGTTGAGATCATCTAAACGATTCTCTCCAGGAAAAATATTCTATTCTTAATGTCCAGTTGTTTTAAGGATATAATATGCCTAAACCCCAGGGTTAGAAATAATCTCACATATTTATTTACTAGTCAATAACTATAATGTGATTCACATCCATATTATCTTTGAATCATGTTCCATTTACTATCCTCTCTAGAGAAGACAATAGTTCTCCCTTGATCTACTATTTCTTCTCTTTTTCAGTGGAATAAACTAGTGAGCTATCATGTCTATATCACCTCTGATAGTACTGAATCCCATAAATTTTATCATTTGTACTCAACATGAGTATGCCTTGAGTGATAAATCTACCAAATTCCCCTACAGAATTATTATGCTATGTCCATAATACCTCTGAGCAGATATATATATTTAGTGGGTGTCAATTTGAAAGTATCAGTAAGGTAAGACCAAAAAAAATATTGACGAAAAACGAGGAAAGGATAATACAAATATTTAAGGAGTGGATGAGTCAGAATCTCTAAAATTATTTATAAACAATGTAAGAGCGTGAAGGCTACAGACGTCAGAATATGCAATTGTTCGACGGATAGCCATTATTCTGGCCTGATCTTCTCACGACAGTAGACAAAACAAGGGGATCAATTACATCAATATGAGGTTGGGTAGGTTCACCCAATAGAGGATCGATAAAATTTTGGAGGACATCTGTTTTACCCGGTTGGACAAAAGTTACCTCTTTCTTTTCTTCAGCAGAAAATGGCTTGATAGCAGAAGGAGAAACAATTGTCTCATCAAATTCCTTCCTCGTCTTTCCTCTTTGTAGTAGCCTAAGAATTCATTTTGCAAGTCTTCTTGAGAATATAACAAGCAACTCCATTATCTATAAGATAGGAAATGACGGATTGAATTTCCAAACACGACTTCTCAGTGAGATGAGAGAATGCTTGGTTTTTCCAAGCGAAGAGCAGAATACAAAACATAAAACCGTTTTATATATTGGTCCGAGTATTACCATATGCGCACATTTCCTGATTGATATAAAATGTTGCATAATGCGCATGACCAAACAATTTGCAGAAATAGTTATAAAAGTTATGAGACTCGTCTCACAGTATTCGTTAAATTTTATGCGGATACATATTTTGTGCTAGTTATTGCATTTTATTGGATCTTGAGGAAGCCCAAAAATTCTCAAAATTAAAAATTTACTACTTGACCGGTATACCGATGGTATACTACACTATACCAACGGTATATTGCAGATATTTGTTTTACTTTTGAGAAATTTTTGAGAAATTTATCTATAAATAGTAGTTGAGATATTTTATTTATTTCTTTTTCTTTCTCCTCCTCTCTTCTTTATTTCTCTTTTGATCTTGGAAGTGTGGTCTTGAGACCTAGAGTATGGTTTTTGAACCCCTTCATGGTGGTGGACCAGAAGGTTTAGGCTAAGATCTTGGGTTAAGCAAGTACATATTGCCGATTTTGTGAACTTCTTTTACTTTTAGCTATTTTACTTCCTGGAGCTTGGTTATTTCTTTTTAGCATAGACTTACTAATTTATAGTTGTTTATATCTTAATTTATAGCCTAGTAACCATCTCAATTTTGATTTATGGTATAATCTTATTTCGTCCCATTTTGGTAACTCAGTAATGAAAACAGTACCGGAGTTGTGACCGTGAGATCTAGTCCATATTGTAATCTTATTCAGTCCCTTTTTGGGAATTTTATGATTATTTTTAGTATTTATTTTGAGTTAATTAGAAAAATACTAAATTAAAAACTAATTTCCAAAAAAGAAAATCCTAATTTAACCCAACCTGCCCAGTCAGCAGCCAGCCTGGCCCGCGTGTCAACCAGCACGGCCAGTCAGCGGGGCCCAGCTATCAGCGAGAGAGGGCGAGGGTGGGCACGGGAGAAGTTTGTCCTAGCCGAGCCGAGCCGCATCCTAGATCGACTCGAACTCAGCCGATTTAAGTCGGCTGGAACGTGGGCCGTCCGATCCGAGCGGGCAGCAGCGGATTGGCGTCACGTAGCACATCCTTAGCCGCTGCTACTCTCTCTCTCTCTCTATATATATATATATATAGTGTTTAGTTTATAATTTCTAGGGTTTTCTTTTAGCCGATTTTGGAGAATTGTCATATAGGGTTTTCTTCATCTTCTAGAAGCTATTACTCATAGCTCCGGACCCTAAACGCACCCCAATTTCTTGCATTATAACCGTATTGAGGTTAGTTTTTTGAATATATAAATTGTTTTATGAAATTATGAATATTAAATTTTGGAAAATTCATAGAGCACAACATGTCCAAAAAATAGAAGCATCTCGGTGTTTTTGTTATTTCGGGAGAACCAGGAATCTGAATCATAAATTGTTTAAAGTTTCGGAAAGCTAACATCGAGATCATTGCCATATGTTTTTCTTAAAATTTAATTCGAAGTATTTCTATATTGTTAATTCTGTAGAACTTCTAGGTTAAGAATTAACTACCGTTGCACAATACGATTTTGGTATGAGCAATAATTTCCAAACGAATTTGAATTCGAACGAGCCGTAAATTCCAGCATGTTTTTAATACTGAAATCTACAGGAAAACATATATGAAAGTCAACTTTGTGTCGGTTGACTTTTGGTCAACATATCGCCTCGATTTGCGTGTCATGAGTCTCGAGTTGATAAAATTTAGTTCTTTGGACAAAATTTAGGAATTGACCTAAAAAATCAGAATAATAAGATTAAAATAGGATTTTAGAGTAATTATTCCAGAATTAAATAAATTAAAATAAATTATCTTTTGACATGGTAAATTTCTAATACATAAGCTATTTGGACTGTGACTTGGATTCCGATTCATACCAGCTAAGGACCACAGGCGAGTACATTTCCGTGATTACTTTCAGTACTTGATAGTCTCTATATTGCATGCTTAGTATTTGTAAACACCCTAAATTTCAGAAATAAGATTTATAAAATTTTCCCTATTTTTGGTATTTTTCTGGAATTTATCACTGAGGTTTGTGGGTTAAATAATTTTAAGTGTGGCTTAATGGAGTCAAAATATTCTGGAAGTAAAAATTTATTGTGTATAATGGAGAACCGGACGCATGGCATTTTTCGGTGAATTTATTGGACCCCGGAGCAATGTATCGAGGACCTTTAGCTATTTGGATGATTAAACCAAACACCCCTGCCTAAACCAACCCAGGCTGAACCAAACAGTGGATTGGGTCGGGTCGGACCCAAGCCAGACCCGACCCGGATTCGACATCAGGGGGAAACCCTAAACTCTCCGTCGGAAACACTGTTCACAACCTATATATTCTCCTCGATATTCGTGTAGCCACCGCAGCCACCCTAATTCCCTTTGTCATCTCCGCCGACCCCTACCTCCAGTCGCTCCGCCGCTCCGTTAAGCAACGTCGACCGGCCGCCATCGTCAGCGAGTACCCCGACTCGCAGAACCCCCACTGCTCCCTGCCGATCGTCCGCTGCCGCCCGCCGACCCACAGAACCCCGTCCACCGATTCGTCCTCCTCCACCGCGGACATCCACCTCGTCGAACCCAGAGACCCCCATCCCGACCCTGGCCACCGGTTCAGCCGGTCGACTCCCGCTCGCCGCCGTTCGACGCCATCGCTCGTCGACCCAGGGACCCTGCTCACCGCCTGCTGCCAACGCCGCACGACCCCTCGCCGGACCGACCCACCCCCTTTGCTCGAACCTGCCTCCACCGCGCCGTCCAGCCTTCGACTCCCCGTCGACTCCACCGACGTCGACCAACAGCCCGCAGCTGCCCTAGGCCGAGACGCCCTCTGCCGGCGAAGTCGACCCCTCCGTCTCCAGGCACAGCCCTAGCGGACACGGTAGACCCTCGACCAGGACACAGGTTGGACTCTTGGACACGTGAATCTCAGCATTCACGGGCCCTGTTCAGGTATTGATTTCTCCCAACTCGCAACTCCGTTTTCAATTCCGTCGATTGCTATGCGTAGACTGTATAACCCTCTCGGTGCCCGTGCAACTCGCTCGGTACATCGCGTCCTGTAGTGATCGTACACCGCGATCCAAAACAAGGAAAAACAACGCCCTGTTTCACCCCGGAACTGAGTCCGCCCCGCCAATCGGGACGACTTGGTCGCACGCGGTCTTTACCAAACTGTGCGCGACGTTGATACGGTCGTGTGGGTTTTCGCAGAAGTCGATTCGGAGGTGCGTGCACCCCGGAATCAACGCGTATCCGCCGACGACACCCCGTATCCGTTGATCCTGGAACACGCTGTAACTTTGTGTACACACGTCGGATCGAGACGAAACTTGCGCCATCGGATCCGTAGTAATACGCTGGTCCTGTGAGCCAAGTTTGGTTCGATTCTGAGGACGTTGACAAAATCACGTATCGTGGGCCCCACCGGCTCCACTTGACGGGTGATTTTGTGACCGGCTCATCGGAATCCAATTCTGGAAGTTCCGTTGGGTTCGTATCGTCGTTCCTGACTTGTAGACACTGAGTTTGCGGAATTTGGAGACCTTTGACCCTGACGCGCTTTTCGGTGCAAAGTGGGCTCACATATGGAACCCGCTTTGGCCCGAAAATGACCTTTTTGCCCCTGTGTCCAAATTGGACGTAAGGACAGGCATTTCCAGCTATTTGACATCTTCTGAGACTGTTGGTGATATTTATTACAGCTTTTGGAGTAGTTCCCACCGGATCCACAGATACCAGGGCAGTTGTTGATATTCAAACATCAGGCAAGTGTACCTTGCCAAACTCTGCAGCCTAGTTATTTATTTTTCTTGCTTTATATATACTGCTGTGCATGCTCAACCTAGGACCGTGTGACGTACTTAGCGTCCGATTATCAGTCGGGTGCCGACACTGTACGCAGTGTTGGGTACGGTCATCTAGAGATGGACATCCGTGACACTTTAAATTCTCGTACTTGTCTTATCAAGTACCATATGACCCAGGACACTTGACACTATTCATGAGACAGGATTTTCCCGAGATATTCGTGGTGATTCTGTATAGGATACAGGACATGGACATTATATTATTAGATACTTATGACTGGTTGCATTTAGCTATGATCGCGCTTGACATGGGCATGAGACGTTGTGGTCATGATATGCGTGGTTACATTGGGAGGGGAGAGACACACAGGCTACAGGCTGTATTTATGTATATCTTCTATTATTGAGAGGTCGTAGACTCTCGTAGCAGAGCTAGACCCACTACCGGTTATTACCGCTACCGGCTCCCCGACACAGAGCTTGTAGTGGCTCAGCCTGAGACTAGTGATGCTCTCACTTGCATTTACACTTAGATGGTTACATATTTACCCTATTGCTTATTTAGTTATTTATTTGCTGCACTGCTTATCTGTATTTATTGGCATGAGCTTTCTTGTACCTTGCTATGTCCCCTGAGGACCTGGATCCGGATTTTGTTCCCCAGATTTTACAGACGTGGTTTATCCCGAGATCTACGGGACTGGAGCAGGAGCTGATCCAGGAGTTGTACCACCATCTGAGGACGAGGTCTTAGCTGAAGACTTCTCTTGAGCATCCATGTTTATGCTCAGCTTTCATTTATTTATTTCAGTCTTTCTATTCTGGTCAGATGAACCATTGTACTAGATATTTATCGGGTTGTTCCCCGAAGTACTTTGTGAGACTTGCTGATGATTTACATTCTTTATTTATTCTGTGGATCATGTTTTATATCTTGTGTGGATGAGATTAGTTGTGCCATGATTGTCGTAGACTTGTTTTACAGCTTAAGTATGCCCTGATGGATCCATTATATTGAGTTGGTCCATCGGTGCGTACTGCTGGCCGTTGCCACGCGTCTGGTCCCACGGTATTTTGGGACTGGGGCGTGACATGGTTTTTGTGGTGGCCCATGCAGGTCTACGACTAAATAGTTCGGTTTCAACTTAGGGACCGGACCAGCCTGCCCTAAGGACAGTATAAACTATAGGATCTCATCCATCATTTAACCAGTTGTTGAACTCTATATCGACCTCGAATTTTGTTACTTGAACTGCATCCTGTATTGATTCCTCTGAGCGTTCTCATAGTTTATCTTTTGATTGCAGAGCAATGGATTCCGGGAACAGAGATGATATCCCTTTGGAGACACCACACGACGCTGTGGTTACTTACGGAGACGGAGTGACACCAGGGGATGGTGGACAAGCATCGCAGAGTGATCAAACCGGGCAGCCTAATCCAAGGTTCCGGAGAGATGATATTCCACCACCACCTCAGTTCACTCCCCAGATGCCAGTATTCCCGTCAGGACAAGCCATGGACGGACAACAAATGTTCCAGATGATGTATGCTATGATGCAAGCACAGCAACAGATTCAGCAAGAGGCCCATCGGCAGGAGGCCGAGTATCTGAGGACCAGCCTGGTATCCGCATTGGAGCAGGCAAATCCGCCAGCAAGGCGAACATCGACGGGATCTATCACCGACTTCCGTCATCTCAAGCCTCGCACATTTTCTGGTAAAGAAGGGCCAACGGAAGTTCATGAGTGGCTCACAAACATTCAGCATCAGTTGGAAGCCGCTGAACTTCCAAGAGAGAAGTGGATGACTGCCGTCAGAATGCAGTTAACTGATAACGCGCATCACTGGTGGTTAGCAGAAGAAAGGAGGCTTGGACAGGACCGAGTCACCTGGGAAGAGTTCTCTAGACTCTTCCAAGAGATGTACATTCCAGCCATTGCACGGTCAGAGCTCAGAGACAGGTTCAACCGCCTTATCCAAGGCAGCATGTCAGTAGAGGAATACAATGCGGAATTTATTCGCCTGAGCCGCTTTGCCCCAACACTGATTTCAACGGAGGAAGAAAAAGCAGAGAAGTTCTTTGACGGCTTGAAGTTCGAGCTTCAGAAAGTGATTGGAACGGTAGCACCTACCTCTTATACCGATGTCCTTGCAGCAGCCCGACGCTTGGAGCGCGTCACCAGGAGGGAATCTAATTTGAAGAGGCCTATCACATCAGCACAAATCAGGCCAGCACATGGGGATTCAGCAAAGCGAGCCCAAAGGGGTATGCCAGATAGAGCAGCACAGAGAGACAGACCCCTTCCTACTTGTCACCACTGCGGCAAGGTAGGACACATTGAGAAGGAATGCCGGCGTAAATTGGGACTATGTTTGAGCTGCGGATCCAACCAGCACTTTTCCAGGGACTGTACTGAACGCCGAGACGGAGCACCAAGACTAGCATTACCTGCACCACGACCAGCTTATCCAGCAGCAGGAGGCCAGCAGACAGGAGTTGGTGGGGTCAGACCACCAGCCCCAGGAGGAAATCAGCAGAGACCGCCACTGGCACCACAGGCAGCCTTATTTCAGCAGGCTCAGCAGCAGCAGAGAGGTCCAGCTCAGGGACGGGCACAGGCATTCCCACTAGCTGTTGAGGAGGAGGCTACAGCAGGCGAAGTCATCGCAGGTACTATTTTAGTAGCTTCATTACCTGCAGTAGCTTTATTTGATTCTGGAGCATCGCATTCATTTATAGCAGCTAGCTTTGTAGCCACCCATAGAGTAGCTACCGCACCCCTTCCGAAGATGAAGAGGATTCTTACGGGAGGAGGTATTATTCCGGTTAGTGATGTCTGTAGATCATGTTCTGTAGTAGTTTGTGGCCGAGAAATGCGAGCTCAATTTCTAATCTTTTCCATGCCGGATTATGATGTCGTACTTGGTATGGACTGGTTAAGACAGTACCATGCGACTCTTGATTGCCGACTTGGGCGGGTTATATTTAGACCGCCAGGACATCCAGAATTTGAGTTTCTCCGAGGAGCAGTAGAGCAAGGAGTTCAGCCTACTCTTAGGGTATTATCTGTAGAAGAGGAGACAGGATACCCAAGAGTCATATCAGAATTTGTGGATGTATTTCCTGATGATCTTCCAGGTTTACCGCCTGATCGGGAAATAGAATTCACAATAGACTTAACTCCAGGAGCAGAGCCAATCACTTCATCGGTTTACCGGCTAGCACCTAAGGAGTTAGTGGAATTGAAGGAACAGGTTGATGATCTTTTGGAGAAGGGTTTCATTCGCCCCAGTGTTTCACCTTGGGGAGCACCCATCTTATTTGTGCCGAAGAAGGATGGAACAGTACGGTTGTGTATTGATTACAGGGTACTGAATGCCGTGACCATCAAGAACAGGTATCCCTTACCACGCATTGATGATCTATTCGATCAATTGAGTGGTGCAAGGGTATTCTCGAAGATTGACCTTAGATCCGGCTATCATCAGATCAAGGTGAGGAAGGAAGACATCCCGAAGACAGCTTTCAGGACGAAGTATGGGCATTATGAGTTCTTGGTGATGCCGTTTGGTTTAACCAACGCGCCAGCAGTATTTATGAGCTTAATGAACAGGGTCTTCCATCAGTTCTTGGATAAATTCGTAGTAGTGTTCATTGATGACATTCTCATATATTCCAAGAGCCCTGAAGAGCACGAGGAGCATCTCAGAATCGTGTTAGAGACCTTGAGACATGAGAAGTTATATGCCAAGCTCAGTAAGTGTGAGTTCTGTATGGACAGAGTGCCCTTCTTGGGATACATCATATCAGGAGAAGGACTTTCAGTGGATCCAGAGAAAGTTGCAGCGATAGAGACTTGGCCTACACCTACATCAGTAGCTGAGGTGAGAAGTTTTCTCGGACTTGCGGGATATTACCGAAGGTTCGTAGAAAATTTCTCGAGGATTGCAGAACCAATGACAAAGCTAACACGAAAGGATCAGGAGTTTATATGGACGGAAGACTGCCAGAAGGCTTTTGAAGAACTGAAGAGAAGATTAACAACAGCACCTGTCTTGACTCTTCCTTCAGGGTCAGGAGGTTTTGTTGTTTACAGTGATGCATCCGGCAGTGGACTAGGAGGTGTTTTGATGCAACATGGCAAAGTCATTGCTTATGCGTCGAGACAGTTGAAGGACCACGAGAAGAACTACCCCACGCATGATCTGGAGCTAGCAGCAGTGATATTTGCATTGAAGATATGGAGGCACTACCTTTATGGAGAGAGGGTAGAAATCTTTACTGACCACAAGAGCCTGAAGTATGTGTATACTCAGAAGGAGCTTAACATGAGACAGAGACGTTGGCTGGAACTGATGGTAGATTTTGACATCGATCTGCAGTATCATCCGGGAAAGGCGAATGTTGTTACAGATGCACTCAGCAGGAAGCCTACGGCTTATTTCTTGACAATGCAGCCCGAGTTATTGAAGGATTTACAAGAGCTACAGATAGAGGTTATCGTACCGGGACAGAATGGCTTGATGGCTAACCTTGAGATTCAGTCATCACTCGTGGAGAAGATCAAAGAAGCATTGCCCACCGATGCTAGATTCCGAAGACTCAAAGAAAGGACAGAAGCAGGTATTCAGACAGGACTTCACATTCACGAAGACGGGACATTGAGATTTGGAAACCGCTTGTATGTTCCAAATGGAGAATTGAGACAAGAGTTAATGACTGAAGCGCATAGCTCTATGTACTCTGTTCACCCAGGAGGAACTAAGATGTACAGAGACTTGAGACAGTATTACTGGTGGCATGGAATGAAGAGAGAGATCGCCAGATTTGTGGCCAAATGCTTAGTCTGCCAGCAAGTAAAGGCCGAGCATCAGAGGACTGCAGGTATGTTACAACCGCTCCCGATACCGGAATGGAAGTGGGAGCATATCACGATGGACTTTGTCACAGGATTTCCGAAGAGCCCCAGCGGAAGAGACGCAGTATGGGTGATCGTGGATCGACTCACTAAATCGGCACACTTCTTGCCATTTAGAGTTGGACAGTCCACGGAGGTACTAGCTGACATGTATATGCGACAAATCATCAAATTACATGGAGTACCTGTTAGTATTGTATCGGATCGAGATTCGAGATTTACATCTCATTTCTGGAGAAGCATGCAAGAGAGTCTGGGCACCAGACTCAAGTTCAGCACGGCGTACCACCCGCAGACAGATGGCCAATCGGAGCGCACCATTCAGATATTGGAGGACATGTTGAGATCATGTATGCTAGATTTCGGAGGATCTTGGGAAGATTATTTGCACTTAGTAGAGTTCTCCTACAATAACAGTTATCAGGCCAGCATCCAGATGGCGCCATTTGAAGCTTTATACGGAAGGAAGTGCAGATCACCTGTGTGTTGGAATGACGTTGGTGAACGTCAAATACTGGGTCCAGAATTGGTCACCCAGACAGTGGAGAAGGTGAAACAGATACAGAATCATCTACGAGCAGCTCAGGACAGACAGAAGCATTGGGCAGATACCCACAGGCGTCCCCTAGAGTTCAAGGAAGGAGATCACGTATTCTTGAGGATTTCGCCCACTCGTGGTACTATCAGATTCGGGAGCAGAGGCAAGCTGAGCCCAAGGTATATTGGGCCATTTGACATTCTAGAGCGCGTTGGTGAGGTGGCTTATCGTCTTGTATTACCTCCATCCTTAGAGGGAGTGCATGACGTATTCCACGTCTCCCAGTTGCGAAGGTACGTGACCGACCCAAGTCACGTAGTCGATCATTCAGAGATCGCAGTAGGCCCGAGCTTGAGGTATGAGGAACAACCAGTTGGCATCCTCGACGTCAGTGAGAAGACATTGTGGGGACAGACGATCAGACTGGTCCGAGTAGCATGGAAACATCATTCACCAGGCGAATCAACTTGGGAACGAGAAGATAGTATGCGTCAGCGATACCCCCCACTTGTTCGAGGAGGCAGTTGTAAACTAGGCCACCTTGTATTTCCATAACTCTTTCTTTAGTAGCTTATTCTTTGATTGCGAGGACGCAATCCTTTTAAGGAGGGAAGATTGTAAACACCCTAAATTTCAGAAATAAGATTTATAAAATTTTCCCTATTTTTGGTATTTTTCTGGAATTTATCACTGAGGTTTGTGGGTTAAATAATTTTAAGTGTGGCTTAATGGAGTCAAAATATTCTAGAAGTAAAAATTTATTGTGTATAATGGAGAACCGGACGCATGGCATTTTTCGGTGAATTTATTGGACCCCGGAGCAATGTATCGAGGACCTTTAGCTATTTGGATGATTAAACCAAACACCCCTGCCTAAACCAACCCAGGCTGAACCAAACAGTGGATTGGGTCGGGTCGGACCCAAGCCAGACCCGACCCGGATTCGACATCAGGGGGAAACCCTAAACTCTCCGCCGGAAACACTGTTCACAACCTATATATTCTCCTCGATATTCGTGTAGCCACCGCCGCCACCCTAATTCCCTTTGTCATCTCCGCCGACCCCTACCTCCAGTCGCTCCGCAGCTCCGTTAAGCAACGCCGACCGGCCGCCATCGTCAGCGAGTACCCCGACTCGCAGAACCCCCACTGCTCCCTGCCGATCGTCCGCTGCCGCCCGCCGACCCACAGAACCCCGTCCACCGATTCGTCCTCCTCCACCGCGGACATCCACCTCGTCGAACCCAGAGACCCCCATCCCGACCCTGGCCACCGGTTCAGCCGGTCGACTCCCGCTCGCCGCCGTTCGACGCCATCGCTCGTCGACCCAGGGACCCTGCTCACCGCCTGCTGCCAACGCCGCACGACCCCTCGCCGGACCGACCCACCCCCTTTGCTCGAACCTGCCTCCACCGCGCCGTCCAGCCTTCGACTCCCCGTCGACTCCACCGACGTCGACCAACAGCCCGCAGCTGCCCTAGGCCGAGACGCCCTCTGCCGGCGAAGTCGACCCCTCCGTCTCCAGGCACAGCCCTAGCGGACACGGTAGACCCTCGACCAGGACACAGGTTGGACTCTTGGACACGTGAATCTCAGCATTCACGGGCCCTGTTCAGGTATTGATTTCTCCCAACTCGCAACTCCGTTTTCAATTCCGTCGATTGCTATGCGTAGACTGTATAACCCTCTCGGTGCCCGTGTAACTCGCTCGGTGCATCGCGTCCTGTAGTGATCGTACACCGCGATCCAAAACAAGGAAAAACAACGCCCTGTTTCACCCCGAAACTGAGTCCGCCCCGCCAATCGGGACGACTTGGTCGCACGCGGTCTTTACCAAACTGTGCGCGACGTTGATACGGTCGTGTGGGTTTTCGCAGAAGTCGATTCGGAGGTGCGTGCACCCCGGAATCAACGCGTATCCGCCGACGACACCCCGTATCCGTTGATCCTGGAACATGCTGTAACTTCGTGTACACACGTCGGATCGAGACGAAACTTGCGCCATCGGATCCGTAGTAATACGCTGGTCCTGTGAGCCAAGTTTGGTTCGATTCTGAGGACGTTGACAAAATCACGTATCGTGGGCCCCACCGGCTCCACTTGACGGGTGATTTTGTGACCGGCTCATCGGAATCCAATTCTGGAAGTTCCGTTGGGTTCGTATCGTCGTTCCTGACTTGTAGACACTGAGTTTGCGGAATTTGGAGACCTTTGACCCTGACGCGCTTTTCGGTGCAAAGTGGGCTCACATATGGAACCCGCTTTGGCCCGAAAATGACCTTTTTGCCCCTGTGTCCAAATTGGACGTAAGGACAGGCATTTCCAGCTATTTGACATCTTCTGAGACTGTTGGTGATATTTATTACAGATTTTGGAGTAGTTCCCACCGGATCCACAGATACCAGGGCAGTTGTTGATATTTAAACATCAGGCAAGTGTACCTTGCCAAACTCTGCAGCCTAGTTATTTATTTTTCTTGCTTTATATATACTGCTGTGCATGCTCAACCTAGGACCGTGTGACGTACTTAGCGTCCGATTATCAGTCGGGTGCCGACACTGTACGCAGTGTTGGGTACGGTCATCTAGAGATGGACATCCGTGACACTTTAAATTCTCGTACTTGTCTTATCAAGTACCATATGACCCAGGACACTTGACACTATTCATGAGACAGGATTTTCCCGAGATATTCGTGGTGATTCTGTATAGGATACAGGACATGGACATTATATTATTAGATACTTATGACTGGTTGCATTTAGCTATGATCGCGCTTGACATGGGCATGAGACGTTGTGGTCATGATATGCGTGGTTACATTGGGAGGGGAGAGACACACAGGCTACAGGCTGTATTTATGTATATCTTCTATTATTGAGAGGTCGTAGACTCTCGTAGCAGAGCTAGACCCACTACCGGTTATTACCGCTACCGGCTCCCCGACACAGAGCTTGTAGTGGCTCAGCCTGAGACTAGTGATGCTCTCACTTGCATTTACACTTAGATGGTTACATATTTACCCCATTGCTCATTTAGTTATTTATTTGCTGCACTGCTTATCTGTATTTATTGGCATGAGCTTTCTTGTACCTTGCTATGTCCCCTGAGGACCTGGATCCGGATTTTGTTCCCCAGATTTTACAGACGTGGTTTATCCCGAGATCTACGGGACTGGAGCAGGAGCTGATCCAGGAGTTGTACCACCATCTGAGGACGAGGTCTTAGCTGAAGACTTCTCTTGAGCATCCATGTTTATGCTCAGCTTTCATTTATTTATTTCAGTCTTTCTATTCTGGTCAGATGAACCATTGTACTAGATATTTATCGGGTTGTTCCCCGAAGTACTTTGTGAGACTTGCTGATGATTTACATTCTTTATTTATTCTGTGGATCATGTTTTATATCTTGTGTGGATGAGATTAGTTGTGCCATGATTGTCGTAGACTTGTTTTACAGCTTAAGTATGCCCTGATGGATCCATTATATTGAGTTGGTCCATCGGTGCGTACTGCTGGCCGTTGCCACGCGTCTGGTCCCACGGTATTTTGGGACTGGGGCGTGACAGTATTGATTATTTGATTCTTGACACTTGTTACACGGATTAGTATGATGGATTCTTATTATGAGATACGTGACTGTTCTGGATTATTGTTATTTCTTCGTGACTAGTTTGGAATCCATGTATAATTGTGGGGAGGGAAAATACTTAGTGGATGTGTGAACTACCCTTTCTATCCCATGGTCTTTCTGGAATAATAGCAGCTATGCACGACACGTGTGGTTTGCCGAATATTACCCCCTAGTCATTCATATGTTGACAAGGTATTTCAAATCACATAGAGTAGTTGTTCCCATCTGTTCTTTCATACATTACAGTTATTTCTTTTGTTGCTTGGAGATATTGTACTATATGTGTGCCATGACAGGACTTCAGCATTGGTTATTTTAGTTGCTTTATTGTGAGTTCAGTTTGTTGCTATCATATATTTCCTACTATTTATTGTCTTATAGCTTCTACCATGTGTTAGAACTATTTTTACTGTGATGTACTCGTTCCTTTCCTGACTGGATAAACATTTTAGGTGACCACAATGTGGATGCAATCCCTACACATTATGGACCGTATGCTAGCGACATAATAGAGCCTGATCCTGCCCTTCCGGAGGATCAGGGAGAGTCAGCAACTCAGATACCGTCTGCAATGGAGTAGTTTAGTAGTAGTTGATTTTGTTAGTTATTTTGGACCGGATTATTCTCCGACAGTTTTTCTAAAGCATTTTGAATATTGTAATTTTGATATTTAGTTTTGGAGATTCATTGATCCCGCATTAAGACTATTATTTCATTATCATCTTGGTGTATTCATTTAAACTAGCGTATGTAATTGAGTATAGTGTGGAGATCTATATATGTTGTGAGTTGTAGATTACTTGTGGCTTTTTATATAGTGTTTGGTAGTCAATACTGCGATGTAGGCTGGGCGTACTCATGACTCATGCCCAAATCCAGGGTACGGGTCGTGACACCAACGGTATACCGATCGTATTCTTTCTTTAGAAATTCTTAGTTTTTCGTGATTTCATGTTAAAACTTCTAGATTTTGCTTGGACACGCGAAGACTTGGCCTAATTTTGGACATGAACTTACATGGCTTCAGGTGACTTGACTTGACTTGGCTTTACTCTATTTCATCCGGCTTTGCCGGGCTATACGTGATGACATGATTGACTGAACTTGATTTGATATCACTTTACATAACTTCATCGGACATGGCTCAACTTGGTTTCTCTTGGTTTTATCTGGTTGGACATGGTTTCACATGGTTGAATATGGCTTTACCTAGTTTTATATGGCTTTACCTGGTTTTACATGGCTTTAACAGGCTTCATCTGGAATGACATGGCTTCACTGGTCTTTACCTGGCTTCATTTGATTACAGGTGGCTTGATTGTTGTCATGGCATACATGAGTCCATATGTGCAATATATATTAAACTTGTTTATATTACTATTAGAACTTGATTTGTATGCATCATGTCTAGGATGGATTCTGCGGAATGCCACACTCGAATTCATAGAAGAAATTGCTAGGGGTTTATAACTAGAGATTCACTTAGTACATAGCTAAGAAATTTTCTAGATTACATGTCGTCCCGGTTATTTATACTATTATCTTGAGGAGTATCCAGTGGTTTATAGTGTGGTGTATCTTGAGGAGTATCCAGTTGGTGGGTGTACGGATATACCGGACGGACTGTAGAGGCATGCAATCAGAAGAAACTCTAGCATCGTATTGCATTATAAAGTTAGTAACTAAGAATTGTGATAACCCTAGTTAGTTAAAGGTATCAAGTCGTACTTATGTGATTTGCCATGATTGATGGTTGATGGTTAGTTTAGGTTTTACATGATCACCTTTACTTTCAGTACTTGTTATTTTCTTATTGATTATCAGATCTGAGTATATCTCATTGTCAATTTTACAGAATTTATAATCCTGAGATCTTTTACATTCAGTCTTTACTATTCAGTATTTGTATTGCTTGTGTTGTTGGTTTAAGTTTCTAGATTGGCTTCCTTTGTGGTACTTGCTATTTGGAGGTCTGACCCCACTGATTTTGTATGGCCAGATCCAATAGCAGCACCAAAGGATCTTTCGTACTTTCCTGAGGATGGTGGCCACGAGGAGCACCAGACCGCTTGAGTGGGTTTTCTTACTTCCTGGTCATGATGTACATTATATTTTGTGAGCGTTTAGCCACAGAGCACATGTTTAGATCATGTTTTGGTTTAATCAATTAGCCTACGGGCATTAGCATAGTTGACATATCCTACGGTTGATCATGTATGACTTAGATTCTAGCTTGTCTATTCCTTTTGTATTCACTAACTTCATGATCATCTATATACTATTGTTTGGGACACTTTACTATTATATTTTAGCTGATCTTACTTATTATTATTCTTGTTCTTTTTGTGAATGAGACACTAGAGTTTGTTGGACCTAGGCTTGACTATTGGTTTGTAGTAGTTATCCCTCATGTTTTACAGCTTCACTGTATATGCAGTATCGGAGTGCTCTAAGTATGCGTAGCTGGCATTGTTAGCCCTGCTGTCCAAAAATCTAGTTTTGGACCGTGACACAATTTTAGTGTTAGCCCATGCAGGTCTGTCTGAGCGGATTATGTCTGGCTCAGATTTGATCTGGTTTTTATAGATATGTGGGGGGTTTTTGTTGTTGCTAGATGTCTCAATCCTAAAATTTTCTCCTTGATCCCTACTTATTTTCCACATCCTTGTTCTTGATCTGATATCTGTTTATTAGTTGATCTATCATATTCTTCGATTGACTCTTGTGTCCATAACTTTCAAGGGCACTGTTCCTGTTACTATTGGTCAGATTGATCGAGTTCAGCTCGAGGAGGGTCAGCATTCGGGAGCCCAGCATATTCCTGGATATCAGCCTCATCATTCAGGGGTAGTGTCTAGAGTAGATCCTGAGGCAGATCGTCCAGCAGTATCAGACCAGCCGGCAGAACCTTTGTACCCAGTTTAGCCCAAGTAGCCAGAGCATATTTTTCGAGATCTGATGGATGTCCTTCAAGGTTTCATGATGACCCAGTAGTACCAGAGTGATGTACACACTCAGTCGGTCCAGACAGCGTTGGAGCGAGGTGGTTCTTAGATCCCTAATTCTGTGACCAGCTTTAGGCATCTTAGTCCTCCGTCCTTTTATGGTACAAAAAAACAATATTTTGTCTGATGCTTAGCTGCAGGACACTGAGTCCATCTTGGAGGCAGCAGGCATTCAGGCTAGCTAGCGTGTAGCAGTAGTAAGACTATAGTTATTGGACATAGTTCGCCACTTGTAGGCAGCATAGAAGGTTTCTCTCATAGCATCAATTCCATGGGCCATTTTTACTGAGTGGTTTCAGGCGAGGTATTTTGACACGGTGGCGCGTTATGAGATTCAGTAGAGGTTTAACACCCTCAGGCAGCAGAGCATGACCGTCGATAGTTACGCGACGAAGTTTGCGAGACTTAGTACATTTTCTCCCACTTTGGTAGCTACCGAGTTGGAGTGGGCGAGGAGGTTCCAGCAGGGACTCTATTTAGAGATTATCTTAGTGTTGGAGCAATATGAGTTTCAGACATTTGATACGGTGATGTGGGCTGCCAGGAGTTATGAGTATACATTGCAGAGGATTATCGATCGAGTTGGAAGTCAGAAGAGGCCCAATGTTTCAGGAGTGTCAGCATCTCATTCATCAGCACCAGCTCCAGTTGTTAGAGCCCTGTCGATTGGATCCTCGAGGAGGACAACATCATCTCAGCAGTCTACCCAGATGTTTCCTCAACAGCGGTAATCATCTTCTTCTTCCCGTAGTTTTTCTCATTGCAAAAAATGTGTACATATTATATCAGAGTGCCGTAGGGCATTGGCTTGGTATGTGGGATATCAGATCACATGGTCGGGATATGTCCTAGGAGGAACCAGACTGTATCATCATCAGCCCAATCAGCAGTTCGGCCAGTAGCGCCGACGTACAGGGCACCAGCACCAGTGCAGCAGCAGCAGGTTAAGAGGCCTTTGCCTCCATAGGCTCATGCATTCCAGCAGAGGCCGCAACAGTATGCGGATGCCCAGGAACAAGCGAGACCAAGAGGACAGCAACAGAGGGGACCAGCACCAAGAGGGCAAGGCCAAGCTTTCTTGCTATCGATAGAGGAGGCTTTGGCAGCAGGAGAGGTATTAGCAGGTACCATTCTCGTCTACTTTCTTTTAGCTTTAATTTTATTTGATTCTAGTGTATCAGATTCATATATATTTGAACGCTTTACGACACGAGTTTGATTAGAGTCTGAGTCCTTACCTGTAAGGTTGAATATATTTATCGGTAATAGTTTCATGAGAGTAGATAGAGTGTATCCCTCGTGAAGTGTTATACTGTGCGGGAGAGAGTTTCTCGCAAGGATGATGGAGTTTCCTATGGTCGATTATGATGTTGTTCTTAGGATGGATTAGTTGTGTGTGAGACAACGATGATTGATTGTCATAGTGGAAAGGTTATCTTTCGTGTACCTGATGGGGAGCAGTTCTCATTCTTGAGAGGTACAGTAAAGTCACCAGAGGTTACATTGATGATGGCAGAGACTGAGAAGGTATAGTTTCCCAATATAGTTTATGAGTTTCCTGATGTTTTTCCCAATGAGTTACCTGGTGTACCACCAGTTAGAGATGTGGAGTTCTATATTGATTTGATCCCGAAAGCAGAGCCAGTATCAGAGAGAGTTTATAGGATATCACCATCTGAGTTAAAGATCTTGTACAGGATGATTGAGGAGTTGAGAGCCAAGGGATTCAATAGACCTAGTGCATCACCTTGGGGAGCCTCGTTACTTCTTATTAAAAAAAGGACGGTTCATTGTGTTTAGTTATTGATTATAGAACACTAAATGCGACAACCATTAAGAACAAGTATCCCTTGCCCAGATTAGATGAGTTGTTTGATCAGCTCAGTTGGGTGATTATATTTTCTAAGATTGATTTGCAGTCTGGGTATCATCAAATAAGAGTCAGACAGCAGGATATACCCAAGACGGTATTCATATCTAGATATGATCATTGGGAGTTCCTAGTTATGCCATTTGGAGCAACCAATACACAACTATATTTATGTCTCTCATGAATAGCATCTTCATGCTTTACATAGACCAGTTTGTGATAGTATTTATTGATGATATATTGGTCTATAGTCGGAGAGAGGAAAAGCATGCGTAGCATCTTCATGTAGTTCTTCAGATTCTTCGAGAGAATCACTTGTATGCAAAGTTTAGCAAGTATGAGTTTTGGCTTGATCGTATCTCATTCTTTGGACATATCATTTCTGGTGGAGGAGTCGAGTTGGATCCCAAGAAGGTGGAGGCTATTGAGAGTTGGCCAGTACCCCATACAGCTTCAAATGTGCACAGTTTTCTGGGTCTAGCAGGTTACTATTGGCAATTTGTGGCATACTTTGCGAGTATCTCCTCATCCTTGACACGGCTGACATATAAGGATGTACGCTTTGAGTGGTCAGATTCTTGTCAGACTTCTTTTGTGAAGCTCAAGTGGAGTTTGATCTCGGCTCCTATTCTGACACTTCCAGTGGGACCAGGTAGGTTCTCAGTATATTATGATGCTTCAAAGTGGGACTAGGGTATGTACTTATGCAGCATGGCAGAGTGATAGCTTATGCATCTCGACAGCTTCGAGACCATGAGAAGAGTTATCCGACGTATAATCTTCAGTTGGCAGCAGTAGTGTTTGTACTTAAGCTCTGGAGGTATTACCTATATGATAATCGAGTGGAGACTTTAAAGACCACAAGAGCTTGAGATATGTGGTCACACAGAAGAAACTTAATATGCATCAGAGAAGGTGGCTCAAGTTATTGTCGGACTATGATCTCGACCTTCAGTATCATCCAGGGAAGGCCAATGTTATAGTAGACGCCTTAAGCAAAAGAAGAGGAGCTTACTTCTTGACAAAGTAGTACCAGATTTTGGAGGATCTGCTGGAGATGGGTATCGAGGTAGTATTAGCAGGCGATATCAGTTTTATGGCGAGTCTATAGGTTCAGTCTGCTATAGTTGAGAGGATCAGAGCTGAGTAGACTGGTGATACCCGACTTCAACAGCTTAGAGCATAGTGTAAGTCAGGATACAGACCATTGTTGAAAATTTATGAGGATTGGACTATCAGGTTTGGGAGTCGACTTTGTGTGCCGAGAGAAGATATCCGGCAAGAGATTATGTCAGAGGCCCACAGTTCTCAGTACTCAGTGCATCTAGGAGGGACGAAGATATATCAGGATATTCGTCAGCACTTCTGATGGAATGGTATTAAGAGGTAGATAGCTCCGTTTATTTTTTGGTGTTTAGTCTGCAAGCCGGTCAAGGCTGAGCATCAAGAAGGTTACTCACTTTCCACCAGAAGTGCATGAGACAGATAGTGGATCGACTCATGAAGGTTACTCACTTTATTCCTTTAAGAGTAGACCAGTCTATAGAGCATCTAGTTGAGATATACATGAGACAGATAGTCAATTTGCATGGTGTACTAGTTAGCATAGCCTTAGATAGAGTTTTATAGTTTATGTCTCATTTCTGGCGGAGCCTACAACAGAGTCTGGATACTAGGTTGAAGTTTAGTTTAGCCTACCATCCACAGACAGACGGATAGTCGGAGCATACTATTCAGACTTTGGAGAATATGCTTCGAGCTTGTATACTTGAATTCAGTAGATCTTGGAAGGATCACTTGCATTTAGTAGAGTTCTCCTATAACAACAGCTTCCAAGCGATCATTCAGATGGCACCCTTTGAGGCTTTGTATGGTAGGAGATGCAGATCACCGTTAGCTTAGGATCACATTTTCTAGAGGCAGATGCTTGGTCCAGAGATGATTTCCCAGTCGATTGGAGTGATAAGACAGATCAGAGAGCATCTTTGAGTGGATTAGGATCGCTAGCATCATTGGGCAGATTAGTACCGTCGTTTTCTTGAGTTCTTTGTCGGTGACCATATATTTCTGAGAATTTTGCCAACCCGTGGAGTTATCAGATTTGGTGTATGGAAAAAGCTTACTCCCAGATATATATAGGCCCGTTTGATATTCTCGCACGAGTTGTAGACGTATCTTATTGTCTAGCTCTTTTACTATCTCTTCATGTGGTACATGACATCTTTTACGTATCTCAGTTACGTCAGTATATTCCAAACCCGATCCATATCCTGGATCATTCTAAGTTGGTCGTTGGTACCAAACTATGATATGAGGAGAGGCCCGTGTCTATTTTGGACAAGAAGGAGAAGGTTCTCAAGAACTGGACTATCAAGTTAGTTCATGTTGCTTGGGGGCTTCATTCGCTGGACTAGTCGACGTGGGAGCGCGAGGATGATATGCGTACTTATTATCCATTTATCTTCGACTTGGGAGGTATACGTATTCGTATACCCGTGTCCTATCTTACCTTTGCATATGTTTGATTGTTAGTTTATCTGTTATGTTTGTTATTTTACTTTCTGATTTCTTGTTGTTGCCCAAGAAATTTTATGCTCATACG
This sequence comes from Iris macrosiphon, assembly GCA_036927795.1. NCBI lineage: Eukaryota > Viridiplantae > Streptophyta > Magnoliopsida > Asparagales > Iridaceae > Iris > Iris macrosiphon. The sequence goes on along the minus strand of JAYESA010000013.1, from coordinate 72,198,816 downwards.
AGCTTCTTACTTATTTTCGGTTTCGTGCTGGCTTTCTAGTATTATCTTGTTAATAGTTTTTGGATCCTTATGGAATTTTGAGGACAAAAATTTTTTAAGGAGGCAAAAGTTGTGAGACTCATCTCACAGTATTCATATTTTATGCCAATATGTATTTTTTTGCTAGTTATTACATTTTATTGGATCTCGAGGAAGCCCAAAAAACTCAAAATTGAAACTTTACTACTTGACAGGTATACCGACGGTATACTACAATATACCGATGGTATACTTTCCGACAAATATTTGTTCACTTTCGATATATTCTTGAGATATTTCTCTATAAATAGTAGTTGAGATATTTTATTTATTTCTTTCTATTTCTTCCTCCTCTCTTCTTAATTTCTCTCTCGAGCTTGGAAGCTTGGTCTTAAGACCTAGAGTATGGTTTCTAAACTCCTTCTTTGTGGTGGACTAGAAAGTTTAGGCTGGGAGCTCGTATTATGAAATTACACCTTATCGATTTCGTGAATTTTTTTTTACATTAAGTCATTTTACTTCCTGGAGCTTGGTTATTGCTTTTCAGCTTAAATTTGATTTTTTATAGTTGTTTATATCATGATTTCTAGCCTAGTGACGTCTCAATTATGATTTCTGGTAGAAACTTATTACATCCCTTTTTGATAACTCTGTAATAGAAATGGTACCGGAGTTGTGACCGTAAGATTTAGACCATATTATGATATGAGACTTACCCTAGACTTGACTTCTTGTTAGACTTGGTTCTGGTAATTTTTGGGGTTTGATTTGGGTCCCGAAAATCAGACTTGATTTAACCAAGTTTATTCTTGAAAATCGGTATACCGCCGGTGTACTACAGTATACCGAAGGTATGCCGATTTCGACCGACTTAATTTTTAGATTTTTTTGTGAACCCTATCGGCATACCGATGGTGTAGTACAGTATACCAATGGTATACCGATCCAACCGACATTGTTTGATAGACTTCAGGGTATTTGTTTTGGTTGGCATACATTCGACATAATGGGTTGTACCGACGGTATACCGATTTATGAAACTTTATTTTCTAGTAACTTTTTACCGACCGGGAATGACATACCAAAGGTATACTACAATATCCCGACGATATACCAATTTGTTGGAATCCAAAACTTGCTATATTTTTTTTATTTCTGGACCGATGTACCGATGGTGTACTGGAATCTACCGACGGTATACTGATCGTGATCTTTCTTTTGGAATTCTTGGTTTTTTGTTATTTCATGTTGAAACTTCTGGCTTTTGCTTGGACACGCGAAGACTTGACCTAATTTTAGACATAAACTTACATGGCTTCAGATGATTTGGCTTGACATGATTTGGATTTACTTGATTTCACCCGGCTTTGCCCGGCTACATGTGATGACATGATTGATTGGACTTGATTTGGCATCACTTTACATGGCTTCATCGGACATGGCTCGACTTGGTTTCAGTTGGTTTTATCTGGTTGGACATGGCTTCATATGGTTGTATATGGCTTTACCTGGTTTCACATGGATTTACCTGGCTTTACTTGGATTGACATGGCTTTACTTGGCTTTACCTGGCTTCACTTGATTACACGTGGCTTAGTTGTTGTCATGGCGTACATGAGTTAGTAGGTACAATGTATATTAAACATATTTATATTACTATTAGAACTTTATTTGTCTATATCATGCCTAGGATGGATTCTGTGGAATGTTACACCAAGATTCATACAGGAAACTGCTAGGGGTTTATAACTAGAGATTCACTTAATACATGTCTAAGGATTTTCCTAGATTGTATGCAGTCCCGGTTATTCGTACTTTTATCTTGAGGAGTATCAAGTGGTTTATATTATGGCGTATCTTGAGGAGTATCCAGTTGTTTGTGTGTATGGATATCCTGGACGGACTGCAGGGACATGTGATCAGAAGGAACTCTAGCATCGCGTTGCATTGTAAAGTTAGTAACTAAGGATTGTGATAACCCTAGTTAGTTAAAGGTATCAAGTCGTACTTATTTGACTTGCCATGATTGATGGTTGATGGTTAGTCTAGGCTTCACATGATCATCTTTACTTTCATTACTTGTTATTTTCTTATTTATTATCAGATCCAGATATGTATAATTGAAGGTTTTATAGTATTTATTATCCTGAGATCTTTTGCATTCAGTCTTTACTTTTCAGTATTTATATTGCTTGTGTTGTTGGTTTAAGTTCCTATATTGGCTTCATTTATGGTACTTTCTATTTGGGAGTCTGACCCCACTGGTTTTGTACGGCCAGATCTAGAAGCAGCACCGGAGGATCTTTCGTACTTTCTCGAGGATGGTGGCCACCAGGAGCACGAGGCCCCTTGAGTAGAATTATTTACTTTCCCACCCTGATGTACATTCTATTTTGTAGGCGTTTAGCCACTGAGCATGTATTTAGCTCATATTTTGGTTTGATCAGTTAGCCAACAGGCATTAACATGGTTGACATATTCTAAGGTTGATCATGTTTGGCTTAGATTCTGGCTAGTCTATTTATTTTGTATTTACTAGCTTCTTGATCATCTGTATATTATAGTTTGGGACGCTTTACTATTATATTTTGGCTGATCTTAGATCTTGTTATTATTCATGTTGTTTTTGTGATTAAGACACTAGGATTAGGTGGACCTAGGCTTGACTATTGGTTTATAGTAGTGACCCCTAATGTCTTACAGCTTCACCGTATATATAGATTACCGAAGTGCTCTAAGTATGCGTAGCTGGCTTTGTCAGTCCCACTCTCCAGTTATCTGGTTCTGGGGCATGACAAAAGTGCGCGCGATAAACCGTACAATGCACAAAAAACCCAATTTTCTCTAAGTAAATATTTGTGCGCGTATCAGTAGGATGACAGGAAAAGTCATATTTAGTCTTTTCTGAGGCATGTCGACCAAAGTCTTTAGTCAGTAACACACGTACAACACATTAAAGTCAAAGCTAAAATTTTATTGATGCTTAATCATGATTACACATAATGGAGATCTATCACACCTACATTTTTATTCTAAAATTATGATTATATAATGTAAATCTATTACACCCAGATTTTTATATAATGGGGATCTATCATAGAGCCTTCCCCATATCTGTCCCCTCTGCTCCTTTTTTCTAAGGCGCAGAAGAAATGGGCTCCTGAGTGCAAACCATAATACATAGAGAAAAAATCCATGTTGTGGGCGAGGATGTTATACAGGACTGGACCTGTTTAAATTACTACGGACTGATTTCTGTCTTGACTCGATGGAGGACATGGCGAGTTAAACGAAAGTCGTTCCGCTATCGCCATCCAACGCCACCGCTAAAAGTCTCGGTTGGGGATTCCAATCCCAACCCTGTAATTAGCACAAGGGCCATACTAAGAGAGTAATTCTAGCGAGCTGGGATTGAAGACAACGAATAGTCTTTTGGTAATTCGTTAGTTCAACATGAATAACGAAGCCTATGATATTCTTCCATGCTCTATCACATAAAAAGCTCAACAACAACATCTTCGGGAAGCATCTCCTTTTGTCTCTTCTTGATGGCCATCAAAGCCAGTGGCACCATGATATTTTGGTCACTTTCTTAGACCCACAATTAACAATAACCATAATCACGTCTTATAGCAAGAAGGAGATAAGTCTGGGAGTGTTGGTAAAAAATTTCTCCTATTTGTAGGATAAAATATGCCAAGTATGGCATAGCTCTGGGAAATTGTTCCTAAAAAAGCTTCCTGCATCTCCTTAAAAGCTTCCTACATCTCCTTAAAGACTGCATCAAACAGAGGAACGAGTCAAAATAATAAATTAACAAGATAAGTGCATGTCAGACCTAAAACCACGTCAGCAAAACTGTTAGTATTCTTCCTTTAGTATGCGCACAAATATCTCAACAACTTTTATGCTTCTAATTCAAAGTATTTTGAATTCATTTGAACAAATTCAAAAACTTTGAAGGAGGTCTTGTAGAAGCATAAAAAGTGTACCTCTTGAACATAGGTGCAGTTTTCTACAAATAAAATCTAATAGTGGAAGGATGGCGCACCCTCTACTTGTTTTAGAAGGAAGACGCGCACTTTCTTACTTTGGCGAACTTTCTTAAAACTTCAGAAGATGGCGCACTTTCTTAATATTACGAAAGTTGGCCCATAAACGCTCAAAGACGTGCACTCTCTCTCAATATTTAATGTAACAGACTAACAACTGACAGATATCAAAACCAAAGAGTCAGAAGTCATCATTACAGCTGTGTTGTCGCTCGCAGACCCATGTTGTCGTTTAGCGACCCAGCCGTTGTGCCAACTCCTTCAAAAGCGTTCTGTTGTGCCAATTTCTTCAAAAGTGCGTTGTTATGCCAAATCCTTCAAAAGTGCGCCGTTGTGCCAACTCCTTCAAAAGTGCGACGTTGTGCCAACTGCTTCAAAATGCGCCGCTGTGCCAACTCTTTCAAAAGTGCGCCGTTGTGCCAACTCCTTAAAAAGTGCGCCGTTGTGCCAACTCCTTCAAAAGTGCGCTGTTGTGTCAACTAGTTCAAAAGTGCGCTGCTGTGCCAATTCCTTCAAAAGTGCGCCGTTGTGCCAATTTTTTCAAAAGTGCACCGTTGTGCCAACTCCTTCAAAAGTGCGTCGATGTGCCAATTCCTTCAAAAGTGCGTCGTTGTGCCAACTTCTTCAAAAGTGCGCCGCTGTGCCAACTTCTTCAAAAGTGTGCCGTTGTGCCAAATTCTAAAAAATGTGCCATCACTGCCAATTTCCTCAGAAGTGTGCCATCACGGCTACTTCATTAAGAGAGCGCTTGTATATCCAATCTTTCCAAAAGTGCGCTAGTCTCCAGATACTCCAAGGTAATTCAAGTTTTACAGTGGCTCATCAACATGCAATACCCAAACCCAGTATCTGTGCATAGCCACTTGCAGAGCACTTTAACCTCAATCTACATGTTTTGAACACAAGAAAACAAACTTTGGTTCCCAACACACTAAGCTTAGACCCAACCGTAACTGGTTTCAGGTGCCTACTGCACTATATCTAAAACTCTATATCTTATTCAAGATACTCAACTTAAGACACTTCCTGGTATTCTGACTGAACCAAAAGCTACTAGTTATATCGGTAACCTTGTTCAATAATTTATTATCTCATTGGATTGCATAGAGTGTTGTTCTACTCACCTTAGTATACCTAGTTGATTTTCCACTCACTTCCTCATACACTATTACACAAGTGCACAAGATATACTATTCTCATACACTTTACCTAACATTCACAATCACATACTTACACTCCTCACATGCACTCCATTGACAAAAACCAATATAGGTTACACACACACATAATAGATATAAATACAAACTCACCATGACTTAATATTATAACCCTATGCATGTCTCTATATCTGATCACTTCCCTTCCCATCTTAAACTGCTATTGCAGTTGTGCAACCCCAACTTGCACTATAATGACACCAGCACACATCCTTACACTCATACACAACTATATACATATAGACACACTTTAGTATATACATATACATACTCAATTATTTATATACTAATACACTAAACTCAAACACACTCTAACACACTCCCTCCTATTAGACATTGATACACCAAGACATAATTCTGCAGACAACACACAATAATATTCACACCATAGGTCCTCCCCTGAACTACATCTGAACTGAGCCTCTTCTCTCATGTTATTCTCATTCACACATGGATGCATACACAACCGCACACATAGATTCTCAACCCGAGCTTCACATAACATCTGGATGCAACAAAACACAAACTCAGGTCTCCTACAGGTCCTTACTGCACTGGGTATTGATGCCCCTAATACACCCCTTACCTGTTACAGTGATGCCTATAACAGCTCACTGATTCCCCCTGCTAACCACCCGAGCTCCCAAGTATTTCACAGTTGGTTGAAAATAGTGCACTCTTGAATCCAGCCAGCAACACACTCTTCTTCCCTCAGCGCACTACACACACTCAACATAATTCTAGCACCAAGTTCCCTCTACTTAAACAAACACCATGTCATACCAACAACACACAATGATACCACACTAAAATACCCCTTCTATTCATAGCTACATACACACAAACACGTATGCACAGCTAGCACACAGACCACACATTTAGTCCAAATTCTTCTATCACACACACACTCTATAAATATTTCATCAAACACCCATGGTGCACTCCTCTTGATATGCATAAATACCATGATACACCTATGGTATACACTCCCAACATCATAATACACATTTAAAATACCAAATATACTATAAAATAATAGGGAGTGATATACTAGGCATTCCATCAAACACTTGGTGTCTCAAATTTGGATTTTTCTCTAAATGGACATAAAACGTAATGTAACTTTCACAATAGGCATCGAAAGAATCTAGTTCTTCTTCCTATGATAGTCCTTAGCCATGTGAAGGTTCCTATAGGTCTAATACAAAAATTACAATAGAAATTAATAGGGAAATAAAAGTTTTACCTATTGGAAGATGGATTCTCAATCTATTACCACTAAATGGACACAAATAAAGGTTAGACACAATCACTGGCCAAATGTTTTCTTCCAAAGCTTTCTCTAGCAATGTCAAGCTCCTTACCCTCCTTTATAATAAAATATGATGAGATTTGAGAGTGGGCGGATTGGGGTTTGCTCTCAAATTTGGAAAAAAAATTGGGGATGAACTAATATCGAGGAATGTAAGCTATTAATGAATATATATAGTGGATGACCCCCTTTACTAGGATTAGGGTTATGCTCTATGTTGGTTTCATATGACTCAAAACCCCTCTACATTCTCTTGTGAATATGGTCTAACTAATCCATAGGGAGGAATATTCTATTCTTGAGTTCAAATGGGTGTAATGGACCTATTTTAGTCATGACTAACTAATTAGTTGGAACCAATGGATCAAGTCAAGTCTAGTTGGGCCCACTTGGGCTCACTAACACTATATCTAATTAATAGGCTACTCACTAACCGACAAATCACATGGTCTATTCTAATTAACTAGCACACAACCAATATATATATATATATATATATATATATATATATATATATATATATATATTATTATTATTATTACTAATAAAATTCTTAAATAATTATTAAAATGGCAAAAATACATCTCTCTCGAAATTAGGTGGTTACAAGATTAATGATAGAACTCATGATATACTAATACACTAGATACACTTATCAATATTACCTTGCCTAGGATAGTCATTCATTAATACTAACATACCTATTGATACACGAGAAGACACCCAATATACATCTAAACACTTACATACTAATTCACACACTTTTCTTATTCCTACATCACTGATACACATCTATATAAAGATACTCCCTCACCCACAACTGCACACACTCACAAACATACCACTTGGCATACTACCTAAGTGCACAACTGCACTTGCTGCCCACTGTAGCTGCTGTAACTCATGTTGCTCCTACTTCTTGCTATTATGCGACTGTAAGTGCTAATGCTTGCTGTAGCTTTGTACAGTAACTGTTGCAGTTGTTGTTATAAACTCTTGTAGCTGCTACTACTCTTACTTCTCGACATAACTATAATTCAATTTTTGTAGTTTTCAAGCAATATGCTACTGCACACTAAGACACCAATCAGACAAGAGTATTCCTGCACAGTTCTGTATTTCATATACCTTAATTAACCCTTCACCTAGAGTCTACACCTACCACTACAAAAATACTGTTAAATAGCGACGAATCTCAATGACAGAAAATAATTCGTCGCTGAGTCAGCGTCAAAAATTCGACAAAAAATGATTAAGTTATTTATGTAAATAAAATATATTATTTTTTGTCACAAATCTGTCGCTAATCCATCGCTATTTTTTCATAGACGGATTAGCGACAAAAATATTCATCGCTGCGAAAACTTAAAATTTCCAACCGTATTTCTTTTCTCTCATTCTCTCTCTCTCTCTCTCTCTCTCTCTCTCGCTCTCTCTCTCTCTCTACCTACCCCCCGCCTCGACCCACTCCCCTTCTCCGGTGACCTCCCCCGCATCGACATCCCCTCCGGCGTCCGACCCCCTCTCCTCCTCCTCCTGCACTAACCCCGAACTCCCGACCATGTTTCCTCCTCCACCATCGACCCTCGACCCCCTATCCTCCTCCTCCTCATCCTCCTCCTTCTCCGTTATTTTATCCGTAAGCCCTTCTGATCCTTCACCTTCGACCCCCTCTGCCTCCGTCAGATCATTTTCTCCTCTGGCTAAGGTAACCCTAACCCTTATTCCGATTTGGTGAATTATTGCATTTGGATTGTGGGGGTCTTGATACACGTACGATAAACTAGATACGGACATGAAAAGAAAATAAATGGTTTAGTATTTTTGACACGCTGGACACGGACACGATATACTGGTTTGTTGGCCTACAAGGGAAGCCTTTTCCAATTTTAAAGTCATAAAAGTATTACTTGTTTATATGTATAGTTAATTTCTAAACATCCTAAGTTTATAATACACTGTACATCAAAAATTAATATCTGATGGTTAGCAATGCACTTGGTCAATTGGCTATGTTAATAAGTCCATTAAGATAATTAGACATTATAATCAAGGATAATTGATAATGCAGTTATAATCAAGGTTCAAAGTATCGGTATCGGTCATTTTGTATGAGTATCACTATCGGCAGTATCAGAGGTATCGGACTAGACTCGTATAGGATTATTTGGCATCGACGGTATCGACAATATTAAAAATAGTATGTGTACACACAAACACACAATAATAAATAGTATATAATCTATAATAAGATAGAATTAGATATTATAAAAAAGAGTGTGTATACACACACACTTCAATTTCTAGTTTATTATTGTTTATGGTATTTGCTCAAACAAATATATTTTCTTCTTAAATTTATTTTGGGGCTATCTAATTAGTGAATTTCTACTATGAATAGCATCTTTATGGACAATTTTACTTACTTTTCACAGTGGACAATAAGAACTTTGAATATACAACTAGCTTTCAATATCTTAGCTTAGGTTCCTTGTCATGTAAAAAGTCTAATAAAATAATGTTGATTATTGCAAGTATATCTTAGATAATCTCAAATATCTTAACTCATCTTGAATCTAATTAATCCATATTGTTTGAATTAATATAAATGGTACATGCAGAATCAATGTGTCGATACTTAGTTGACCGATCATAGATGTACAATCTGTGACATGAGAGTAGGATTGGTTTGACAAATGATTTTATGGCAGACATTGTAGAATTTCTCAAATATGTTCGTAGTCAACCTTATTTCATGGATGTGAGGCTCATCAAGTTTTCTTCTGTCGAATGTCATAATATACCATTCAAAGAGGTAGATTTCGTGAGAGAGCATCTCTACAAGAAGGGTTTTATACCGAACTATAAGGAGTTGACGACTCAAAGAGAACCTTTGTTTTTGCAATATCATCACTCCTCCTTCAATACAGAGTTAGAAGGGTCAACTCTCAGAGATAACTTTGAATATGGACCGCAAAACCTGGCGCGTTAGTTGGTATTTGATGCAGCCGGTCCAAGTTTTGATCCGAAGGATCCTAATCCTGATGCGAAAGAATTCTATGATACGTTCAAGAATGCCAATACTACGTTATACCCGGATTATGATTCTCATTCTGTCATGTTAATGGTGATGTGGCTGTTGAAACTAAAGTCTAATTTTAACTTGCTGTAGAAATGCCATGACCGGATAATTAAGTTTGAGTTGTTGCCAAAAGGATTGAAGGAGTTGCCTGAAAACTTCTACAAGTCGAAGATGATGATACAGAAACTCAAATTATGCAACAAAAAGATATATTATTATCAAAACGGTTGTATGTTGTACTACGAGGAGAAAAATAATAAAGATAAATATATTTTCTGTCATGCGCACCGGTACAAGCTAATTCGAGGCAAAGAAAAGTTAACCGCCCGAGTAAGTTGCATCCCTACAAGTACATACAGTTTTTGTCGACCACAAAAAGGCTGTAGATGATATATATGTCCGTAAATACAACACAACACATGACATGGCATGTCACACCCCAGTCCTAAAATAAGTAGGACCAGGTATATGTACACATGCCAGCTGTACGAACAAGTATAGGAACCCAATTTAATGGACCTAACCAGTCGTAGTATGATATAAAATATAACTAAGTCACAACAACACATGTAGGTATAATCTAGTCTCATCCACAAATATCATAGAATAAGGAAATGAATAAATATATAAGTCTTAAATCTACCACATATAAAGTTTAGTGGAGAATAATCTACGAAAATTGAGTACAAATAATTACTGAAAGAATACAACTAAGTAATAAAGAAATAATAAAAATAGTCCAAATGTCAGCTAACTAGATAATGCCACCCAAGACTCTAAGCAACAGTCGTCAAGGACGCTCAAGGAAACTCCAATGACTCCACCTTAAGGTCCTCGTCAGCAAGATCTCCAACTTCGTAGTCCGACGGGTATAATTGCTCGCCGGGATCTGGAAATGGTGCCAGGTCCTCAGAGGGACATAATAAGTACACAAGAATCGACATCCATGAAAGTAAAGTAGTAAACAATAATAGGGTAACTAACCATCTATTTGATATGCACTTAAGATATCTCTAACGGCGTATGAAGGGGAAAAATAAAAGAATAGTCATCCCACCAAGCGTTCCACAGAACTCGGGGGTACACGATATACCCCATTTATACTATTAGAAACAAAAATTCCATACACTCACTAGTAGACTCTCCCCTCCCAATGTACTATCTGAACCGTATACACAGTGCAGACATAATGCAAGATGTCAATAAAATATAGAACCCAAACTAATATCAACAACCAATACTAGACGTGAACTCACGTATCAAGGGCTAGTCAATACTCTAGTCCATGCACTCTCTCACTCATTGAACGTGTTTGAAACTGTGTCAGGTCAAAAGATATCATGTATCTTTACCATATCAGGTAGGTCAACTACTTCTAGGACGCGTGCATACAACTAACAAAATAAAATGAACTAGGCATAATGTAAACTACACAATACAAACAAGCAAGGTGTAATTGCCTTCCAAGTCAAGCTGCGAGCACAAAAAATATGGTCCGGAGCTCTCCACGGGAATGTCTCGAACACCTACCAATTAAATATTATACTAATTAGACTCTTATTCTTCTAGTCAAGTTAAGTTATTATCTAGTTAATACTCCTACGATGATTGCACTTGCAAGTAACTCCACACCAAAATATTACTAACCATCAAACATTATCAAAAACTATTTTCAAAATATTATTTAATAAAAACTATTAATTCTAGAATTTATTAAAAAAATAGGGTTTTTAGTGATAGGGTCGTCTCCTATAAATTCTATGAGTCCATAACCAAGTAGAAACCAAACTTAGGTCATAACGGGTTACCAACTAGTCACTAAAAATTAATTTATGACAAATAAGTAAATATGGAATAATAATTAAAAATTCAGAATTAAAATATAACAATATAAATTTAAATGCTAAAATATGGGTTTTTGGTCGGGGTTTACTCAATAACAATTTTATTAGGGTTGGCAACAAGCTTTACTAGTATACATGTCAAAGGATGGTACATCAATGATGGAGTTTAATTACTAACAAAATTATTATTTTTATTTAATAATAAAATTATTATTTTATATTTTGAAATTAAATATTTAATTTTTAGAAAATTATATTTTAATAATAAAATATCAACATGTAACAATACTAATTTAATATCATCATGACATTGCCAAGAATTGGTTTTGTGCCATCTAAGAGCAGTTTTTATGTAAAAATTAGGGTTTCACATGCATGGGGGTTTTCTTATTTGTCATATAACATATTTATGAGTTCTCATAAGGGTTTATACATGAAAAAATAATTATTTAAAAGAAATTCCAAAACTTACTAGATCGTGATTACGGCGGAGCTTCTTCTTAAGACACGGACCTTTTGGAGTGCCAAACGGACTCCAAACTCCATGAAAATTAAGAAAGATCTATATGACTTCTAATAGATAAAGAATTAAAAGTTTTGAGGGTGATTTTACTAAGCAGCAGCCACAATAGCAATAGCAGCAGCATATAGCAACAACAACAGCAGCTTCATTAGCGACAGTAGCAGCAATAGCAACGGCAGCAGCTTCAGCAACAGCAGCAGATTCAGCGACAGCAGTTGCAACAGCATTGGCTACAGCAGCAGCAGTGGCTTTAGCGATGGGCAGCAGTGGCTTTTAGCGACAGTTCTGCGGCTATATATATATAGTTATATATTAATTAAATAATATATATATATATATATTATTAGTGTATGTATATATATTCCTATTTGATATTTATGTTTTAGTATACTATAAATGTAATAATTTAGTTGTTAGCATATAGTTATTAACGGGTAGTTAGTATAAATAAAGCTTTGGCAATTATCTTGAGATACCAAGGTAAGTATAAAGGTATTTTAGGATAACCAAGGTATCGGATTTGGGTATTATGACGAAGGTTTAGTGTTGCGATACTAAGTTGGTTCAAAACCAAGATATCCATTTAATATTTATAATTAGGATTTTAATATTTAATATTGTTTGATATATATATATATATATATATATATATATATATATATATATATATATATATATATATATATATATATATATATGTGTGTGTGTGTGTGTGTGTGTGTGTGTGTGTGTGTGTGTGTGATATTTATCTATTATCTGTGTATCCTGAAATACGGTATCCTAGTATTCTAAGATATAGCTTGTATGACCTAGATTCATAGTGTTTGAATCCAATATCATTGAGATAGACTCAAGCAACCTTGAAATCGGTAGTTTGGCATAGTTTGACCGATTTGACTTTGAGTTGACCTAGTTTGACTTTTGACTTAAAAATGGCTTGTTGACCTAGATGTTGACTGGTTAAACTTAATTTCTTTCCAAAATCTTGTATTGATGTTATATTCCATATCTAGGTCTTCGAGGTACCGTATTAGACATCTGTAAGACTATTTATTGGACTTCAGGCGAGTATTTTCTCTGATAGTTTCTCATTTATGATATTCTCTATGTTTATTGTATTTAGCGTAGATATCTATAATTTTATTGATACGATGGTTACACGAATTGGTATATCCGGATCTCGTCATAAGATGTTATTCTTTGGTATATGGTGTATCTTGTGCAAGCCTTATTTTATTGATTATCTTGTACATATACATATACTGATTCTCGGGAAGACTAGCTATCTTCTTGGGGAATCTCGTGCCATAGTGTACCATAGTTGGATCTACTATACCAGTCGGGGGTGGAGAGTATTTTAGTATAGATATATGATCATACCCTCCTTGTGCAGGTATTGTTTTTCTGTGAGTGTTGGTCATACATCGTACGTATGACTAACCAGGCCATTATTCCTATGCAAGTTTCCAAGCCGATCACATGTTAAAGGTAGTGCTCACTCACTTAGTCATTAGTATTATTGTTCATTGTCATATTGTTCATTCTTGTATTTATTTCCAGTATTTCCTTTATTGTATATCTCTTATATCTATTTTTGTATCTTGTATATTCACATCTATTTATAGTTACATAGTTTTTATCGTTAATTAGAACTGCTATTAGAGATATACTCTGCTACTTTTCTGGCTAGATATATTTTTTCCAAATGACACTGAGGAGTGGTACCCTACACATTATGGACCTTAGGATGTTGTGGGTTTAGAGTCAAAGACCCTGGCTAAGGAGGGACTTATCCCAACTGAGACAGATGACCCGGGATTAGTAGCTTCTTAGTATTTCTTGTACTAGATTGGTCTCCAGCTTATTTGTTAGTATTCTTTCTGACTCATTGATGTTATTATTTTAGACTCATGAGTTGTATGTGACTATTCTATTCTTTATCATATTCGTGCTTTTTTCCATCTTAGATTTGTGATTGAGTATATTTGTTATTGTTGGTGGTTCATTATATTGCTAGATAGATTACCCAGACAGCGTTCTATCGCCGATTCTGCGGCATAGGCTGGGCGTTGTTTCCGACTTGCATCCTTACATCGGGTGCGGATCGTGACACGCTTTTAGTGGTGGGCCATGCAGGTCTCTTCGAGGTCACAATTAGTATGATTCGTAGTGGTGCTCTGAATTGAGTACTATTACGAGCCTGTTTTAGGATATAGGATATAGGATATAGGCTATAGGCTAAGAATACTCAATCACATCTAGGAAAAATTCTTTTGATTCATTCAACTATTCTCCTTTGATATTGATACTTGATCTTTAAACTGTCCTTTCCTTGAGAGTCTTACATCATGTGCCATATTAATTTTATTCCAGCTTTAGCTTTGTTTGATAGTGGTGCTTCCCATAGTTTTCTATCTGTTTCTTTTGCTCTGAAGCATGGTTTAGTAGCTGAGTACTTGCTTAGGACTTGCAAGATCATGACCAGGGGAGGCATTATCCTGGTTAATAATATTTGCAAGGATCGGAGAGTTACTCTAAGAGGCCGGGAGTTGAGTGTGTGTCTACTTGTAATGCCACTTCTAAGCTACGATATTGTACTCGGGATGGATTGGTTGAGTAGGCACCGTGCTAGTATAGACTGTAGAGGAGGTAGAGTTTTATTTTGTCCGCCAGGAGAGCCAGAGTTCGAGTTTGCTAGAGGAGCTACAATGCAGGAAGAAGGCATTATTTGTGGAGCTATGGTGGAAGACAAGAAGTTGTCGCATCCGTTGATAGCAGAGTTCTTGGATGTGTTTCCTGAGGAATTGCTAGAATTGTTGTCAGATCGAGATATTGAATTCTCTATAGACTTGGTGCCCGGTGTAGAACCAATTTCGCAACATGTCTATAGAGTAAACAACAGCGAGATGGTCGACCTGAAGAAGCAGGTGGACGAATTGAAGGATAAGGGGTTTATCAGATCGAGTTCTTCACCGTGGGGAGCCCCGGTATTGTTTGTACCGAAGAAGGATGGATCGGTGCGCATGTGCATTAATTACAAGGCATTGAATAATCTCACTATCATGAATAAGTACTCTTTGCCACGGATTGATGATATGTTCCATCAGTTGAGTGGTGCCAAGGTATTTCTAAGAAAGATTTGAGATCAGGCTTCCACCAGGTAAAAGTGAAGCCGGAGGACATACCGAAGACTGCTTTTAGAACTCTGTATGGTAAGTACAAGATTATGGTAATGCCATTTGGTTTGACTAAAGCACAGATGGTATTTATAAACTTGATGAACAAGGTATTACATTAGTACGTTGACAAGTTCATGGTGGTATTCATCGATGACATACTCATATACTCAAAGACACTGGAGGAGCATGAAGAGCATTTGCGAATTATGTTGGAGGTGCTGAGGAAGGAGAAGTTGTATGAAAAACTGTCCAAGTATGAGTTATTCTGGGACAAGGTAGAGTTCTTGGGACATATTGTGACTGGTGATGGTATTTCAGTGGATCCGAAGAATATTGCAGCAGTGGAGTCTTGGAAGACCCCGAGTTCGGTAGCAAAGATTAGGAGTTTCCTGGGCTTGGCAGGCTACTACAGGAAGTTTGTGAAGGATTTGTCGAGGATTGTCGAGCCCATGACCAGACTCCCCAGAAAAGATGTAGAGTTTGTTTGGACAAAGAATTGCCAGGTTACTTTTGAGGAATTGAAGAAGAGGTTGACGTCTGCTTCTATTTTGACGTTGCCATTAGGGTCTGGAGGTTTCACTATTTTTAGTGATGCATTTGGGAAAGGTTTCGGTTGTGTTCTTCAGTAGAATGGGAATTTTATTGCCTATGCATGTAGATAATTGTGGCCTCATGAGAAGAACTATCACACCCATGATTTGGAGTTGGTAGCAGTCATCTTCGCCCTGAAGTTTTGGAAACACTATTTGTACGGAGAGCGTATGGAGATCTTTACAGACCACAAAATCTTGAAGTACATTTTCACGCAGAAGGAGTTGAACATGAGGCAGCGTCGGTGGTTGGAACTGATGATGGATTTTGATATATCTTTGCAGTATCATCCTGGGAAAGCTAATATAGTTGTCGATGGCTTGAGTAGGTATCTAGTAGCTATGTTCTTGATGAAGGATCGATATTTGTTGGAGGACTTGGAGAGCTTAGGCATTGGAGTGATAGTTCCTGGTTGTGCGATATAGATGTGGGGATTGCAGATACACTCAGATTTGATGGACAGGATTAAGGCAGCCCACTATGAGGATGTATCTCTAAGAAGCATCAGATCTCAGGTGAGAGAAGGATTGGAGGATGAGTTCACCATTGTTGAGGATGGATCTTTGCGTCATGGAGTTAGATTGTGTGTGCCTAGGGGGGCTACGTGAGAAGGTGTTACAGGAAGCGCATCACTCTCAGTATTCCATGCATCCAGGTGCCAACAAGATGTATCGAGATATGCGAGAGAGTGTGTGATGGTATTGTCATGACCCGCACCCGGTATAGGGGCACGAGTGTGTGGGTACGTCCAGCCTATGCCGCAGCATCGGTGGTAGAACGTTGTCTAGGTCACAATGCTATCTAATCATTCTCACACGAGCATCCAACTCCATAAGGAGTCACAGATAGCACAATATAATATGAACAATACTCAATCACATAGCTAAAGCACGATAAGATATCGAAGAAATAAATAAACTAAATTTGCAACACAAGTCTGAAAAGAATAATCTAATTCAACAATAATATCCAAGTCTCAACAAAGTATGCCGGAGACAAATCCGGTACCATAAACTGCTAATAGAAACTAACTAAATAACTTTTGATCCCGGCTAGACCTCTCGGAATCACACCTGGCTACTAGGTCCAAGTCAGCAGCTACTCTCCCTGTGGTCCATAAAATGTCGGACACCAATCCTCTAAGGCGTAGTCTGGAAAAATATTTCCAGTCAGGATAGAGGAAAGTACATCTCTAACAGCAGTTCTATATCAATGATATAAACTATGTAGCAGTAAATAGATAGAAATATACAAGATGCATATATATATACAAGAGATACACAATAAAGGAAATACTAGAAATACTGTAAATAAATACGGGAAGGAACAATATGTCAATGAACAAGAATACTATGACTAAGTGTGTGAGTACAAGATTTAACATGTGACCGGCTTGGAAACTTGTACACGAGTACGGGCCTGGCTAGTCATACGTGCGGTGTATGACCAACACTAACATGAGAACAAGACTTGTACATGAAGGGTATGGTCACATATCTACACTAAAATACTCCCTACCTTCGACTGGTATAGTAGATCCAACCATGGTACGCTATGGCATGGGATTCTCTAAGAAGGTATCAAGTCTCCTCGAGAATCAGGGTCTGTACATGCACAAGATAACCAATGAAACAAGACTTGTACACGATACACCATATACAAGGAATAACATCTCACGATGAGATCCGGATATACCAATCCGTGTAACCATCGTGTCAAGAAATATGAATATTTACACTAAATACAATGAACATAGAGGATATCATAGATAAGAAACTATCAGAGAATGTACTCGCCGGTGGTCCTTTGCTGGTATGAATCAGAATCCAAGTCACAGTCCAAATAGCCTATGTATTACAATATTACCATGTCAAAAGATAATTTATTTTAATTTATTTAATTCTAGAATAATTACTGTAAAATTCTATTTTAATCTTATTATTCTGATTTTTAGGTTAATTCCTAAATTTTGTCCAAAGGAACTGAATTTTATCAACTCGAGACTCATGACACGCAAATCGAGACGATCTGTTGACCAAAGAGTCAACCGACACAAACTTAACTTTCATGCATGATTTCCTGTACATTTCAGCGTCAAAAATATGCTAGAATTTATGGCTCGTCCGAATTCAAATTCGTTTGGAAATTATTGCACATACAAATTTTGTATTGTGCAACGGTGGTTAATTTCTAACCTAGAAGTTCTACAAAATTAACAGTATATAAATAATTCGAATTAAATTCTGGCAAAAATATATGTCAATGATATCATCATTAGCTTTCCGAAACATTAAACGGTTCATGATTCTGTTTCCTAGTTATCCCAATATCACAAAAACACCGAGACACATCTATTTTCGGATAAGTTGTGCTCTACGAATTTCCCAGAATTTAATACTCATAATTTCATAAAACAATTTATATATTCAGAAATCTAACCTGAATATGGTTCTAATGCAAGAAATTGGGCCTCGTTTGGAGTCCGGAGCTATGCGCAATGGCTTCTGGAATATGGAGGAACCCTAGATGACAATTCTCCAAAATTCGGCTCAAATAAAAGCCTAGAAATTAATAACCTAACTATTATATATATAGGGGAGAGAGGGAAGCCGTGGCTCAAAGGAGTGCCACGTGGCAGCCATCTGACGCTTCCTGCTCAGATGAACGGTCAGTGTTCGATGCGGCTCGGCTCAGCTTAGTCCGACTCGGACTAGGACGCGGCTCGGCTCGGCTCTACTCGGCTCGGCTCGCGGTCGGCTCGGCTACACCCACACCTATCCCGCGGTCACTGACAGGCGGACCCCGCCCAGTTGGCTGCGGGAGGCCGACGGGTGGGCCCCAGTTAGCTGACTGGGCATAAATAATTACTTTTTGGGTTTTTATTTTCAGAAAATAGTTTTTAATTCAGTTTTCCCTAATTAACTCAAAATAAATGCTAAAATTAATCAAAAAATTCCCAGAAAATTTTAGAAAATATATTTAATTATTTAGAACCTAAAATAAAAGTTTGGGTTATTTTTAATTATGTTTGATCCTAAAATAAATTCTTAAAAGTCCTAGAAAATTAGGGTTACTAGTTTTTAATTAACCAAAAATTATGAAAAAATCCCACTAGCCCCAACTTAACCTAAAAACCACATTTAAGCTAGAATTTCAGGATATAGAGGTTACAGGTTTGGCATGAAGAGAAAAGTGGCACAGTTTGTATCCACATGCTTACTATGCTAGCAGGTGAAAGCCGAGAGGCAGAGGACAGGAGGTTTACTTCAGCCATTACCCATTCCAGAGTGAAAGTGGGAGCACATTACTATGGATTTTGTGTTCGGACTTTCACGATCTCCAGGAGGAAAAGACGCGATTTGGGTCATCGTTGATAGGTTGACCAAGTCGGCCTACTTTTTGCCTTTTAAAGTTGGTTTGTCTACGGAGAAGCTGGCAGAGATGTATATGAGGCAGATCATCAGGATACATGAAATTCTTGTTAGCATAGTCTCGAATCGGGATAGTCATTTTACTTCTTATTTTTGGAGGAGTTTGTAGGCAAGTTTGGGCACTCATCTCAAGTTCAGTACTACATATCATCCCCAAACAGATGGGCAGTCAGAGAGGACTATTCAGAATCTCGAGGATATATTGCACACTTGTGTACTAAATTTTGGGGGTTCTTGGGAGGACCCTCTCCATTTGGTAGACTTTACTTACAACAACAACTACCAAGCTAGTATAGAGATGTCACCTTTTGAAGCTTTGTACGGTCGGAGATGTCGTACTCCCTTGTCATGGGAAGATATTGGAGAGAGAGTTTTGCTTGGGCTAGAGATGGTTGTAGATGCAGCGTAGAAGGTTCAGCTGATCAGAGACAAACTTAGAGTGGCGTAGGACAGACAACGGCATTGGGCCGATAACCACCAGAGACCTTTGGAGTTTAAGGTATAGTTTTTGATTTTTGTTTTGTGCTTGTTATTGGTTGTTTGTTATAGTTAATTTATTAAGGTGGTATTTTTGTTCTAGGTGGGTGGTTTGGTATTTCTAATGATTTTTTTGACACGAGGCACAATTCGCTTCGGTGGAGGCGGAAAGCTTAGTCCGTGATTCATCGGACCTTTCACTATTCTAGAAAGGGTTGGTGTAGTTGCTTATAGACTAGACTTGCTACCTGCATTGGAGGGTGTGCACAATATATTTTACGTGTCGCAGTTGAGACGGTACGTGGCAGATCCTAGTCATATATTGGATCACTCGGAGATGGAGGTGGGCCCTACTCTTAGCTATCCAGAGTAGCCAGTTGAGATTCTGGATCAGAGAGAGAAGGTGCTGAGGAACCAGGCTATTCCTTTGGTATGCGTCGCATGGAGGCATCACTCTCCAGGGGAATCTACCTGGGAGAGAGAGGATGAAATGCGAGAGCGTTATCCATATTTGTTTGTGCCTTGAGGTATGTTCTTTCATAGTTAAGTTCTGTTCTTTTGTTATGTTCTATTATTTTCTTGGGGTAGTTTTCGTCTTTGAATTTTGAGGACAAAATTATTTTAAGGACGGTAGACTTGTCATTAGCACATTTTCTAGAAAAGGGTATTTTAGTCATTTTATAATTTATTAAATATTGTGCATGTTAAATAATTATTTGTTATTTTATTTAGTTGTTGTTAGATGTTAGTTATTTATTTTGGACTTGTGTTAGTGGACCTAACTAGTTTAGTTAGACTCATAGTCCAACATGTATTAATTGTTAGATTTGAGCCCAACTAGAAAGCCCATTGATTAGGAGGATGATTAATTTAATTAAACTATTAGACTATATTCCCTCCTTAATTATTTCTTTATGAGAGGCCCCAAGGGGTATAATGGACATTACATAGTGACTTAAGGAAGGGTTACGGGGGCCGGCCTATTAAAAAAGAGGGAGAAAGTTTCTCTCTCCTCTTTTTATTTGAAAAATAATCTAGAATTTCCCTCAACCAAATTCCTACATTCCCACATTATTTTCCTACCAAATTTCATCCTAATTCCTTCCTAAATCACCATTAGAGGCTAGTGGAGCAAGAATATAGAAGGAGAAAGTAAGGATCTACAAAGAGGAGCAAGGGTCTACAAGTTGGAGGCCAATTTTATCACATTTGGAGGTTTCATTGGGAATCCATCTCCCAATAGGTACAATTCTATTTTTTTCCTTAATTTAGGTTCTAAATCTAAGATTTAACTATGAGAATTCAATCCATATGCATAGGCTACCCATAGAATTTGGTTTTGTGTTCATAGGAGGCCTATTGAGAAAGTTATGGTATTTTTATGTCAATTTTGGGGAAATTCCGGGATTGACAATTGTTGTGTGTGTTAATTGGTCCTATAGATCAATTTGGAATATGCTTGTGTATTTGGGGCTAGTATCGTATCCATAATTGGGTACGTATAGGTCGTATCCCAATAATTTGGTGATACGTGTTCATTTGGGGTTTTTCTTCTTACACGGGACTTTGTGCATGTCATATTTTGACATGGACATATAGATTTGTGTTTGAATCTTCGTATTGTTCATAAATAATATATTAGACTTGCTCGTGTGCTTCGGGATACGTTTGGATATATGGGGGACTCGTGTCGCAAGCGTATCCTAGATATAGTGGGATACGGGTGTGATGCACTCCACGTGTTTGTGCTTTTATTTCTAGATCTATTTTTCATTGTTCTTAGATAATTATATGCATGTATATATATATATATATATATATATATATATATATATATATATATATATATATATATTGTTATGTATATATATATTTAGGTGTTAGTGTATCATATATCTATGTACCTATTTGTTATGTATATATGGAGCTATATTTCTATATGTGTAATAGCTATTAATTATAATAGTGTGTATATATATATATATATATATATATATATATATATATAGTAGTGTATTTATATAAGTTATGTGTATATATATATATATATATGTTATATATATATACTTGTATGTTATGTTTTATATATATATATATAACATATATATATATACACATAACTTATATAAATACACTACTATATATATATATATATATATATATATATATATATATATATGTATATATATATGTGTGTGTGTGTGTGTGTGTGTGTGTGTGTGTGTGTGTGTGTACATATTAGTGATATTATATTTATGTTACTATATATATGGGTATGCTATACTATAGGTATTCTTGTGGATATGTATATAGAGGGGTATGTATATATATATATAGTGGTAATTATATATATATAAGTATATATATTTATGTGATATATATATAAGAGTGAGAGAGGGGAGCAGTAACTATAGTGACAACATTAGCGACAGCAGCACATCAGCAGCAACAACATATTTAGTGACAGCAGCAGCAGCCGCAATAGCCACAGTAGCAGCATATAACAACAGCAGCAGCAGCTTCATTAGAGACAGTAGCAGCAATTGCAATGGCAGCAGCTTCAGCAACAACAACAACAGCAGATTCAGCGACAATAGCAGCAGCAGCATTGGCGACAGCATCATTAACCGTAGCAATAGCAACAGCAGCAGTATACAGCAGCAACAGTAGCTTTAGCGACGGGCAGCAGTGACTTTTTGCGACAATTCTGCGGCTATATATATATAGTTATGTATTAATTAAATAATATATATTTATATATATTTATATATATATATATATATATATATATTATTATTGTATGTATATATATTCCTATTTGGTATTTATGTTTTAGTATACTATAAATGTAATAATTAGTTGTTAGCATATAGTTATTAATGGGTAGTTAGTATAAATAAAGCTTTGGCAATTACCTTGAGATACCAAGGTAAGAATCTAGGTATTTTAGGATAACCAAGGTATCGGGTTTGGGTATCAAGATGGAGGTTTAGTGTTGTGATACTAAGTTGGTTCAAAACCAAGGTATCTATTTAATGTTTATAATTAGGATTTTAATATTGTTTGATATATGTATATGTGATATATATCTATTATTTGCGTATCCTGAGATACGGTATCCTAGTATCCTAAGATATAGCTTGTATGACCTAGATTCATAGTATTTGAACCCAATATCATTGAGATAGACTCATGCAACCTAAAAATAGGTAGTTTGGCATAGTTTGACCGGTTTGACTTAGAGTTGACCTAGTTTGATTTTTGACTTAGAAATGGCTTGTTGACCTAGATGTTGACTGGTTTAACTTATTTTCTTTCTGAAATCTTGTATTGATGTTATATTCCATATCTAGGTCTTCGAGGCACCGTATCAGACATCTGTGAGACTATTCATTGGACTTCAGGCGAGTACATTCTCTGATAGTTTCTCATTTATGATATCCTCTATGTTCATTGTATTTAGTGTAGATATCCATATTTTCTTGACACGATAGTTACACGGATTGGTATATCCGGATCTCGTCATGAGATATTATTTCTTGGCATATGGTGTATCTTATGCAAGCTTTGTTTCATTGATTATCTTGTACATATAAAGACATTGATTCTCGGGAAGACTAGCTATCTTCTTGGGGAATCTCGTGCCATAGTGTACCATAGTTGGATCTACTATACCAGTCGGGGGTGGAGAGTATTTTAGTGTAGATATGTGATCATACCCTCGTTTTGCAAGTATTATTTTCTTATGAGTGTTGGTCATACACCGCACGTATGACTAACCAGGCGATTATTCCTGTGCAAGTTTCCAAGCCGATCATATGTTAAAGCTAGTGCTCACTCACTTAGTCATTAGTATTCTTGTTCATTGTCATATTGTTCATTCTTGAATTTATTTCCAGTATTTCTTTTATTGTATATCTCTTGTATCTATTATTGCATCTTGTATATTTACATCTATTTACTGTTATATAGTTTTTATCATTGATTAGAACAGCTTTTAGAGATGTACTCTGCTCCTCTCCTAACTGGAGATATTTTTCCCAGATGACTCTGAGAAGTGTTACCCTACACATTATGGAGCTCAGGATGTTTTTGGTTTAGAGTCAGAGACCCTAGCTCAGGAGGGACTTATCCTAACTGAGACAGATGACCTGAGATTAGTAGCTTCTTAGTATTCCTTGTACTGGATTTATCTCCATCTTATTTGTTAGTATTCTTTCTGAGTCATTGATGTTATTATTTTAGACTCATCAGTTATATATGACTATTCTATTCTTTATCATATTCGTGCACTTTTCCATCTTAGACCTGTGATTGAGTATATTTGTTATTGTTGCTGGTTTATTATATTGCTAGATAGATTACCTAAACAGCGTTCAACCGCCAATTCTGCGGCGTAGACTGGACGTTGTTCCCAACTTGCATCCCTACATCGGGTGCGGTTCGTGACACTTTTCTAGATATTTCAATTTTGTAAATACGTTAAAAAGAATTGCTTTAACTGTTCTCCTTATTATCACAGTACTTTTAGAGGTGAGGTAAAAATGGAGAGACCTAATATTAATGAAGATTTTGCTAGAGAGGTTGATAGAAAATTTCCAACATGTTTCCATAATTATGTACGGATCATAAAGATTAAGCATTCTAAATTTTGCATTCAGACCAATCTTTGTCTAATGTCTATATGGTACATAATGTTTCATATTTTTCTTTATGGTACAGACTTACAGAATGAACGACTTCGAGCATTAGCTATCGGACCAACCAAGAGGGCAAAGTGTTGGAATGTATACACCATCAATGGTTTCAAATTTAGAACCACGGATAAGTCTATTAATCAATCATTTGTCGATGAGGAGTCTAATTATACAAAGAATTTTGGATTATGTGTGAGGGATTCAGTCTACAATGTCAATCCAGAATTCGACTATTATGGTATACTAAGAGATGTCGTAGAGCTGGATTACTCTTATGAGACAAAAAATTTGTTGTTTAAATGTGATTGGTTAGACACAACACTCAAAAAAGGATAGAAAATTGACAAACAGTTTGGGTTTGTTGATATAAAATATAGAAAAAGATATATAGGTTTTGAACCATTTGTGTTGGCTAGTCAAATGGTTCAAGTGTATTATACGAGCTATCCTAGTCGACGACGCAATAATAAAGATTGGTGCGCTGTATGAAAAACTAAAGCTAGAAACACTTATAATATTGAGGATCTAGCATACTAAGAGGATGAGGTGGTTATGTCTCAACTTGCATATATGAGTTCGACCGATGTTGATGGTATGGGGGTTGACGTTACCGTAGAGGATGATAGAGTTGACGTAGAGATTGATATAGAAGATTTACCTCATATAGTGGAGAACTTTGATATGGAGGTATCGATCGATGAACAAGAATTGAAAGATGAAGGTGATAGTGATAGAGATATTAGAAGTAAAAATAAAAATGAACAAGTAGAAGATGAAGATGATTCAGAAAATAATTCGGAAGACGATGACGATTAGGAAGATGAAGAAGATTAGTACGTACATACATATGCATTAGCTTAGATATTTATTTAATTATTTTATGACACAATTATTATTTATTTTATCATCCCACTGATATTTACTTATTTTACCACACCATTACTTATGATTATCTGTTTGATGACACCATTTTTAAATTTTTTATAGATTTACCTATAGTATGGCAGGACGAGGATGAGTATATGACAATTTTAGAGGGGATCATCTTCTCAGCATCCTCCGTCCACTACGTCTGCTACCCCAGATTCTTGCACACGACATAAGGACGAGTTTGTAGATGTAGTGGATGATTTATTTTTGCCATATACTCGTTCTTCAGTTGGAGGAGCTACTCTCTCTCTCGAATTGGCATCAGCTGCTACCCCCTATTCTACTCCAACAACTACTGGCACTACGACACCAGCTACTCCACCGGTTCCTCCCATAGGAGCAAATCTATTTCTAGGCCTTCTTATGGACAACGGAGTATATGTCCGTCGTCTAGGATTTATAGACCCCCTACTCTAGTATAGTGGCCAGCCAATATCTGTCGTCCCGAGCTATGGGCCGATGGAGCGACGTAAGCATTTATTTATCAATTCACACATTTATTTTATATTTTTTAATCTAATTATATATTGTCTACCTATTTCAGATTATTCTCGATCAAGGCTGGGAATTATCTGGGGGAGATCATGCGGGGCTACTTTGATGGCCCTTATAACAACTTTAGTGACATCCCGCTCGATCGACGATTCACTTGGCTGAAGAAGCTCGGGGTAAGTATATAAATTTTATTTATAATAATATATAATTTTTTGATTATAATGATAAAAAATATTTTTCTAATTTATAGAGGTTGTACTGGTAGCCTTATCATTGAGATAGTGACATCCGAAAGTGCTACTGTCACTACCATATTTTTTAGGAAATAGTATTTTAGTCTTTTCATAATTAATTAAATATTGTGCATATTGTATATTTATTTATTATATTATTTAATTATTGTTAGATGTTAGTTTATTGTTTTGGACTCGTATTAGTGGACCTCACTAGTTTAGATTAGATCCATGGACCAATATTTAATTTTAGTTAGAATTGAGCCCAATAAGAAGCCCAATAATTAGTAAGATGATTAATTAAGTTAAACCAATTAGACTAGAACCTTCTCTCCTTAATTATTTCTTCATGAGAAGCCCCAAGACGTATTCTAAATATTTCATAGTAGCTTGGGGAGGGGAAAATGTGGCCGGCCTATATTTAAAGGGAGGAAAATTTCTCTCTTCATTTTTTATTTTCAATCTAGATCTAGAATTTTCTCTTCCAAATTTTTTTATTCCTACATCAAAATCTAGCCAAATTTCTTTCTAATTTCTTTCCTAGTCATCATTGGAGGTTATTAGAGTAAGGATCTATAAGGAGAAAGCAAGAATCTATAAGGAGGAGCAAATATCTACAAGTTGGAGGCTATTTTTACTCAATTTGGAGGTTTCATTGGAAATCTATCTTCCAATAGATATAATTCAGTTTTCTCCCTCTAATTAAACTCTAAATCTGTATTTTAATCATTAGTAACCATCCCATATGATAAGGCTATCCATAGGAATTGGAATTAGGTTCATAGGAGGCCTATGAAAAAAGTTATGTGGTATTTTGTGTCAATTTTGGGAGAATTTCGAGATTGACACATCTTGTATTTGTCAATAGGTCAATTAGATCAAATTGAGATGTGTTTGATTGTGTGTGTCTAGTGTCATGTTCACAATTGGATACTTGTAGGCTGTATCCCAATAATTTAGAGATACGGGTTGATTTGGGGGTTTTCCTCCAACACGGGATTTTGAGCCTGTCACAATTTGACACGAACACGTAGTTGAGTAGCTAACTCTTAGTATTGTTCATAATTATGATTTTAGACTTGTTCATGTCCTTCGAGATATTTTTAGTTGTGTGGTGGAGCCGTATCGCAAGCGTGTCGTAGATCTAATGTAATACGGGTGCGATACACTTCACGTGTTTATTTTTTTGCATTTAATTCAATTTATCTTGATTATAGATATTATAATATTGTAATTATAATTATTATGTGGGATATAAGTATATATATATTTATATGCATGTTCTATAATTTTTGTTGATGTGTTGGTGATCATGGGAGAGTAGGGGTTCATGTGCATCTCAAGTTTGGTGATATATATATATATATATATATATATATATATATATATATATATATATATATATATATGTATAATGATATTATAGTTATATATAAATATATGTGTGTGTGTGTGTGTGAGCTTGAGGGAAGAAGAAACCATGGAAAATAGTGAATAAAATAATAAAAAACATGAAGAAAAGCAAGGGAAAGCAGTGTGGGAGAAGCAGTGAGAAGCATTGAAAAGCAATAGAAAGCAGAAGCCAAGAAGTAGCAGAAGAAGCAGCGGCCATAAGCGGTAGCAGAAGCTGCTGCAGCAAGGAGCAGCAGTGGCAGTAAGCAGCAGCAGCAGCTTTTGAATAAGCTATAGCTTATTGATATGTAAGCCCCCTAATTTTCAGAATTTATAATTTGGATTTTTCACAATTTTTCGTAATATTCTGGGATTTTTTTTCTGTAATTAAAAAATAGGCTTTTGGTAATTAAATAATTTTTAATTTCTGCTAATTAATTTTAAAATATTATGGAAATAATATTTTATGGTGTAAAATGGAAAACCGGACATATGTTAATTTTTCGTGAATTTATTGGACCCCGAAATCATTTTTAAAGCCCCAAAAACCGATGTAGAATCAAACCAAATTAAACCCGTGCCAAACGCCCAACATCCCCAGGAGAGCCGAAGCCAAGCCCAAGGAGAGTTGACCCAGCCCAAATCCTAGGTCAAACCCTAGTCCAATTTCTACATGTATAAATACATGTTTTTCTAGTTTTTCTCCACAAATAAAAAGAAGAAGAAAATAAATTAATAAAAATCCCTAAATCCTAAAACTAACCCTAACCCTGGCCGCTACCACCTTCCCTGACCCCCTCCGGCGAGTCTCCGGCGCCGCCTCTGCCCAGCCGCGTCCACTCCGGTGCCCCTAGCCTCCGCCCGTCACCTTTCCTCTCCTCTCCGCCGCCTCCATAGCCATCTCCCCGCCACTGAGAACCCCCGTCCCCGATCGTCACCACCGCCCGACCTCGGCCCCCTCCGCTCAGCCCGTCGACGAATCCCTGCCTCCTTCCTCCCCTGGCTATGCCCCGTCGTGCCACCGCCTCCCTCACCCGCCCAGCGCCGTGACGCCGCTCCCTCTCCTCCTCCTTCCTCCCCCGACCCAGCACAGCCCGCAGCGTCCTCCGGCTGCCTGCGCCGCCTCCCAGCGCGCCGCCGCACCGACCTCGGTCGCCTCCGCTCCCCGGCCTCCCTCCGGCCAGCCCCGAGCCGCCTCCTCCGGCCAACAGGAGCCAAACCCTAGTTCAGACACGATCCTGGAAACAGTGTCCTTTATTTCGTGTCGGACACGGAAAACTCAGTTTTCTGGAGCCCTGTTCAGGTAACCCGTTATATCTGCTCGTTGACCCGTTTTCGATTCTGTCAGTTGTGACGCGTAGACTGAGTGACCCTCTCGGTGTCCGTGCAACCCGCTCGGTGCATCGCGTCCTGTGGTGGTCGCAAACCGCGATCCAAAAACAGGAAAATCAACACCCTGTTTCACCCCAGAACTGAGTGCGCCCCGCCAAACGGGACGACTTGGTCGCACGCGGTCTTTACTGAAATATGCGCGCTGTTGATACGGACGTGTGGGATTTTGCAGAAGTTGATTCGGATGTGCGTGCACACCGGAATTAACGCGTATCCGACAACATCGTCCCGTATTCGTCTGTTCTGGAACACGCTGTAACTTTGTGTACACACGTCGGACCGAGACGAAACTTGTGCCATCGGACTCGTAGTAATACGCTGGTCCTGTGACCCAAGTTTGGTTCGATTCTGAGAACTTTGACGAAATCGCGTATCGTGGGCCCCACAGGCTCCACTTGACGGTCGATTTTGTGATCGGCTCATAGGAATCCAATTCTGGAAGTTCTGTTGGGTTCGTATCATCGTTCCTGACTTGTTGACACTAAGTTAGAAAAATTTGGAGACCTTTGACCCCGACACGTTTTCCGGTGCAAAGTGGCCCACATGTGGACCCCGCTTTGACCCGAAAATATCATTTTTGTCCTTGTGTCCAAATAGGACTTAAGGACAGACGTTTCTAGCTATTTGATATTTTTTGAGACTGTTGGTGATATTTATTACAGCTTTTGGAGGAGTACCTGCAGGATCTACTGACACAGGGACGATTGTTGGTATTCGAACCCCAGGCAAGTATACCTTGCCAAATCCTGCAGTTTTGCTACTTATTTCCTTGACATATTTATACACTGTCGTGCAAGTATACCTTGCCAAATCCTGCAGTTTTGCTACTTATTTCCTTGACTTATTTATACATTGTCGTGCAAGATACCTTGCCAACTCTTGCACAATATTTGCATGCTTTCCTTTTCAGTTGTTATGTTCTTGTCGTATATAGTTTCTTGATGCATTTTTCATATTGATTATTCCTGCTGCTCTAGTCTTATTTTCTCGGTTTACGTGCATGTACATTATTTGCTCTTTTACATGGATCACTATTTGTTCCATAGACCTATTGTGATGGTATATGTTTACTCTACGCTTCCTTGAGTTGACTTGGTTGGTTACTTTAGTTCCTAGATGATCGTTATTAGGCACTGACTACACTTGAGCATTATCGATTGTGAGTACCCATTGTGCTGCGATAGCGACTTGTTCATTTGACTACCTCATTCGTGAGCTCCCATAGGGCTGCGAAAGAGCCAAACTATAGATTGGGAGTCCCCATTGGCCTACTTTCTATAGGACCGTGATCTTCCATTGAGTTGCGGTTACCCCCATTTGCTTGTAGTCATGTTTGATAGCACCATCGGCACGCCACCATCTTAGATGTAGTGATTTTTCGTGTCTTATTTGCTTTCTTGTGTTTACTTTCTTGTCTATCTTGCACGTTCATTTACTATACTTTTGGCTCGTATTCTTTTGTATCTTGTTACGTCCCTCTGAGGAGCTGGTTTTGTTCTCCAGATTTAGCAGACAAGGAGTACCCACAACTTTACGGATCGACAACAGACGAGGGTACGATAGCAGTTGATGGCCCTGCTTACACTTAGTTACTTTCTAGCATGTTTTAGTTATATTTTCTTGTCTCTATTTTTTTATTTATCGGTAGTGGATTTGTCTCCACCCGACTTAGTATTATTTCTTGCTGGATATTCGACTGTATCTTTACTTTCAGCATTTTTTCCTGTTGCTATTTAGTTCATATACTGTTTTGTTGTGGATGAGATTAGCATAGACTGTGACTTGTATCATTGGACCTACTTATTCTTATATTACAGCTTAAGCATGCCCAGATGGATCCATTAAATTGGGTTTGTCCATCGGTGTGTGCTGCTGGCCATTATCACGCGTTCGGTCCCTCGGTATTTTGGGACTGGGGCGTGACATGGTTTTTGTGGTGGCCCATGCAGGTCAACGACTAAATTATTCGGTTCCAACTTAGGAACCGAGCAAGCCTGCAATAAGAATAGGATAAGTTTTTAGGATCTCATCCACTTGCTTGAAACGTTCTTGATATCTATATCGGATTCAAGTTTAATTCTTAACTTGCGTCTTGCCTTGATTCTTGTGCATCTCTTATAGTTTATTTTGATGCAGAGCAATGGATTCACAAGCACGCGACGAGACTCCCAAAATACCACAAGTTGCAGATGTCACCTATGACGATGACGTGACACCAGTTGGTTGAGGTCAACCAAAAAAACAAAACAGTCAAGATACCTCAAGAGATCGGCAAGACAACATTCCACCTCCGTCGCAGTTCACACCACCACTGGCCGCATTCCCACAAGGGCAAGCTATGGACGGGCAACAGATGTTTTAAATAATCTACGCAATGATGCAAGCTCAACAGCAGATTCAACAAGATACTTTGAGTCGCAGCCTAGCAATTGTACTGGAGCAGGCAAATCTACCAACTCAACGGCAACCGACGGGCTCCATTACCGATTTTTGCCAGCTGAAGCCCCGCACCTTCTCAGGCAAGGAGGAGCCCACAAAAGTTCATGAGTGGATCACCAACACACAACACCAGTTGGAAGCAGCTGAGCTTCCCAGAGAACGTTGGATGACTGCCGTCAGGATGCAGTTGACGGATAATGCACATCACTGGTGGCTATCTGAGGAGACACGGCTCGAACCAGGCCGAGTAACTTGGGAAGAGTTTTCTAGACTCTTTCGGGAGATGTACATTCCGGCTATCGCTCGATCAGAACTTCAGGACAAGTTTAATCGTCTCACTCAAGACAGTATGACCGTATAAGAATACAACGCGGAATTCATTCGTCTAAGTCGCTTCGCCCCAACCTTGATTCCGACCGAAGAAGAGAAGGCTGAGAAGTTCTTCGACGGACTAAATATTGAGCTACAGAAACTAATTAGATCCGTTGCACCTACATCTTACCCGGACGTCCTTGCTGCAGCCCGACGCATGGAGCGCGTCACCAGAAGAGAGACCAGTCTGAAGCGATCGTCCACATCAGCAACAGCCGGAGCACCACAGAAAGAAGTTGCAAAGAGACCTCACATGCACCAGCCACCAGAAGCATCTCCACAGGCACTACCTATCTGTCCATATTGTTGCAGGCGAGGCCATATTGAGGACCAGTGCAGACGCAAAATGAGATTATGTTTAGCTTGCGGATCCAGTCAGCATTTATTGAGGAAGTGCCCTGAGCGTCGAGAAAGAGCCCCAACGGTTACCCAACAAGCTCTACCAGCACCAGGAGGGTATCAACAAAGGCCACCCTTGGCACCTCGAGCAGCACTCTTCCAGCAGGCCCAGCAACAGCAGAGGGCACCACCTCAAGGACGCGGATAAGCTTTCGCGATAACTTTGGAAGACGCGCAGACTCATGGAGTAGCTAATGCGCGTAAGTTTTTATAGTTTTCTGTTTCTAGTATTGCTTTAGTTCGTACCTGTTGGTTATTGACCTTAGCCTTGACCTAGTAATTTTGAACTTGCTAATAACCTAGTATGCTTTTATAATTGATAACTGTAGAGATTGTGTCACGCCCCAGTCAGAAAATACCGTGGGACCAGATACGTGGCAATGGCCAGCAGTACGCACCGATGGACAAACACAAACTATTGGATCCATCAGGGCATACTTAAGCTGTAAATAAAGTCTACGACAATCAGGGCACACTAATCTCATCCACACAAGATGTAAAATATGATCCACAGAATAGATAATGAATGTAAATCATCAGTTAGTCTCACAAAGTACTTCGGGGAACAACCCAAAAAATATCTAGTACAATGGTTCAACCGACCAGAATAAATGACTGAAATAAATAAATAAATACTGAGCATGAAACATGGATGCTCAGGAAAAGTCTTCGGCTAACACCTCATCCTTGGATGACGGTACAGCTCCTGGTTCAGCTCCTGCGGTGGTCCCGTATACCTCGGGATAGATCTCGTCTGCAAATCCTGGGGACATAATCCATATCCAGGTCCTCAGGGGACATAGCAAGGTACAGGAAATAATACAAGCCAGAATATAAACAGTGCAGCAAAATAATGAGATAAATAAGGTAAGTATGTAATGTCTGTATAAAATGCAAGAGAGAATATCAATAGTACTCAGGTTGAAACAACTATAAGCTCTGTGTAGGGGAGCCGGTAGCAGTGGTGTCAAGAGGTGGTCTAGATCAGCGGGATACTGAGTAGCCGGCATAACATAATCAACCTGTAGCCTGTGAAACTATCCAGCAATAGATGGAACAATAAGGGAATACTAAAATAACCAGCTAAGTGATATGCAAGATGAGAGCAGCACTAGAACTCAGGCTGAAGCATACTACCAGCTCTGTGTCGGGGAGCCGGTAGCAGCAGTAATAATGAGTAATGGGCCAAGCTCGAGCTTCAGAGTCTTGTGCCTCACAATAGTAGGGGTGTATATATATGATCAGCCTGTAGTCTGTGTGTCTCTCCCCACCCAATGTAACCACGTATATCATGACCATAACGTCTCATGTCCATATCAGCGGGATCATAACTAATGCACAAGTCATAATGTATCTAGACTATAGTATCTCTATAAGTCCTGTATCCTATACAGAATCACCACGAATATCTCGGGAAGATCCTGTCTCATGAACAGTGTCTAGTGTCCTGGGTCATAGTGTACTTGGTAAGACAAGTACGAGAAGATATAGTGTCACGTATGCCCATCTCTAGATGACAGTACCCAACACCGCGTACGATGTTGGCACCCGACTGATAATCGGACGCTAAGTATGTCACACGGTCCTAGGTTAACCATGCATAGCAATATAATAAAGTAAGAAAATAGGTAACAATACTGCAGAGTTGGCAAGGTACACTTGCCTGATGTTTGAATGTCAACAACTGTCCCTGTAGCAGTGGATCCGGTAGGTGCTACTCCAAAAGCTATAATAAATATCACCAACAGTCTCAGAAGGTATCAAACTGCTAGAAATGCCTGTCCTTACGTCTAATTTGGACACAGGGGCAAAAAGGTCATTTTCGGGCCAAAGCGGGGTCCACTTGTGGGCCACTTTGCACCGAAAAGCGTGCCAGGGTCAAAGGTCTCCAAATTCTGCAAACTAAGTGTCTACAAGTCAGGAACGATGATACGAACCCAACGGAACTTCCAGAATTGGATTCCGATGAGCCGTTCACAAAATCACCCGTCAAGTGGAGCCTATGGGGCCCACGATACGCGATTTTGTCAACGTCCTCAGAATCGGACCAAACTTGGCTCACAGGACCAACGTATTGCTACGAGTCCAATGGTGCAAGTTCCGTCTCAATCCGACGTGTGTACACAAAGTTACAGCATGTTCCAGAAAGGTCGGATACGGGGTATCGTCGGCGGATACGCGTTGACTCCGGTGTGCACGCACATCCGAATCGACTTCTGCGAAATCCCACACGACCGTATCAACGTCGCGCACGGTTTGATAGAGACCGCGTGCGACCAAGTCGTCCCGTTTGGTGGAGCGCACTCAATTCCGGGGTGAAGCGGGGTATTGTTTTTCCTGTTTTTGGATCGCGGTGCACGATCACCACAGGACGCGATGCACCGAGCGAGTTGCACGGGCACCGAGAGGGTAATACAGTCTACACATAGCATCTGACGGAATTGAAAACGGAGTCACGAGGTGAGAGAAAACGATACCTGAACAGGCCCCGTGAATGCTGAATTCCCTTGTGTCCGAGGATCCACTTCCGTATCCTGGTCACTGTTGGTCGACGAGTCGGCTCTACACCCGATCCGTGTCCGGGCTGGGTTTGTGTCCGGAGACAGTGGGATCGGACTCACTGACGGAGGGTGGCTCGGCTTAGGCATCCGGGCTGTTGGTCGGCGTCGGTGGAGTCGACGGGGGAAAAAGTCGAGGGCTGTGGGTTCGATGGGGTGGCGATGGTGATGAGCTGTGCTTAAGGCGAATGGACGGTGGAGATTAGGGCGGCTGAGGCGTCGTCGGTTCTCGGCTAGGGCGGTGATGGTGGAGATGGTGAGGGTGCTGGGCTCTGCGGTGAAGGGGGTGATTGCTGGAGGGACGGCGGAGTCGAGGTGGTGATGGTCGGGCGGTTGGAGAGTCTGCGGGCGGTGGTCGACGACTGGGGGGACGGGTAGGACAAGGAGATGACGTCGGCTGCCTAGGGTTCAGGCGAGGGGAAATCGTCGACTGCGGCGGAGATAGAAATTAGGGTTTAGCGGCGGAGGGCACGGACGTCGAGGGTTTATATATAAGGGTGAACAGTAAATCCGGTTGGGGGATCCGACTAGGGTTTCAATACGGGTTTCGGGTCCGGGTCGGGTTTGACTCGGATCCGACCCGACCCGACCCGTTATGACTGGGCTTGGTTTGGTTCAGCGGTTTGTTTGGTTTAAATTGGTCTGGTTGGGTTCGGTTCACATCTGCAATAGTTTTTAAGGCTTAAAACTCGCTTTCGGAGTCCAAATAATTCACCGAAAAATACCACATGACCGGTGTTCCATTTTACACCCTAAAATATTATTTCCATAATATTTTAACACCAGTTAGCCATACTTAAAATTCTTTAAATCACAATCACCTTTGCTTTAACTTCCAGAAAATACCAAAAATTCGTAATAACTCATTTTGAAAAAATTATTTAAAAAAAAATCAGGGTGTTTACAATCTTCCCTCCTTAAAAGGATTGCGTCCTCGCAATCAAAGAATAAGCTGCCAAAAGAATGAATTTTGGAATTATAAGGTTGCTTAGCTTACAACTGTCTCCTCAAACAAGTGGGGGTATCGCTGGCGCATACTATCTTCTCGTTTTCAAGTCGATTCTCCAGGAGAATAATGTTTCTATGCTACACGAACCAGTCTGATTGTCTGTCCCCGCAATGTCTTCTCGCTGACGTCGAGGATGCCTACTGGTTGTTCTTCATATCTCAAGCTTGGGCCTACTGCGATTTCTGAATGATCGACTACGTGACTTGGGTCGGTCACGTACCTGCGCAGTTGTGAGACGTAGAATACGTCATGCACTCCCTCTAAGGACGGAGGTAATACAAGACGATAAGCCACCTCACCAACGCGTTCTAGAATGTCAAATGGCCCAATATACCTTGGGCTCAACTTGCCCCTGCTTCCGAATCTGATAGTACCACGAGTGGACAAAATCCTTAAGAACACATGCTCACCTTCTTTAAACTCCAGGGGACGTCTGTGCGTATCTGCCCAATGTTTCTGTCTATCCTAAGCTGCTCGAAGATGATCCTGAATCTGTTTTACCTTTTCTACTGTCTGCGTTACCAATTCTGGACCCAGTATTTGACGTTCACCAACGTCACTCCAACATATAGGCGATCTGCACTTCCTTCCGTATAAAGCTTCAAATGGTGCCATCTGGATGCTGGCCTGATAACTGTTGTTGTAGGAGAACTCTACTAAGTGCAAATGATCTTCCCAAGATCCTCCGAAGTCTAGCATACAAGATCGCAACATGTCCTC
The DNA here is from genome assembly GCA_036927795.1 of Iris macrosiphon. Lineage (NCBI taxonomy): Eukaryota > Viridiplantae > Streptophyta > Magnoliopsida > Asparagales > Iridaceae > Iris > Iris macrosiphon. The sequence goes on along the minus strand of JAYESA010000013.1, from coordinate 72,162,454 downwards.
CAATATCTGAATGGTGCGCTCCGATTGTCCATCTGTCTGTGGGTGGTATGCCGTGCTGAATTTGAGTCTGGTGCCCAGACTCTCTTACATGCTTCTCCAGAAATGAGAGGTAAACCTCGAATCTTGATCCGATACAATACTAACAGGCACTCCATGTAATTTGACGATCTGTCGCATGTACATGTCGGCTAGTACCTCTGTGGACTGTCCAACTCTAACTGGCAAGAAGTGTGCCAATTTAGTGAGTCTATCCACGATAACCCAAACTGCATCTCTTCCGCTGGGGCTCCTTGGAAATCCTGTGACAAAATCTATCGTGATATGCTCCCACTTCCATTCCGGTATAGGAAGCAGCTGTAACATACCTGCAGTCCTCTGTTGTTCGGCCTTTACCTGCTGGCAGACTAAGCATTTGGCCACAAATCTCGCAATCTCTCTTTTCATTCCGTGCCACCAGTAATACTGTCTCAAGTCTCGGTACATCTTGGTTCCTCCTGGGTGAACAGAGTACATAGAGCTATGTGCTTCCGTCATTAACTCATGTCTCAATTCTCCATTTGGAACATACAGGCGATTTCCGAACCTCAATGTCCCGTCTTCGTGAATGCGAAGTCCTGTCTGCATGCCCGCTTCTGTCCTCTCTTTGAGTCTTCGGAATCTAGCATCGGTGGGCAATGCCTCTTTAATCTTCTCCACGAGTGATGACTGAATCTCAAGATTAGCCATCAAGCCATTCTGTCCCGGTAACACAACCTCTATCTGAAGCTCCTGTAGATCCTTCAACAACTCAGGCTGCATTGTCAAGAAATAAGCCGTAGGCTTTCTGCTGAGCGCATCTGCAACGACATTCGCCTTTCCCGGATGATACTGCAGATCGATGTCAAAATCTACCATCAATTCCAGCCAGCGCCTCTGCCTCATGTTAAGTTCCTTCTGAGTATACACATACTTCAGACTTTTGTGATCTGTAAAGATGTCTACTTTCTCCCCATTAAGGTAGTGCCTCCATATCTTCAATGCAAATATAACTGCTGCTAACTCCAGATCATGTGTTGGGTAGTTCTTCTCGTGAACCTTTAACTGTCTCGATGCATAAGCAATGACTTTTCCATGTTGCATCAAAACACATCCTAGTCCACTGCCTGATGCATCAATGTAAACGACAAAACCTCCTGACCCTGAAGGAAGAGTCAAGATAGGTGCTGTTGTTAATCTTCTCTTCAGTTCTTCGAAGGCCTTCTGACAGTCTTCTGTCCATATAAACTCCTGGTCCTTTCGGGTCAGCTTCGTCATCGGTTCTGCAATCCTCGAGAAATTTTCTACAAACCTTCGGTAATATACCGCAAGTCCGAGAAAACTTCTCACCTCTGCAACTGATGTGGGTGTAGGCCAAGTCTCTATAGCCGCAACTTTCTCCGGATCCACTGAAAGTCCTTCTCCTGAGATGATGTGTCCCAAGAAAGGTACTTTGTCCATACAGAACTCACACTTACTAAGTTTGGCATATAACTTCTCTTGTCTCAAGGTCTCTAACACGATCCTGAGATGCTCCTCGTGCTCTTCGTGGTTCTTGGAATATATGAGAATGTCGTCAATGAACACCACCACGAATTTATCCAAGAACTGATGGAAGACTCTGTTCATTAAGCTCATAAATACTGCTGGCGCGTTGGTTAAACAAAACGACATCACCAAGAACTCATAATGTCCATACTTGGTCCAGAATGCAGTCTTCGGGATATCTTCCTTCCTTACTTTGATCTGATGATAGCCGGATCGAAGGTCAATCTTCGAGAATACCCTTGCACCACTCAACTGATCAAATAGATCATCAATACGTGGTAAGGGATACCTGTTCTTGATGGTTACCGCATTTAGTGCCCTATAGTCAATGCATAACCGTACTGTTCCATCCTTCTTTGGCACAAATAATATGGGTGCTCCCCAAGGTGAAACACTGGGCCGAATGAAACCCTTATCCAGAAGATCATCTACCTGTTCTTTCAACTCCACTAACTCTTTAGGTGCTAGCCGATATACTGATGAAGTGATAGGCTCTGCTCCTGGAGTCAAGTCTATAGTGAATTCTATTTCCCGATCAGGCGGTAAACCTGGAAGATCATCGGGAAATACATCCACAAATTCTGATATGACTCTTGGGTAACCTGTCTCCTCTTCTACAGATAGTACCCTAAGAGTAGGCTGAACTCCTTGCTCTACTGCTCCTCAAAGAAACTCGAATTCCGGATGCCCTGGTGGTCTAAATATAACCCGCCCAAGTCGGCAATCAAGAGTCACATAGTACTGACTTAACCAGTCCATACCAAGTACGACATTATAATCCGGCATAGAAAAGATCAGGAATTGAGCTCACATTTCTCTGCCACAAACTACTACAGAACATGATCGACAGACGTCACTAACCGGAATAATTCCACCTCCCGTAAGAATTCTCTTCATCTTCGGAAGGGGTGCGGTAGCTACTCTATGGGTGGCTACAAAGCTAGCTGCTATAAATGAATGCGAGGCTCCAGAATCAAATAATGCTACAGCTGGTAATGAAGCTACTAAAATAGTACCTGTGATGACCTTGCCTGCTGTAGCCTCCTCCACAACAGCTAAAGTGAATGCCTGGCCTCGTCCCTGAGCTTGGCCTCTCTGCTGCTGAGCTTGCTGAAAGAGAGCTGCCTGTGGTGCCAGGGGTGGTCTCTGCTGGTTCTCTCCTGGGGCTGGTGGTCTGACTCCACCAACTCCTGTCTGCTGTGCTCCTACTGCTGGGTAAACTGGTCGCGGTGCAGGCAAAGCTAATCTCGGTGCTCCCTCTCTGCGCTAGGTGCACTCTCTGGTCTGATGCTGGTTGGAACCGCAAGCTAGGCAGAGTCCCAACTTGCGTCTGCATTCTCTTTCAATGTGACCTATCTTGCCGTAGTGGTGACAAGTAGGGAGAGATATGGCCCTGTGTGTTGTCCTCTCTGGCATACTCCTCTGGGTCCATTTTGCAGAATCCCCATGTGCTGTTCTGGATGGTGCTGAGGTGATAGGCCTCTTCAGGTTCGACTCCCTTCTAGTGACGCGCTCCATGCGTCGTGCTGCTGCGAGAACGTCGGTATAAGATATAGGTGCGACCGATCCAATCAATCTCTGAAGCTCGAACTTCAGTCCGTCAAAGAATTTCTCAGCTTTCTCTTCCTCTGTCGCAATCAAGGTTGGGGCAAAGCGACTGAGGCGAATGAATTCCGCGTTGTATTCTTCCACTGTCATACTGCCTTGGATAAGGCGGTGGAACTTGTCTCTGAGCTCTGACCGTGCTACTGCGGGAATGTACATCTCTTTGAAGAGTCTGGAGAACTCTTCCCAGGTGACTCGGTCCTGCCCGAGCCTCATCTCCTCTGCTAACCACCAGTGATGTGCATTCTCTGTTAACTGCATTCTGACTGCAGTCATCCACTTCTCTCTAGGAAGTTCAGCGGCTTCCAACTGATGCTGAATGTTTGTGAGCCATTCATGAACTTCTGTTGGTCCCCCTTTACCAGAAAAGGTACGAGGCTTGAGTTGACGGAAGTCGGTGATAGATCCCGTCGCTGACCTCCTTGCTGGTGGATTTGCCTGCTCCAATGCGGATACCAGGCTGGTTCTCAGATACTCTGCCTCCTGGCGATGGGCTTCTTGCTGAATCTGTTGTTGTGCTTGCATCATAGCATACGTCATCTGGAACATCTGTTGCCCATCCATGGCTTGTCCTGGCGGGAAAGCTGGCATCCGGAAAGTGAACTGTGGTGGAGGTGGGATATCATCTCTCCGGAACCTTGGATTAGGCTGACCGGTTTGATCGCTCTGCGATGCTTGTCCTCCATTCCCTGGGGTCACTCTGTCTAAATAAGTAACCACAGCGTCGTGTGGCGTATCCAATGGAATCTCGTCTCCGTTCCTGGGATCCATTTCTCTCTGCAATCAAAAGATAAACTATAAGAACGCACAGAGGAATCAATACAGGATGCAAATCAAGTAACAATTTTGAGTTCGATATAGAGTTCATCAATGGGTTAAATAATGGATGAGATCCTATATTCTATCTTATCCTTAGGGCAGGCTGGTTCAGTCCCTAAGTTGAAACCGAACAATTTAGTCGTAGACCTGCATGGGCCACCCCAAAAATCATGTCACGCCCCACTCCCAAAATACCGTGGAACCAGATACGTGGCAATGGCCAGCAATACGCACCGATGGATAAACCCAAACTATTGGATCCATCAGGGCATACTTAAGCTGTAAATAAAGTCTACGACAATCAGGGCACACTAATCTCTTCCACACAAGATATAAAATATGATCCACAGAATCGATAATGAATGTAAATCATCAGTTAGTCTCACAAAGTATTTCGGGGAACAACCCGAAAAATATCTAGTACAATGGTTCAACCGACCAGAATAAATGACTGAAATAAATAAATAAATACTGAGCATGAAACATGGATGCTCAAGAAAAGTCTTCGGCTAACACCTCGTCCTCGGATGACGGTACAGCTCCTGGTTCAGCTCCTGCGGTGGTCCCATATACCTCGGGATAGATCTCGTCTGCAAATCCTGGGGACATAATCCATATCCAGGTCCTCAGGGGACATAGCAAGGTACAGGGAATAATACAAGCCAGAATATAAACAGTGCAGCAAAATAATGAGATAAACAAGGTAAGTATGTAACGTCTGTATAAAATGCAAGAGAGAATATCAATAGTACTCAGGTTGAAACAACTATAAGCTCTGTGTAGGGGAGCCGGTAGCAGTGGTGTCAAGAGGTGGTCTAGATCAGTGGGATACTGAATAGCCGGCATAACATAATCAACCTGTAGCCTGTGAAACTATCCAGCAATAGATGAAACAATAAGGGAATACTAAAATAACCAGCTAAGTGATATGCAAGATGAGAGCAGCACTAGAACTCAGGCTGAAGCATACTACCAGCTCTCTGTCGGGGAGCCGGTAGCAGCAGTAATAATGAGTAATGGGCCAAGCTCGGGCTTCAGAGTCTTGTGCCTCATAATAGTAGGGGTGTATATATATGATCAGCCTGTAGTCTGTGTATCTCTTCCCACCCAATGTAACCACGCATATCATGACCATAACGTCTCATGTCCATGTCAGCGGGATCATAACTAATGCACAAGTCATAATGTATCTAGACTATAGTATCTCTATAAGTCCTGTATCCTATACAGAATCACCACGAATATCTCGGGAAGATCCTGTCTCATGAACAGTGTCCAGTGTCCTGGGTCATAGTGTACTTGGTAAGACAAGTACGAGAAGATATAGTGTCACGTATGCCCATCTCTAGATGACAGTACCCAACACCGCGTACGATGTTGGCACCCGACTGATAATCGGATGCTAAGTATGTCACACGGTCCTAGGTTAACCATGCACAGCAATATAATGAAGTAAAAAAATAGGTAACAATACTGCAGAGTTGGCAAGGTACACTTGCCTGATGTTTGAATGTCAACAACTGTCCCTGTAGCAGTGGATCCGGTAGGTGCTACTCCAAAAGCTGTAATAAACATCACCAACAGTCTCAAAAGGTATCAAACTGCTAGAAATGCCTGTCCTTACGTCTAATTTGGACACAGGGGCAAAAAGGTCATTTTCGGGCCAAAGCGGGGTCCACTTGTGGGCCACTTTGCACCGAAAAGTGTGCCAGGGTCAAAGGTCTCCAAATTCTGCAAACTCAGTGTCTACAAGTCAGGAACGATGATACGAACCCAACGGAACTTCCAGAATTGGATTCCGATGAGCCGTTCACAAAATCACCCGTCAAGTGGAGCCTGTGGGGCCCACGATACGCGATTTTGTCAACGTCCTCAGAATCGGACCAAACTTGGCTCACAGGACCAACGTATTGCTACGAGTCTGATGGCGCAAGTTTCGTCTCAATCCGACGTGTGTACACAAAGTTACAGAGTATTCCAGAAAGGTCGGATACGGGGTGTCGTCGGCGGATACGCGTTGACTCCGGTGTGCACGCACATCCGAATCGACTTCTGTGAAATCCTACACGACCGTATCAACGTCGCGCACGGTTTGGTAGAGACCACGTGCGACCAAGTCGTCCCGTTTGGCGGGGCGCACTCAATTTCGGGGTGAAGCGGGGTATTATTTTTCCTGTTTTTGGATCGCGGTGTACGATCACCACAGGACGCGATGCACCGAGCGAGTTGCACGGGCACCGAGAGGGTTATACATTCTACACATAGCATCTGACGGAATTGAAAACGGAGTCACGAGGTGGGAGAAAACGATACCTGAATAGGCCCCGTGAATGCTGAATTCCCTTGTGTCCGAGGATCAACTTCCGTGTCCTGGTCACTGTTGGTCGACGAGTCGGCTCTACACCCGATCCGTGTTCGGGCTGGGTTTGTGTCCGGAGACAGTGGGATCGGACTCACTGACGGAGGGCGGGTCGGCTTAGCCGTCCGGGCTGTTGGTCGGCGTCGGTGGAGTCGACGGGGGAAAAAGTTGAGGGCTGTGGGTTCGATGGGGTGGCGATGGTGATGACTGTGCTTAAGGCGGATGGACGATGGAGATTAGGGCGGCTGAGGCATCGTCGGTTCTCGGCTAGGGCGATGATGGTGGAGATGGTGAGGGTGCTGGGCTCTGCGGTGAAGGGGGTGATTGCTGGAGGGACGGCGGAGTCGAGGTGGTGATGGTCGGGCGGTTGGAGAGTCTGCGGGCGGTGGTCGACGACTGGTGGGACGGGTAGGACAAAGAGAAGACGTCGGCTGCCTACGGTTCAGGCGAGGGGAAATCGTCGACTGCGACGGAGATGGAAATTAGGGTTTAGCGGCGGAGGGCACGGACGTCGAGGGTTTATATATAAGGGTGAACAGTAAATCCGGTTGGGGGATCCGACTAGGGTTTCAATACGGGTTTCGGGTCCGGGTCGGGTTTGACTCGGATCCGACCAGACCCAACCCGTTATGACTGGGCTTGGTTTGGTTCAGCGGTTTGTTTGGTTTAAATTGGTCTGGTTGGGTTCGGTTCACATCTCCAATAGTTTTTAAGGCTTAAAACTCGCTTCCGGAGTCCAAATAATTCACCGAAAAATACCACATGACCGGTGTTCCATTTTACACCCTAAAATATTATTTCCATAATATTTTAACACCAGTTAGCCATACTTAAAATTTATTAAATCACAATCACCTTTGCTTTAACTTCCAGAAAATACCAAAAATTCGTAATAACTCATTTTGAAAAAATTATTTTAAAAAAAATCAGGGTGTTTACAGATTGTAAAGTCATTTGTTATTGTGCTTATTTTGTGTTGTTTTATGAACTTGAATTAAGTTGTACCTCCTTTCATCATCATTTAGCATACTTATATTTGTTGTACTCCCTTGACTTATGCTGCTAATATAGCCTAGTTTTGCAAGCTTATCCTTTTATCGAGCTTGTTCATGACATATGTATTATTGGGTCGACACACTAATACAATTGTCTATTCAGAATCAGTGTATTATGGCCTGATCAACCTTAGTGCATTTTGGTTTGCTTTTCGTACGACTACTTCACGTGGATTAAGATATACAGTTGACTAGTATACTTGCCCTCTAGATATGTCTAACCATATCGTATCAGTTACATAACTATACTAATACGAGCATGCGAACAAAGGATTACCAGAATAGGATTTCAATCCACAATTGTCTTGACAAATCCAATTTGAATTCATTAAACGGCTTGATCCTGATACTTCTATTCTATTACCTCACCCTTGAACTCTTTATTATTGATCTTCGTCTTTCCTTATTTTGAAAAAATGAAACATCGTGCTTGGTATAAGTTGATATATAGACAGTACTAGATATACCCCACAGGCCGGTCGCATTGTTGATGACCCTTTTATATATGATTAAGGGAATATCATAGGTGATATGGTTGGTGTTAAGACTTGAGGATTCAATAACATGATTAAATAAGTTGGGGCATAACTTTATTAGATGTATAGCCTTAGATGATAGATGGTAAATTCTAAGTTGGGTAGAGACCGCAATGTCCACTTGAGAGAAATCCTTTAGACTGTAATCAAGTGAGATTGGATAGAGAGAACCCTACCATATTTTAATTTTGAGGACAAAATTTTAATAAGTTGGGTAGATTGTAAGCCCCCTAATTTTCAGAATTTATAATTTAGATTTTTCACAATTTTTCGTAATATTCTGGGATTTTTTTCTGTAATTAAAACCTAGGCTTTTGGTAATTAAATAATTTTTAATTTTTGCTAATTAATATTAAAATATTATGGAAATAATATTTTATGGTGTAAAATGAAAAATCGGACATAGGGTAATTTTCTAGGAATTTATTGGACCCCGGAATCAATTTTAAAGCCCGAAAAACCGATGTAGAATCAAACCGAATTAAACCCGTGCCAAACGCCCAACATCCCCAAAAGAGCCGAAGCCAAGCCCAAGGAGAGTTGACCCAGCCCAAATCTTAGGTCAAACCCTAGTCCAATTTCTGCATGTATAAATACATGTTTTCCTAGTTTTTCTCCACAAATAAAAAGAAGAAGAAAATAAATTAATAAAAATCCCTAAATCCTAAAACTAACCCAAACCCTGGCCGCTACCACCTTCCCTGACCCCCTCCGGCGAGTCTCCAGCGCCGCCTCTGCCCAACCGCGTCCACTCCGGTGCCCCTTGCCTCCGCCCGTCACCTTTCCTCTCCTACCCGCCGCCTCCATAGCCATCTCCCCGCCACTGAGAACCCCCGTCCCCGATCGTCACCACCGCCCGACCTCGGCCCCCTCCGCTCAGCCCGTCGACGAATCCTCGCCTCCTTCCTCCCCTGGCTCTGCCCCGCCGCGCCACCGCCTCCCTCACCCGCCCAGCGTCGCAACGCCGCTCCCTCTCCTCCTCCTTCCTCCCCCGACCCAGCACAGCCCGCAACGTCCTCCGGCCGCTTGCGCCGCCTCCCAGCGCACCGCCGCACCGACCTCGGCCGCCTACGCTCCTCCGGCCTCCCTCCGGCCAGCCCCGAGCTGCCGCCTCCGGCCAACAGAAGCTAAACCCTAGTTCAGACACGATCCTGGACACAGTATCCTTTGTTTCGTGTCGGACACAGAAAACTCGATTTTCTGGAGCCCTGTTCAGGTAACCCGTTATCTCTGCTCGTTGACCCGTTTTCAATTCCGTAAGTTGTGACGCATAGACTGTGTGACCCTCTAGGTGCCCATGCAACCCGCTCGGTGCATCACGTCCTGTGGTGATCGCATACCGCGATAAAAAAAAAAGGAAAACCAATGCCCTGTTTTACCCCAAAACTGAGTGCGCCCCGCCAAACGAGACGACTTGGTCGTACGCGGTCTTTACCGAAATGTGCGCGCTATCGATACGCACGTGTGGGATTTCACAAAAGTTGATTCGGATGTGCGTGCACACCGGAATCAACGCGTATCCGACGACATCGTCTCCTATCCGTCAATTCTGGAATACGCTGTAACTTTGTGTACACACGTCAGATCGAGACGAAACTTGCGCCATCGGATTCGTAGCAATACGCTGGTCCTGTGACCCAAGTTTGGTTTGATTCTGAGAACATTGACGAAATTGCGTATCGTGGGCCCCACAGGCTCTACTTGACGGACGATTTTGTGATCGGCTCATCGGAATCCAATTTTGGAAGTTCCGTTGGGTTCGTATCATCGTTCCTGACTTGTTGACACTAAGTTGGACAAATTTGGAGACCTTTGACCCTGACACTTTTTTCGGTGCAAAGTGGCCCACATGTGGACCCCGCTTTGACCCGGAAATGTTATTTTTGCCCTTGTGTCCAAATTGGACTTAAGGACAGGCGTTTCTAGCTATTTGATATTTTTTGAGACTGTTGGTGATATTTATTACAACTTTTGGAGGAGTACCTGCAGGATCTACTAACACAGGGACGATTGTTGGTATTCGAACCCCAGGCAAGTATACCTTGCCAAATCCTACAGTTTTGCTACTTATTTCCTTGACATATTTATACACTGTCGTACAAGTATACCTTGCCAAATCCTGCAGTTTTGCTACTTATTTCCTTGACTTATTTATACATTGTCGTGCAAGATACCTTGCCAACTCTTGCACAATATTTGCATGCTTTCCTTTTCAGTTGTTATGTTCTTGTCGTATATAGTTTCTTGATGCATTTTTCATATTGATTATTCCTGCTGCTCTAGTCCTATTTTCTCGGTTTACGTGCATGTACATTATTTGCTCTTTTTCATGGATCACTATTTGTTCCATAGACATATTATGATGGTATATGTTTACTCTACGCTTCCTTGAGTTGACTCGATTGGTTACTTTAGTTCCTAGATGATCGTTATTAGGCACTGACTATACTTGAGCATTCTCGATTGTGAGTACCCATTGTGCTGCGATAGAGGCTTGTTCATTTGACTACCTCATTCATGAGCTCCCATAGGGCTGCGAAAGAGCCAAACTATAGATTGGGAGTCCCCATTGGCCTACTTTCTATAGGACAGTGATCTCCCATTGAGTTGCGGTTAACCCCATTTGCTTGTAGTCATGTTTGATAGCACCATCGGTACGCCACCATCTTAGATGTAGTGATTTCTCGTGTCTTATTTGCTTTCTTGTGTTTACTTTCTTGTCTATCTTGCATGTTCATTTACTGTACTTTTGGCTCGTATTCTTTTGTATCTTGTTACGTCCCTCTGAGGACCTGGTTTTGTTTTTCAGATTTAGCAGACGAGGAGTACCCACAGCTTTACGGATCGACACCAGACGAGGGTACGATAGCAGTTGATGGCCCTGCTTACACTTAGTTACTTTCTAGCATGTTTTAGTTATATTTCCTTGTCTCTATTTTTTCATTTATCGGTAGTGGATTTGTCTCCACCCGACTTAGTATTATTTCTTGCTGGATATTCGACAGTATCTTTATTTTCAGCATTTATTCCAGTTGCTATTTAGTTCATATATTGTTCTGTTGTGGATGAGATTAGCATAGACTGTGACTTGTATCATTGGACCTACTTATTCTTATATTACAGCTTAAGCATGCCCCGATGGATCCATTAAATTGGGTTTGTCCATCGGTGTGTGCTGCTGGCCATTATCACGCGTTCGGTCCCTCGGTATTCTGGGACTGAGGCGTGACATGATAAGTTGATAAGTTTATATATATATATATATATATATATATATATATATATATATATATATATATATATATATATATATATATATATATATATATATGCATAAGCACTAGTTAATTTTATTTAGTATTATTATAGATTACCTTGAGATACTCCAAGGTAATGAGAGTGAGGTATCTTAGGTACGGGTATTGAATATCCAAAGGGGTATGTTAGTATATAGTTTAGTATTGTATTGCTATAAGTTAAATATACATATTAGTGTATAGTGAGGTGTATGGGTAGTTAGTAATGAGTTAGATATTGAATTACCTTGTGATACCAAGGTAATGTCAAGATATTGGGAGGTAATGTCAAGGTAATAGGTTTTACTCAAGGTATTGAGTTTGCACGTCAAAATGAGTGTGTATGTGGTGTGATACCATTTTTGGTTCAAAGTCAAGGTATCCTCTTAGCATTAGTTTAGCTAGGAGTATTATATATTTTGTCTTGTATATATATTATAATATTTTTATATCTAATAAATTATGTATCTTATGATACGGTATCTTGTTGGTTTCCTAGTATCCTAGTATAGCTAGTATGGCATATTTACATAGTGTATGGATCCAATATCCTAGAGATGGACTCATACAACCTAGAAATATCTAGTTTGACCAAGTTTGACTAGTTTGACCTAGAGTTGACCTAGTTTGACTGTTTTGACTTAGAAATGGCTTTATGACCTAGAAGTTGACTAGTTTAACTTATTTTATTTCCAAAACTTTGTATTGATATAATATTCTATATTTAGGTCTTTGAGGCACCATACCAAATATCTTTGATATTGTTCACCAGATTTCAGACAAGTACATTCTCTGATGGTTTCTTATTTATGATATCCTCTATGTCTCTTGTATTTAGTATAGATATCCTTGATTTCTTGACACGATGGTTACACGGATTAGTATATCCGGATCTCGTCATGAGATGTTATTCCTTAGTATTTATGGTATATTTGTGCAAGCCTTGTTTCCTTGTTCTTCTTGTACATGTACAGATATTGATTCTTGGGGAGACTTGCTACCTACCCAGAGAATCCTGTGTCATAAAGTACCATGGTTGGATCCACTATACCAGTCGGGAGCGGGGAGTATTTAGTGTAGATATGTGATCATACCCACCTTATGCATATCTTGTTCCTTGTGAGTGTTGATCATACACTGCACGTACGATTAACCAGGTCATAATTCTTGTGCAAGTTTCTAAGCCGATCACATGTTAAAGCTGGTACTCACTCACTTAGTAGTAGTATTTCTTGTTCATATTCCTATGATGCTCATTCTTGTATTTATTTCCAATATTCCTTATATTGCATATTTCTTGTATCGGTATATGACATCTTATATATTCATATCTATTTACTGTTACATAGTTTATATCATTTATTAGAACTGCTGTTAGAGATATACTTTGCTCCTTTCCTGACTGGATATATTTTTTGTAGATGACACTGAGGATTGGTACCCCACTAACTATGGGCCTCAGGACATGGTTGGCTTAGAGCCAGAGACCTTGGCTCAGGAGGGTCCCATCCCGACTGAGACAAACGACCCTGGACTCGTAACATAGTAGTTAGATTCTTTTGTACTGGATTTGTCTTAAGCTCAGTTATTAGTATTTCTTTATGTGACTCATTGGATATTATTTTGTTATTTGAGTTGTATTGTCTCTTCTATTCTTTTACCATATTCGTGCGTTGTTCCATCTTATATATCTGTGATTGAGTATTCATATTACATTGGTGGCATATTTATATCTTGATTGTTAGATAGATAGATTTTCCAAACAATATTCTACCGCCGATGCTGCGGCGTAGGTTGGCATTGTTCACTACATGCATCCCTACACCGGGTGCAGATCATGACTCATTTTTAGTAGTATTGAATAATCTCACTATCAAGAATAAATACCCGTTGCTACGGATTAATGACCTGTTCGATTAGTTGAGTGACACTAAGGTGTTTTCCAAGATAGACTTGAGATCAGGCCACTACCAAGTGAAAGTGAAGCCGAAGGACATTCCAAAGACTGCTTTTAGGACTCGGTATGGCCAATATGAGTTTATGGTGATGTTGTTTGGGTTGACTAATGCCCCGACGGTATTTATGAATTTGATGAACAAGGTGTTCCACCAGTACCTTGATAAGTTTGTGGTGGTGTTCATCGATGACATACTTATATACTCGAAGACACTAGAGGAGAACGATGAGCATTTGCAGATTGTGTTAGATGTGCTGAGGAAGGAGAAGCTGTATGAAAAGCTGTCCAAGTATGAATTCTTCCTGGACAAGGTGGAGTTCATAGGACATGTTGTGACTGGTTATGAAATTTTAGTGGATCCGAAGAAGATTGTAGCAGTGGAGTCTTGGAAGACCCCAAGTTCAGTGGCAGAGATCAGAAGTTTCTTGGGTTTGGCAGGCTACTACCGAAAGTTTATGCAAGATTTTTCAAAGATTGCCGAACCGATGACTAGACTCGCCAGGAAGGTTAAAGAGTTTGTTTGGACAGAGGAGTATCAGGTTGCTTTTGAGGAATTGAAGAAGAGGTTGACGTCTGCTCCTGTTTTGATGTTGCCATCAGGGTGTGGAGGTTTCATTATTTATAATGATGCATCAGAAAAAGGTATGGGCTATGTTCTTCAGCAGAATAGAAAAGTGATTGCCTATGCATCCAGGTAATTGTATCCTCATGAGAAGAACTATCCTACCCAGGATTAAGAGTTGGCAACAGTCATATTTGCCCTAAAGTTATGGAAATACTATTTGTACGGAGAGTGTGCGGAGATCTTCACAGACCACAATAGCTTAAAATACGTTTTACTCAGAAGGAGTTAAACATGAGGCAACGTTGGTGGCTGAAACTGATGAAAGATTTTGACATATCTTTGCAGTATCATCCATGGAAAGCCAATTTAGTTGCCGATGCCTTGAGCTGGTATCCGGTAGTTAAATTTTTGACGCAAATCATATTTATTGGAGGACTTGGAGAGCTTGGGTATTGAGGTGATAGTTCTTGGTTTTGCTATGCAGATGTGGGGGTTGCAGATACACTCTGAGTTGATGGACAGGATCAAGGCAGCCTAGTATGAGGATGTATCTCTGAGGAGCATCAGGGCTCAGGTGAGAACATGATTGGAGGATAATTTTACCATTGCTGAGGATAGTTCTTTAAGGCATGGTGTTAGATTATGTATGCCTAGTGGGGAGCTGGAGGTATTACAAAAAGTATATCGCTCTCAGTATTTCATGCATCTAGGTGCCAACAAGATGTATCGGGATATGCGAGAGAGTGTGTGGTGGTATGGCATGAAGTAGGAAGTGGCACAGTTTGTATCCAGATGCTTAGTGTGCCAGTAGATAAAAGCTGAGAGGCAGAGGCTAGGTGGTTTACTTCATCCATTTCCCATTCCAGAGTAGAAGTTGGAGCACATTACTATGGATTTTGTGTCCGGACATCCACGATCTCCATGAGGGAAAGACGTGATTTGGGTCATCGTTGACAGGTTGACCAAGTCGGCCCACTTTTTGTCTTTCAAGGTAGGTTTGTCTACGGAGAAGCTAGCAGAGATGTATATAAGGCAGATCATCAGGATACATGGGGTTCCCGTCAACATAGTCTCGGATCGGGATAGTTGTTTCACTTCTTATTTATGGAGGAGTTTGCAGGCGAGTTTGGACAACCAGCTCAAGTTTAGTACTCATATCAGCCCAGAAGGATGGACAGTCAGAGAGGACTATTCAGATTCTCGAGGATATGTTGCACATCTGTGTACTAGATTTTGGGGGATCTTGGGAGGACCATCTCCATTGGGTAGAGTTTGCTTACAACAACAGCTACCAGGCTAGTATAAAGATGTCACCATTTGAGGCTCTGTACGGTCGGAGATGTCGTACTCCTTTGTCTTGGGACAATGTTAGAGAGAGAGTTTTGCTAGGGCCAGAGATGGTTGTGGATGCAGTAGAGAAGGTTAAGTTGATCAGAGACAGACTTCGAGTGGCGCAGGACAGACAACGGCATTGGGCCGATAGCCACCAGAGACCTTTGGAGTTCGAGGTATAGTTTTATATTTTGTTTTATGCTTGATATTGGTTATTTGTTATAGATTAAGTTCTTAAGGCTGTATTTTGTTCTAGGTTGGTGGTCTGGTATTTCTGAGGATTTCTTCGATACGAGGCACGATTCATTTCGGTGGAGACGGAAAGCTTAGTCCGCGATTCATCAGACCTTTCAGTATTCTTGAGAGGGTCAGTGCAGTTGCTTACAGACTAGACTTGTCAGCTATATTGGAGGGAGTGCATAACGTGTTTTACGTGTCACAGTTGAGATGGTACAGGACGGATCCTAGTCATATTTTGTATCACTCAGAGATAGAGGTGGGCCCTACTCTTAGCTATCCAGAGCAGCCAGTTGAGATTCTGGATCGAAGAAAAAAGTTGTTGAGGAACCAAACTATTTTTTTGGTACACGTCGCATTGAGGAATCACTCTCCGGGGGAGTACCTGGGAGAAAGATGATGAAATGCGAGAGCGTTACCCATATTGGTTTGTGCCGTGAGGTATGTTCTTTTCTAGTTCTGTTTTGTTCGGTTATGTTTTATTTTTCTGGGGGTAGTTTTGTCTTTGAATTTTGAGGACAAAATTATTTTAAGGGGGGTAGACTTGACACTACCATATTTTCTAGGAAAGGATATTTTGGTCTTTTCATAATTAATTAAATATTGTGCATATTGTATATTTATTTAATATATTATTTAATTATTATTAGATGTTAGTTTATTGTTTTGTAGTTGTGTTAGTGGACCTTAATAGTTTAGATTAGATCCATGGACCAAAATTTAATTCTAGTTAGAATTGAGCCCAATAAGAAGCCCAATCATTAGGAGGATGATTAATTAAGTTAAACCAATCAGACTAGAACCTTCCCTCATTAATTATTTTTTCATGAGAAGCCCCAAGGGGTATTCTAGATATTTCTTAGTAGCTTGGGGTGGGGGATATATGGCCGGCCTATATTTAAAGGGAGAAAATTTTCTTTCTCTTCATTTTTTATTTCCAATCTAGATTTAGAATTTTCTCTTCCAAATTTTGTCATTCCCACATCAAATTTTACCTAATTTTATTTCTAATTCCTTTTCTAATCATCATTGGAGGCTATTAGAGCAAGGATCTATAAGTAGGAAGCAATGATCTACATGGAGGAGCAAGAATTTGCAAGTTGGAGGCTCTTTTCACTTAATTTGAAAGTTTATTGAGAATTTATCTCCTAATACATACAATTTAGTTTTTTCCCTCTAATTAGACTCTAAATCTGTGTTTTAATCATTAGAAACCATTCCATATGCTAAGGCTACCCATAGGAATTAGAAATAGGTTCATAGGAGGTCTATGGAGAAAGTTATGTGGTATTTTGTGTCAATTTTGGGGGTTGACACATCTTGTATTTGTCAATAGGTCAATTAGACCAAAGTGACATGTGTTTGATTATGTGTGGCTAGTGTTGTATCCAAAATTGGATACGTATAGGCCGTATCCCGATAATTTGGAGATACATGTTGATTTGGGAGTTTTTCTCCGATACGGGGGTTTGAACACATTATATTTTGACACGGACATGTAGTTTAGTAGCTAGCTCTTAGTATTGTTTATAATTATGATTTTATACTTGCTCGTGTCCTTCGGGATATATTTGGTTGTGTGGTGGAGCCTGGTGGAGCCGTATCGCAAGCATATCATAGAGCTAGTGTGATACGGGTGCAATGTACTTCACGTGTTTGTTTCCTTACATCCAATTCAATTTAGCTTGAATATAGATATTATAATATTATAATTATAATTATTATGTAAGATATATGTATATATATTTATATGTATGTTCTATAATTCTTGTTGATGTGTTGGTGATCATGGGAGAGTAGGGGTTCATGTGCATCTCTAGTATGGTGATATATATATGTATAATAATATTATAGTTATATATATATATATATATATATATATATATATAGGTAGATATATATACATAGAAGAGTAGGGGTTCCTGTGCATCTCTAGTATGGTTTTATGTATATATATATATTGTGTGTGTAAGATATATATATATATGTGTCTGTGTGTGTGTATGTGTGTGTATTTATGTGTGTGAGTTTGAGGGAAGAAGAAATCATGGAAAACAGTTAATAAAACAAAGGAAAACAGGGAGAAAAGCAATGGAAAACAGTGAGAGAGAAGTAGTGAAAAGCAGCAGAAAGCAGAAGCTAAGAAGCAGCAGCAGCGGTAGTAAGCAGTAGCAATAGCTTTTGAATAAGCTGTAGCTTATTGATAAGTTGATAAATTATATATATATATATATATATATATATATATATATATTAGTTAGATTTATTGGTAAGCTAGTAAATTAGTATATATATATATATATATATATATATATATATATATATATATATATATATATATATATATATATATATATATATGCATAAGCACTAGTTAATATTAGTTAGTATTATTTCTAGATTATCTTGAGATACACCAAGGTAATGAGGGTGAGGTATCTTGGGTATGGGTATTGAATATCCGAAGGGGTATGTTAGTATATAGTTTAGTATAGTATTGCTATAAGTTAAATATACATATTAGTGTATAGTGAGGTATATGGGTAGTTAGTAATGAGTTAGATATTGAATTACCTTGTGATACCAAGGTATTGTCAAGGTATTGGGTTGTACTCAAGGTATTGAGTTTGCACGTCAAGATGAGTGTGTAGGTGGTGTGATACCGCTTTTGATTCAAAGCTAAGGTATTCACTTAGCATTAGTTTAGCTTGGAGTATTATATATTTTGTCTTGTATATATATTATAATATTTTCATATATAATAAATTATGTATCTTATGATACGTTATCTTGTTGGTTTTCTAGTATCCTAGTATAGCTAGTATGGCCTAGTTACATAGTGTATGGACCCGATATCCTAGAGATAGACTCATACAACCTAGGAATAGCTAGTTTGACCAAGTTTGACTAGTTTGACCTAGAATTGACCTAGTTTTACTATTTTGACTTAGAAATGGCTTTATAACCTAGAAGTTGACTAGTTTAACTTATTTTCTTTCCAAAATCTTGTATTGATGTAATATTTTATATTTAGGTCTTTGAGGTACCGTACCGGATATCTTTGATACTGTTTACCGGATTTCACGCAAGTACATTCTCTAATAGTTTATCATTTATGATATCCGCTATGTCTCTTGTATTTTTTGTAGATATTTTTGATTTTTTGATATAATGGTTACACAGATTGGTATATCCGGATCTCGTCATGAGATGGTATTCCTTGGTATTTATGTTGTATCTTATCCAAGCCTTGTTTTCTTGTTCTTCTTATACATGTACATACATTGATTCTCGGGGAGGCTAGCTACCTACCCAGAGAATCCTATGTCATAACGTATCATGGTTGGATCCACTATACCAGTTGGGGGCAGAGAGTATTTAGTGTAGATATATGATCATACCCTCCTTGTGCATATCTTGTTCCTTGTGAGTGTTGATCATACACCACACGAATGATTAACCAGGCGATAATCCTTGTGCAAGTTTTCAAGCCGATCATATGTTAAAGCTGGTACTTACTCACTTAGTAGTAATATTTCTTGTTCATATTCCTATGATGCTCATTCTTGTATTTATTTTCAGTATTCCTTATGTTGCATATCTCTTGTATCTATATATTATATCTTGTATAATCATATCTATTTACTGTTACATAGTTTATATCATTTATTAGAACTACTGTTAGAGATATACTTTGCTCCTTTTTTGACTGGATATATTTTTTTCAGATGACACTGAGGAGTGGTATCTGTCACGACCTGCACCCGGATATTCGGGCACGAGTATGTGGGTACGTCAAGCCTACGTGCAGAATCGACGGTAAAATGCTGTCTGGGTCATTTCTAACTATCTAGCATCTCAACAATATAATATGGTACCTGTCAATCATCTTAACTCCAAATGGAGGAACAAAATGATATCTCACAATATAACTAAACTCAATCATAATACAAACTAAGTAAGATAAGCACGAATGGAATAGCGAAGGAAAGAATAAGATATAAACCATAATCTGAAACAATATACAACCCAATGAATCTCAATAATATAATATAATACAAGCCCAACACAAATAAACTAGACCTCCTCGGGCTCTACAACTAAGTCCTCCTGGTCTACCAAAGAATCCTCTAAATATACACCGTCTTATGGACTGTAGAATGTGGGACACTGCTCTATAAGCCAATCATCTAGAAAAATATATCTAGTCCGGATTGGAGCGAAGTACATACCTCTGAAAGCAGTTTCAATGGCATAATCGAGCATATAAATAGATATAGAAATAAAATACAAGATTACTAAACATATGAATGATAAATAATAGATATATAGGTAATGTACGAGAATATAGAATAATAATATGAATATCAACAATAAGATAAAATAAATGCAATCGAAACTAGCTAATATGCCTCAGAATACAAGTTCATTATGTGATCTGTTTGGGTGAATAAGATCAGGTAAGATGATTACAAGTGAGGTATGTAACCAGAATGTATATGATGTAACAATGGGGCTTTGATCACATAATCAACTCCTACTCTCCATCCCCGACTAATACCGATGGATCCAATCACGACACGCTACGAACACGAAATATAACCACTACACACGAGCAGTGGGTGTACACGAATATCATAACCACCGAATACAAGCGATGGGTGTACACGAATAAGTACACTGAACACGAGCAGTCTGTGAACATAAAATATAATCAATACCCAATATACACGATGAGATATAATGTACACGAGTACCCGCTGAACACGGTAGGGGATAACATCTTCTGACGTGATCCATATAGTACTAGTCCGTGAAATTATTGTGTCGGGATCAAGTATACAATTCTAGAAAATGCATATATACAATATTATGAATTAAAAACAATCAAAAAAATATACTTGCCTGAAGTCCTGAGCAAGGTGTGTATCTCGATGCCCAAGTTGGTGTCACACAACCTATATATGGTATGTTGCATCAATATAAGGTTCTAAAATGGAAATAAGTTAAGTTGATGCAATTCTAAGTCATAAATCCATTTCTAGGTCAAACCGATGAAATCTAGGTTGCAAGAGTCTAAAACTAAGTCACTAAGTCGAAACACTATAAAACTATGCTATACAATCCAAGCTAAGATACTAAAAGGCATTCAAAAAGCCGTATCCTAAGATACGCAAGTTTATTTATATAAAAATAGTATTTCAGATATATATGCAAGTCATTATACTTAATTATATATTAAAACAAGAAATTTAGGATACCTTGGCCTTGCACCAATGCGTATCGCACATATCTCGATACCCAAACTCAATACCTTGGGTATCGGCCCAATACCTTGGTAATACCTTGGTATCCCGAGGTAACCCAAAACTCAACATATAACTAATACCAATAGATATATAAAACCCCAAACTAATACTAGCTATAACTAACACTAATATATACATCTCAATATAACATAAAACTAACTATAATACTAACATACATAGATATGTATAGCTAATATAACTAACTATCAAGATACACTACCTAATAGTATACGAGACTAACTATCAATCATAACATATATATACTAGTTTACATATCTAACAATCAACATAATCAAATAAATATAACTATCTAACTACTATAGTAACCAACTAGACTAAACCAACCCATTACCCAATACCTTGAGTATCCCTCAATACCTTGACATTCCCTTGGTATCCCAAGGTAATTCAAATCCTAATACATATAGCTAATATATATATATAGCTAACCCCCATATACTAACATAACTAAACTATTAAAACTATTAACTACTAACATATAATACATACCAATACATAGATACATATACCTACATAATAACTTACTATATATCTGACAAGAATAACTTACTACATATCTAACAAGTATATATATATATATATATAGACTAATAGGTATATAACTAATTAAACACACAAAATTGTACTGTTGCGCACTGCGGCACACTGCTGAGCACTACGGTGCACTGAGCGCTACACCGCGCACTATTGCGCTGCATGCTGCGCTGCAGCAGCAAACTGTTGCTGTACCGCAACTGCTGCTGCACCCCAACTACTGCTGATGCCTGCTGCTACTACTGCACGCTGCTGCTGCAGCACCCCGCTGCTGCACTGCAGCTCGCACACTGCGCTGCTGCGCACGCAGTGCTCTTCCCTCTCTCACACATACACGCCCAACATAAACACTCAACATATAGCGTGCTCACACATACTTACATATACCCCCTAATATATATATATATATATATATATATATATATATACACAAACACCTCTAAATATATATTTATACTGACATATAAACACAAACACATGTACACTCATATATTCAACTATATATATATATATACATATATATATATATATATATATATATATATATATATATATATATACTCTTACACACATAGTCACAAACACACTCATGCATATACACAAACCTCTATGTATGTTACCCTATATATATATATATATATATATATATATATATATATATATATATATATATATATATATATATATACATGCATAAAATATACACATATACACTAGCACACACACATAGACACAACACAACACTACACATCTATGTATATGTATATATATTCCTCTCACAACTATATATATAGATATATATAATCACACACACACATATATATATATATATATATATATATATATATATATATATATATATAAACGCATATATATAAACCAACACATATATATATACATATACATATACATATACATCTATATATAACTATATACACACATAGACACACACATAAACCCAAACTCAAATACACTAACATATACATATATTTATATATATCACTTAATTATCATCTATATATATAATTATACATGTACGTATTACAAGGAAGACAAAACATCAAACATGTAGAGTGCACCGCACCCGTATCACACTTGCTCTATGATACGCGTGCGATACGGCTCCAACACACAACCAAACATATTCCGGAGGACACAACCAAGTTTAATACACTAAATATGAGTAATACGTATAGTAATTATAGTATCAACATGGCCGTGTCATAATATGATATGCACAAGGCCCCGTGTCGGAGGAAAACCCCCCAAATTAACTTGTTTTGTCAAACTGACAAGATACGGCCTACACGTATCCAATTATGGACACGACACTAGTCACAAACAAGCAATCAAATATCAATTAGATCTATTAGACTCAATAACAACCACTACATGTGCCAATCTCAGAATTTTCCCAAAATTGGCACCAAAATGGACATAACTTCCACCGTAGGTCTCCTATGAACTTGAAACTAATTTTCATCGGTAGCCTATGCATGTGGGTTGGTTTCTCATGGTTAAATATCAGATCTATAGTCTATTATAAGGTTAAAAACTAAAATTTACCTATTGGGAGATGGATTCCCAACGAAAAATCCCTAAAATAGAAAATAGCTCCTCTTTCTAGATCTTGGCCTCCTCCTTCTAGATCCTTATTTTCTTCTTATAGATCCTTGTTGTAGTAGCCTCAACTGATGAATAGGGATTGAATTTTGGTAGAACTTTGGTTAGAAATGGTGAGAGAATGAAGAAATTTGCAAATGAGGAAAATCTAAATCTATCTGGAAATAGAAAAGTAAAATGAGAGACACTCTCTCACCTCCTCTAATGGCTGGTCACAAACCCTCTCCCAAGCAATATGAAATGTCTAAAATACCCCTTAGGGCCTCTCATGAAAAAATTAATTAAGAGGGAAGGTTATAGTCTAATCGTTTTACTAATTAATCCATCCTCATAATCCATGGGCCTAATTTAATGGGCTCAATCTAAACTAATCTAAATGTTGGGTTCTTACAACTAATAAATGAGTTAGGTCCACTACACAAGTCCAAAATAAATCTAACAATAACAATCAATAAATAATACAATAAATAAATAAATCATGCATGCACAATATTAAATACAATTAATCCTAAAATAAATATTACCCATGTCAATTACCAAACTATACTTGAATAAAAAATAAAGGTGACAGTATCCCATTCACTACGGGCCTCAGGATGTGGTTGGCTTAGAGACCTGAGACCTTGGCTCAGGAGGGTCTCATCCCAACTGAGACAGACGACCCAGGACTTGTAGCATAATTGTTAGATTCTTTTGTACTGGATTTGTCTCCAACTCAGTTATTAGTATTTCTTTATATAACTCATTGGATATTATCTTATCGTTTGAGTTGTATTGTCTCTTCAGTTCTTTTATCGTATTCGTGCGTTGTTCCATCTTATAGATCTGTGATTAAGTATTCATATTACATTGGTGGCATATTTATATCTTGATTGTTAGATAAATAGATTACCCAAATAATGTTGTACCACCGATGTTGCGGTATAGGCTGGGTGTTATTCACTACTTGCATCTCTACACCGGGTACAAGTCAAGACATCTACAAGACCGTCACCAGCAAGAGGTTAAGAGATATGATTAATGACCAGAACGCGTTGGCGTCACTTGGACCAGATCACCGCAAGAAATGGATGAAGGAGGAGTACTGGGAGAAGATGAAGAAGAAGATGGACACCCCAGCCTATTAGGCCAAGTACAAGAAGACGAAGGTTGCCGGTGCTAAGGTTGGTCTTCATACTGGTGGATCTATTCCGACCGTCGAGCATTTTCGACGGATGGTTAATATTAAAAAAATTTGCTAGATCATTTTTTTTGTAATTCTAATTTTTTTTGCTTATTTATTAATTGTATACTAAACTTAGACGAGCCAAATTATGTTCATGGATTGAAATTCACTCATAAATTTGTATCACTATGCTTTATTTTTGTCGCAAAACTTTGGCGACGTAAAATCTAGATATTGACAATTTAGCATTTTGTCGTTGCGTACGATTTTAATGTGCAACATCAACCCTTTTCATCTACCCAACTTAACATCCATGAGCCTAAATAGACCTAACATGTTCATATTAAGGGTGTTCCATTCATTTAAATTCCTATATGCTTCATAAATATCACATGGTTCAAATCCTAATTTAAATATCCAGTTTTCTATTTTAGGAAACCGTATCGTGCTTATCTTTTGTGCACTATATTTAAATTAAATAATTAATTATATAATAGACCAAGAATCATTAGAAGCCTAACAAACCCTCATGGACCCTTAAACACAAGTCCTTTTTGGGCCTAACACAACTCCAAGCAACCAACACCCAAAAGTCCAACCAACAAGTATATATAAACATGCAACCCTCTCCTCTACCTAGCCCTGGCTGCCTCTCCTCTCTTATGAACGAAAACAACTGTAGCCCCCTCCATTTTTAATATCTCCTCTTTCTTCTCTCCCTTCCCCACACATTCACGCACCCCTACGAGTACCACAAGGCCAATCCTTTATCTGAATACCTCCATATTAGGTCGACTGCTACTGCTGCTTATTGCTGCTATAAACAGCGACCAAAACCCCTCCAAAAACCTATTTTCTTTATCTATTCGAATTTCCCTAGTACCCCATCAAGTGGTGTGAAGTTTGGAGTCTGTTTGTATCTCCGTTTGGCCATAGTGGCGAAGAAGGTCCCCGCCGTAATCACGTATGCGTAAGTTTTCCAACTTCAAATATCCTTCCTCTTTTTCATTAAAATAAAACTCGTGTAGAACCATGTTAATTTTAGGTAGTGATTAAAAATATTTCAATGCATGTGAAATCATATTTTTATATACAAAAGTACCCCTAGTTGTTGAACAATCTAGACACGGACACATTGCATCAATACTAGTTGTAGTTCTTTGAAGGTTTTATCATATTTTGACTATATAAATAGATTCTAAAATTTAATATATTATAATTACAGAATATTTTATGTACTATTTTATTACTTAATAAAAATTTTGATGCAAATAGGATAGTTCCATGCATAAACTACCTAGCATAGTCGCTAGCAATCACTAGTTGTTGTCCGTAGAGACTTTTTTCATGCAATAATATTGGGTTGGTTATTTTTATATAATTATAAATAATTTAAGAACTAATAGTTTTTAATAATTAATAATTTAAAAATGGTATTGAAAATGTTTAATGACTTATAATATTCTGGTGTGTAGTTATTTGCATGTGCAACCAATGTAGAATGAATAACTAGATAATAACCTAATTTAATTAGAAAATTATAGTCTAATTAGTGTAATAATTAATTGGTAGGTGTTCGAGATATTTCTGTGGAGAGCTCGGGACCAGACTTGTTGTGCTCGCAGTTTAGCTCGGAAGGCAAGTATACCTTGTTTATTTGTATTGTTCAGTTACATTATGCCTAGTTGTTATTTGTTAGTTGTATGCATGCGTTTTAGAGTAGTAGACTTACCTGGTATATTATGAAGTTACGTGGTATCTTCTGACCTGACACTTGTTCAACACGTTCACTAAGTGAGAGAGAGTGCATGGGCTAGCGTGTTGACTGGCCATTGATACGTGAGTTCGCGTCTTGTGTTAGTAGTTGATGTTAGTTTTATTCCTAGATTTTTTTGACGTCATTGCATTATGTATGCACCACATATACGGTTCGGATAGTACATTGGGAGGGAAGAATCTACTAGTGAGCGTATGGAATTTTTGTTTCTTACTATATAAATGGTGTAAATGGTATACCCTGAGTTCTGTTGAACGCCTGGTGGGATGACTGGTTCTTCTATTTCCCCCCCTCATGTGCCATTAGAGATGTCTCGAGTGCATATTACATAGATGGTTTAGTTAACCTATTTATTGTTTACTGTTTTAATTTTATGCATGTCGATTTCTTGTGCACTTGTTATGTCTCTATGAGGATCTGGCACCTTTTTCAGATCCATACGAGCACTTGTACCCTACGGACTACGGAGTTGAAGATTTTGCTGACGAGGACCTTGAGGTGGAGCCATATGAGTTTTCCTGAGCGTTATGGATGATAGTTGCTTAGTTTCTTGGGTGTCCTTATCTAGTTAGCTGACACATGGACTATTTCATTATTGTCTAGTTGTACTTTCTTTCAATATTTTTTCATACTTATATTTTGTGGATTGTTCTTTACTAGACTTTATTTTATAGTGGATTCAGAGACTTTATTTATTCATTCAGTTTCCTATTCGGTAATATTTATTGATGAGACTAGATTAATACCTGCCTGTGATATTGTGCCTTAGTTATATTCTATAATGTACTACGACTGGTTAGGTCCATTAAATTGGGTTCATATACTTGTTCGTACACCTAAAATGTGTACGTATACCTGGCCCTACGTATTTTGGGACTGGGCATAACAAAAGCATATGTAAGTTATTTTTATAAAATTTTGTCAATTTAATTAGATTATTTTTATAATTTAATTATATTATAGGTTTCTAGGTCAAAACAATCAAACTAGGTCAACTCTAGGTCATTCAATTTCAAAAATACTTAGAAACAACACTATAAATACTTAAAATTATGCACCTTTGTTAATATCCTATTTTAAGAAACAACACTGTAAATACTTAAAATTATAATTTCATTCAATTTACTTCAAACCTCATAAGAATGGTCCGATACTAATTCTGATTCCAATACTTTGAACCTTGGTTAATATCCTATTTTAAGATATCATGGAAATCAAATATAGCAAATATAACTCAAATTATATACATATACTATGATATCTAGTATATAATATGATAATCTAACAAAAATCAAATATAGCACATATAACTCTAGACCTATTTATATAAATAAATATAGGAGACGTATGAGACGTTATAGGGGGCGCTGAGAGCAGTATGCCGACTAAGAGAAACGATCGGTGGGTACAAGCTATCGGGAGAGGTAAGGCGGCAACGTGTACGGTACCGGATCGTTGGCATCGATGCCATCGGTTCTTTCCATTGCTCCTCCGACGGCTGCTCCATCTTCATCAGTGTCCGGCTCTGGCGTTCCTTCTGGTGCGATGTCTCTAAAAAAGCTCATGACGACTGTGCATGAGTTACATGGGCTGGTCCGAAAGTTGATAGACACTCGTGATGCTGCAACACATGCTCCTACAACGGCTACTACGACGGCTCCTCCGACGGCTACTATATTTGGTCCTCCAACTACTCCGACGGCTCCAGCCCCTCCGAAGGCATCGATGGGTCCTCCAACTCTTTCGATGGCTCCTACCAATGCTCCATCTTCCGTTGCTCCTAATGATCTACATGATATCATCGCGATGGTTGTGGTGCATTACATGGCTAGCAGAAAGCCGCCGCCGCCTCCGCCTCTACCTCTACCGTCGACTTGATTGATTTTTTGAGTTCATAGGATTTTTTTTAGTTGGTTGTATTTTTTTGACTTGATTGTATTTATTTGACTTTATGGGATTGTATAAAAATTATTTTTAAATGTTTGGATTACTCAACTTTATTATTTCTATGTAAATATAATATTTGTACATGTTTGTGTGGGTTTTATTAGTTTGTGTAAAATTTGCTTATGTAAAATTTATTTGTGTGAAAATTGGTGAATGTATAACAAGTATATGCTCAACAAAAATTAATTTCTGGGAAAAATATTAACTTTAGCAATGGATGGGTGACGTAATAGCGACGGAAAATTTAAAAAATCTTTGGTCAGCGACGAATTTTGACAGAAAATCTCAGGACAACGACTACCCAGCAACAGAAAATTCTGTCGCTAAAATGTCTGATACACACAAATGTGACAAACATGTATCAGAATTCGTCGCTACAATCCTTCGCTAATCCGTCACAGAGAGTGACAAATTAGCAATGGATTTGCACCGAACACTATGAGCCCTGAATGTGCAAAATCTTCTAGATAATTTGGTAAATTTTGGCTCACATAATCCCTCCCTAATCCGTCGGTAAGTAGTCAGAAAGTTTAGCGACGTAATTAGTATGTCGTTGATCCGTCGCTGGTTTTATGTCGCCCAGTCCGTCGCTAATCCATCGATTGAGCGACGGACTAGCAACAGAATTTTTGTAGCGACGTTAGTTATTCTAACGAAACATTTTCGTCGCTAAACTCAAATAGCGACGGAAAAATATTTTTTAGCGACGGATAATTCTGTCACTAAAATAGTGTATTTTATTAGTGTATACACTCAATTCACCATGCACTTCGACAATTTTTGAACTTTCTCAAGTTTCAAGAAACGGCCAATTTTACATAAACACATAAAAAAGAAAAATGGAGTATGGAGAGAGGGGAATACCATAAAGCTGAAACCAACGACAAGAAAGAAAAAAGTTCTTTATAGCCATGATAATGTATTATTCAGTATTATTAGGTAGAATGAAAAGAGAAAAGTTCTTTATAACTATGATAATGTATAATTCGGTATCACAATACTTAACATATGTGTCTCCAGTTTATAAGTAAGGTATTTGTGTGTAGAATAGGATTATCTCAAATATTTTTGAGAAAAAATAGGAGATTAATCCAACAAACACTAGTATAATGAATCACCAAAAATGATTGGTGTCGACTTAATTGTGTAGAGAAAGAATTAAACAACACACATATACGCAAGATTGGCATAGTTAGCCTGAAGCTACATAAAAATTAGTGTCATGCAAGAAGGTAGGCTTTGTGTAGAGCATATATCTATGGATCTACCTATAACTAAGGAGGCCATCATGGAGTATAGAACTCCCAAAAGGATGCTGGATGACTAGTTATTTGTTATTACCAAGTAGCACAAGGTACTATAATTCTATAAGGATCTAACTGGATAATCTATAAGTAATAAAGGTACAATTATTAATAGCATATCACATGAGAAAGTTTGGAAATGAAAAAGGTATCACAATTATCCATCAACGGGTAGAAGCATAGAACTTTCAAAAGTATAGAACTTCCAAAAGGATGCCTGATGCCTAGTGCCATGAGACTCGGTAATGCAAGGTTCAAATTTAGATAGTCTTATGCCCATTTTATAGAGAGGTAGTCTAGATGAATTGAACTATCCATGACACAGGTGTCGGAATAGATGTCAAGCCTCAGAGTAAACTTCAATCATCAAAAAGAAACTATATATAGAACTTTAATGTTGTTCTAGTGACAGAAATACAAGAAACCCATGAAAATGAGAGAATAGAAAACAAACTAAACCATCAAATTCTTAATGTCATCTAAATTTTGCCAAGTGCTATCTTACAAAGAAAGAATATCCGCTACAGGAGTGTAGGAGACAAGATAGGGTTGACTTTGTCAGGTTGTTCATAAGAAAGAAGCAACAAATCCAAATATCAAGTTGACAAAGCCTGTTCTCTTACACAGTTATGACAAACACTCTTACATTATTATATTAAGAATATATGTTATAAGGAGCTCATAAAGCAGGCCTGCTATTATAAACTTGTAAAATGATAAACACAAGACAAAAAGGCATATTATGTATTGTATTAGTATACTCATCCAAGTATAGTGTCAACAACACTAAGTATATCAAATAAAATATTGTCCTTATGATACTTATTAAAAAAATATATTTTATGCATATTATTTTATAAGTGAGATGTGTTTTTCATGTCAAGAGATACTGACAAGAGAGGTGTTGAAACACAACTTAATATGTTAAAAGGCTATTTTTTGAGCCATTACATTATAGACTATGTTCTCATTATAGCATAATTTTGAAGGAAATGTATCATACCGGCCAATATAAAAACATATTGCATGGCATTTTCCCTATCTGATATACCTATACAATCTGTATCAGAAACATTTTGAATTGATTCATGTATCGTACGACATTAACAATATAGTATATAAGCTTTAGCATATATGACCATCCAAATTTACAACTTAGATGCGCATCCCATAAAAACAGATAAACAAACATCTAACCATAAATCATGATTAAACATTACTTTAAAATAATAGAAATAAATGGTTCAAATACACTTAACTAGTTTGATTAATGATCGTAGCCGAACGCCATATCTGGTTTCCCTTGATAAAATGGCACTAAGTACAGATTTTCTTTAAACTTGTTGCATAATAAAGTTACATTGAGCATATATTGCTACCTTAAAATGATCCTGAGGTCATTGGGTATCCAGATACATAATGTTGATTCCTTATCCATCAGGAAACATCTAGGAATCAGAACTACTGACCTTAAAATAATGTTGTACAACTGAGCCCGAGTTGCGCAGAGGTCACTCCAGTCGTAAGCAAGGTTCATAAATGCAAAAAAGTTACATGATGAACAATTAATCATAGGATAGAGCTTCATATATGTATCTCTAAAAGGCTAGTAAGGATAAAGTGCTAACCTTAAAGTAAGCCAATAAATGATGCTAAAATACTCCAAAATTGTTTTAAGTTCATAAACTTTCTCCCAAAGAACTAGTGAGAAACATATAAAATTCCAGATCAAACAAATGAGTTATTGAACTACTAGGAAACTATGAATATCGAAGGGATTGGAAATTACCTCTATGATTCCATGTCAAAGAACTAACTTATAAAAATTTGAGAAACCATGAATCAATCAGCTTAACTAGTTTCAGAAAGGACCAGAAATTACCCCATCAGTGGCTAGCTCAATAAATTCATCTTTCTCGGTAAGACAATATATATCAAGCCATAGTTCTTCAGGCAGAAGTCCCCAAATGCTCTAGCCATAGCTAAGCCAAGTGAGTCACTGTTCCGAAGCCATATACGGGCTACTTCTAATTCATCCTACAAAGCAAAAACTCGTCTACTACATTGCTGAATTCTGGCAGCTTCTTCTAAAAATTGATACAATTGTTCTGGTAAGTCACAATTTTGTAGAGGGAATGTCAACCAGAAGGTAGTGGCTTATCATTAACAACTCCCGTGTGTTGGGGTCCAGTCTGGATTTGGTGAATTTTGGTGCCCAAATATGGTCAAATATTTGATTTGATATAATTTGAAAATCTACATTAAATGTAAGATTTGATTAGATTTCAAATTTTATTAAATATTTAATTTGACCATATTTGGACGTCCATAATTGATGTTGGGCTATTTTAGGTGGAAAAAGATTCTTATTTTAAGGTTTTCAATTTAGAAAATCCTATTATGACTTAAAATAAGATTTCTTATCCTATAAATATAGGAGGAGGGTTGAGGAACAAAGGATAGCACAATATAGAGATTCGGGGTGCTCGTCCAAAGAAAATATAAGGGAAAGTCTGTGCTTTACTCTTAGGACTTCACCATCCAAGACAGAAAGAAGAAATATATCTAATCGAGGAATCGTCACCTTTGCTCAGGTAGATTACTACGGGTTGGTGAGTGATTGCAATTGTAATATCTTTCTTTTCTTCTTGAGAGTAGTGAGGGGGTTGAACCTATTCGGACAAAGGGTTCAATATTAGTTTTGTCAATCTTGTAATTTTACCTGAGTTATAAAGATTAGAATTTTTTCAGGTGACGTAGTCACCGCTATATACTTGTCTTTATCTATGCTTGGTGTTCGTTAGACGGCGATTGGTTTTTTAGGTGGTTTGGCCTAATGTTTCTATTACGGTCACTCTTAGACATGGTATCGGAACGCTTGCAGGATGTTTCTGATTCTCAACATCTGGTATCTGAGATACTTTGGCAACTATGTCTACAGATCAGATGAACACCCGTATAATCACCCTCACAGGGAAGAATTGGGCGATTTGAAAGCCAAGGATGGAGGATCTACTCTGGTGCAAGGACTTGTATGGTCTATTGGAGGGCGACAATGCTAAGCCATCGGACAAAGATGCTGAAGACTGGAAACGACTGGATCAAAAGGCCGTTAGATTTATCCGCGAATAGCTAGACGACTCGATATTTTACCACGTGTCCATGGAAAGTTCGGCAAAAGCATTTTGGGATAATCTGTATTCACTGTGCAACAAGACAATTTTTATTCGCCAACTCGTCAACTCGAAGTACATGGAGGGTGCCCTAGTGGCACAACATCTGAACGAGATTCAAGGTATTATCAATCTGCGATAAAGATGATGATTGATGATGAGCTTTAGGCCTTTTTGCTTTTGAGTTCTCTGTCAAAAATCTACAAGACGTTGGTGGTGTCGGTGAGCAACTCCGTGCCTGGTGGAGTTATCACGTTGGAGGCAGTCAAAAGCAGATTTTAAACGAGGTTATCCGACGTAAGCAAGTTGAATCGTCGTAGGAGTCCGCTCTGGTGGCTTCCTACGGAAAGGGTAGACCCAAGTCACAGGCGATGACGAGTGGGGAGGGAAAGTTCTCGGAATCATGCGAATATGGACCGTAAGGAGGGCTGCTATCAGTATGGCAAAAGGGGTCATATCAAGAGGAACTGCATGAAGATCAAAGCTGAGAAAGCCAAAGGAAAGGATGACCAGGAGGATCTTATGGCTATGTTATATCTCATCATCGCAACAACCGACGCAGAGGAACCTTGTGGCATGTGTCATGATGGCGATTGGGTCATAGACACGGGGTCTTCGTACCACACCACTCTATATAGGAGGATCTTCATGTCATACCACGGTGACAAGTTTGGGAGTATGAAGATGGGCAACAAGGGGACGGTTGTAGTTGTAGTTATAGGCATCGGTGATGTGCACTTGACAACGAAGCTTGGTGAGAAACTCGTTCTCAAGAATGTGCGACATGTACCGAGTTTGCGCTATAACTTGGTTTCGGTAGGGAGGCTGGCGGATGATGGTTATCGTAGTTTGTTTGGGAACAAAGATTGGATTCTTACGAAGGGTTTCCAACAGATAGCTCACGGAGATTTATGTTGTCGCATGTATAGGCTCAAGTCGCTGAGTTGTACAGGCAGGCCACAGACATCAGATGGAGGCTCGAGGGGTATTCGACATGAGTTGGATCATCGAGAACTTGCTGAGGAGGGGCTTCGAGATACTTTGAGGATTAAGGAGGAATTGGTTCGTTGAGTCAAAGCGATGAATGGTGATGAGCCAAAGATTGAGGTTCAGTACGTCGGTCCCATGACACTTGGACGGTCTCCGGCTGGGGTTGCTTCACGGATCCGGTTTTGACAACAGGTGGTTTGTCAAAGCTTCACGAAGCGACATTGGTTTCAATAATACGAGGCCAAGGAGGAGATCAAGGTTTGCTGCAAACTCAATCTGAGGTGGGAGCGTCACTATGCACACAGTTCCGGGGGAGCTGTGGGTTATCGACGACATGCACAATGCGTGATGTTCTACTCGAGGAAGCATGTGTATGGTGGAGCTTCAAATTTGGACACGAAGGTGGGTAGATTCAGAAGTTCGAATCTCGGAAGAATCGCACCATCTGCTTGGTTGGGCCAGCCAAGGGTGAAGAAGCTCGTCAGAACATAATACGTTTTGGTGGAAGACGGAGTTCAGAGACATAAAGCCAAGACTCACGGTGAGGCTGATAGTCAAGAACTTTGGTCTCACCCGTGTCATTGATGTCGGCAGGATTTCAGTGGTACAGAAGGTGCTACGCATGGCAGCAAGCATCAACGTGATGATCGAGGAGCTGGAGACGAAGGAAGATGCAAAGTAACTCGGGGGATCGGAGATCGGTGGCATGGGGGAGCGGGAACTCTGTCGCGGGGTGACAAGCATGGAGTTCAGTTGAGAAGCCATGGGGTCAACACCCTCTCATCAGACTAGAGGGGAAGATTTTTGGGGTCCAGTCTGAATTTGGTGAATTTTGGAGCCCAAATATAGTCCAAGATTTGATTTGTTTCGATATAATTTGAAAAACTACATTAAATGTAAGATTTGATTAGATTTTAAATTTGTATCAAATATTTAATTTGATCATATTTGGACGTCCATAATTGGTGTTGGGCTATTTTAGGTGGAATAAGATTCTTATTTTAAGGTTTTCGATTTAGGAAATCCAATTATGACTAAAATATGATTTCTCTTCCTATAAATATAGGAGGAGGGTGGAGGCACAAAGGATAGCACAGTGAAGAGATTCGGGGTTCTCGTCCACATGAAATCTAAGCGAAAGTCTGTGCTTTGCTCTTAAAACTTTGCCATTCAAGACTGAAGGAAGAAAGAGATCTGATCAAGGAATCATCGCCTTCGCTCAGAGAGATTACTACGGGTTGATGCGTGATTTCAATTGTAATCTTTTTCTTTTCTTCTTGTGAGTGGTTAGAGGGTTGAACCTATAAGGAAAATAGGTTTAATATTAGTTTTGTCGATCTTGTAATTTCACATGAGTTATAAAGGTTATAATTTGTCCAGGTGACGTAGTCACCGCCATATACTTGTCTTTATTTGTGCTTAGTGTTCGTTAGACGAAGTTTGGTTTTTCTGGTGGGTTGACTTAATGTTTCTTCTGCGGTCACTCTCAGACACGGTATCGGAGCGCTTGCAGGACGTGTCGGATTCCCAACACCGTGAAGGGTTACAAAGGCTTCGTAATTATGGCCCTAAAATATGAATGACTGCAAAGTTTATGATAAAGAGCAGTGTATGTAAAAATGACAACATTATGCTGGCTTCTACCAACAAAACCAATTCTCTTTATAGATAACCCCAAACTATGGAACCTTGTCCACACAAAAAAAATATTTCTAGCCCTTCCATTATGTTCTAAATAAATAGAAAATTTAAATAAATAAGAAATCGAGCCCTTTCCTATTTACCCAATCTCCTTGCTTTAACTCTAGTACAAGCTCAAAAAGATAGAAAAGTTAAGTTTGGTTTGAAGGACTACATGTCTCTTTAACAGGTTCCTATAAAGGATTAGAGTAAGAGAACTAACTTGGAAGATTTGGCTTCAATTCAACAGTCAACTGCACAACAACTAAATTGTTCTCTCTATCTCGTGTGAACCTAGTATTCCCCGAGTCTCCAACATTTCCAATTACAAGATCCTGCCCCTCCAGAAGTGCAAGTTGAAACTATAACATCCTACAAACGGACGAAAGTAAAACAAGTGCACAAAATCTTGCCAATTTTCTTGGAGCTCGGACAAGTTGATTTGGTCTTGCAAGGTTACAAGTATGAGGTGAATCTTAACATAGAGCTCCATCTTTGATTACTGAATCACCATCATACATATAAATGGCATAGCGAATGATTCCACCAGGGTCAAGTTGGAACTTGATGCTTTTGAACATTGGAAACAAGAAGCCACCCGTAGAAGAGAGTTTAAAGAACACAATACATGCTTTACCACAGTAACAACAATAGTCCCACTAGAAAAACAATCAATCGCTGGGTGAAATTTTAATTCAGTATATTTCTTATTCCATTAGTGGAGGATTTTCAGGGTTGGACTCTGATTGTCCCGTGTTTTTTCTCATTTGGATTTTCCACATAAAAATCTCTGTGTCTGCGATTTGTGTTTGGTATTTTTGGTTTGTGTGCTTTTTCTCGGTTCTCTCCCAGGGCTTCTTGGTTTGGGAAAATATTTTTGCGTTTTCGTTCCCAATAAAGTGGTGTCAAAACCAGGTTCTGGAGTTCAGAGAGGTCAGAAGTTGACAAGCAAACCAGGGAGGAGAGATGGACGTGAAGCTGGTGGGCATATTAAATCTGAACAGTACCAACTATCATTATTGCGGAGCAAGATAAAGGATTTGCTATTCGTCAAGAAGCTGCATCTTCCAGTATTTGCGTCCGAGAAGCCCAATGACAAATCCGAAGAGGACTGGAAGTTCGAGCATATATAGGTGTGTGGATATATCAGGCAGTTCGTTGACGAGAACATGTACAATCACGTTGCCGATATTGAGCATGCGAAGAAGCTGTGGGATATGCCGGAATCTTTGTATGCGAAGAAGACCGGGATAAACAAGTTGTTCCTGATCCGAACGATGATTGGTCTGTCACGCCCCGATCTCCCGCAGGCTATTTCGGCTGTTCCCGCTAGGCGGGAATCACCCTCGCCAGCGTTCCCGCGGAACGATCGCTTTGACCCATCCAGGCGTGATGCCGCACGAGCGTGATCCACGCCCGTGCAAGGCCATGGTTCATTGGCTGGCGGCAAGAGCTCTAAGCCACAGAGTCGCACAGATTGTCCGAGTGCAACGGAGTCATGAACGCATAGGCGATCGGTAATAGGTTAACTGAGTCGACAATATAGCGGAAGCATTGAAACACAAGTTTGAAGTAAAGCAACTCTTTTATTGATATAAACATGTGTTACAGGCGGCGTATAGCCGAGATTACAAGTCGCTCAAGCCTCTCTCTCTGAAACAGTAAAAGCGTGCCAAGTGGCTACAATTGTGGAATGATTGTAGAGGCGATGTTCAGGCGAGTTTGGGCTATGTTCCAACATTATGTCTTGTATATGTGCTTCAGTCCCGGACGCACCGTTGCAAGGCTTGAGAGGAAACTCCTGGCCTTAGCACGCACGAAGGAGGCGTCCGCACCGAACGAGGTTCTCCCGTACCCTGCATATCAAACTGGTGGATTATCAGTACATTGAATGCACTGGTGGGGAAGCTACTCGCCCGCTCGACAAATCCAAACACGTAATACAGGTTCCGTGCACAACTATTAAGTTGTCTTTCTAGTTGCCTTAGGATCAGTTTCATGCAAATATTGAATAGCCTAACGTGTCGGACAGTGCGCCGTGCGATGTTAGAAGAAACACGGCGAGGCTTACCAACTTACCATTTATCCTTCCCTGTCCAAGGCAAACATTGTTAATTCGAGCAGGAGCATGTATAAGCATTCATGAGGCATAACATATGCAAACACGAGTATTTAATCCAAGATCGTTCAGGTGTTTAGTTGTTTATTGATGCTATACAGTATCTCGCACGCGGATAGCCGCTAAGCGAGGATGACTTGTTATCTTTTGTTTCTTTTACCAGCAAGCATGCAACAAGTTAAGTACAAGGCGATCACTGGCGTATGCCATAATGGACAGTATAGTCTTTGACGAGAATGGTATGCAACAAAATACAAGGGGCGCTACAAACCATTCCGTCGAACAAGAGACTATTTAGTCTTTGACGAGAATGGTGTGCAACGAAGTACAAGAGGCACTGCATGCCATTCCGCCAAGAACAAGAGACTAAAACAATTGGTCTCGCCCGGACCGGGACGATGCCAGTGCCCCAGCATCGCCCGCTAGACCATCCCTGTGCACAAGTTGTCCGTGATCGAACGGCGTCTCGGGTAAGTTATCCATTTACATGGTTGAGGCAACAAGCGTACAAGACAAGAGTACAAGACAAGAGTACAAGACAAGAGGCAAGCTGTTGAGGCAACAATAGTACAAGACAAGATGCATTGCCTGTTTTCCATTCTCTTAGACGGTCTGAACAATATCCTGTATGACAGGGTGTTGGCCTGGCTTATGTTACAAGTATTGAGTCAAGGCAACGTACAAGCAGACAAGCATGCGTTCTAAGGAACATAAGCAACACGTTTGCTCGGGCCCGAAGGTAAGCCGAGAGATGAAACCGTTAGGGACTTAGCATGCAAGGGTCTGAACATATATAAGCAGTATTTCATTTTCTATGTTCTAGCATAGCAATACAGGTTGGGATTATTCCCTTATCTAGGTGCGTTGGATTTATTAGCATGCAAGGGGTGAATCACCTAGGGACTAGCATAAATATTCCTGATTTTTATGTGTGCTGGCTAAGCAAAGACAAGTTCACCGTAGCCACCCACCTTAGCGATGATTCGCCTCGGTAGAGCGATACGTCTGAGCGAGCCTCTGAAAGCCTAAGCTAGATTCCTGTAGGGACAAGTCTGGATATCCTTTGCATTCTCTTTGAGGCAAAGCGGGTCGGGACAGCTGCACGATTGCCGATTGAGACGGCAGTCCGCTTGAGCGGAACGGGGTATTACATCCTACCCAACTCAGAAAAAGTCTCGTCCTCGAGACTTACTGAGGACAAGCAGTAATCTAGGGTTGAGGCAATCCTAGACAAGTCATTTGTACCTGTTCATTTGGATATTCACTTGCACAAGCTTTGAAATCAGCATATCGCTTAGACTGGATCGTGCGCACTGTCGAAATGCATTTCTATCGTGAACACGTCAACCAGCTTAGTGATAGCGAAGTCTCAGCACTCGAGTTTCACCTTTTCTTAAGTCTTGGATGGTGCACTAGTTCAAGGCGTCCCTCGAATAGATACATTCAACCAAACTTAGGGTTAGTGAAAATCGGACAAGCTACTAGCGATACTCTCTAGGGTTCGCACATACAACCAGACAAACAAGCATAACATTACATTCAAAACGCATTTTGAAAGTATTTAGACTTATTGTTGGAACATCCCATCGAGGCATTGAGAGAGAGCGTGCACATAACCCACGAACGAGCTTTCGAAACAGAGATATCGAATTGAAGGCCAAAGGCGTAGAAGCCAGACTCTGATACCAACATGTCACGCCCCGATCTCCCGCAGGCTATTTCGGCCGTTCCCGCTAGGCGGGAATCACCCTCGCCAGCGCTCCCGCGGAACGATCGCTTTGACCCATCCGGGCGTGATGCCGCACGAGCGTGATCCACGCCCGTGCAAGGCCATGGTTCATTGGCTGGCGACAAGAGTTCTAAGCCACAGAGTCGCACAGATTGTCCGAGTGCAGCGGAGTCATGAACGCATAGGCGATCGGTAACAGGTTCATTGAGTCGACAATTTAGCGAAAGCATTGAAACACAAGTTTGAAGTAAAGCAACTCTTTTATTGATATAAACATGTGTTACAGGCGGCGTATAGCCGAGATTACAAGTCGCTCAAGCCTCTCTATCTGAAACAGTAAAAGCGTGCCAAGTGGCTACAATTGTGGAATGATTGTAGAGGCGATGTTCAGGCGAGTTCGGGCTATGTTCCAACATTATGTCTTGTATATGTGCTTCAGTCCCGGACGCACCGTTGCAAGGCTTGAGAGGAAACTCCTGGCCTTAGCACGCACGAAGGAGGCGTCCGCACCGAACGAGGTTCTCCCGTACCCTGCATATCAAACTGGTGGATTATCAGTACATTGAATGCACTGGTGGGGAAGCTACTCGCCCGCTCGACAAATCCAAACACGTAATACAGGTTCCGTGCACAACTATTAAGTTGTCTTTCTAGTTGCCTTAGGATCAGTTTCATGCAAATATTGAATAGCCTAATGTGTCGGGCAGTGCGCCGTGCGATGTTAGAAGAAACACGGCGAGACTTACCAACTTACCATTTATCCTTCCCTGTCCAAGGCAAACATTGTTAATTCGAGCAGGAGCATGTATAAGCATTCATGAGGCATAACATATGTAAACACGAGTATTTAATCCAAGATCGTTCAGGTGTTTAGTTGTTTATTGATGCTATACAGTATCTCGCACGCGGATAGCCGCTAAGCGAGGATGACTTGTTATCTTTTGTTTCTTTTACCAGCAAGCATGCAACAAGTTAAGTACAAGGCGATCACTGGCGTATGCCATAATGGACAGTATAGTCTTTGACGAGAATGGTATGCAACAAAATACAAGGGGCGCTACAAACCATTCCGCCGAACAAGAGACTATTTAGTCTTTGACGAGAATGGTGTGCAACGAAGTACAAGAGGCACTGCATGCCATTCCGCCAAGAACAAGAGACTAAAACAATTGGTCTCACCCGGACCGGGACGATGCCAGTGCCCCAGCATCGCCCGCTAGACCATCCCTGTGCACAAGTTGTCCGTAATCGAACGGCATCTCGGGTAAGTTATCCATTTACATGGTTGAGGCAACAAGCGTACAAGACAAGAGTACAAGACAAGAGGCAAGCTGTTGAGGCAACAATAGTACAAGACAAGATGCATTGCCTGTTTTCCATTCTCTTAGACGGTCTGAACAATATCCTGTATGACAGGGTATTGGCCTGGCTTATGTTAAAAGTATTGAGTCAAGGCAACGTACAAGGAGACAAGCATGCGTTCTAAGGAACATAAGCAACACGTTTGCTCGGGCCCGATGGTAAGCCGAGAGATGAAACCGTTAGGGACTTAGCATGCAAGGGTCTGAACATATATAAGCAGTATTTTATTTTCCATGTTCTAGCATAGCAATACAGGTTGGGATTATTTCCTTAGCTAGGTGCGTTGGATTTATTAGCAAGTAAGGGGTGAATCACCTAGCGACTAGCATAAATATTCCAGATTTTTATGTGTGCTGTCTAAGCAAAGACAAGTTCACCGTAGCCACCCACTTTAGCGATGATTCGCCTCGGTAGAGCGATACGTCTTAGCGAGCTTCTGAAGGCCTAAGTCGGATTCCTGTAGGGACATGTCTGGATATCCTTTGCATTCTCTTTGAGGCAAAGCGGGTCGGGATAGCTGCACGATTGTCGATTGAGACGGCAGTCCGCTTGAGTGGAACGGGGTGTTACATGGTCTGCGATACAAAGATGGTGTGTCTATTACAGATCACTTGAGTGAGTTCCAGGGTATGGTTGACCAGCTATCCTCGATGGGAGTCAAGTTCGACGACGAGGTTCAGGGACTATGGTTGCTGTGTATATTGCCAGACTCGTGGGAGACCGTATGAGTGTCTATGATCGCTTATGATCCGGAAGGGGTGGTCAGTCTGGAGTTTGCTAAGAGCGGGATACTGAATGGAGATTTGCGAAGACGTTCCCAGGGCACTTCATCCACATCCCACTCAGAGGCGCTAGTTTCAAAGAGCCTTGGCAGGGGTAAAAGTAGGGGTCCAGGCGGTAGCAGAGATAAGAGAAGGAGCAAGTCCAAGGGTCGGTGACACAGAGTGTTACCATTGTGGCAAGAATGGTCATATAAATCGGAACTGTTTCGCTTAGAAGAGGGAAAAGAATGGCGACAAGAGGAAGCAAAGTGACAACACTACAGAGGCGGCCTCAGCACATGGAGGCGACGTGATCATTGTAGGTGATGAGGTAGTTATGAACCCCCCTGCGATAAAAGCTTTTGGCTGGTGGACTCAGGTGCTTATGCGTAAGTAACTCACAATAGGGCACTATTTGCTACTTACACAACATGTGACTATGGAGGTTAAAGATGTACAATAGAAATATGTCAAAATCGGTTGTTGTTGGAGATGTGCATTTGAGGACAAAGATGGGTGCAGTTCTTATTCTCAAAGATTTTTGTCAAGTCCCTGATATCCGTTTCAACCTGGTATCGGTTGGAAGATTGGATGAAAAGGATTTTTTCAATCTCTTCGGGAACAGTCAGTAGAAGCTTTCCAGAGGTTCGATGATGACTGCCAGAGGAAGCAAGAAGTCCAGAATCTATTATATGGAAGGGAGCGCATATGGGACACAAGAGGTGAACGCATCTACTGATGCGTATACTGAGTTGTGGCACAGGTGGCTCAGCCATAACAACGAGAAGGGGATGAGCTACATGGTTAACATGAAGGTGATTCCAGGACTAAAGTCGACAAAATTGGAGAAATATACACATTGTTTGGGGGGGAAAATATGGTGTCTTTCCAAAGTCATCCAAGTTCAAGGAAGCCGACATTGCTCGAGTTGATTCACTAGTATATCTGCGGTCCTATAAAGGTAAAGTCCATTAGTGGTGCTTATTATTTTATGACTTTTATTGATGATTATTCCAGAAAGGTTTGAGTCTATGCCATAAATACCAAGGATCAGGTGCTACCCACTTTCAAAGAGTTCCAAGCCTTTATTGAAAGGAAAACGGGTAAGAAGCTACTATGTGTTCAGTCCGACCACGGCGGCGAGTACATTGGTCCCTTTGATGCTTATTTTAGAGAGTAAGGAATACGACTCCATAAGAATCCGTCAAAGATACCTCATCTCAATAGTGTAGCAGAGCGAATGAACAGGGCGCTGATGGAGTGGTTTCGATGTTTGCTGTCAGAAGCAAACTTGTCTGGTAGCTATTGGAGTGAGGAACATTAAACAGTTGCTTATGTTATTAATTTATCTCCTAGTGCTCCTTTGTAGGGTGATGTGCCTGACAAAGTATAGTATGACAAAGAGCCGACATACAATCCCCTGCAAGTGTTTGGTTGTTAGGCCTTCGTTCATGTACCAAAGGACGAAAGATCCAAACTTGAGCCAAAGATGAGGCAGTACGTCTTTGTCGGTTACAATCGGAATGAGTTTGGCTATAGACTCTACGACCCAGTCGGAAGAAAGCTCTATAGAAGCAGGTACGTGGTATTCGTCGAGGATCAGACCATGACCAACACTTAGGATTTTGAGATAACTTCTGAGGCTGTAGAACTATCTGAGTTAGAGTCATTTTTCTTCGAACAGTTTCAAGAGGAGATCGCAGAGGATCTAGTTATAGGGGATCCAGTACATGGAGTTGCTTCCAACCTTGATCATCAGCCTACTGATGGTGGTCAGAGTGACCCTTAGGAGGATGAGCATGTCGAGGAGGTAGTTCCTAAAGGGGAGAAGGTTGTTGATATATAGCTAGCACTAGTGGTTCCTTTGAGGAGGAGCGATAGAGAGCGTCGACCATCTATAAGATACTCATCGGGTGAGTATGTGCTACTGACTGACGGGGGAGAACCCAAATATTTTACACAGACTATGGAAGACGAACACAGGCAGAAGTGGATAAAGGCTATGTAAGAGAAGATGAGTTCCTTACATGCCAATTCTACTTATGAGCTGGTGCGGTTGCCAAAGGAAAAGAAGGCTTTAAAAAATTGATGGGTATTCAGAGTGAAGCAGACAGATGATGCTACTCGCCCTCGATACAAAGTGAGACTGGTAGTTAAAGGCTACGGTCAGTGGAAGGGCGTAGATTAAGATGAAATCTTTTTGCCAGTCGTCAAGTTGTTATCTATTTTGGTGGTGCTAGCATTGGCAGCCAGTTTTGACTTGGAGGTCGAGCAGATGGATGTGAATTCGACATTCCTCTACGGTGATCATGAGGAGGAGTTGTACATGGAGAAGCCAGGGGGATTCTATGAGAAGGGCAAGTCACACTTGGTCTGTCGGTTGAGGAATAACTTGTTTGGTCTGAAGCAGGTCCCGAGGCAGTGGTACAGGAAGTTTGAGTCATTTATGGGGGAGCATGGTTATGTACAGACGACGTCGGATCACTGTGTATTTGTGAGGTACTTTGTCGAGGATAATTTTATTATTTTACTGCTCTATATTGATGATATGCTACTGGTGGGTTGGAATTCCACTAGGATAGCGGAGTTGAAGCACCAACTGGGCGCGACCTTCCCTATGAAGAATTTAGGCGCAACAAAGACTAATCTTGGGATGGAGACCAGCCGAGAGAGAGTCTAATCTTCTACACTTGTCCTAAAGGAAGTACATTCATCAGGTACTTCAGGATTTTGGGATGGACAGGTCGAAGAAAGTGAGTAACCCCCTTGCGGTTCACTTTAAGTTCATTGAGGAGCAGTGTCCATCTACTGAGGACGAGAAGGAAGATATGGAACGGGTTTCATATGCTTCAGTTGTAGAGAGTCTCACGTATGCTATGGTGTGTATGAGGCCAGACATCGCTCACGCAGTTGGCACAGTTAGCAGGTATACTTCCAATCCTGGAAGGGTACATTGGAGTACGGTCAAGTGGATTCTATGATACCTTCAAGGTACTACCGATTGAAAACTTTTTATTGGTGATGATGAGCCGAAGCTAGTTGGGTATATCGATGCTGATATGGCTGGAGATGTAGATACGAGGTGATCGACTTCGGGCTATGTAATGATGTTTGCTGGTGGAGCGGTATCGTGGCAGTTGCGGTTGCAGAAGTGTGTTGCCTTGTCGACGACAGAAGCCAAGTACATTGCGGCGATGGTGGCTTGCAATAAGTTATTGTGGATGAAGAAGCTGCTGCAGAAAATATGGCTAAAGTAAGAGCAATACCCTTTGCTTTGTGATAGCCAGAGTGTAATTCACCTTGTGAAGAACCAGACATTTCATAGCCGGTCCAAGCACATTGATACCCAGTATCATTGGATACGTG
Source organism: Iris macrosiphon (assembly GCA_036927795.1). NCBI lineage: Eukaryota > Viridiplantae > Streptophyta > Magnoliopsida > Asparagales > Iridaceae > Iris > Iris macrosiphon. Next base: position 72,118,270 of record JAYESA010000013.1, on the reverse strand, counting down.
ATGTGGTTGAAAAGAAGCAAGCAACGTTTGAGAATGTTCATATGGATGACAACGGAGCAGACATGTTCACAAAAATTCTACGAAGGAGAAAGTTTGATTACTGCAAGCGGATCATCGGGATGACGACTCCCTCCATGTGAATGAGAAGATTTGTTGGAATGGGTGGGATTCCCAACATATATAAAAAATGTCCTGGAGTTGGATTGAGTATTCCTACATATAATAGGAATATGTCAATGGATTTAGATTTGCATTGGATATTCCTACATATAATAGAAATATGTCAATGGATTTGGATTTGGATTGGGTATTCCTATATATAATAGGAATACTAGTTGTGGGTTTGAGGCTATATATATTAGGTGTCTCCTAGCTCTAAAATATCTCTCATATCTCAAAAATATTGTAAAAGAAAGCAATAGTGCCTTTACAACATTGGAATGAGAGAGGAAGAGATTGAAGGCTATTTCGATGTGGAGATCGGTTTCGGATAATTCTTTTCTCGTCATCTCCGTTTTTCGTTTGTCTGTGATCTATTTTCTACTCTAAAAAGTTGTGGTAATCCGTTTGGATCGGTAAGAAGTTTGTAAGGAGTCTGCGTATTTTTTATTCCATTAGTGGAGGATTTTCAGGGTTGGACTCCGATCATCCCATTATTTTTTCTATTTGAATTTTTTACGTAAAAAATTGTGTCTGTAATATGTATTTAACATTTTTAATTTGTATACTTTTATTCGATTCTTTTGCAGAACTACTTGATTTGGAAAACAATTTTTGCGCTTTCGCTACCAAAAGCTCACACGTCTTTTTCAATGTTATAGATGCTCTTTCTTCAGAATTTATACTGCCAGATGCACTACCATTTTGGTGGTAACAGTTCTTGCCATTAGCATTAGCTTTCCATTCGGTGCACAACTTGAGGGGAAGGGAATCTCTAACTTTTCTTGCAACCAGATGACCAAGTGGTCCGTGACCAACAAATACTCCACAAAAGATGATGTCACTTTTCAAAGTAAATTTCTACAATAACAATTATAAATATCAACCAAACTATAGTATTAACTCAATTTACATTATAATAAACATATACCTTTGATAATATTTACGAGGAAAGTTAGTTGGGCCCAAACATCAACATCACCCATTTTCATCCATAAAAAAAATAACACTAAGACCTCTTTATAAAACAGTAAAAAAAATTCAAGAAATTGATTTAGTCCTGAAAGGGACACTAAAAATTAAAAGTACACAAGGGTTATTTTGGTAAAGTATCCATTCAAGAAAACAAATTAAAAATCCGTAAATATCGAATAAAGCAACCATCAGATGATAGACCAAATCAAGATGATCAACAAATTCACTTTAGTTGACAAATATAGACAATTCATGTGTCTAAAAGAAAAGGAATAATGAACAACTCTTTACATCCTAATTGCATATAGTTTAAAGAAACACTACTCAATTTCAATAAACCTATTTGAATCTTGAGGCGAATCTTCCCAAGAGGATGGATTCCTCCAACATTGAAGTCCAAGATTGTAGTATTGGTGGTTGACTGATTATGCGTCGGGATCTTCAGAGCTCGCAGTAGACTCTTGGGGATAATGCTGAGTGATGATCCCGGGTATATATGAATATGGTTTACCTTGATGGAACCCACATACCCAGTGTAGCACAGTGGCCTATCATGGCAGTTGTCCTTCAGCAACATGTCATCTTATGAGAAGGTGATGTTAGGAATCTTCTCCATCAAACTATGGCAATGAGGGCATGCCACTGGTTCTTCATTGGGAGACTTGAGCTGAGTTAGATATGAGTCAGCGCGTGTGTCAGTGCTTCCCTAAGCGCATCACGAGTTTCCTTCGAGAGCCGAAGTAACTCAAAGATAGAAAGTCGTGCCAGATTGTTGACAAGTTGTGCCAGGATGTCAAAATTGTATCGCTTGTCAAGTCCCTGAGGTAGATTTGTCTTCAAAGACTTGTCAAATCAGACTTTTTTTTGCTTCCTTTTTTCTGCTGTTATGGGCTTTGACGGGCTAGGTTCAACAGTTGTTGAAGTATTGGGAGGAGCATGAATTGTAGAGGTGGGAGGAGCATCTTCCTGAGCCTACTCGTATGTCTTAGATAGTTTTTGCCGGATATTGTTTCTTCAGTCATTGTTCATCTGTTATAGAAGAAAGAAGGACCATGTGGCATGATTTGGTCTTCCTCTTCATATGGCTCCTTTTGGCCCCGCTGGGGCGATTCTGCATACTAGTATCTTCGTACCCCAACCCACTACGGGATTTGCCAGCATAACCTTACGGGTATAGAGGAACACGGAGACCTTTGCCAAAGCTCAAACCTTCAGCTATTTGGAATTCATACCCTATCTTCTGCATGAGACGGTTGACTGCTCGCTATAATGATGAAATTGAGGCTTATCGTCATTAGGTAGTACTGATGAGCCAGCTGATAAAGACTTGTGGATAACAAGCCCGTCATCTCTTTTGTGGCTTGTATTGAAGATGTGTTGTGCCCTATATAAAGGAACACTACCCAACCAACACCACTGTTGATGAGTCATGCGGGGCTCGTCTACCAAAGCTCCTAGAGATAAGTTCATATTCCAGAGTCTAGATTCAAGGAGAGTTCTACTTCCGGGTTGATCTCAGTCCTCGTCTGAGCAACGCTCTAAGGAAATCATATGGCATGCCTTTCTCTTCCGGCCCTTCTTCTTTGATTTAGAACTTGAAGATGTTGCTTCTTGTTCCATATCTTATAACAAGTCAAGATTGACCCACATAACTTTACCCAATTGAGTGGTAAGGGGCACTAGACTTTTAGCTTGATCGCGGACTAGAGGAAGGTAGACAATCTTTATTGTAGCTCTTGGTATTAGTACGACGCCATCACGGACTTTTCGTGCCGAAAAATCACCAAATTGAAGAGACACCAAGTTGGCAGAGACCGTCTTCTCATCATTGTGAAGGGTAATTGCCTTGGTCTATTAACTTTTGTATCTTTCATTTCAATACGTAGCACACTTTTGTAGGGTGGTGTACGTATCGATGATACATATAATATTTTGGATCATCTATTTTGCCAGCTTTATCTGGCCATTTGATAATAGTCAACTCAAGTTTGTTGCTTTTTATCAGGCAGTCAAAGATACCAATGATGTCACATTCATCAAAAGAATATTCCTCCTTGGGCTTTGAAGATTCCGGAGGCTTCTATGCTGGCGGAGAGGTAGGTCGCTTGGACACACTTATGGCAAGAGATTCCATCCCTTTGTTATTGCGAGTGTTATTGTTATTGTTGAAATGGCATTTACCTTTATCTTTTGTGCCAGGTATCTGAAACCCTAATAAGCTCAGGTTGAATTCTTTTGTATTTTGCTCAACAAGATCAGCTCATAATGAACGAAGTCCAATCTTCAAATTGAGTGGTTCCAATATAAGATTTCATTCCCGATAATAATTTTTCCTATAGGTGTCCATAAATGCGGTCTCAAGAATACCGGGGGGCAATTTCAGAGTTGCTGGCCTGAAGTGCTCTATGAATTCATGAACATGATCTTTCTCTTGTTGCTTGATGTCAATGAGTGAAGACATAGTCATATCCATCCCTCCATCATAGAATTGGGAGAGGAAGAACTCCGTAGGTCATCGAATGATGATATGCAATTATCCGGAAGGCAGCAGAACCAATCATAAGCCATACCGACCAAATCTCCGACATATAGCTTAGTGAGGAGAGTGTCATCACGTGGCAGATGTGTCATCATGTCAAAATAGTTCATATATTGACGAGGTGATTTTTTTCTTCAAACAAGATCATTGTTTTGGGTTTGTACTTGGTTCGGAAGATAACATTATTCTAGGGACATGGATAAGGTTGCCTTATACCCAGATTTTGGAGTTTATCCCAGTTATTCCTGGCATCAAACCTTGCACGCAACTCTTGAATAGCCTCTTGTGTGTCTTTCGTCTACGGTAGTGCGAATAACTGGAGAGACATTGGTTGAACTTGTATAACTACCGGTGCAAGTCTACCCACAATATTAAAGGGGTTAGGAGTTGGTGTTGCTGACTCTTGATTGCCACTGACCTCTAGGTTTGTATTGCCCAGAGGCTGTGTTATACCCTGAGACGGATGTACAAGAATGGATGTGGCAACTTGCATAGGTGCTGCTGTAGTAGTATGTTGAGCCATTATTATGTTATGCATATCTTTGAATGAAGCTTCCAATGAACTGAGATGCTGTTCAGCACTTTCGGACGGGGAATCATCTTGCTCCTCACCAATAGTATATACACTAACTTCTCTGTGGACGATAGAAGGGCTGGTAGATTACATGGTGTAGTTGGAGTCTACATTGTTTGTTTCAGACCCGAGGAGGATTGCTACCCCCCGGAATGTTACCTTCAGATTATAAGGAATGGTCGTTCCTCATGAGAGAAAGTTCCCATCTTCGAGAATGGTTGTTCTGGTATACCCCTTCAAAGGACTCGACGAGATGGTCGAACCTTCTCTGGCTAGGTGTCCTCAAAGTTCTTTGTCTTTAACGTCTGCCACCACGAGAAAGTCGGGAGGCCATGTATACCTGAGCCAAAAGTAGCTCATTATCAATTCTTCGGTTATCAATTTGCTTTCCAGATCGTTGTTTAGTAGGCAAAGTGTAATTCAAACGGTCAAACACAGACCATTTAGATGATTTAACTTCTTTAGCACAGGAAAAAATGATTACAATTTTGTGGCAATTACAATAATGCTCATTTGGATGCACCATTGTAAGTACAGAGGGTTTTTTCCTTTACACTTCTGTACAAGAATTTTGCGCAAGTCAGGATAAGGGAAGGAAGTAGAAGGAGGAGGCAGACTATGCCTTTTGGTGCATCCACTTATGTATAGAGAACTGTATAGGGAAGCATCCACTTCTGGTGCATTTTGAGGGATTGAAGGGGAAGCAGGCACACATCATTTTGTGCACATAACTTTGTACGCAAGTCAAGCATACTATGCGCATTATCAGCAACTTCAGGATAAGAGGAGAATAATTTTCCCTCTGTTGTGCGCAATTTTGAGACATGGTAAGAGAATTTTTCTATCGACTTCTTTTGTGCGTGTAGGAAGTATTTCTTCCAGTGGAATGGTTGTTGAAAAACTTCCTTGCCACTAGCCATGAATGAGGTAGAAAGGGCACCTACACTCTTTTGTGCCTGTAGCATGGTTTGGATAGCAGAGTACTTGTTGGGTTTGCTTTGTATATTGTACTGAATATGCAAGGTTGCAGCACGAGGATAATCAATCCCCTTGGCATCATAGTCCATTCCTCTGCCAAGGAAAGATTGGTTTACCCCTCACTTATCCTTGCGAGAGCTCCGTGATTTGTTCCCCTTAGTTGGCACACTAGCATGGCTAAGGAGAATATCCACCAAGTGATAGACAGGGGACAGAAAAACTGAATCCACAACGTTGGTATCTTCGTTAGCAATAGTCAACAAACTCTTTTCTTTGTTCACAACAAATTCAGGATAAGAGGAGTGAGGTTTAGGCAGCCAAGTCTTGCAACTCTTTCTCAACTTGGACTTGGCTGAGGGGTTAGCCCAACCCCCAGAGAGCATCTCTCCATAGGCTTGTTGGTCGAATTGAACGACCAAAGTCTTCTGTGTTATTCCAATCGGTGTCGTATTGAGCTATCACCTTCTCATCAAAGGAGAATGTCGTCCCCAACAGAGTCACCATTTTGTTTGCCATGAACCAAAAAGTTGAACGAACTTTTGTGTTACAAACTATGATAGAAAGGGGGAGTATAATAAATCCTATACAAGAATCTAATATATAATGATTCTTGGAAAGTATAGCTATGAATATCAGATCTGCTGGCGATCACTTTAATCCTTGAACTTCTTGACACAAAGAAGAGATACAAGAACACTCGAACACTTGGAGAACTTGGTAGCAAGAAGGCTTTGGCAGCATTGGCATGTAGAGCTTATGTCCTTATTTTCTTTTGTCCGTCTATGTGTCCCCATGAAGGATGCACTAACCCTCTATTTATAGCCTTCAAGAAAGGTTATACGTGTGCGTGCACTAATGGGCAATCTACACTGTATTGGCTGTTGTGTGCGCACATTTAAACAAAAAACATCCTACGTTCTGCTTAGTGGGTGCACAACTTACTGCCTGCTTGACATGTGGCTTTCCTATATGAGGAAAGCCTAGGTCGCGGGGACAGTTATTGTGTATGTTTTACGAGAAATATGACATAAAAGACACAATCATAATCGCTCACTGTCAGTTAGGATTATAGGTGCATGATTGGAGATGGTAAGCAACACTGGCATACTACAGTAGAGTTAAGAGACAGTAGCCATGCTAGCGTACTTTGAAAGGGTTTGGCACAATGGCACACTCTAATAAAGTCCAGGCATTGTGGCACACTCTGATAGTTTCTTGGCACAATGGCACATTCTGTTAAGGTTTGTCCAGATTTGTCCACTAAACGATAACCTAGGTCTGCGTGCCAGGGATCTTCTGTATTAATAACTCCGATCTCCTCATGTTCTGCATCTATCAGTTGTTAGATTTATTTGCATTAAATGTTGAGGGAAGGATGTAAAATTTATACGCTCGCTTGTATTGTGTTAAACAAAATGGCACAAGGGTGCTCCTCAGTTATGATCTTTCAAGCAAGTGCGCCATACTCTGAAACTTAAAGAAAGTATGCCACTCTTCTTTGGGCTTCTTCTGTGAAATAGTACGCCATTGCTCTCTTTGAGTCCAGCATTCTTTGGAGGCATACGTTTTATGCTTCTACAAGACCCCTTCAAAGTTTTTTGAATTTTTCAAAGATAAATTCAAAATACTTTGAACATAGAAGCATAAAAAAATAGTTGAGGTATTTTGTGCACACATTCTTGCAGAATCCAAACAGATTGCTGATGTGGCTAAGTATTATATAAAAGTTTAACTCAATCCCTGATTTGATGTGGTGTTCAAGGCATTGCTTGCAGCACTATTTTTGAGAATTGCTCGGGACTCGAGATATCTCTTTTTGCCTATAAGTAGAAAAAGAACCTTCCCTCAAAACAACGCCCTCATTAGAAATCTTTAACTTTTCATCTTCTTATCATGAGAATGAGCATGGCTATTTTTTAGTTCAAGCCAAAGAAGAAGAAGACGATCGCGATAAGGCACCACAGGCATCCGAATGGTCGTAAGAGGAGAAGCCCTACGTCAATTGGTAAGATTAGGATATTCTACTGCTGCCAATCTTTTTTCCTTTCCTTTTTCTTCTTATTTTCCATGTAAACAGTAGAGAGTTTAGGGAATTTTAGAATAACAAACATGATGCCCATGCATACTTCCCTCTTTTAGAGTGGAATTAAATCCTTGGCGCATTTTCTGAGTTTTGAACGAATTCAAAAAGTTCGCAAACTTTTCCTATTTCAGAGTGAAAAAGAGAAAAGCTACGCACTTTTTGAGTTTTAACAAACTTGATGAGTGTGCGCGCTCTTCTCCCATATGCGCATATCTTTTTTATTTAATCAAAATGCTGATAATATGCTTTTCTATGCAGGGATGACACTAGCCTGCTTATTTCACACTAGAGCTTAGAAGGATATCATAAGTTCTTTCGTTCATGTTGAACATGCATATTACTTTGAAGACCATAGTTGTCGTCACATCAAGCTCGTTGGGATCACTTCTTTAACATGGCTGTTGTATCGATTACATGGTTGGGATTGGAATCCCAACCGGGACTTCTAACAGCGATCCATCCTCATGGTAGAGGGGACTAATGCATATTTTGAATAAATTTATGCAGGCCCTGCTCTGTGTTGCTACATCCCTTGCTATCCATCAATATGGATTCTTTTCCATGTATTGAGTTTTGCACTGAGAAGTAAAAAGATGAAGATTGCTCCGTGACAGATCTCCATCATATGTAATCATAATTTTAGAATAAAAATCCATATGATATAGATTTTTATCATATATAATCATGTCTTGAATATCAATAATATTTTGGCTTGATTCTATTTTTGCTATCGCGTATTGCTGAATGATTAATCTCTGTCTCAACCAAAGAAAATAAAAGGTTAACTTGCGTATTCAGAGAGGATTGGACCTCGTGCATACTACGCATCCCTCCTGACAACTGAGTAGTGTGCGTATTATACGAGCATTCTTGTTGTGTATGCGAGAGCCATTGGACGAATATGCAGAATTCCAACAGCCATGCTTCGGGTTTTGTGTTTGGTTCTTTATTTAGGAAAATAAACCGTCGTCTCCCTTCACTTATGAATCATGCATGGGAATTCAATCCGTCATCTCTCCCTTATATATTCTCGAGTTGTCTATTCAATTCTCAACTCCTCCTTCAAACTTGTTTTTACTTAATGGCTTCCAAGGATACTTTCGAGAAGAGGGCAAGGGAGAGTGATGAGGTGTACTTGTTTCCTCGGTGGCCGAGGTTAACTCCGGCCATGCTCGTATTACTGTTGTACCGCCCTCCGCACTGAGTAATGATTTTCATATACATATGTACTTTCCATTTCTTTTCCACTTTATGCATTTAGGGCTCACTGTAACTTTGTTGTAGTTGTGCCTGTGGAGGAGAAGAAGGAAGTGTCTCATGTACAACTGTGCATGGCAAAAATCTTTTGGGACCTTATTTTCCCTTCGTTGGATGGACTTACCCATCCCCAGACCGAGGTTAGTAATCTCTATGCTCCTTCTGCCGACTTGGGGAGACGAGAGGAGCAGGCCAGCGTAGAAGTTTTTCGTCGATTGTTTGCATCCTCGGGGTTTGTAATATGCATGCTCTTGTGGTTTATGTAAGTAATATTAATTCAGAGGACTGATTCCTCCTCTTCCTAAAATTTGTACAGTTGTCCACTTTTCCCATTTTTATTAATGAAGAAAATTGTTTTCTTTCTGTGGTTGGAATAATGACATCATAAATATCACAAATTTAGAAGAATTTGTGGACTTATTATCCGTTGCGTATCTAATATTAGATACAGATAATAAATTAGAATGAATAACACTATCAGAGGTAATAGGTACATGATAGGTTTTCATATTGGGACCCTATTGTATATATCTGCTCATATTTGATATGGATTTGGCAGAATATAATTTTGTGGGGATAATTTTATAGACTCGATACTCATGGCGTACTCGCAATGAGTACGGGTAATCAAGTTTTAAGGTGTCAATACTATTAGAGTTAATATGTACGTGATAGATTATGCTGTGAAGGAAAATATTACAGAGGTGATATAGACATGACTGTTCTCTTTGGCAAATTTTACTATATTAGGGGAATTTTGAGGACACTTTACTTGTAAAGTATTCAAGACTCTTGAATACAAGTAATAGTTCGAGGTAAGAAAATGTTGCACAAAATATGTTAGGGAGGAATATGAGGACATTTCTCCCACCGCCCTGTGAAATAGAAGTTCTAAAGTGGACCCATTATCCATAATTTATCCAAAACTTTTGAATATGGATAATAGATTTTACAGTATACACTGTTGGGGAATAAATGGCACATTGTACATTTACATTGTTAGATATAGAATAAAGTAAATACAAAATACTGTGCATTTACCAATGACCTGCTGGGGATGAAAAGTATGAGCCTAGCTTGGACATAGTACTTTTTGATGAACTTGCTATTGATTAGCATCATCAGCAAAACTCCATTAGGCTTTGCGAGCCGATATGCGTCGTTGGAATACACCATTTCCACAATGAATGGGCCTTCCCATTTGGCTTGGAATTTTCTTTTATTTTTGTGTGTCATGACCATTGGCCTTCTCACTGTCAGGATAAGATCGCTAACTTAGAATATTCTTTTTTGACTTTCCAGTTGAAAGCTCTAGAGATACGTGCCTGGTAAAGCTTAATGTGTTGTTGTGCTTGTAAGCGCTTCTCATCTAATGCCTCTAACTCTTGAAGTCGGAGATGATCATTGTTTTCAATGGTCAGCTCAATAGAGAGAGCTATTCTAAGGGAAAGGATCTGGATCTCGAGAGGAAGAACAACCTTACACCTATAGATAAGAGTGTATGGCATACTGCCAGTGGGAGTCCGTATCGTTATTCGATAGGCCTATATGCATTCTCCAAGTTTCTTATTTCAATCACGCTTGTTGGATGAGACAAAATTCTTGAGTAGTTTGATTATTATTTTGTTACAGGCTTCTGCTAAGCCATTGGCTGATGAATTATAGGTTGTAGAGGCTATATTCTGGATCTGATTCTTGTCACAAAATCGATAGAATGCCTGGCTAGCAAACTGAGGGCAATTGTCATAGATTATCCTTCAAGGAATACCGAAATGATAAATGATATGGTGTTTGATGAATCTAATCATATTGGATGTCTTCACTTTGATGAGCGGTATTTCCTCATCCTACATAGAGAAATAATTAATTATTGCAAGGATAAACCGATAACCTCTTGAAGAAGGTGGGCTGATAGGTCCAATAATGTATATTCTTCAAGCTTCGAAAGGCCAAGATGCAGTTATAGGATATAGGAACTCTGAGGGCTGTTGTATAAAGTCGGCATTAATTTGACAGGATATGAATTTACGAGCATAATCTACGGCATCTGCCACCATAGTGGGCCAGTAATAACCTATCCTCTTGTGGCGGTCCTGCTACTTAGGACCTTGCTGATGTGCCCCACAAGTACTATCGTAAGCTTCATGAAGTGCTTGTCTTGCCTCGATGTTGGAGAGACATAGCAATAAGAGTCTGTCGTAGAATGGCGACATAATATTTTAGATGTGTTATCATAATAGAACCGAAGGAAGCATCTTTTAACAATGGTAGCTTCTTTCGGATCATCTTGAAGAATTCTATAGGCTACATAGTCTATGAAAGGGTATCTCCAATCTACATCATTAGAGGTTAACTTTATGGTGAACCTATGCTCAATTTATAGATTGTTCTTGGCACATAATATCTCTCGACCTGTCACTGTGACCAAATGTTGTCTTTTAAAATGAACAAAAACGAAGCTGCTAGACTGGCGAGGGCATCCACTTCTATGTTCTGTAATCGAGACACATGCTCAATATAGAATCCGATGAAAGTTGAAGCTAGCTAGATTGCAGCTTGATGATAGGGAATAAGATCTTCATGTCGAACTTCATATTCCCCTCTAACTTGATTAACTATCAATTTTGAGTCACCATGGGCTTCGAGGTATTGCATATCCAACTGTTTGGCTAACTAGAGACCAATCAGTTTGGCATTGTATTCAACTACATTGTTAGAGCAAGGTTCTCTGAGGGAATATGCACGATGTATCAATAGTTTGTCAGGAGAAACGAGGACTATCCCTACACTAGCAACGATATTGCACGTAGGCCCTATTCTTGATGCACCGTTATAGAATAGTTGCCAAGTATCATCTCCCGTTGCTATATTAGACTCCAATACTTCATTTGAAATGTCATCATATAGCTTTGAGGTTTCCGATACTAGGTGAGCTGCTAAGAAATCGGCCAATGCCTGACCTTTTATTGCTTTTGTGGGACATATATCATGTCATACGGGATATCAACATTATCCAAGTAGCCAAGCTAGAATTAAGTGTACTGGGTTTAGTCATAAGTATCCGGAGGAGATTTACTCTAGATTTAACATAAATTATTTGGCCAATCACATAATAACGTATCTTTTGGATAACGAAGAGTAAGGCAAGGCACTCTTTCTCCACCAGATTATACCTATGCTCGACATCGACCATCATATGGCTAAGATAGTAAATAGCCTGTTCATGGCTTTCATCACTCTTCTATGCAAGAAGAGCTTCTAAGGAGTGATCCATTTTTTGAACATACAACAAGAAGGGTCTTCCTAAAATTAAAGCCACCAAAACTGGAGGATTGGTGAGATACCGTTTGATATCATCGAAAGTATGCTGGCATGCTTCATTCCATACAAATGTTACTCCTATCTTTATAAGCTTGGGTAAATGGCCGACATCGACCTCAGAGATTTGAGATGAAACTTCTGATATATGCCAATCGAACTTGCAATCCGCGAAGCTCCTTAAGGTTACCTAGAGGTCGTATTTCAAGGATAGCTTTGACTTTATCAGGGTTAAGATAGATACCTTTGGAGGTTATAACGAATCTGAGGAATTTACCACTAGAGATTCCAAGAAAGACTTGGTTAGATTTATCTTGAGATGATGTTGACAAATTAAGTCGAACATCGTATTTAAATCTTGCAAGTGGTCATCTTTACAATGACTCTTAACAACAATATCATCCACATAACATTCTACTATCTTTCGCATGTGTTTATGAAAGATTGTACTCATGGCCCGTTGGTATGTTGCCCCTTTATTCTTTAAGACAAAAGGCATTACAGTATAACAATACACTCCCAAATGTCAGGATATGGTTTTTATCGCCAGAAAACTTCTTGATTTGATTATATCTTAAGAACCCGTCCATGAATGATATACGCTCTAAGCCGTAAGTATTATCAATCATGATGTTAGTGATGGGGAGAGAAAATTCATCTTTTGGACAAGCCAAATTTTGATCCCGATAATCTAAGAAGACTCGAATCTTCCTATTTTTTTTTATGACTACGAGTACATTAGCCATCCAGTCAAGATGTTGTTCTTTTCAAACAAATTTGGATGCTATCAACTTCTTAACTTCATCTTTGATTGCATCTATTACATCGTCAGAATCGTCGTTGTTGCTGCTTTACTGGTTTAACATTATGAAGGATATTGAGCTTGTATGTAGCTATTTGAGGATCCAGACCAAATATATCCTCGTAGCTCTAGGAAAAGACATCGATATAATCCTTTATGAGCTCCACTAAAGCTTCCTTATCCTCATCAGAGAGGCTTTTACTGATGAAGATTGATTATGGAGAAGACTGCCCTCCAACATCAATTTGAATAATTTTATCTTCTATGGGTGGTTTGCACTGTTCGAACCATACCGCCCATTGTGAATCCATCTGTTGTGCCCATGAATTATTTTTAAAGGGTTCTAGTGATTAATCATCTTCGTCGTCTTGGTCTGCTAACACATATCATGCTTAAACACATTACCTATACTTCCATCATAATTCCATTATAGTAATTCGCAGGAGTGAGAATGTGTTTCTTCGTCTGCCTCTGAGTTTTTAGGAGTAGTGACATAACCCAAACAACTACGTGTATGCTGGTAGTAAGTTTTTAGTTTGCCTTTGTAGGATCGAATAAGCACCTCTAGAGGGGGCGGGTGAATAGAGTGCCTGTATATGCAGCGAAATAAAAATCACCCAATAAAAATTAACTCAATTAGCTAACAATCTAAATATACAGTGACAATAAGTAAAAATAGAGAGTATGAGAGAGAGAGAAAGAGATCAGTAGTCGTAAACACAATAATGTATACTGATTTTTCTCTAAGTGTACTAGTCCAGTCCCGAGAACTCTAGCTCGTAGTTGAAATCTACTATCAAGTGAAATACAAGTTTTGATCGAAAGGCTTGAAACTTCGTACAGATACGATCTTTGATTCGAAGGGCTCGAATACTTTTTAAAGTGATAAAATTTTGACAAACTCTTTTAACAACACTTGAAAACTTCTAACAAGAACGCATTGGCGCTTAAGGTTTAGGAGTTGTAAAAAACTTGGGATTAGAAACTGTAAAGGTTGTTGAATTATACTGAGTTATATAGAGAAGAGAATGAAAGTGAGTTGAGTGTATATGAAAGGTGAATTTATTCTCTATTTATAGTTCTTTTACAAATCGAGTTCGGGGCGAATTCGGATGCCAAACATTCAAATTTCTGAACATTGGAAACGATTCAGCAAGAATAACTAGTTGCAAGAGTTTAATGGGTCTGGAAACGGAGTTCGGGGATAATTCTCACCGATTTTGTACCGAGTTCTTTTTCCTCAAATCCAGATAGAATCAGAATGTGTTGGGTTGGTTTGGGCTAACTTGGTTTTGGAAAAATAGGTTAGGCTATTTTCAAAATTAGAAATATTTTGGCTAAAAATAATATGGGTTTAGAAAATATTTTAGCTAGCCTTTAAAAACCAAGTGCAACTCAATTTACATATTTTTCTATACTCAATAAATAAAAAAAATTATATTGACTCTATGCAGAAAATAAGTCGCATTTCCATTCTCTAAAACTGTAGTTGTAGCGGCAGTACATTCGTATCGTAGGTTCTCGTAGGTTATATCACGTCCGAGTTTTAGTCGATTATCAAAATATGGTTCGACCATAACCTATGGGCCAATAATGTCCCCTATTTTGATAATTTACAAACTCTGACTAATATAACAGAGAATGAAGCACTTCTCTTCTTTTGTTAAAAGCTTGATTGTTGAGCTGATATCAGTATTACTCTCATGTTATCATTTGATCAAAATTGGAAAAGCTCCCCCGCCATTGTAGCGTAGATGTCAAGACAAAAAGACAACAAGAGTGAAGTAACATAGATATTATTTTGAAGCATTAAATAAGGATTGAATAAGTATTTCACAATTGCAGAAAATATAAGTAGTAGAAGAATTGAATAAATATTTCAGAAGTATTTTAAATTACTTACTAAACATGTAAGAGTGATCACATATCCAACATAAAATAAGGTCTTAAACTACTTCATAAACTGAAGGTGCTACATCAACTGAAAAAAATATGCAAAAGATAATAAACTAGGGTAATCCAAAGAGCTAATATAACTAAAAAGATAGCATAAGAATCTGCATCACTCATCATCTCCAGTCGTTGGGTCTCCAGTCTCAGCTGTACGGTTGGGATCATAATCGACAGCTGCTGGATCACATTAAGGCTGGACATATGTGTCAACAATCTTATAACCAGCTCATGAAGAATCACGAACCATAGGATAGGGTCCACTAGGGACATGAGAGAATGAATACTGCATGTCTGCCAAGGTGTTGGATATTGCCGGAAAATAGACAATGGTCCGATAGTTTATCTGTCTATAACTGTCATCCTCAGAACCACGACGCTCCAGCTCGAGTTTGTGATGCTCATCCTCAACTCTGATGTGATCTTGCATCAAAGTTTGAAGCTCTTCCATGGAGACATGTAGCTCTAGAGCAGCAGCAGGGTCAGGGTGAGGTGTGTCAGCAGCAGGTAGAGGAGGAGATGGTGCAACTAGAGGAACATGGTCAGAACGTCGAGCAGCAAATTCTTTTAGCTGGCTCGGCAAGATAGGTGCAGTCCTCCAGAGAGATTTGGAAATGCTCAAAAATAATGGGCAAGTACATAGTGTACACAAGGTTACGTTTGTTCTTGTGGAAATGGGTCATCATCTGAATCACAGTCTTTAAAAAGCTAAATAGAATTCCAAAATAGATATGATACATGGCACACATCTTTAGGTTTGTCATATCATCAGTGGAGGTCTATTTAGGCAAAATGATTGAAAAGAAAATACGATGTAAGTCATAGAACCATTTGTTCAAGTGTTTGGTCTTCAGTTGGTCGACAAAGTCGTTGAACCATTCAATGGATTATTCTAATGAAGAAAAAATTAATCCATTAAATTCTCCATCATTTGGTAAGGCTAGACTAAACAAAGATTGAGAAAAATTATCCAGATTAGAAGATGAGTCTTCTAATACTTTTCTCTTCTTTCTAAAAAATTTGGTAGCCACGGAAATAATTAAAAGGAAGAGAAAATAGGAGTTATACCTTCAATCAAATAATGAACAGTGGCAGGGAATGTGAATGGAACTGACATCCAAATTTCTAGCTCCTAAAATCTCACAAGGAGGAAGATCCAAGTGTCACTACCACATTCTAAAATAGGGGTAATTTTGTCATTTTTATTTATTATAAGTATTGTGTATATTTTTATTTTATTTTTAAATAATTGCATGATATGTATGTATATATATATATTATATATTGTGTTCATTAATACATGGGTTAGTGGACTAGACCTAGAAACCCATTAGATGAACCTCTGACCAAAATATAGGATTATGGATTTAATTAGTAATTTTTGTGATTAATTATTGGTGTTACAATTCACTACCGTAATTTTATTTCAATTGTTGTACCTTACCGTTGCTTCGATATTTGGAGTGCTACACTAGCTTTTACCTTCCAACAAATTTTACACCCTTGTCCTAGACGTGCCAGTCTTCCATTCTGACCTTTGTGTAACTCATAAATACCCTCTCTTGTACTTTATTTTAGTCGCACAATATTTGTCATGGACATTTTTTTTAAATCCAAACAAATCCAACTTTGCTTCTTTGTCCGTTCCAATAGAAATCGGAGACACAACCTCGGCCCATTTTTTGCAAGCCAAATTATGACAATATTCTACTCTGAGTCTTCTACGTCCATAACAATTATATCCAACCTAATTTTAACCCCATGCACTTCCAATTAATTTAAGAATACTATTTATATTAATTTTAATTAAATTGGTGTAAGGACCCAAACTAACCAAAAGCTAGACCCAACACAAACCCAAATCCCCATTCACACCCTCAAGGTTCTTACTAAACACCACACACTCTTTTTATCCACTACATCACACCAAACATGGTATTTTTCTCATTCAATCCCAAACTCCATTTTTTTGTGCAATTTTTCAATTGTTGGGGGCTTTTATGCAAAATACAATGAGGTGTCCACCTCCCATTGGACCCAAGACATGAAGAAACATCCCCCTTTTGACTGGTCACATGTTATTTTCTTTTTTTTGGAGTGTGCAATACTCTAAACTTTCCCTTAAACCATATCCACCCTCCATTCAAACCAACACCATCTCCACCCTTCAATTTCCTTCATATAAAAACATCCCCCATCCCAAGGAGCACATGGCCGGCCCTAATCCCAAGGCTTGCACTCCTTTTTTCTCTCCCCTATATAAGCTCTCCTCTCTCAATTATTTTTACATCTTCATCATCAACCCTAAACCAACTAAAACTCAAAACCTAACCCTAAGCCATCACCTTCCTTCATCTTCACACCATCTCCGGTCACCTTCCCCCCCCCACTTGAGCACCGCACCCCGACTTCATCTCTACCGCCTTCAAACAGCACCACCACCCACATTCTTCCTCGACTTCTCTCCATCCCGTCGGAGCAACCATGGTCTCGCCACCACCTAGAACCGCCATTACCTGACCGCAGTCACCATCACCATCGTCATCCCCGACCTTCCCCTACGGAGCAGCCGACTTCCCTTCTCTTCCCCGACTTCCCCACGACTTCCTCCACCGATAATAGCCTCGACCATGCCCCGGCCGCCCACCGTCGATCTTCACGACGAGCAGATCACCACCACCCTCATTCATCATTCTCGACCTCATCATCATTATCACCACCTTCCCCACAGTCGGCCACCACCATCTCCGTTCAGCTTCGACGCTGACAGCAGTCATCTCCGCCTACCGTCGATCTCCACGATGAGCTCACCACCACCACATCGTCATTGCCATACCACCGCAGCCAACGCGACGACCACTGACTTCATCATCATCATCCATCTCCCCAACTTCCTTCATCCCCGAGCCACCTTCTCCACCTTTATCACAGCCACACCTGCACAACCGTCACCCCGAGCAGCGGCCACCCACGATCGACTCCTCACCGCCGGAGCAGCCTCCTTCTCCGATCGACCCCCGCCGCCATCTATACCACAACCACCATCTCCACACCATCAATCACCACCGTCGACCCCCATAGCCACCGTCACCTTCTTCACGATCACCCTCGACTTCTCGATCTCCTCCCCGGCCACCACCAGTCACCACCTCGATCCGTGCACGGTTGCCACAGTTGATCGGAGCACCACCGCCAGCAGTCGACCTCTACGGTCCGTGGTCGAGCATCACCCCTCCTCGGTCACAGGCACATCGAGGTTTGTCTTTCCTTCATGTTTTGTGTTGCCTGATACTGTGTAGTCGTGAGCCCTAGTGCCTAGTGTACATGTGTGTATGTATGAATAGTATTTAGGGTTAGTATTTACTTTACGGGAATTTTGGTTGTTAATTATGGGTGTCACATATTTATATGTGTTGGTGTAGACCCTAGGTGAATTAGTATAAATATAAGTAGTGGGTAATACTATGTAATGTGTATAGGTACAATTTATATATTAAAGTATTTTGGTAACTCACTACCTTGTGTACCCTAACTTACTAGCTAGACCATGTGTTAGTGTTACACGAGATTTAGAGATTTGGAAATGTGTTAGTGTTAGTTATTATCTTTCTATGAACGGTATTCAAGGACATGACACTCATGTATTTAGACGTGCACACTCGACCCTGCTAGTTGACCAGTACCACTCCTACTTGCGCAGTATAGTTGTACTAGTGTAACGACTGATGTTATTGTTATCATATTACAAATATAGGACCATTGGATCATTCCGCGAGACTTCGGGAGCAGGATATTGATATTGCCAGCTCAGGACTCCAGGCGAGTTCATTCTCTGATAATTTCCATTAATTGATAATTTTATATTTCAAATACTTTGAAATGTTACATCTGATTCTTGACACTGTGGTACACGGACTAGTATATAGATTGGATCTTCAGTCATGAGATGTTACATTGGTTATCGTATTCATATTGTACACGACATGGATATTAGACATTGTACATGATATATTGGACATTGATCATGTATCGTAACGTGTCATGGTTAGATCCACTGTACTAGTTAGGGACAGGGGAAATTGCTAGTGAGAGATGTGATCATATCCCTATCGTATACGTGTAAAATATTGTTAGTGTTAATCATATGCCTCACGTATGATTAGCCAGGCCATATAGTTATTGTACATGTTCCCAAGCCGATCACATATCGAAACTACTATTTCAAATAATTAGAATAGGTGTAGTTCTTTATTTCAGTTCATATACTATATTACCATGTATATGATATTGTAGTCTTTCTCTTCATTTCATATATGCACTGACTATACCATATTGTCTATATTGCCTGTTCTTTTTACTATTGCTATTGCATCTATTTATTGTTTTCTCTTAATATATAGCATCATCTATTTATTGTTTTATAGTCCTTGTCAATTAATTAAAACTTTTATCGGGTTATACTTTGCTCCAATACTGACTGGATAAATTTTTCCAGACTGCGACTTAGAGGACTGGTGTCCGACATATTATGGACCACAAGAAGAGTAGTTACAGCCTTGGACTTTGTAGCTCAGGTGCGATTTTTAGGAGGTCTAGCCGGGATCACTAGTTATTCAGTTAGTTCTTTTAGCAGATTTATACAGGATTTATTTTTGGCATATATTGAGACTTGGATAATTTTGTTTGCATTTAGATTATTTTATTATTTTGACTTGTGTTGTATTTCGATTATTTTTCTTCGATATCTTATAGTGCTTTAGTTCTTTGGTTGAGTATTTTTATATTATATTGTAATATCTGTGTCTCCTTATGGAGTTGGATATTCGTGTGAGATTGATTAGATAGTATTATGACCTAGATAGCGTTCTACCACCGATGTTGTGGTGTAGGCTGGACGTACCCACGTACTCGTGCCCCTATATCGGGTACGGGTCATGACACATTTTTAGTGGTGGCCCATACAGGTCGAGCTTCGCAATTAGAGCGATATCGTGGTAGTGTAACGACTTAGTTGTATTACTACGAGCCAGTGATAGGATCTAGGGTATAGCATACTAGGATGAGAACGAATACTCAATCACAACTAGGAATATTTCTAATCTATTTATCTTTTTATCCTCATTCCTTCTGAATGTTGCTTTTTGAATACTTTGTCCTTCCTTGAGGATATCGTATCTAATGCCTTAATTGATTCTTTTCGGTCTATCTTCAGGATGCCACCGAAGACTGTCCTTGGGATTGGGACCATCAGCTTCAGAGAGGTCTGCCACCTCTCAACCTGACGGACAGACATATGAAGTTCCTTCTCCCCTACCTGTTCTGAGGGTTGCCCCAGCTGTGACGGAGCACCTTCCACAACCACCGACTCCGTTTCCCGGAGGTATGCCCGCTGATGGGGCACATATGTTTACTTTGATTCAGGGCATGGTAGATGCCCAGAGAGTGACAGCGGAAGCCTAGTGTGTTCAAGCTGAGGCCTAGAGGGTGCAGGCAGAGGCGCACCAGGCACAGACTGAGCTGATGAGAGAGAGAATAGAGAATGCTCACCAGATGGCACTATAGGCAGTTGAGAGAGTTGCCCAGCAGTTTTCTGGTCAGCAGCAACAACAGAGACCAGGAGGATGGACCTCGAGAGTTCAAGGGTATCGAAGGGATACTCTACGTTGACGACTGGCTAAAGGATATAGAGAGAAACCTGCGATTGGCCCAAATTTCGGAGAGCTTGCAGATAGAAGCGGTCGACAGTCAGATGTTCGATATTGCACTCACGTGGTATCGCACGGAGCCGAGACTTACTACTCACGGACTTACTTAGGAGATGTTTAAGGATCTTTTCTAGGAGAAGTTATTTTTTGACGTGGCCCTGGGAGCTTTGGAGAGTCAGTTTCATGACTTGGTCCAAGGGAACATGTCGGTCGATGAGTACGCCACAGAATTCTGTCGATTGAGCCATTTTGCATTATCTATGATTCGGGACCCAGGAGATCGAGCCCAGAAGTTTAGAAAGGGGCTGACAAGGGAGATTAGGTCGCGTATTTTTGGTCGTCGTACCGCTACCTTTGAGGATATCTTGATGGATGTGGATGCCCAGATTGCAGAGGAAGATCTGGATCTCAGGCCTAATAGGAGTCGCGATAATTCTGGAGATACGAGTGGTAGCGCAGGATCGGCCAAGCGTTCCCATATTCAGCAGCAGCCAAGGACATTTCAGCATCACCACCAGTAGCACCAGGTACCGGTTCGTGTTTAGCAGGATCAGCAGCAGCCTCCGAGGCAGACACAACAGACTTGTCAATTTTATAAGAAGCCAGGTCACCTTTGGAAGAGCTGTAGAGTGAGGCTAGGACTTTGTTTGCACTATGGCACTGCAGGACATCGAGTGAGAGATTGTCTTCTAGCTCATTATCTTCCCGGATAGCGCACACCTCCAAATCATAAAGATCCAGTTAGGCCACCTGTGGAACCGCATATTGCTCAGCACCCGCTGAGGGAGCCACCCCAGTAGGACGGGACATTTGCGATGACGGTCGAGGAAACTGACACTGCAGGTAATGGGTTAGCAGGTTCTGTTCTTTTCTTTCCTTCTGTTCCTTTCTATCTATTTGATTGATTGATTGATTCTTTAGTACCATAGCTTGTATCAGTGATTATCTTGCTAGAATATAGTTAGTAGTATGCCCTGGAGAGACTGGAATACCATGACAAAAGTGACTATAACCATGCATGTTTTTATCTAGATTGCATGGTATATGACTGTAGGTATGATTTCCTTAGACCTTGGTTGAAGGGGGTTTGACCGTAGTGAAGAT
This sequence comes from Iris macrosiphon, assembly GCA_036927795.1. NCBI lineage: Eukaryota > Viridiplantae > Streptophyta > Magnoliopsida > Asparagales > Iridaceae > Iris > Iris macrosiphon. Next base: position 72,096,826 of record JAYESA010000013.1, on the reverse strand, counting down.
TAATGAAGAAGTTATGACTAGACAGAGAGAGACAAGGTATCTTAAATTTCGAGGACAAAATTTTTCTAAGGGGGGTAGACTTGTCACTACCATATTCTAAAATAGGGGTAATTTTGTCATTTTTATTTATTTTAAGTATTGTGTATATTTTTATTTTATTTTGAAATAATTACATAATATGTATATATATATATATATATATATATATATATATATACATATATATATATATTGTGTTCATTAATGCATGGGTTAGTGTTCTAGACCTAGAAACCCATTAGATGAACCCCTGACCAAAATATAGGATTATGGATTTAATTAGTAATTTTTGGGATTAGTTATTGGGGTTATAATTTACTACCGTAATTTGATTTCAATTGTTGTACCTTATCGTTGCTTCGATATTTGGAGCGCTACACTAACTTTTGCCTTCCAACAAATTTCACACCCTTGTCCTAGATGTACCAATCTTCCATTTTGACCTTTGTGTAACTCATAAATACCCTCTCTTGTGCTTCATTTTAGTCACACAATATTCGTTATGGATATTTATTTTGAAATCCAAACAAATCCAACTTTGCATCTTTGTCCGTTCCAATCGAAATTGGAGACACAACCTCGGCCCATTTTGTGGAACCCAAATTTTGACAATATTCTACTCTGAGTCTTCTGCGTCTATGATACTTGTCTCCCACCTAATTTTAACCTCATGCACTTTCAATATATTTTAGAACACCATTTACATTAATTTTAATTAAATTGGTGTAAGGATCCAACCTAACCCAAAGCTAGACCCAACACCAACCCAAACCCCCACTCACACCCTCAAGGTTCATACTAAACACCACACACCCTTTTTATCCACTACATGACACCAAACATGGTGTTTTCCTCATTCAATCCCAACCCCCACTTTTTGTATAATTTTTTAATTATTGGGGGCTTTTATGCAAAATACAATGAGGTGTCCACCTCCCATTGGACCCAAAACATGAAGAAACATCCCCCCTCTTTGATCGGTCACATGTTATTTTCTCTTTTTTTTGGGAGTGTGCAACACTCTAAACTTCCCCTTAAACCATCGCCACCCTTCATTCAAACCAATACCATCTCCACCCTTTAATTTTCTTCATGTAAAAACATCCCCCATCCCAAGGAGCACATGGCCGGACCTAATCCCAAGGCTAGCACCCCTTTTTTCTCTTTCCTACATAAACTCTCCTCTCTCTATTATATTTACATCATCATCATCAACCCTAAACCAACCAAAAACCGAAACCTAACCCTTATCCATCACCTTCCTTCATCTTCACACCATCTCTGGTCACCTTCCCCCCCCCCGCCTGAGCATAGCTCCCCGACTTCATCTCCAACACCTTCAAACAGTACCACCACCCACCTTCTTCCTCGACTTTTCTCTATCCCGCCGGAGCAACCACAGTTTCTCCACCACCCAGAACCGCCATCACACGACCGCAGTCACCATCACCATCGTCATCCCCGACCATCCCCGCCGGAGCAGCCGACTTTCCTTCTCTTCCCTGACTTCCCCATGACTTCCACTACCGACAACAGCCTCGACCATGCCCCGGCCGCCGACTGTCGATCTTCACGAGCAGATCACCACCACCCTCATCCATCATACCCTACATCATCATCATCATCATCACCACCTTCCCTACAGTCGGCCACCACCATCTTCGGTCGGCATCAACCCCGACAGAAGTCATCTCCACCCACCGTCGATCTCCTCGACGAGCTCACCACCCCCACCTCGTCATCGCCATACCACCGCAGCCAATACGACGACCACTGACTTCATCATCATCATCCATTTCCTCGACTTCCTTCATCCCCGAGCCACCTTCTCGACCTTTATCATAGCCATACCCGCACCACCGTCACCCCGAGGAGCAGCCACCCACGATCGACTCCTCACTGCCAGAGCAGCCTCCTTCTCCGATCGACCCCCGCCGCCATCTATACCACAACCACCATCTCCACACCATCAATCACCACCGTTGACCCCCATAGCCACTGTCACCTTACTCACGACCACCCTCGACTTCTCAATATCCTCCCCGGCCACCACCAATCACCACCTCGACCCTTGCACGATTGCCATAGTTGATCAGAGCACCACCGCCAGCAGTCGACCTCCATGGGCCGTGGTCGAGCGTCACCCCTCCTTGGTCATGCGCACATCGAGGTTTATCTTTCCCTCATGTTGTGTGTTGCATGATACTGTGTAGTCGTGAGTCCTAGTGCCTAGTGTACATGTGTGCATGTATGAATAATATTTAGAGTTAGTAATTACTTCACGGGAATTTTGGTTGTTAATTGTGGGTGTCACATATTTTTATGTATTGGTGTAGACCCTAGGTGCATTAGTATAAATATAAGTAGTGGGTAATACTATGTAATGTGTATAGGTAGTATTTATATATTAAAGTAATTTGGTAACTCACTGCCTAGTGTACCCTAACCTACTAGCTAGACCATGTGTTAGTGTTACACGAGATTTAGATATTTGGACATGTGTTAGTGTTAGTTATTATCTTGCTATGAACGGTATTCAAGGACATGACACTCGTGCATTTAGACGTGCACACTCAACCCTGCTAGTTGACCAGTACCATCCATACTTGTGCAGTGCAGTTGTACTAGTGTAACGACTGATGTTATTGTTATTATATTATAAATATTGGACCATTGGATCGTTCTGCGAGACTTCGGGAGCAAAATATTGGTATTGCCAGGTCAGGACCACAGGCAACTATATTCTCTGGTAATTTTCATTAATTGATAATTTTTATATTTCAAAACTTAGAAATGTTACATCTGATTTTTGACACTGGGTACACGAACTAGTATATAGATTGGATCTTCAGTCATGAGACGTTATATTGGTTATCGTATTGACATTATACAGAAAATAGATGTTAGAAATTATACATGATATATTGGACATTGATCGTGTATCGTAACGTGTCATGGTTGGATCTACTGTACTAGTTGGGGGCAGGAGAAATTGCTAGTGAGAAATGTGATCATATCCCTATCATACAAGTGTAAAATATTGTTAGTGTTAATCATACGCCTTACGTATGATTAGCCAAGCCATATAGCTATTGTACATGTTCCTAAGCCGATCACATATCGAAACTACTATTTCAAGCACTTAGAATAGTTGTAGTTCTATATTTCAGTTCATATACAATATTACCCTGCATATGATATTATATTTCTTTATCTTCATTTCATATATGCACTGACTATACCATATTGTCTATATTGCCTGTTCTCTATACTATTGATATTGCTTCTATTTATTATTTCCTCTCAGTATATAGCATCATCTATTTATTTGTCAATTAATTGGAACTTTTATCGGTTTGTACTTCGCTCCAATCCTGACTGGATATATTTTTCCAGATTGCGACTTAGAGGACTGGTGTCCAAAATATTATAGACCACAGGTAGAGTAGCTGCAGCCTTGGACTTTGTAGCTCAAGTATGATTTCTGGGAGGTCAAGCCGGGATCACTAGTTATCTAGTTAGTTCTTTTAGCAGATTGGTACCGGATTTATTTTCGGCATATATTGAAACTTGGATGATTTTGTTTGCATTTAGATTATTTTGTTGTTTAGACTTGTATTATATTTCGATTATTTTTCTTCCATATCTTATCGTGCTTTAGTTCTGTGGTTAAGTATTTTTATATTATATTGTAATATCGGTGTCTCCTTATGGAGTTGGATATTCGTGTGAGATTGATTAGATAGTATTGTGACCTAGACAGCGTTCTACTGTCGGTACTGTGGCGTAGGCTGGACGTACCCACGTACTTGTGCCCCTATATCGGGTGCGGGTCGTGACACCAAGGGGGTTAGGGTTTGATAAAACTAGGGTTTTAGAAACTTTTTGGCCACTATGAGGTGCTGGAGTCGTTTGGTATGAAGATAGGTGTGTATATAAGAGAGAGTGGGGCCCACAACAAAACATGAATCGACGCCATCCGAACTCTGGCCGAGTTCGAGCTGAGTTCAGTCCAAACTCTGTCCGAACTCTAGTAGAGTTCTGATATTTCAATTTTAGTTTAGTTATGGTTCACTTTCTTTTAAATACATGTCAACTTTGTGAATCAATATATTAGTAGTTTATGAATTTCAATAATAATGACTAACAATATTTAATAAATCTTTTTCCTGTATTAGTCAGCTCAAATTAGTTGTCGGGGTCGTATCCCAGCTAGAGGTGGTTCGAGTACCCTTAAGTACCGTGTCCTTTAGGCTGTTTACGCATTTTTGGCAAAATGACCCTTTCGACTTGTTTCTAAAATAACTTTTACATATATGATCAAGATTTAAGAAAATACATATTAATTATATACCATTGATATCCAAAATTTCTGATTCATGATGTATAATATTGAATTGATCTTTTGCAAACAGTTTAGTAAATATATCAGCTAATTGATGCTCTGTGTCAACAAATTCTAGATAAATATCAATGTGTTCTTAATGATCTCTTAAAAAGTGGTGTCTAATCTCAATGTGTTTGGTACGTGAGTGACATATGGGGTTCTTAGTGAGATTGATCGTTATATGTTGTCACAGTATATAGGGAACTTGGTATAGTGAAGATTTTATTCTTCAAGTGTTTTCTTCATCCGCAAAATTTGATAACAACAAAGTCCTGCTGCGATATACTCAACTTCAGTAGTTGACAATGGTACATAATTATGTTTCTTGCTAAACCATGAGGCTGAGGCTTTTCCTAGGAAGTCACATGTGTCGCTGGTACATTTTGATCAACTTTGCATTCAGCAAAATCAGCATCCGAATAACCAATAAGGTTAAATAACGTAGTTTTGGGATACCATAAGTCGATAGTCGATGTGCCTTTAAGGTATCGAAAGATACGCTTAACTGCGCACAAGTGGGATTTCCTAGGATTTGCTTAGAATTTTGCACAAAGAAAACACTAAACATTATATCAGGACGACTAGCAGTCAAATAAAGTAGACTACCAATCATACCTCAATAATTACGTGTGTCGACTGGTTTGCCATGTTCATCAAATGTCAACCTTGGTTGGAATTGCCATCGGAGTCCTAATTGGTTTTATATTTTCTATGTCAAACTTCTTGAATAAGTCGTTAATGTACTTAGCTTGGTTGATGAATGTCCATTGTGAATTTTGTTTAATTTAAAGTCCTAGGAAAAAGTTAGCTCTCCCATCATACTCATCTCGAATTCACTCTACATGTACTTGGCAAATTCTTTGCATAATATCTCATTAGTTGAACCAAAAATAATATCATCAATATAAATTTGTACTAATAGAAGATCATTATCTAATAATTTAATAAACAGTGTCGTGTCCACCTTTCCTTTTTAAAAACTATTTCCTAGTAGAAAAGAACTAAGTCGCTCAAACCAAGAACGAGGTACTTTTTTGAATCCATATAGAGCTTTTCGTAGCTTGAATACGTGATTAGGGAATTTAAAATCTTTAAAACTAGGTGGTTGTCCAACATAAACCTCTTTTTTAATAAAAACCATTTAAGATTGCACTTTTTACATCCATTTGAAAAAGTTTAAAATCATGAAAAGTTGCAAAGGCACATAACATGCAAATGGATTCGAGTCTCATAACTGGGGCTTAAGTCTCATCATAGTCAATACCTTCTTCTTGGTTATAGCCTTGAGCTACGAGTCAACCCTTGTTAGAAGTGACTAAACCATTCTTATTTAGTTTATTTTGGAATATCTATCTAGTACCAATGACCGAGTGATCACTAGGATTGGGAACAAGTTCCCAAACTTGATTCCATTTAAATTAGTCTAATTTATCTTGTATAACAAAAATCCAAAATTCATTATGAAAAGCTTCTTCTACATTTTAAGGTTCTACTTATGAAATGAATGCTACACTGGCAACTATATCTTTAGTAAAAGAGTGAGTACTTACACATTTGGTTATATCACCTATTATTAATTTTTCTGGATGATCAGTCATGAATCTCATTTTCTTTGGCAGACTTTCCAGGTAGCTGGTACAGGGTGCAGTTTCTGCTAGTGCTTTGCTAATGATTACATCTTCATCATCACTATCATGTACTGCTTGAGAATTTCACTCATCAAAAGTAACATTAATTGATTACTCAATAATTATATAACGGTTATAAAATACTCTATATCCTTACTCTTGGCAGCATATCCTATAAATATACCCTCATATACTTTAGCATCAAACTTACCTAAGTTATCTTTTGTATTAAGAATAATGCATTTACAACCAAAAATATTGAAATAGTTAACTGATGGAGTTCTACCAAACAATAATTCATAGGGAGTCTTTTTCAATTTAGGTCGAATGAGAACCCTATTAAAAACATAGCACGTTGTATTTACAGCTTCAGCCCAAAAATATTTGGAAGGTTAAATTGATTTAGCATTACTCTAGCCATCTTACTTAGATTTCTATTCTTCTGCTCCACAACACCATTTTGTTGGGGAGTTCTAGGGCAAAAAAATTCATAAGAAAACCATTTGAATCACAAAAGTTTTAAAAATTAGCATTTTCGAATTACCACCATGATCATTTCGGATTCGAGTAATCATGAAACTTTTTTTTGTTTTGTACCTTTTTACAAAATTTCACAAATTCAGAAAATGCATCATTTTTATTTGCTTGAAAGAAAACTCATGTAAATCTTGAGACATCATCAACAATCACAAAAGCATACAATTTACCGCCAAGATTGGCGATTCTACTTAGTCCAAATAAGTCCGTATGAATAAGATCCAAAGGTCGAGAAGTTCTTACAATATTAATTGATTTAAAGGAGGATTTTGTAGCTTTGTTCTTTTTATATATACTACATACTGTATCCTTCTTGAAAATAATTTCTGGTAAGCCTCTCACCAACTCTTCAGTAAAAAGTCTTGTAATTGTGTTCATATTGGCATGTCCTAAACGCATCTGCCATAGACAACTTTTATCCTTATTGGCTTATAGGCATCTACTTGCATGGTTAGTGTCTTTCGAAAGATAAAATAGATAAATATTGTCTTCCCTTATTCCTCAAAATACTGTTTTACTAGTTGATTCATCAATTATAGAGTGTCACGATCCGCACCCGGATGTTCGGGCATGAGTACGTGGTTACGCCCAGCCTACGCTACAGAATCGATGGTAGAACACTGTTTGGGTTATTTCTAACTATCTAACATCTCAACAATATAATATGGTACCTGTCAATCATCTCAACTCCAAACGGAGGAGCAATATGGTATCTCACATGAATAACTAATCTCAATCATAAAACAATCTAAGGAAGAATAATACACGAATGGAATATCGAAGGAAAGAATAAAGATAAAATCTATAATCTAAAATAATATACAAATTATGAATCTACCAAAAGAATAGTCTAATACAAACCAATACAAATATAATCTAGACCTCCTCGGGCTCTGCAACTAAATCTTCCTGGTCAATAGGAGTATCCTCTAAAGGTACGCCGTCATGCGGCCTATAGAATATGGGACACTGCTCTATAAGCCAGTCATCTGAAAAAATATATCCAGTCAGGATTGGAGCGAAGTACATACCTCTGAAAGCAGTTTCAATAGCATAATCGAGCATATAAACAGAAATAGAATTAAAATACAAGATCACTAAACATATAAATGCATGAACAAGATATACAGGAAATGTACGAGAATATAGATCAACAATATGAATATCACAATATGATAAAATAACAACAATCTAAACTAACTAATGTGATATAGAATACAAGTTCATTATATGATATGGTTAGGTGAACATGATCAAGTAAGACGATTACAAGTGAGGTATGTAACCAGAATGTACACAATGTAATAATGGCTTTAATCATATTATCAACTCCTACTCTCCTACCACCAACTAATACCGATGGATCCAATCATGACATGCTACGAACACAAAATATAACCACTAAATACGAGAAGTGGGTGTACACAAATATTATAACCACCAAACATGAGCGGTGGGTGTACACGAATAAGCACACTGAACACGAGCAGTATGTGAACATGAAATGTAATCAATTCCTAATATACACGATGAGATACAATGTACACGAGTACCCGCTGAACACGGTAGGGGGATAACATCTTCTGACGGGATCCATATAGTATTAGTCCGCAAAATCACTGTGTCGGGATCATTGTATACAATTCTAGAACATACATATATACAGTATTATAAATTGAAAACTATTAGAGAAATGTATCGCCTGACATCCTGAGCAAGGTGTGTCTCTCGATGCCCAAGCTAGTATCACACAACCTATATATGGTATGTTGTATCAATACAAGTTTCAAGAACAAAAATAAGAGAAGTTGATGCAATTCTAGGTTGATACGCCATTTCTAAGCCAAACCAATGAAATCTAGGTTGCAATAGTCTAATACTAAGTCACTAAGTTGATACATTATGAAACTATGCTATGCTAACTAAGTTATGATACAATAAGGCACTCAATGATCCGTATCCCAAGATACGCAAGTTTCGAATATGAAAATAATGTTTTATATATATATTCAATTTAATTATTATAATATTATATCATATTAATTAAAATAGGATACTTGGCCTTGCACCAATGCTATCGTACCTATCTCGATACCCAAACTCAATACCTTGGGTATCGACCCAATACCTTGGTGATATCTTGGTATCCTAAGGCAACCCAACACTAATATAGCTAATACATATATATAATCCATCAAATACTAACTATATAACTACTACTATAATATCCAACTACTACATACAAATATATATATATATATGTAGCTAACTAGCTAACTTAACATATATATATATATATATATATATATTCTAACATATATGTGGATACTAACAATTACAATCTAACTACTTAACTCATTCCTATACAAACTAACCATATCTAAACTTATCATCTACATAGATACCTATATAGTTAAATATTTACTAACATCCTAAACAAGGTAACTAACAATTAAACAACTAACTACTACACAATACCTCAAAACTAAACTACTGGACACCGAGAGAATCCTACTGAAACTAATTATAACTTAACCTAGTTGAACTCTAAAACTGGACTAAACTGAACTAAATTGGACTGTGCATCGAAACCTGCATAGTGGGCTATCTAAGACTGAAATTAGATGAACACAGTTCTTACTGTGTACTGGCTGCTGTTCTCTTTACTGTGCTCAAAGAACAGTGAACTGATACTGTATTGTCTGATACTGAAGTTGTGCTTGGGTACAGTATCTGGAACTAATGTCCAGTGGCCTGAGTCCCCTTCCCTTCCTTGCTTGCCTGCTGCTCTTTGCTACTGCACAGTACAATATGTTGTAGCTATGATCCCGCCTGCTGTGAAACTCCAGATGCACGAACACTGACTGCTCGAGGCTGCCGAGCCTCGACTACTTGCTACCCGAACCCTCTTGCAGACTTGCTGCTCATACCCTCTTGAACTGCACAATAGCCCGAAAGTTGTACACCTCTTGCACAGTGCTAGCAACTGCCACTTGTAGTTGTATGATACTGATACAGAATGTATCAGTAATTGACACTAGGCATTGGCTGTCACCTTAGCTGCTGAATGAACTGCACACTTCTTGCTGTGGCCTGCTACCCCCTCTCTTATACTCAAGCACACAAACACACATACACAATATACAAGTATATATATATACACATATAAATAACTATATATATATACATAGTTACCTATAATACCTCTCCTACAATCACTCTAATGCATAAACACAATTATATATATATATATACCAATACATGTACGTATACATATAAACCTATATATAATACATATATATACATATAGATATATATATAGACACACACCTATACATAAACTTAAATACACTATTATATGCATACATATATCACCCAAATATCATAATTATATATAATTATACATGCACGTATAACAAAGAGGTCAAAATAACAAACACATGGAGTGCACCGTACCCATATCACACTTTCTCTATGATACGCTTGTGACAAGGCTCCAACACACAACCAAACGGATCCCGGGGGACACGAGCAAGTCTAATACACTAATTATGAAAAATAAGTATATTAATTAGAGTATCTATGTGTTCGTGTCATAATGTGTTATGCACAAGGCCCCGTGTCAGAGGAAAACCCCCAAAATCAACCCGTTACGTCAAATTGATGAGATACGGCCTAAACGTATCTAATTGTGGATACGACACTAGTTACAAACAAGCATCAAATTTCAATTAGATCTATTATACCCAATGATAAGCACTACATGTGCCAATCTCGGAATTCTCCCAAAATTGGCACCAAATTGGACATAACTTCTACCGTAGGTCTCCGATGAACCTAAAACTAATTCATATGGGTAGCTTATGCATGTGGTTTGGTTTCTCATGGTTAAATCTCAGATCTAGAGTCTATTAGAAGGGGAAAAACAAAAATATACCTATTGGGAGATGGATTCCCAATAAAAAGTTCCCAAATGTCATGTAGCTCCTCTCCTTGTAGATCTTGGCCTCTTTCTCCTTGCGCCTTGCTTCCTTCTTGTAGATCCTTGATGTAGAAGTCTCAATAAAGAATTTGGAAAGGGATTGGTGAAGAATTGGTAGAGAATTGATGAGAGAATGGAGGGAATTGGAAGAGGAAAAATGTAGATATAGAATTTAGGAATTGGTGAAATGAAAGCACTCTCTCTCCTCCTTTTGGCCGACCATGTAACCCCCTCCCCAAGCAATGTGAAAAGTCATCAATACCCCTTGGGGCCTCTCATAAAGAATTTAATTAGGGAGGAAAGGTTCTAGTCTAATGGTTTCTCTATTTAGTCCAACCTCCTAATCCATGGGCCTAATTCATGGGCTCAGTCCAAACTCAAACTAAAATATTGGTTCATGCATTCTAATAAATAGGTTAGTTCCACACACAAGTCTAAAACATATCTACAACTAGCAAACAATAAATAATACAATAATTAAATAAATTATGCATGCATAATTATTAAATATAAATAATCCTAAAATAAATATTACCCATGTCAATTACCAAACTACCCTTGAATAAAAAAGTGAGGGTGACAATCCTACCAACCTTAGAAAAATTTCGTCCTCGAAAATAAGGAAGAAACTATCTAACAAAACAAACAATTCAATGCAAGAAAGAATTATACCTCACGGTTCGAACATGTATGGATATCGCTCGCGCATATCGGCCTCTCTTTCCCAGGTACTCTCTCCTGGTGAGTGATGCGTCCATGCCACACGCACCAAAGGAATCGTCTGGTTCCTCAACACCTTCTCTCTCCGATCCAAAATCTCCACTGGCTGCTTTGGATAGCTAAGAATAGGGCCCATCTCTATCTTCGAGTGATCCAATAAATAACTGGGATCTGCCACGTATCTTCTCAGCTGCAACACATGAAATACGTTGTGCACTCCCTCCAGTACAGGTGGTAAGTCTAATCTGTATGTAACTGCACCGACCCTCTCAAGAATACTGAAAGGACCGATGAATCGCGGACTAAGCTTGCCGCCTCCACCGAAACGAATCATGCCACGTGTCGGAGAAATTCTCAAGAAAACCAGACCACCAACCTAGCACGAAACACAACCTTAGCACTCTAACAAAACAACAATCAAACACAAGCAAGACAAAACAAAAGCTATACCTCAAACTCCAAAGTCTCCAGTGGCTATCGGCCCAATGTCGCTGCCTGTCCAGTGCTACACGAAGTCTGTCCCTGATAAGCTTCACCTACTCTGCCACCTCCTCTACCATCTCTGGTCCAAATAAAGCTCTGTCACCAACATCATCCCAGGACAACGGAGTACGGCACCTCCGTCCATACAATGCCTCGAATGGTGATATCTCGATGCTGGCTTGGTAGCTATTATTGTATGAAAACTCTACCAGGTGAAGGTAATCCTCCCAAGAACCTCCAAGCTCCAAAACACAGGTGCATAATATGTCCTCGAGAGTTTGAATAGTCCTCTCCGACTGTCCATCTGTCTGAGGGTGATAAGCAATACAAAATTAAGCTGAGTGCCCAAGTTAGCCTGCAAACTCCTCCAGAAGTGGGACGTGAAGCGACTATTCTGATCCGAGACTATGCTCACTGGAATATCTTACAATCTGACAATCTGGCGTATATACATCTCCGCGAGCTTCTCCGTAGATGTACCCACTTTAAATGGCAGAAAGTGGGCTGATTTGGTCAACCTGTCCACAATGACCCAAATCGCATCTTTGCCTCCTGGAGAACGCGGAAGACCCTATACAAAATCTATGGTCACATGTTCCCATTACCACTCCGGAATGGGTAAAGGATGAAGCAATCCTCCTGGCCTCTGTCTCTCAGTCTTAACCTGCTGGCAAACTAAGCATCTGGACACGAAGCTAGCTACCTCCCGCTTTATGCCATACCACCATACATGCTCCCTCATGTCTCTATACATCTTGTTGGCACCAGGATGCATAGAGTACTGAGAATGATGCACCTCCTACAGAATCTCCTCATGCAATGCTCCTCTAGGTACACATAACCTGGTACCGTGTCGCAATGATCCTTCATCTGCGATGATAAAGTCCTCTGCCAACCCGATCTAAACCTGTGCGCTGATGCTCCTCAGAGACTCATCCTCGTACTGTCCGACTCTGACTTATTCCATCAGCTCTGACTGCACCCGAAGTCCCCACATCTGTACTGCGACTCCAGGAATCAAAACCTCAATGCCCAAACTATCAAGATTTGTCAATAAATGTCTATCTCTAGTCAAATACATAGCCACGGGATACCCGCTCAAAGCATCCGCGACTACGTTGGTCTTCCCTGGATGGTACTGCAAAGATATGTTGAAGTCTTTCATCAGCTCCAACCATCGCCGCTGCCTCATGTTGAGCTCTTTCTGTGTAAATACATACTTAAAGCTCTTATGGTCTGTGAAGATCTCTACTCTCTCTGCATATAAATAGTGTTTCCATAATTTGAGAGCAAAGATAACCCCTTCCAACTCTCAATCATGGGTAGGGTAGTTCTTCTCATGCAGGCGTAATTGTCTGGTAGCATAGGCAATCACCTTCCCATGCTGCTGTAACACACAACCCAAACCCTTTCCTGATGTATCACTATAAATAGAAAATCCTTTAGCTCCTGATGGTAGTGTCAAAATGGAAGCTGTAGTCAATCTCCTCTTTAGCTCCTCAAATACTGACTGACAATCCTTATTCCAGACAAATTTTACGTCTTTCTTAGTCAGCCTAGTCATTGGCTCTGCAAGTCTGAAAAAGTCCTGTACAAACCTTCGGTATTAGCCTGCCAATCCAAGGAAACTTCTGATCTCTTCTACTGAACTCGGGGTAGGCCACGATTCAACTGCTGAAACCTTCTTCGGGTCTACTGAGATTCCATCTCCTGTAATAACATGCCCAAGGAATTCGACCTTATCAAGGAAGAATTCACACTTCAATAACTTGCCATACAGCTTCTCCTTCCTGAGGGTCTCTAGAACAATCCTCAAGTCCTGCTCATGCTCCTCTGGGGTCTTCGAATATATCAGAATATCATCTATGAAGACTACAACAAACTGGTCCAGGTACTGATAAAACACATTGTTCATCAGGATCATGAACACTACCGGGGCATTGGTCAACCCAAACGGCATCGCCAAGAACTCAAACTGCCCAAAACTAGTCCTGAAAGCTGTCTTCGGGATGTCTTCCCCCTTCACTTTCACCTGGTGGTACCTTGACCTCAAGTCTATCTTGGAGAATACCTTCGCTCCGCTCAACTGGTCAAATAAGTTATCAATCCGCGACAACGGATATTTGTTCTTGATAGTGAGATTATTAAGTGCCCTATAGTCGATATACATACATACTGACCCATCCTTCTTTGGTACAAAAAGTACCGGAGCACCCCATGGTGATGAACTAGAACGGATAAAACCCTTGTCTTGCAACTCATCCACCTGCTTCTTCAACTCCGCCAGTTCGCTATTGTTGACTCTATAGACGTACTAAGAGATTGGCTCTACGCCTGGCACCAAATCTATAGAGAATTCTACATATATGTCCGGTGGCAACCCCGATAACTCCTCTGGAAAGACATCCAAGAACTCTGCAATCAACGGATATGGCGGCTCCTGCTCTTCTACCGAAGCTCCAAAAAAATTGCCTTCGTTCTGCTCTGCTCTGCTCCTCGGATGAACTCAAACTCTGACTCTCTTGATATCTGAATCTGCCTCCATGACAATCGATATAAGCGTGATGTCTACTCAACCAATCTATCCCGAGTACTATATCGTAACTCGTAGCATTACAAGTAAATCTAAGCTCAGCTCATGGCCTCCCAAATAAGCTCTCTGGTTCTTGCAAACATCACTGACCAGGATAATGCTACCCCCGATCGTGATCTTGCAAGTCCTCGCCAACGGTTCAGACTCAAGACGATGCCTCAATGCAAAAAATACAGATATAAAGCTATGAGAAGCACCAAAATCGAACAAAATATGAGCTGGAAAGGAATCGAGATAAACTGAATCTGAGATGACATCGCCAATCGGCTTCTCCTCCTCGACAGTTAAGGCAAAAGCTCGCCCCTATTGTTATGCTCCCCTCTGCTGCTGATGCTGGACAAACTGTTGCTGCTACGGTGGAAGAGGTCCTCTCTGCTGGCCCGCTGGTGGTCTAACGGGTGCCCTCTATGCCTGTCCTCTAGCCTGTGCTGGACGAGCTAGGACTTTGGGACAAGCCCACAACTGATGATCTTCCAATCCATAGAATAAGTATTAGCCTAGCCTTATCCTGCATGTGTCCCATCTGTGTCCTTGTTTCTTACAGAAAGTGCAAGGAATTGTTGCCCTCTGGATCTGATGCATCTGTTGAGCCGGTGCTCTAGCTGGCCTATGATATTGCTGCCTCTGGTGCTGGTAAGGCCTCTAGTGCTGCTGCTGGAAGTGTGGCCTCTTCGCCGAACCCGTGTTGTTGCTGCATCCTCCTATGTCCCTCTGTCTCTTAGAGCCAAGCTCTAAGTCATCCTCTACTCTCTGTACCTGTTCGAGTATCTCCTCGAAGGAGGTGGTAGGATCTTCATTGGTGTGGGTTTTACCTCCCGGTTCAGCCCTTCCTGAACATTCTTGCTCTGCCTCTAGGGTTTTGACCCTCCACGAAGCGACCTAGTTAGCAATACTCTGCCGCAAACTCGTCCACTAACATACCTCCCTGGACGAGGTACAGGAACTGACTCTCCAAAGATGTAAGAGCCATATTTGGGAAGAACTTCTCCTTGAAAAGCTCTTTGAAGGCTTTCCAAGAGAGTCCTGGTACTGCAATCCTCGGGCCTGTCCGGAACCATGTCAGTGCAATATCGAACATCACACAACCCGCTGCCTCTATCTGTAGCATCTCTGAAATCTGCACCAGCCGCAGGTTCCGTTCGATATCCTCGATCCACTCGTCCGCATAGGTAATCCCCTCTGTGCCCCTGAAGTCCTTCGGGCCCATCCTCTTGAAGTCGATGATGGTACCCAGCCTCGGCTGATGCAGAATAAATTAAGCTGGTATCGTCTGTGGCTGGGCTGTAGTATCTCTCTCTACTACTATAAGTGCGATCTGGTGAGCGTTCTACACACTCTGTCGTTGGACCTCTGAATGTCGCTGCTGCACCTCCATCATCTGCTGGAAAAGCACGAACATCTGTATCTGATCAACTACTGGTGGTGGAGGTGGAGGATCCTCGAAAACTGTCTGTCCTCTCCTCGATACTAGAGGTGGAGCACCTCCGAAAGCTGCTGCCGACACACCCACCTGGACCGGTGAAGCTGACCTCCTGAATGTTGGTACTGGACCATCGTTTGAGGGTGCTGCCCTGATGGTTGAAGAAGTGACTGATCGTGCTGTCGTGACACTTGATCGCTGGATAGATTGAAATACAGAATCAATATTGAATAAGATACGATATCATCAAAGAAGGATATTACTTTATTCAAACTAAAGCAATATTCAATAGATAAAGATTTATAAAACAGATTTTGGAATGTTTCCTAGTTGTGAATGAGTAAACTCTCAGCCTAAATCCTATTTCCTAAAGTAGGCTCATAGCAGTACTCTAGGCGAGCACAACTACGATGTCGCACTACTTGTGAATCTAGACCTGCATGGGCCACCACTAAAAATGTGTCACGACCCGCACCCGGATGTTCGAACATGAGTACATAGTTACGCCCAGCCAACACTGCAGAATCGGCGGTAGAACATTGTCTAGGTCATTTCTAACTATCTAACATCTCAACAATATAATATGGTACCTGTCAATCATCTCAACTCCAAACGAAGGAGCAATATGGTATCTCACATGAATAACTAATCTCAATCACAAAACAAACTAAGGAAGAATAATGCACGAATGGAATAGCGAAGGAAAGAATAAAGATACAATCCATAATCTAAAATAATATACAAATTATGAATCTACCAAAAGAATAGTCTAATACAAACAAATACAAATATAATCTAGACCTCCTTGGGCTCTGCAACTAAGTCTTCCTGGTTAATAGGAGTATCCTCTAAAGGTACGCTATCATGTGGCCCATAGAATATGGGATATTGCTCTATAAGCCAGTCATCTGGAAAAATATATCCAGTCAGGATTGGAGCAAAGTACATACCTCTGAAAGCAGTTTCAATAGCATAATCGAGCATATAAACCCAAATAGAAATAAAATACAAGATCCCTAAATATTTAAATGAATGAACAAGATATACAGGTAATGTGCAAGAATATAGATCAACAATATGAATATCACAATATGATTAAATAACTGCAATCTAAACTAACTAATGTGCCTCAGAATACAAGTTCATTATATGATCGGGTTAGGTGAACATGATCAGGTAAGACGATTATATGTGAGGTATGTAACCAGAATGTACACGATGTAACAATGGCTTTGATCACATGATCAACTCCTACTCTCCCACCCCCAACTAATACCGATGGATCCAATCACGACATGCTACAAACACGAAATATAACTACTGAACACGAGTAGTGGGTGTACACGAATATCATAACCACCGAACATGAGCGGTGGGTGTACACAATTAAGCATACTGAATAGGAGTAGTGTGTGAACATGAAATATAATCAATACCCAATATACATGATGAGATACAATATACAAAAGTACCCGCTGAACACGATAGGGGATAACATCTCCTGACGGAATCCATATAGTACCAGTCCATGAAATCACTATGTCGGGATCAATGTATACAATTCTAGAACATGCATATATACAATATTATGAATTAAAAACTATCAGAGAAATGTACTCACCTGACGTCCTGAGCAAGGTGTGTCTCTCGATGCCGAAGCTGGTGACACACAACCTATATATGGTATGTTGCATCAATACAAGGTTCAAGAATGAAAATAAGAGAAGTTGATGCAATTCTAGGTCGATACGCCATTTCTAAGTCAAACCAATGAAATCTAGGTTTCAAGAGTCTAATACTAAGTCACTAAGTCGATACATTATGAAACTATACTATGCTAGCTAAGTTATGATACAATAAGGCACTCAAAGAGCCGTATCCCAAGATACGCAAGTTTTGAATATGAAAATAATATTTTATATATATATATTCAATTCAATTATTATAATATTTTATCAAATCAATTAAAATATGATACCTTGGCCTTGCACCAATGTGTATCGCACCTATCTCGTTATCCAAACTCAATACCTTGGGTATCGACCCAATATCTTAGTAATACCTTGGTATTCCAAGGCAACCCAACACTAACATAGCTAATACATATATATAATCCATTTAATACTAACTATATAACTACCACTATAATATCCAACTACTACAGAAAAACATATATATATGTAGCTAACTAGCTAACTCAACATATATATATATATATATACTAACATATATATAGATACTAACTAACCATATCTAAACTTATCATCTACATAGATACCTATATAGTTAAATATTTACTAACATCCTAAATAAGGTAATTAACAATTAAACAACTAACTGCTACACAATACCTCAAAACTAGACTACTGGATACTGAGAGAATCCTACTGAAACTAATTATAACTTAACCCAGCTAAACTCTAAAACTGGACTAAACTGAACTAAACTGGACTGTGCATCGAAACCTGCACAGTGGGCTATCTAAGACTGAAATTAGATGAACACAGTGCTCACTGTGTGCTGGCTGTTGTTCTCTTCACTGTGCTAAATGCACAGTGAACCGATATTGTGCTGTCTGATATCGATACTGTGCTCGGGCACAGTATCTGGAACTAACGTCCAGGGGCCTAAGCCCCCTTCACATCCATGCTTGCCCGCTTCTCTTAGCTACTTTACAGTGCCAATGTGTTGTAGCAACGATCCCCTCTGCTGTGAAACTCCAGATGCACGAACACTGACTGCTCGAGGCTGCCGAGCCTCGACTACATGCTTCCCGAGCCCTCCTGCAGACTTGCTGCTTATACCCTCTTGAACTGCACAGTAGCCCGAAAGCTGTACACCTCTTGTCCAGTGCTAGCAACTGCCACTTGTAGTTGTCTGATACTGATACGGAATTTATCAGTAATTGACACTAGGCATTGGCTGTCACCTTAGTTGCTGAATGAACTGAACACTTCTTGTTGTGGCCCGCCACCCCTTTCTCACACTCAAGCACACATACACAATATACAAGTATATATATATATATATATATATATATATATATATATATATATATATATATATATATATATATATATATATATATATATATATATATACACATATAGATAACTATATATATACATAGATACCTATAATACCTCTCCTACAATTACTCTAATGCATAAACATAATTATATATATGTACTAATACATATACGTATACATATAAACCTATATACAATACATATATATACATATAGATATACACATAGACACACACCTATACATAAACTTAAATACACTATTATATGCATACATATATCACCCAAATATCATAATTATATATAATTACACATGCACGTATAGCAAAGAGGTCAAAACAACAAACACATGGAGTGCACCGCACCCGTATCAAACTTTCTCTATGATGAGCTTGCGATACGGCTCCAACACACAAGCAAACACATCTCGGGGGACACGAGCAAGTCTAATACACTAATTATGAATAATACCTATAGTAATTAGAGTATCTATGTGTTCGTGTCATAATATGATATGCACAAGGCCACGTGTCGGAGAAAACCCCCCAAAATTAACCTGTTTTGTCAAATTGACGAGATACGGCCTACATGTATCCAATTATGGATATGACACTAGTCATAAATAAGCAATCAAATATTAATTAGATCTATTAGACCTAATGACAAGCACTACATGTGCCAATCTTGAAATTTCTCCAAAATTGGCACCAAATTAGACATAACTTCCACCGTAGGTCTCCGATGAATCTAAAACTAATTTCTATGGGTAGCCTATGCATGTGGGTTGGTTTCTCATGGTTAAATCTTAGATCTAGAGTCTATTAGAAGGGAAAAAACTAAAATGTACCTATTGGGAGATAGATTCCCAATGAAAAGTTCTCAAGTGCTAAGTAGCTCCTCTCCTTGTAGATCTTGGCCTCCTCCTCCTTGCTTCCTTCTTGTAGATCCTTGATATAGAAGACTCAATGAAGAATTTGAAAAGAGATTAGTGAAGAATTAGTAAATAATTGATGAGGGAATGGAGAGAATTAGAAGAGAAAAACTATAGATCTAGAATTTGGAAATTGGTGAAATGAAAGCACTCTCTCTCCTGCTTGTGGCCAGCCATGTAACCCCCTCCCCAAGCAATATGAAAAGTCAAAAATTCCCCTTGGGGACTCTCATGAAGAATTTAATTAGGGAGGGAAGGTTCTAGTCTAATGGTTTCTCTAATTAATCCAATCTCCTAATCCATGGGCATAATTCATGGGCTCAATCCAAACTCAAACTAAAATGTTGGTTCATGCATTCTAATAAATGGGTTAGGTCTACACACAAGTCTAAAACAAATCTATAACTAGCAAACAATAAATAATACAATAATTAAATAAATTATGCATGTACAATTAATAAATACAAATAATCCTAAAATAAAAATTATCTATGTCAATTACCAAACTACGCTTGAATAAAAAAGTGAGGGTGATCTAGAGCATTTGTCTTTTGCAAAATTGATGCCATAACCGTGATCAGCTAAGTGAATAATACTAAAAAGGTTATGTTTTAATTCAATGACAAGACAAACATCTTTAATTAATGGACAGGAAGACATACCAATATCACCGTTACCTATAATGTACCCTTTTAAGTTGTTGTCGAAGGAATCAAATCCTTCTTTCTTTTTTGATAGTATTGTGAATAAAGATGCATTGCCGTTCATGTGCCGTGAGCAACCGCTGTCAAGGAAATATTTGCTTCTAGAATGAAAAGGGCGGTCCACCTTCAAAATAATTTGCAGATGTAACCTTTGGTACCCATTTCATGAAGGGTCCTGGTATCACCCTCACTTTTCCAAATGATGGTATTTTGGTCATTTTGAATATCTACTTATTTCTAGTGATTAATAGTTATTATAGTGCTATTTAATTTAATTTGTGTTTTGTATTAATTATTTATAATTAGCAGGCTATCCTATTAGTTAGACTTGACAATATTAACCCAATTAGACTTGTCATAAAAACTATTGAGCCCAACATGGACTAGGCCCAATAGTCCCATTCCCTCTAGTTAATTAGGAGAATTAGCTCAATTGGCATTATTTTAGAAGATTTCCAAAATAATCCTCCTTAATTATTCTTTATAATTTAGCATGTAGGGGCAACTCGGATATTTGTTGAAACTTGGATAGGGAGAAAGAGGGCCCGGTCATATTTAGCCTCTTATTCTCTCTCCTCTTCATTTGTCCATTCAATTTAGATCCTCAATTTTCTAGATCCCCAATTCACTTCATCCCTCCATCAATTTTAACCCAATTTCTTTTCTCTCATTCCATCTCATTTTCATTAATTGAAGAGCATTGGAGCTTGGATTTGCAAAAAGCACTTGGAGGAGGAGCATTTGACAATAAGCTTATGTCCATCCTGTACATTTAAGCAATTCATTGGGAATCCATTTCCTAATAGGTATAGATCTGAATTCTCTACTTTATTTTGAGTTCTAAATCAGCATTTGACCTTAGGAACCATCCCATAGCATAGGCCTACTAATAGGAAGAAGATCTAGGCTTTATTGATATGATTTGACACTTCTACATAGGTTTTGTACAAAATTTGGGGGAAATTATGAGATTGACACATCAAGTGTGTGTCATGCGACTAATCTAGTTTAATTAGACTTAGGTCGGGGTTGGGAGACTAGCTATGTGTCCACAATTGGATACGATTAGGCCGTATTACGATACGGTACGATACTGGACTCATTTTGTGTAATTTTGTGCAATTCTCTTTAATTCCTAGTGTAACTAGTCCTAATAACTACTATTAGGTGTATTGATATATGGAATGGTTAGTTTGAAGAAATGGACAATTTTGACACCTCAATTGGAGGAGTATCATGAATATTCAAGTTATACACTTAAGGTGTTTGCTTAAATGCTAGTGTATATGTTGTTATATTGTGTACATGATATATATAAGTGTATATATATGTTTGTACAATTTTAGAGTTGTGTGTATGTTAGTGTAGGTGTGCAGGTGGTTAATGTGTATACTGTGAACTATGCAATGTGTGTAGGCTTGTGAGAACTGATACTTAAGTGCAGTCCTGACCCTGTGTAAGTCTGTGCTAAGTGTTAATGTATTCAGTATGTGTGTGTGTGCATTCCAGCTCAGTGAGTGAGGCTAGACTTTGGTTCTTCTGTGATAGGTAGGTTGGGTTGCGATAGTGTGTTCATCCAGTGTATTGTATGTGTGTTGTAAAGTGAGAAAGAGTTTAGTTGTGTGTGGACTTGTGGCTTTGATGTTGTAGATGTTTGGGGTTACAAGTGTGAGGCTTTGTTATGCAGTTTGTATCAGTTTTAGAATTTCATCATTTGCATTATAAACCAACTGATGCAACTACAGTAACAGCAAGGTGGAGAGGGAAAAGCTTACCTGCATATTAGGTCAATTAGGGAGTAGCTTCAAGTTTCACTGCAAGTGTGTGTCATGTATAAGATGTTATACATGTACGTATCAGTTCTTATGCTCAAACTTTAAATAAGTGTTGGTGTATTAGATTCCATGTATATCCTTTAGTGTCAGTGATTGAGTATAAATGTTGAGGGAAAGAGTATTGAGTGAGTAGCAGAGCAATGCATGCTCGGGTCGTTTGTAGTGGCTTGGGGGTTTGTACATTGATGCACTGTGATCATTGAGGAGAGTATTTCCCTAGAGTGGGAAATAGAACCAGTATTTGATAGTACATCAGTGTAAAGGTATGAACACCAATGTGTGCAGGGGGGAACACCCAGGCTTAGATAAAGGACTGTTCAGACCTGGCAATTGGGGGCAGCAAGCTTTCTGTTAGAAATAAAGAGACTGGTACAAGTTAAAGGTACAGGTAAGTATCTGAACAATGGGTATATTTGTTGAATGAGTATCTCATTTTTGGTTTTACTTGGTGTAAAGTGTGACTGAAGGGCTAAGTTAAGTTGAGCATCAGTATTAGTTAGCATTATAGGAAGTTAGTGTATATTAGGTATCAGATAATGGGATATTAGTTATGGTTTAGGTAGTTAGTTTAGTTAGTATATATTATTTTGTATGTGTTATCTGTGAGTATTTTAAGTAGATGTCAGTTAGTATTATTATTTTTGTCAGTTAGTTATTTACTTGGTGTCAGTTGGTGTATTAAGATGGTTAAGTTATTATCAGTAGATGAGTTAGGGTAGTATCAATTAGAGAGATGTTAATATTAGTTAGAGTTAAGTTAATGTTAAGTTCTGTATATTAGTTAAGGTATTAACTATACCTATAGGTAATGACGTATATAGTTGATACTTAATGTAATAACCTTAGTATAACCTAGTATAGCCAAGTTAGCTAGTTTTACCTAGTTAGTGACCAATATGAGCCTAAAACCCTAGTATGGACCAAGTTTGATCTAGTTTAGCTAGAATAACTGTCACTACCATATTTTCTAGGAAAGGGTATTTTAGTAATTTTATATTTAATTAAATATTGTGCATCATAAATAATTATTTGTTGTATTATTTAATTTTTGTTATATGTTAGTTATTTATTTTGGACTTGTGTTAGTGGACCTAACTAGTTTAGTTTAGACTCATGGACCAATATGAATTAATTGGTTAGAATTTAGCCCATTTAGAAAGCCCATTGTTAAGGAGATGGATTAAATTAATTAAACCATTAGACTAGAAGCTTCCCTCCTTAATTATTTCTTTATGAGAGGCCCCAAGGGGTATATTGGATATTATATAATAGCTTAAGGAAGGGGAAAGGGGGCCGGTCTATATAGAGGAGGGAAAATTATTTCTCTCTCCTCTTTTCATTTCAAAACTAGATCTAGAATTTTCTTCAACCAAATTCCTTCATTCCCACTTCATTTTCCTATCAAATTTCATTCCAATTCCTTCCCAAATCACCATTGGAGGCTAGTAGAGCAAAAATCTAGAAGAAAGAAGCAAGGATCTACAAAGAGGAACAAGAATCTATAAGTTGGAGCCAATTTCATCTCAATTGGAGGTTACATTAGGAATCCATCTCCCAATAGGTACAATTTAGTTTTTTCCCATAATTTAGGTTATAAATCTGAGATTTAACCATGGAAAATCAACCGATATGCATAGGCTACCCATAGAATTTGATTTTGTGTTCATAGGAGGCCTATTGAGAAAGTTATGGTACTTTTTGTGTCAATTTTGGAGAAATTTCGAGATTGACAATTGTTGTATGTGTCAATTGATCCTACAGATCAATTTGTCATGTGCTTGTGTGTTTGGGGCTAGTGTCGTGTCCATAATTGCGTACGTGTAGGTCTTATCCCAATAATTTGTTGATACGTATTGATTTGGGGGTTTTTTCCTCCGACACGGGACTTCGTACATGTCATATTTTGACACGGACACGTAGATCTATATTTGACTCTTTGTATTGTTCATAAATAATATATGTAACTTGTTCGTGTCCTTTGGGGTACATTTGGATGTGTGGTGGACTCGTATCAAAAGCGTATCCTAGATCTAGTGGGATACGATGTGATACTCTCCATATGTTTGTGCAAATTATATGTAGATCTATTTCTTGTATTCATAATTCATGGAGAATGTATTTGTACATATACATATAGATATTTCTATATATATTATAGTATATATAATTATGCTTCTTGTGTCTTAGATCTATGTATTATGTATGTACAATATGTGTATATATTATGTAGCAATTCTTCTACATGTATAAATATATATATATAGTATATATATATATATATATATATATATATATATATATATATATATATATATATATATATATATATATATATGTTATAATATGTATATATGTTGTTACTACATATATGTATGTTATTATTATATGTGTTTAGTATATATTCTATATAGTTGTAACTATGTATATATATGATACTATATTATAACTATGTATTATTATGTTAGTATATATATATTGTAGCATATGTATATATATATATATATATATGTATGTATATTTAAATGGTATTTATATTTATATATGGATGTTATATGATTATATATACATATACATATATGTATGGTTATATATATATATATATATATATATATATATATATATATATATTAATATGTATGTGTGTGCATGTTACTATATCGTAATTATGTACATAATACTAGGGAGGGTATATGTATAGTTATTATCTGGTAATTATGTATATATATATATATATATATATATATATATATATATATATATATATATACTATTGGGTTATATATATATATATATGTTTTATATATTTATATTATATATATATATATATATATATATATATATATATATACTTATAGTGACAGCAGCTAATAGTGACAGCCGCCGTCACCAAAGCAGCAGCAGCAGCCACTGTAGCAGCAACAGTAGCCAATGGTGACAGCAGCCGCAACTGTCACGAAACCAGCAACAGCAGCGGAAACACTAGCAGCAGCGGCGACAGCAGTTGGCGACGGCTTCAAACCGTCACCAAAGCAGCAGCAGCAGCAGTGGGAACCGTCAGCAGCAACAGCGACAGCAGATTTAGCAACGGTCAGAACCGTTACCAAAGGTGCAGTTATCAAAGTATCAGGATTTCAGAACTGTTTTAGTGACAGTTGGCAGATTATATATATATACTTATATAGATAGATATCTATATATATATTGGTATTTAATATAGATATAAATGTATTCTTAAATTGCTAATTTCATTATAGTATATGTATAATATTTAGTATAGTATATATATATATATATATATATATATATATATATATATATATATATATATATATATATATATATATATATATATATTACGGGTAGTTAATATAGCAAGGTATTGGGTATTACCTTGAGGAAACCAACGTAATTGGGGATACCCAAGATATTGGGTTTGGGTATCAAGTTTGTGAATTATTGTTTAGATACCAAGTTGGTTCAAAACCACGGTACCTATTTTATATTATAATTACGATTCTATGCTATTAATAATGTATTATATATATATATATATTATATTGATGTTTTACCTATGGATTCACGTATCCGGAGATACGCCTAATATTTAAGATATCAGTTTTTTATGGCTTAGACTTTAGTATCTTGAACCCAATATTTTGTGTTAGAATTTTGCAACCTAGAAATAGGTAGTTGACCATAGTTTGACTTTTGACTTAGAATTGACTTTTTGACCTAGAAATTGATTAGTTTAACATATTCTCTTTCCAAAACCTTGTATTGATGTTGTATTCGATATCTAGGTCTTCCAGGCACCGTATCAGACATCTGTGAGACTATTGTATCTAGTATAGATATCCTTGTTCTTTTGACACGATGGTTACTCGGATTGGTATATCTAGATCTCGTCATGAGATATTATTCCTTGGTATATGTTGTATCTTGTGCAAGCCTTGTTTCATTGATTATCCTGTACATGTACAGACACTGATTCTCAGAAAGACTAGCTATCTTCTTGGGGAATCTCATGCCATAGCATACCATGGTTGGATCTATTATACCAGTCGAGGGTGGGGAGTATTTTAGTGTAGATATGTGATCGTACCCTCCTTGTATCAAGTCTTGTATTGAATAGTGTTAATCATACACCGCATGTATGATTAGCCAGGCCATATATCTTGTATCAAGTTCCTAAGTCGATCACATTTTAAAGCTAGTACTCACACACTTAGACATTAGTATTCTTGTTCATTGACATATTGCTCATTATTGTATTTATTCTAGTATTTCCTTATTGTATATATCTCTCTCATATTTATTGTGCATCTTGTATATTCATATCTATTTACTATTACATAGTTTTTATCATTGATTAGAACTGCTGTTAGAGATGTACATCTGCTCCTTTCCTGACTGGATATATTTTTCCCAGATGACACTTAGGACTGGTACCCTATACATTATGGACCTCAGGATGTTGTGGGTCTAGAGTCTGAGACCCTGGTTCAGCATGGACTTATCCCAACTGAAACAGATGACCCGAGTTTAGTAGCTTCTTAGTATTCTTGTAATGGATTTGTCTCCATCTTATTTTATTAGTTTTCTTTCAAACTCATTAATGTATTATTTTAGACTCATGAGTTGTAATGTGACTTTTCTATTCTTTATCTGATTTATGCTCATTCCATCTTAGATCTATGATTGGGTATATTATCATTGTTGGTAGTTTATTATATTGTTAGATAGATTACCCAGACATCGTTCTACCGCCGATTCTATAATGTAAACTGGGCATTGTTTCTGACTGTTACCCTTACACCGGGTACGGGTCGTGATATATTTTTAGTGGTGGCCCATACAGGTCAATCTTCGTAAGTTATGCGATATCGTGGTATTGCGACGATTTAGTTGTACTACTGTGAGCCTGCGATAGGATATAGGCTGAGGTACTCAATCACATCTAGGAAATTTTTTTTGATTCAACTATTCTCCTTTGATATTGATAGTTGATCTCTTAAACTATCCTTTTCTTGAGTGTCTTACATCTTGTGCCATATTGATTCTTTCTTTCGCTTTGTCTCATGATGCCGCCTAAGACTAGATCGCAGCAGGGGAGAGGAGCTTCTGAGAGGTCTGCAAAATCCTGAGGGCCTGCACCAGTCACTTCTCCGGTGATTGGAGTGTCAGCTACTTTCGGAGGTCCACTACCTACTCAGAGGACTATGCCAGCTGTATCTGAGGGGCTTCCACCTCCACCTCCTGTGCCAGCAAAGGCGACACAGATGTTTACACTATTTCGTGAGATGCTTGAGGCACAGAGGGCTCAGTTAGAGGCACATCAGAGGAAGACCGAAGTTCTACGATAGGGCATCGAGAGTGCTCATCAGCTTGCTCGTGCCGTAGTCGAAAGAGGAGTTCCGGTCCAGCAGCAGGTTGTTCCTCAGGTTGCTCAGCTTCGGCCAGGCAACATTCAAGACTTCAAGAAGCTGGAGCCTAGGGTCTTCAAAGGGACGGAGGGCATCGTCTACGCTGATGATTGGCTCGAGGAGATTGAGGGTCTTACGAGGGTGTCTCGTCTTTCTGAGGATCTGATGGTTGAGGCGGTTGGACTTCAACTGTTCGACGTTGCTCGCACTTGGTTCAAGAATGAGCCAATTCTGGTTGATGCAGGACAGTCTTGGGAGGTATTCAAGGACCTCTTCAAGAAGTAGTTCTTCGCCCGAGAAGACATGCTAGACTTGGAGAGGCAGTTTGAGAGTCTCATTCAGGGGAGCATGTCTGTGGAGGAGTACGCTGCGGAATTCGACAGGTTGAGCCAATTTGTAGAGTATCTGGTGAGAGAGCCGGAGGTTCGGGCTATTCGTTTCCGTCAGGGTCTAAACTAGGAAGTAAAGATCCTCATTCTGTCTTTTTATGAGACATACTCGCAGATACTTGCGGAGGCACGCAAGGTTGAGCGGGAGTTGTGTTTGAAGCCCAAGAGAGACCGTGATTCTTTTCTGGGGGCCAATAGCAGTGCAGTATCTGCAAAACATTCTTATTTCTAGTCCAGACCTTTCCAGCAGACACAGCAGAACCAGACTCCAGCTAGGGTGCCTTTCCACCAAGCACCACAATAGCAGAGATAGTTACAAAAAGCTTCCTGCCACTAATATAAGAAGCCCGGCCACATCTGGGAAGTTTGTAGGAGAAGGTTGGGAGTTTGTTTGTATTGTGGTACTGAAGGGCATCAGTTGTGGGAGTGTCCTTCCAATCCTCGTCGTGTAGTTCAAGGAGCAGCTTCAGCTCCGAGGGCACAGACGAGACCACCTGCAGTACAGCCGAAGGGACTGCTTCCGACACAGCAGCAGCGTTATGTACAGCATCAGTAGCAGGGAGGTGCACGTCAGGGACGGGTGTTTGCTATGACCGTCGAGGAGGATGAACCCACCGGAGATGTCATCGTAGGTTCTATTCTTCTTGATTCCATTCCAGCTTTAGCTTTGTTTGATAGTGGTGCTTTCCATAGTTTTGTATCTGTTTCTTTTGCTCTGAAGCATGGTTTGGTAGCTGAGTCTTTGCTTAGGACTTGCAAGATCTTGACCGGGGGAGGCATTATCCTGGTTAATGATATTTACAAGGATCGAAGAGTTACTCTGGGAGGCCAGAAGTTGAGTGCGTGTCTACTTGTAATGTCATTTCCGAGCTGCGACATTGTACTCGGGATGGATTGGTTGAGTAGGCACCATGCTAGCATAGATTGTAGAGGAGGTAGAGTTTTGTTTGGTCCGCCAGGAGAGCCAGAGTTCGAGTTTGCTAGAGAATCTGCAGAGCAGGGAGAAGGCATTATTTGCGGAGCTATGGTGGAAGACAAGGAGTTGCCGCATCCATTGATAGCAGAGTTCTTGGATGTGTTTCCTGAGGAATTGCTAGGTTTGCCGCCAGATCGAGATGTTGAATTTTCTATAGACTTGGTACCAGGTGCAGAACCAATTTTGCAACATGTCTATAGAGTAAATAACAACGAGCTGGCCGAGCTGAAGATGCAGGTGGACGAATTACAGGATAAAGGGTTTATCATATCGAGTTATTCACCGTAGGGAGCCCCGATATTGTTTGTACCGAAGAAGGATGGATCGGTGCGCATGTGCATTGATTATAGGGCTTTAAATAATCTTACTATCAAGAATAAGTATCCTTTGCCACGGATTGATGATCTGTTCGATCAGTTGAGTGGTGCCAAGGTATTTTCTAAGATAGACTTGAGATCAGGCTACCAACAGGTGAAGGTGAAGCCGGAGGACATACCGAAGACTGCTTTTAGAACTCGGTATAGTCATACGAGTTTATGGTTATGCCGTTTGGTTTGACTAATGCACCGGCGGTTTTTATGAACTTGATAAACAAAGTATTCCACCAGTACCTTGACAAGTTCGTAGTGGTGTTCATCGACGACAAACTCATATACTCAAAGACACCGGAGGAGCATGAGGTACATTTGAGGATTGTGTTGGATGTGCTGAGAAAGGAGAAACAGCATGGGAAGTTGTCCAAGTGTGAGTTTTTTCTGGACAAGGTAGAATTCTTGGGGCATGTTGTGACTGGTAATGGTATTTCAGTGGATCCAAAGAAGATCGCAGTAGTAGAATCTTGGGAGACCCCGAGTTCAGTAGCAGAGATCAGGAGTTTCTTGGGATTGGCAGGCTACTACAGGAAGTTTATGTAAGATTTTTCGAGGATTGTCGAGCCGATGACCAGACTCACCAGGAAGGATGTAGAGTTTGTTTGGACGGAGGATTGTCAGGTTGCTTTTAAGGAGTTGAAGAGGAGGTTGACGTCTGCTCCTATTTTGACGTTGCCATCAGGGTCTGGAGGTTTCACTATTTATAGTGATGCATTGGAGAAAGGTTTAGGTTGTGTTCTTCAGCAGAATAGGAAAGTGATTGCCTATGCATCCAGGCAATTGCGTCCTTATGAAAAGAACTATCCTACCCATAATTTAGAGTTGGCAGCAGTCATCTTCGCCCTGAAGTTGTGAAAACATTATTTGTACGGAGAGCGTGTGGAGATCTTCACAGACCACAAAAGCTTGAAGTATGTTTTCACGCAGAAGGAGTTGAACATGAGGCAGCGTCTGTGGTTGGAACTGATAAAGGATTTTTATATATCTTTGCAATATCATCCTGGGAAACCTAATGTAGTTAATGATGCTTTGAGTAGGTATCCGGTAGCTATGTTCTTAACGCAAGATCGATATTTGTTTGAGGACTTGGAGAGCTTGGGCATTGATGTGATAGTTCCAGGTTATGCTATACAGATGTGGAGATTGCAGATATATTCAGATTTGATGGACAGGATCAAGACAGCACAGTATGAGGATGTACCCCTGAGGACATCAGAGCTCAGGTGAGAGCATGATTGGAGGATAATTTCATTATTGCTGAGGATGGATCTTTGAGGCATGGAGTTAGATTGTGTGTGCCTAGTGGGGAGCTGCGTGAAGAGGTGTTGCAGGAAGCGCATCGCTCTCAGTATTCCATGCATCCAGGTACCAACAAGATGTATAGGGATATGGGAGAGAGTGTGTGGTGGTATGACATGAAGAGGAAAGTGGCACAGTTTGTATTCAGATGCTTAGTGTGTCAGCAGGTGAAAGCCGTGAGGCAAAGGCCAGGAGGTTTACTTCAGCCATTACCCATTCCAGAGTGGAAGTAGGAGCACATTACTATGGATTTTGTGTTCGGACTTCTACGATATCTAGGAGGGAAGGACGCGATTTGGGTCATCGTTGATAGGTTGACCAAGTTCGGCCCAAATTTTACCTTTTAAGGTGGGTTTGTCTACGAAGAAGCTGGCAGAGATGTATGAGAGGCAGATCATTTGGATACATGGAGTTCCTGTCAGCATAGTCTTAGATCGGGATAGTCATTTTACTTCTCATTTCTGGAAGAGTTTACAGGAGAGTTTGGGCACTCAGCTCAAGTTCAGTACTGCATATCATCCCCAGACAGATGGGCAGTCAGAGAGGACCATTCAAACTCTCGAGGATATATTGCACACTTGTGTACTAGATTTCAGGGGTTCTTGGGAGGGCTATCTCTATTTGGTAGAGTTTGCTTACAACAACAGTTACCAGGCTAGTATAAAGATGTCACCTTTTAAAGCTCTGTACGGTTGGAGGTGTCGTACTCCCTTGTCATGGGACGATATTGGAGAGAGAGTTTTGCTTGGGTCTGAGATGGTTGTGGATGCAGTAGAGAAGGTTCAGTTGATCAGAGACAGACTTCGTGTGGCGCAGGATAGACAACGGCATTGGGCCGATAGCCACCGGAGACCTTTGGAGTTCGAGGTATAGTTTAGTTCTTATTTTGTGCTTGTTATTGGTTGTTTGTTATAGATTAAGTTCTTAAGGTGGTATTTTGTTCTAGGTGGGTGGTTTGGTGTTTCTGAGGATTTCTCCTACACGAGGTACGATTCGCTTCGGTGGAGGCGAAAAGCTTAGTCCGTGATTCATCGGACCTTTCACTATTCTAGAGAGGGTCGGTGTAGTTGCTTATAGACTAGACTTACCACCTGCATTAGAGGTAGTGCACAACGTGTTTTACGTGTCACAGTTGAGACGATACGTGGCAGATCCTAGTCATGTATTGGATCACTCGGAGATAGAGGTGGGCCCTACTCTTAGGTATCCAGAGCAGCCAGTTGAGATTCTGGATCGGAGAGAGAAGGTGCTGAGGAACCAGACTATTCCTTTGGTACGCGTCGCATAGAGGCATAACTCTCCGGGGGAGTCTACCTGGGAGAGAGAGGATGAAATGAGAGAGCGATATCCATATTTGTTTGTTCCTTGAGGTATGTTATTTCCTAGTTATGTTCTGTTCATTGTTATGTTCTTTCATAGTTAGTTATGTTTCTTTAGTTCTGTCCTCTTGAGATTTTTTGAGGGTAGTTTTCGTCTTTGAATTTCGAGGAGGAAATTATTTTAAGGAGGGTAGACTTGTCACTACCACATTTTCTAGGAAAGAGTATTTTAGTAATTTTATATTTAATTAAATATTGTACATAATAAATAATTATTTGTTGTATTATTTAATTATTGTTAGATATTAGTTATTTATTTTGGACTTGTGTTAGTGGACCTAACTAGTTTAGTTTAGACTCATGGACCAACATGAATTAATTCGTTAGAACTTAGCCTATTTAGAAAGCCCATTGTTAAGGAGATGGATTAAATTAATAAAACCATTAGACTAGAAGCTTCACTCCTTTATTATTTATTCATGAGAGGCTCCAAGGGATATATTGGATATTACATGATAGCTTGAGGAAGGGGAAAGGGGGCCGACCTATATAGAGGGGGGGAAATTATTTCTCTCTCCTCTTTTCATTTCAAAACTAGATCTAGAACTTCCCTCAACCAAATTCCTTCATTCCCACTTCATTTTTCTACCAAATTTTATTACAATTCCTTCCCAAATCATCATTGGCGGCTAGTGGAGCAATGATATTGAAGGAAGAAGCAAGGATCTACAAAGAGGAGCAAAAATCTACAAGTTGGAGCCAATTTTATCTCAATTGGAGGTTACATTGGGAATCCATCTCCCAATAGGTACAATTCAAATTTTCTCCCAAATTTAGGTTCTAAATATCTAAGATTTAACCATGGAAAATCAACCCATATGCATAGGCTACCCATAGGATTTGGTTTTGTGTTCATAGGAGGCCTATTGAGAAAGTTATGGTACTTTTTGTGTCAATTTTAGAAAATTTCTGAGATTGACAATTGTTGTGTGTGTCAATTGATCCTATTGATCAATTTGGCATGTGCTTGTATGTTTGGGGCTAGTGTCATATCCATAATTGGATACGTGTAGGTCGTATCCCAACAATTTGGTGATACGTGTTGATTTGGGGGTTTTCCCTCCGACACGGGACTTTTTACATGTCATATTTTGACACGGACACGTAGATCTATATTTGACTCTTCGTATTGTTCATAAATAATATATGTGACTTGTTCATGTCTTTTGGGGTACATTTGGATGTGTGGTGGACTCGTGTCACATGCATATCCTAGATCTAGTGGTATACGGTGTGATACTCTCCATATGTTTGTGCAAATTATATGTAGATCTATTTCTTGTATTCTTAATTCATGGAGAATGTATTTGTACATATACATATAGATATTTATATATATATATTATGGTATATATAATTATGCTTCTTGTGTCTTAGATCTATGTATTATGTATGTACTATATGTGTATATATTATGTAGCTATTCTTCTACATGTATAAATATATATATATAGTATATATATATATGTTATAATATATATATATATATATGTTGTTACTTTATATATGTATGTTATTATTATATGTGTTTCGTATAAATTCTATATAGTTGTAACTATATATATATATATGATACTATATTGTAACTATGTATTAATATGTTAGTATATATATATTGTAGCATATGTATATATATATATATATGTATTTTTAAATGGTTATCTATATTTATATATGGATGTTATATGATTATATATACATATACATATTTGTATCGTTATCTATATATATTAATATGTATGTGTGTGCATGTTACTATATCGTAATTATGTACATAATACTAGGGAGGGTGTATGTATAGTTATTATTTGGTAATTATGTATATAGATATATATATATATATACTATGTGGGTTATATATATATATATATATATATATATATATATATATATATATATTATATATATATGTATTATATATATATATACTTATAGCGACAGCAGCTAATTGTGACAGCCGCCGTGACCAAAGCAGCAGCAGCAGCCGATGTAGCAGCGACAACAGCCAATGGTGATAGCAGCCGTAGCTGTCACCAAAACAGCAGCAACAACGGAAACACTAGCAGCAGCGGTGATAACAGTTGGCGACGGCTGCAAACCATCACCAAAGCAGCAGCAGCAGTGGGAACCGTCAGCAGCAACAGCGACAATAGATTTAGCAACGGATATAACCGTCACCAAAGGGGCAGTGTATCAGAGTATCAGGATTTCAGAACTGTTTTTAGTGATAGTTGGAAGATTATATATATATACTTATATAGATAGATATCTATATATATATATATATATTTGTATTTAATATAGATGTAAATGTATTCTTAAATTGCTAATTTTATTATAGTATATGTATAATATTTAGTATAGTATATATATATATATATATATATATATATATATATATATATATATATATATATATATATATATATATATATATATATATATATATTACAGGTAGTTAATATAACAAGGTATTGGGTATTACCTTGAGGAAACCAAGGTAATTGGGGATACCCAAGATATTGGGTTTGTGTATCATGTTTGTGAATTATTGTTAAGATACCAAGTTGTTTCAGAACTACGGTACCTATTTAATATTGTAATTACGATTCTATGCGATTAATAATTGTTTGATATATATATATATATATATATATATATATATATATATATATATATATATATATATATATATATATATATATATTGATGTTTTACCTATGGATTCACGTATCCGGAGATACGGTATCCTAATATTTAAGATATGGTTTTTTATGGCTTAGACTTTAGTATCTTGAACCCAATACTTTGTGTTAGACTTTTGCAACCTAGAAATAGGTAGTTTGACCATAGTTGACCATAGTTTGACTTTTGACTTAGAATTAACTTTTTGACCTAGAAATTGATTAGTTTAACTTATTCTCTTTCTGAAACCTTGTATTGATATTGTATTTCATATCTAGGTCTTTGAGGCACCATATCAGACATCTGTGAGACTATTCTTTGGACTTTAGGCGAGTACATTCTCTGATAGTTTCTAATTTATGATATCCTCTATGTTCATTGTATCTAGTGTAGATATCCTTGTTCTTTTGACATGATGGTTACACGAATTGGTATATCCGGATCTCGTCATGAGATGTTATTCCTTGGTATATGGTGTATCTTGTGCAAGCCTTATTTTATTGATTATCTTGTACATGTTCATACACTGATTCTCGGAAAGACTAGCTATCTTCTTGGGGAATCTCATGCCATAGCGTACCATAGATGGATCTATTATACCAGTCGAGGTTGGGAAGTATTTTAGTGTAGATATGTGATCATACCCTCCTTGTATCAAGTCTTGCATTGAGTAGTGTTAATCATATACCGCATGTATGATTAACCTGGCCATATATCTGGTATCAAGTTTCTAAGTTGATCACATGTTAAAGCTAGTACTCACACACTTAGATATTAGTATTCTAGTTCATTGACATATTGCTCATTATTGTATTTATTCTAGTATTTACTTATTGTATATCTCTCTTATATTTATTATGCATCTTGTATATTCACATCTATTTACTATTACATTGTTTTTATCATTAATTAGAATTGCTGTTAGAGATGTACATCTGCTCCTTTCCTGACTGGATATATTTTTCCTAGATGACACTGAGGACTGGTACCCTACACATTATGGATCTCAGGATGTTGTGGGTCTAGAGTCTGAGACCCTGGTTCAGGAGGGACTTATCCAAACTGAAACAGATGTCCCGAGTTTAGTAGCTTGTTAGTATTCTTGTACTGGATTTTTCTTTATCTTATTTTGTTAGTATTCTTTCAGACTCATTAATTTATTATTTTAGACTCATGAGTTGTATTGTGACTTTCCTATTTTTATCTGATTTGTGCTCATTCCATGAGTTGTATCACTCCATTACACCTGTTGACATAATATTCTTAAATAGGATTGTGTGACACCAACTTGGGCATCGAGATACACCCTTTGCTCATGGACAGAGGTGAGTACATCTCTATGTTAGTTTTTATTTTATTATAATGTATATATCACATATTCTAGAACAGTATACTTAATTTCGATACAGTGGTTACACGAACTAGTACTATATAGATCCTGTCAGGAGATGTTATCCCCTTATCGTGTTCAGCGGGTACTCCTTTACATGCATTTCATCGTGTGCATTGGGTATTGATTATCATTTACTTCGTGTTCACACACTGTCTCATATATATTATGCCTATATTACTCGTGTTCGTAACGTATCGTGATCGGATACATGATTATTGGTTGGTGACAGGGGAGTAAGAGTTGGTTATATGATCAAAGTCCCAGTATATTCGTGTATATATCGATTACACATCACACGTGTAATCGATTTACCTTATTGCATTCGTGTTCAACCTAAACTGATCATATAACGAACTTGTACTCTAAGGCACATTAGATAGTATTATTTATTTCCTTTACTTATCGTAATTCTATATTGCCTGTTCTTTTCTTTTAAGTACATTACATGCTTATTCTAGTTTATTTCCATTTCCTAGTTGCTAGTATATCTTATATTCTTTTCTATTACCTGTCATATATACTTTACCATGTATTTGGAACTGCTTCCAGAGTTTTGTACTTTGCTCCAATCCTGATTGGATATATTTTTCAGATGACTGGTTAGTGAAGATGTGTCTCATACATATTATG
Source organism: Iris macrosiphon (assembly GCA_036927795.1). Classification (NCBI taxonomy): domain Eukaryota; kingdom Viridiplantae; phylum Streptophyta; class Magnoliopsida; order Asparagales; family Iridaceae; genus Iris; species Iris macrosiphon. The sequence continues at coordinate 72,059,996 of JAYESA010000013.1, read as the reverse complement.
GGGCACAAGATGGTGACCCAGTAGGAGAGATAGCACCTCTAGTACAGGAGGACGTAGCACTAGCTACAGGGGTGACTTAGCTTTTATTATTGCTTTGTAATTGACTCTTTAGAGCCTTGGCATGTATTATTATTTTGGAGACTATTGTGTTGTGACTATATGTTAGACTTGGACTTATATTTGTGACTCTTGTACTTCTTCTTTTTTTCCATATATCGTGCCATATCTTCCCTTAGTTTTATATTGTGATTGAGTATTGTCTTCTATTATTATATCGTTATATTGTTCCTCCATTTGGAGTTGAGATGGCATGACAGGTGCCATACATATATTGTGTGTGATGTTAGATAGTATTGTTGACCCAAAATAGCATTCTACGTCGTTGTTATGACGTATTCTGGGCGTTGTTTACGTAATCGTGCCCTTATTCCGGGTATGGATCATGACACCTAGTATTTTAGTCTTTTCTACCCACTTATATACATTAATATCAACCAATTTTCTAAGTCTACAAAATGAAGAGATGTATTCATAAGTACCACAATAATGACATTTAGAATTAACATAAAGATTAAAACTTTTGTTGGTATAATAGGCATGCGGTGTGGTCTTATGAGAGGTGTGTGGATACTTGTAATATAATGCATTATTAGAAGTTTTGGCCTTCTTAGGCTGTGTCTTATGAGTGTCCTTGGGTTTTGAGTAACTGGTGTTTGATTGGGAAGCAGTCTGTACATGCTATTTTCCTAATCTAATTTTCAACTTTTTGGATGTTTCATATAGTTCAGTGTATTTAGTAGTCAAGGCATCTAATCTAATAAGTGCATAATTAGTTTTCTTCTTCACTATCATAAATTCTTCCATAAGCTGGGTAGTCCTTGTCTTTCTGTTCAATACTCAGTAAAGCTTCATGCAAGTTTAATCTAATTTCAAGCAATTCATTTGTGTCGCTAGATGATTGTGTCTCTCTAATTTTATCTAAAAGTATAGACAATCTATTAATATCTAGCTTGTGTCTGTTGAGTTCCTTCTTGGTGTCCTTGTATTTATCTAAAATTTTCTTGTTGTCACTAAGAAGATCACTAAAAGCATCACCCAATTCATCAAAAGTAAAATTGTCATAAAGGGGGTTGTCAAATACCTTATCGAATGACATTAGACAAATATTGGCATCGTCTTATGATTGATCATCGTCCGAGTCCCTGGCTTCACTTTCGTGCCAAATGCTAGTGTTAGCATACTTTCGGGGGATGGTCGCTTTATAGTTTTTTTATTTGTTCGCGTTCTTTGCTGACGGACATTTCTTGATGTGTCATTTTTTCTTGCATCCATAGCAAATTTTCTCTTGATCATCATTGATGTACTCTTTGCTTCTTTTGTTGAACTTCAAGAACTTTTTTAATTTTCTGACCACGGGAGCTTGTTCTTCACTGTCAGAGTCGTCATCTTCAGAGTCTTCATCGACGATCTTCTTGTGTTGCACTTTAAGTGCAATCATCTTCTCCTCGGGTGTTGACTCTTCAAAGTTTTGTAGGTCCAACTCATGTGTTATCAATTTTCCCATAAGTGTCTCTAGTGACATTGCGGTGAGATTGTTCCCTTCAATGATTGTTGTATCCTTCGGGTTCCAGTTTTTTGTGAGTCCCCTAAGAAATTTGTGAATCTTCTCAAGGTTATTATATTCTTAGCCAAGAGATGACAAACGATTTATAATGTCAAGAAAACGAGTGAACATTTTTGTAATGTTCTCGTTGGGCTTCATCTTGAAGGCTTCATACTCTTGTGTAAGCCGACTGATATTTGATTCTTTGACTTGTGACGTCCCTTCATGTGTAACTTCAAGTAGCTTCCTGATTTCATGTAACGTCATGCAAGTTGATAGCCTATTGAATTATGTCTTGTCTATAAACAAAATAGAATCTTTATAGCATGGGCATCTGAACTAGATTGCTTCTTCTCGTGATCAGTGTTCTTGTCATGTGGATTATCTACAAGTGCACCATCTACAAAAATTCTTGGTGGCTTTCATAGCCGTCAATTATAGAAGCATGAAAAATCTCTACCATGCGCCAACAATAATCAAGAGCTATGCGTCATAGTGATCAAGACCCATGCGCCAAAATGATCAAGTGCCATGTGCTAACCGTTTCATAATTGGTGTTCCCATGTGCCAGTAGTGACATATGCCACTAAGTCTGTACTATTCCCATGTGCCAACAGTGCCATGCGCTACTACGTCTCCAGTGTTCTCATGTGCCAGCAGTGCCAAGCGCTACTACTCCCTCGATAATTTAGATGCGCCAGGTGGTAGTGTTCCCAAGGTGCAATCTTAGCCATTAAAATTAGGGAATGACATATGTCACGAGTATTATGGGCATCAGCAACCCCAAATCTTGACCTATCATATGGCATCCTTAACCCAACATGCGCCTATAGTGCCATGCACCGACGTACAACCGGCGTATATGCGCCTAATAAGGCCTTCTCAAGGCTATAAATAGTGGACATTTTCTACATGCAAGATGAGGACCACGAAGAAAAATAATAAAGAGAGAAGAAGAAGAAGGTCGAAGCGTTGTACGAAGCCTCGTCAACCTCCTTGGTCCCAAATCGTCAACAGAGTAAATGAGCCGCTATAATACTCGATCTCCACCGTCATACTTGCCCAGATCTTATTTTTTATTATACTTAGATTCTTTTTTATTAGGGATTCTTTTGTACCCTTTGTCAATTCTCCATTAATAAAAAAGTTTGTTCGACTTTATAACACCATTTATTTTTGGCGATGTCGACAAAAATGGCGAATCTACTGGGGGTGAGCTTCTCCTCAAACGAGAAGCCGGTGACGCAATTCGATATGACTAATATGGATTCGACTCATAGAATGTTGGTTATTAGCTTTGACTAACAGGAATTCAAAGACATGCTGGATAAATTGAGCACTTCAACGAGACTAGTTGTACCCCACAAGACTCGCAAAGTTTGGGATGCCAAGGCCGTTGCGCCTTTCCCAAAGTTGGTACCTGATGCATTGTCAACAACCCCACCGCAGATGCACATACGGTTGACCTGTACTCAGCCAATAAGTCAAGTTCTTCAACGAGGCCCGCATGACCTCACAAGGCTCAAAGGATTTAAGTTGCCAAAGCCGTCGCGCTAGACACGAAATCCGTTCCAGAATTGCCACCAATCTTCACCATAGTTGCACAAGAGGTTGACGCGTATCCAGTCTCCATCTCCAAAGATGTTCTCGAGAGAGGCGACACTAAATCCCGAGAGGTGCATCCCCAGGGGACCCACCCTGGAGTAGACGTGTCGACCCAGAATGTAGACGTATACGGCCTTCCATGAGAAATCGTGTCACGACCCGCACCCAGTATAGGGGCACGAGTACGTGGATACGTCCAGCCTATATCACAGCATCGGCGGTAGAATGCTATCTTGGTCTTTTATACTATCTAATATCTCACACAATGTATATAAAATACCTGCCAAGCCATCTCAACTTTAAATGATACTCAATCACATATAAAACTAAAGGAAGATTATAAGCACGATATGGAATAGAAAGAAAAGAAATACAAGTCTCAATACATCACAGGTCCAACTCAAAATCTAAACACAACTCAAGATCTCAAAATAATAATATAATCCATTGTCTAACTAGAAACAACAACTACAAGATATGGAAATCTAAATGGCCTTAGTATCTGGTACTACATCCTCAGGTGATATTCCATCTGTTGGTCCGTAGTAAGTGGGACACATCCTCTCTAACCATTCTTCTAAAAAATATATTCAGTCAGGATTGGATCAAAGTACAGCACAATAGCAGTTCCAATTAATTGATAATGACTATAAACAGAAATAGAGAACATAATACAAGACGAGAAATAATGAACAATATCTTACTATGGTAGAAGAAACAGGTAAACAAGAATAATATGGTATACAATGATCACGATGAATAGAACAAGACAATAAAATAAAATGAGACAATGAACTAGAATGTGGTAAAATACTGTAACTATACTAAGTAATTAAAATACTACTTAGATATATGATCGGCTTGGGTGAACATTGTCTAATTAATGTTGGATAAACATTATCGAAGTTAAACATTGAACATTGTCTAGGATTTGATCGCATATCTAGCTAATACTTTCCCTTTTTCCCGACTAGTATAATGGATCCAACCATGATACGTTACGATGCAAGAGACTCAAGGCATTATAAACATTAAACCTTGAAAATTGAACATTAAATATTGTCTAATGTTAAATATTATCTATTTAACCATATGAGAACATATGGAATAATGAAACAATATATAAGATCCAATGACTGATCCATGTGTATACTAGTCCGTGTACCAATGTGTCAAGAGTCATGTAAATATTTCTAAATACTTGTATTATAGTGATTATCAATTAATAGAAACTATCAGAGAATGTACTCGCTTGTGGTCCAGAGTAATTAATGTTAAACTGTGTCTGAACTGGTGTCACACAGACCTATATATGGAATTTTATATCAATATAAGGTGTTGGAATGAAATTAAGTTAAACTAGTTTAATTCTAGGTCATAAAGCCATTTATAAGTCAAAACAGTCAAACTAGGTCAAACCGGCTATTTCTAGGTCGTAAGAGTCTAATTCTAGGATACTAGGTCCATACACTATGAAACTAAGCCACACTAGCTACTCTAAGATACTAGGATACACACAAAACACTTTATCGCAGAATACTTGGGTTTTAATATAAAAATAGTAATTTGTATACATATACACGATAATATATATAATATCCTAGCTAACTAATGCAAAACGGATACCTTGGCCTTGAACCAATGCATATCCCACTACCTACACACCCATCTCGATACTCAAACCCAATACCTTGAGTATCGACCCATTACCTTGACATTACCTTGTATCCCAAGGTAATTCAAATCCTCATGTATAGCTAATATATAGCTAACCCCCAAATACTAACTATATGCCACTCATATACTAACTATTAAATACTACAACTACTAACATATATTTCATATCAATACATACCTACTAACTTAACATAGAATACATACTAGTACATATATATATATACTTCATACTAACATAACAATACAATACTACATATCTACATATAATTAATATTCTAACTAGTAGGTACATCTATCTAACTATTTAGATAACAATACATCTATCTAACTATTTAGATAACAAGTATATATAACTAACTATCTAGCTATACTAAGACACTAACAATAAACTACTAACCATCTTAACTACCTAGCTAAACCACTACCTTAACACTAAACTAACTGAACACACTAACCCATACCTTGCTACCTGCTGCTTTTCAGGGGAGGTTGCTGCTAATGCAGATGATACTCGGTTGCTAATACTGCACTTGCTATTTGCTGAATGATGAGTTTGAATGCTATGTTGAATGTTGTACAGCTCATGTGCTATGCCTCGACTCGAATTTCTGTTGAATGCTACTACTGTGGGCTCAATGTATACTGCTACTGCTGCTCAGTGCATTAAGTAGTTGCTCCCTGGATTTGCAGTGCTAGTAGCCACTATATTTACTACTGTAGCATGCTGATGACTGTTGCACTACCTAGCTGCTGCCTTGCTGTGCTAGTCAGCAACATGGTGGTGAAGTTGCTCTATGCTGATGCACACTGTGCTAGCTGTAGTGGATACTGAAAGCTATGCTATTGATACTCCCTGTGCTGAACTGTGCAGTGCTCTCAATGATGCACACTATTGGCTGCATGGTGTAGTGAGGTTGGTGTACACTACCTGTTGTATGCTCCCCTTTGCTGTAGGCTGCTATGCAGTTGGTCTCCTCTGCTGCACACTGTAACCTGCTAGCTGAATGTGACCGAATGCCTTACACTGTTTGTTATGCAGTTTAAAGCTCAAGTTGTAGTGAATGGCTGCAGTAGGTACTTGATGTCTTAGCTGTGTCATGAGGTTGCTGATGGATGCTCTAGACTACATGATTGTTGAATGCCTGCTCGAACTAAAGGCTTCTTGCAGATACTCTGCAGTTGGACTGCACTGTGTTGATACCCCCTGGCCCGAGACTGATATTGTTGCTAACTGTTTCTTCTGGACTGATTTTAGATTACTGCACAGTGTGGCTCGAGCTACATCTCCTCGAGACTTGCTGCACTGAATTCTCAGTTGCTGAATCTAACTGCTACTGCAGTTGCTCTCTGTTGGTGCACTGCAGTAGTGCATGCACTGCTGTCTTGCTGTGCTGCTGAATCATGCAATCTAAAGAGTGAATGATGTGTTGCTCCTCGAGACTTGCTGTTGCTGCACCTGCATCCTTGCTTGCTGAATGCTTCCTGCAGTTGCAACTGCTGCTCAATTTCACTTCTCTCCTCACACATTCACAAACACATAGCACACACACATACAACCATATACACACACATATACATGTATCAATATATATATATATATATATATATATATATAGACATATATATAGACATATATATATATAAATACACATGTACACCTATATATATATATATCACTCATACATATATACATATATATAGATATCACAACACACTTACATGTATACATATAGATACACATATGCACATAGGTACAACTATACACTTAGTTACGTATACATAACTATACATATAGATATATATAGATAACTATACATATAGATATAGATATACATATAGGCACATAGCTATATATACTTATGTATACTATATACTATAGATACATACACAATACAAATACATATCATACATAATATATCATATTAATATATATACATAAGCCATATTGAATTAAAGAGCAATAAAATAAACACGTGGAGTGCACCACACCCGTATCATACTCATTCTATGATACGCTTGCAATACGGCTCCACCACACAATAAAACGAATCCCAAAGGATACGAGCAAGTCTAAAATACTAATTATGAACAACACGCAGAACTATTTAATCAACTACATGTCTGTATCAAGATGTGACATGCTTAAACCCCGTGTTGGAGGAAAACCTCCAAAAATAATTTATTTCGCCAAATTGACGAGATACGGCCAACACGTATCCAATTGTGGATATGACACTAGTCACAAATAATCGAACACTTATCAACTTGGTCTAATTGACCAATTGACAAACATATGATGTGCCAATCTCAGAATTTTCCTAAAATTGATACAAAAATACACATAACTTCCTCCATAGGCCTTCTATAAACCTAATTCCAAATCCTATGGGTAGACTTAGCATATAGGGTGGTTTCTTATGGTTAAATCAAAGATTTAGAGTATACTAAGAGAGGAAAAACTTAATTGTACCTATTGGGAGATGGACTCCCAATAAAAACCCTAAATATGCTTCCAACTTGTATATCCTTGCTCTTCTTTGTAGATCCTTGCTTCCTCCTTGTAGTTCCTTGCTCTAGTAGCCTCCAATGATGATTAGGGGTGGAATTTGGTAGGTATTTGATGTGGAGATGAAGGAATTTGGTTGAGAGAAATTCTAGATCTAGATTTGGAATAAAAAATGAAGAGAGAGAAAGTTCCCCCCTTATATAGACCTCTCTTTGCCCCCTCCTTAAAGTTACTATATAAAGTCTAAAATATCCCTTGGGACCTCTCATGAAGAAATTAATTAAGGAGAGAAGGTTCTAGTCTAATGGTTTCACTAATTAATTTATCCTCCTAATTAATGGGCTTACTATTGGACTCAATTCTAACTAGAATTAAATGTTGGGTCCATGGGTCTAAACTAACTAGTTAGGTCCACTACACAAGTCCAAAATAAATCTAACATCTAACAATAAATAAATAATATAATAAATAAATATTTATAATATGTATAATATTTAATATTATAAATCCTAAAATAAAAATCCTATGCCAATTTACCAAACTACCCTTAGTTGAAAAAGTGAGGGTGACAGATCCTGCCCAGCATAACGAACCCATGATCATGACTTGGATTCAATGTACTATGTGGCTAAAGGCGTTGGTTCGAGGAAGCCCAAATCAATCCGAGCCATGCACGCTCTAGGAGATGCACAACCAGTCCCTCATAGGCTTGTGTCGTTCCTTATCATGCACGCGGTTGATGGAAGACTTTATAGGGCAGACCCAGGACCTCATACCCCGGACGTTGGTCAACCCTAAAAGCCTTTCCAAACTAACTTGGATGTCGCAGTTGCACTTAAACCAAGTCAGGGAGCAAACATTGAGATTATAGACCCATGCGCCCTGTTTGGCTGTGCGCATATAGTGGTCCATCTCACCATAAGCCATCCATCAATGATCCAGTTTCAGTCTTTGTGTAAGAACTAGTTCAAGGATAAAATACTCCACTATCACCTCCTTATGCAAGGATTTCCCGAGCGCATTAAATAGAGGTAGGAGTGAAACTTCCATCGCCTGATTTACGTAATGTGTTTAATCATAAATGTAAGACAAGAGAATCAACCCTCGCGTATGATGTGTCCCCTCGAAGACATACTTGTGCCAACATCATCATCAACTGCTGATGTATCGAGGCGCCAATCCCTCCAACTAGATAGTCAGTGTTTTAGCAATTGTATTCGTGGCACTAACCGACAGCATCCTAAGGAACAACCTCACAAAGAGAAGGAATTGCCCCTCACTTACTGTTGCTCAACATGGAGGTCTCCTCCTAGAAATAAGATCTTAAAGAAAGGCTTACCTAATGTCACGACCCGCACCCGGAAAAAGGGCACAAGTGGTGAACAATGTCCAGCCTACGCCGCAGCATCGACGGTAGAACGCTATCTGGGTCAACATACTATCTATACATCTCACCCAATATATACGTAAGGTACCTTTCATGCCATCTCAACTCCAAATGGAGGACAATATGATAATATGATAATGGTAAATAATACTCAATCACAAAAACAACTAGAGAAAGAATGGCACGATATGGAATAGAAGGAAAAAAGAAATACAAGAGTCTCAATACAAGTCCAATCTCAACATAAGTCTCAAATAATAATACATGCCATAAAGTCTACTAAAATCTAATACAACTAATACTGAAAAGTCTAAGTCTCTCCAGCTGGTGGTACTATCTCATGAGTCTCTACGGGTACTAGCTCAACTATCTCGCCATCCTGCGACCGATAATATGTAGGACAGCAGTCCACTAATTAATCATCTATAAAATATATCCAGTCAGGATTGGAGCGAAGTATAGCCCAATAGTAGTTCCAATAATTGAAAAAACTATAAAACAACAATAGCAATAAAAATAAATAATAAAAATAACTGAACTAGCATATATCACGAGAAAGAGCATCATGGTAAATAATGTCAAGAGATGAGAACAATATAGTGAGAAACACTGATGTAATGAGCTAGAATAAAAGAAATAATATAATAATTGTGCCTTGAATTATTAGCAAAATATGTGATCGGCTTAGGCCTAACACGGGGTATATAAATAAATGGGAGCTAACGTGACCACACGTGAGTTGCGTGATCTGCTAGCTATCACGGACTACACTATATCACGAACTATAATGTATGATCATATATTTACTAATATTCCCCCATATTTTGACTTGTACACAGATCCAAATCATAACATGTTATAACACGTATATCACGATGCATAGTCTATAATATCATGCACTATGATCACACTCTATATAATCATGAAGATATCATGGAAATCACTGAGTAATCATGAAGCATGACACAGTAATCATTGAGTCATTACAATAATAATATATCATGACCAAGATCTATGTATACCAATCTGTGTGACCATTGTGTCAGGAATCGAATATCTCAATACTAAATACATGAAACATAGAGGCTGTCAAATAAGAAAACAACAGAGAATATACTCATCTCAGTCCAGAGCAAATGATGTCACTCGGTGTCTGAGCTGGTGTCACACACAACTATATATGAATGTCATGTCAGAAAGGGTGATACAAAGTGATAAACACTAAAATGCATTAACATGCACTTCTAGGCCATTTTTACATTCTTACTCGGTTAATGGGTCTAAATTGGTCAATAACTAGGTCATTAATTAGCTAAACTAGATTATTACCTATGTATATAGTTAAATTCTTAATTAAAATCAGGTAATTAACTACTGATGTCCAAAATAATACACTAATTGCTATTAACTGGAATTACTAATTGATACCAACACCATTTACACCTATGCTCACTGTCTAACTATAGTTGATACTACTAAACTAACTAATTAATAGTCTAGCTTAACTAATACTAATATATACTACTAACACTCACTAATATGATAAGTATCGACACTAACTTATCTCCTCATTAATTCACTAACACTCAAATCAAAATCTCACCTGTATTCCAACCCTCACTGATACAAGTCTGATCTCAGATTGAGATAGATACTTCACTTAGAATTAGTACTCCACTAAATTCTGAGTTCAGATGAACCTACATTCAGACTTGACACAGTTAAAAGTCTGAAACAACATGTTGTTGTACCCTTGCATCCATATATGATACACTTACCAATTGCCTCCAACCTACTACTCTAAACTATACTGGCTGAACCCCCTTCATTCCTAGTTATGCACAGCATTTTTGCTGCCTTTAGACTCATTTCATAATAGTTTACTTACCTGGGTGACATACTGCCTCCAGTCCCCCTTTCAATTCAAATCTGAGCCTCAACTTCTTGAGCTCACCTCTCCAGAATTTTGATACTCTGATACAAGCAAAACAACCCCAAGTTGCAGGTAAACTGCTACACCAAGATTTTCTCTTCAAGTGTACCTACAGATCCTTCCTACAGATATAAAGGTATCAATCCAAATCAATAATTCTGCGTTCAAAGTTCACAAAGGTTCATACCCCATAAATCCTTAAACCCAGGTACACCAAGTTGCTGCTGTTGTTCACTCAAGTTACTGCAATCAGGTCAAATACTATGAGACACACAGGCATTACCATTAATTATCCCCTGACTAGCTGTTGCAACTACTACGCTCTAAAAAATAGTATATGCTGCAAGAAACACCAATATCTAAACTATTCTCGAGCTTTACATATGTCCCCTCTTCTCTTCATACACTAGTGTGCCCCTCTCCAAAACCCAAGCATAACTCCAACTTTGTGAAGCACACTGCTGATACATTCTAATGCTATAACTACCCGAACTCCCTACTTACCTTGATATACCCCATCAACCTCTATCTCAGCATGATGATGCTGCTACTGCTAGCTGTCTTTGTGCTGACAAAGATCCCCCTTCCAATCTTAGATGCTTTGCATATTAAATACCCACTGCTAGTCTCCCCCATTTCTCCATACCTCACTTACACAGCCATACCATACACACACACACACACACACACACACACACACACACACACACACACACACACACACACACACACACATATACACACATTGTCATTATACCAAACACTAAGCATGCATAGCTAGAATAACATGATATACATCTAATTGATGTGTCAAATTTTACCAATTCTCTATATAGAATACTTCTATATACCAAATATAAATATTAATAACTATTATAACTAATTACAATAGGAATTATAGAGAATTATTCAAAAACATACAAAATGGCCTCCGTATCATATGGTATCATACCGTAACGTTATACGGCTTACTCGTGTCTAATTGTGGACATGTACTTAGTCCCACAATTCCGATCTAAGTCTAATTAGATCTAATTGGTCTCATGACAAACAATTGATGTGTTAATCTTGTAATTTCCCCTATTTGGTCCTAAATTACCATGTAAAAATTATAATACACAACCATAGAGCCTAGAACATGTCTCTATTGGTAGCCCTATGCCATAAGGTCATTCCTATTGGTCAAATATATGATTAAGGAGCTACAATGAAGAGGAATTTAGAATTTACCAATTGGGAGATAGATTTTCAATAAAATACTCAATGGACACGATCCAGACACGATCTCTCCACTAATGCTTCTCCTCATTGTGCTTCTTACTTATCCAAGCTCTAAAGCTCCTTGAGGAATGAAAATGAGAGGGAATGTGAAGGAATTGATGGAGAAAAATATGGGAAATTGGGGATCTAGAATTTGAGATCTAAATAAATGCAAATGAAGGAGGGGAGAGAGAGAGGAGACCCTCCCTATAGTGGCCGGCCCTATTCCCCTTCTCCAAGTCACATAAAATTATCCAAGTTTTCCCTCTCCATCCAATTCTGATTAGGATTAAGGAAGGGCTATTTTAGAAATCTCTAAACTAATGCAAATTAGTTCAAATCGTTCTAATTGACTATGGAAATGGATCTAACTTGTCCTAGTCCAATGTTGGCTCAATTATTTGTCATGACAAGTCTAATTGCGTTCACAAGTGTCAAGTCTAACTAATAGGCTACTGCACCAATTAATGAATAATAGCATAACCACTAATACTAATTATTAGCACTATATAAATAATTATTAATCTCAAAAATAATATATGCAAATTGACTAAAATGCCCTAATCTGGAAATATGGTATTGACAAGTCTACCCTCCTTAGAAAAAAATTGTTCTCAAAATTTAAGAAAGAAATTAACTACAACAAGTAATTACAATAAGTAAGAAACAATCATACCTCACAGCTCAAAAAGATAATGGTATAGCTCGCGCATCTCAGCTTCCCTCTCCCAGGTAGACTTCCCAAGAGAGTGATGACTCCACGCGACGCGTACCAAGAGAATCGTCTGGTTGCTTAGCACCTTCTTCCTGCGATCCAGAATCTCCACTGGCTACTCTGGATAATTGAGTCGGCCCCACTTGGATCTTTGAGTGATCCAATACATGGCTAGGGTCTTCCACGTATCGTCTCAGCTGCGACACATGAAATATATTGTGCACTCCCTCTAGTACAGGCGGTAAGTCTAGTCTGTAGGCTACTGCACCGACCCTCTCCAGAACAGTGAAGGATCCGATGTACCGTGGACTAAGCTTCCCGCCTCCACAAAGTAAATATGCCCCGTATCGAAGAAATCTCAAGAACACAAGATTGCCAACCTAACACAAATTGCAGCTTTAGCAATCCAACCAGACAAAGCAATCAAAAGCAATACAAACAAAACCTATACCTCAATCTCCAATGGTCTCCGGTGGCTATTAGCCCATGCCGATGTCTGTCCTGAGCCACCAGAAGTCTATCCCTGATAAGTTTTATCTTCTTAGCTACATCTACGACCATCTTCAGTCCTAATAAGGCTCTCTTATCAATATTATCCCATGATAACGGAGTACGGCATCTCCGTCAATACAGTGCCTCAAATGGTGATATCTCGATACTGGCTTGGTAGCTGTTGTTATAAGCAAACTCTATCTGGTGAAGGTGATCCACCCAAGAGCCTCCAAAGTCTAATACACAAGTGCGTAACATATCCTCGAGAGTCTGGATAGTCCTCTCCGACTATCCGTCTGTCTGAGGATGATATGCGGTACTGAAATTGAGTTGGGTGCCCAAGCTAGCCTGCAAACTCCTCCAAAAGTGGAATATAAAATGATTATCCCGATTTAAGACTATGCTTAAAGGAACTCCATGCAGTCTGACTATCTGCCGCACATACATCTCCGCGAGCTTCTCCGTAGATGATCCCACTTTAAATGGCAAGAAGTAGGCTAATTTGGTCAACCTATCTACGATGACCCAAATCGCGTCTTTACCTCTTGGATAACTTGGAAGTCCTGATACAAAATCCATCATCACATGCTCCAACTTTCACTCTGAAATGGGTAAAGGCTAAAGCAATCTACCTTGTCTCTATCTCTCCGCCTTTACCTGCTGGCATACCATACATTTGGATATAAAGCTCGCTACCTCCCGTTTTATACCATACCACTAAACGTACTCCCTTATGTCTCTATACATCTTGTTGGCTCCTGGATGCATAGCGTACTGAGATCAATGTGCCTCCTAAAGAACCTTCTCGTACAATGCCCCACTCGGTACATCCAAACTGGTATCGTATCCCAATGATCCATCCTCCGGAATAGTGAAGTCCTCTGCAATCCAATCCGGACCTGCACTCTGATTCTCCTCAGAGACTCATCCTCGAATTGTGTGGCTCTAATCTGGTCTATTAGCTCTAACTGTACCTGAAGTCCCCACATATGTGCCGCAACTCCGGGAACTAGCACCTCGATACCAAAACTGTCAAGATCTGCCAATAAGTGCCTGTCTCTCGTCAAGTACATAGCCACTGGATAGCTTCTCAAGGCATCCGCAACTACATTATCCTTTCCTGGATGGTACTAGAATGATATGTCAAAATCCTTCATCAACTCAACCATCTCTAATGTCTCATGTTGAGCTCTTTCTGTGTAAACACATACTTCAAGCTCTTCTGGTCTGTAAAGATTTCTACACGCTCTCCATACAAGTAGTGTTTCCACAGCTATAGAGCAAAGATGACTGTTGTCAACTCCAAGTCATGGGTAGGATAATTCTTCTTATGCGAACATAATTGCCTGGAAGCATAGGCAATCACCTTCCCGTTCTGCTGTAACACATAACCCAAACCCTTACCCGAATTCTTTTATCCCTTATGGAAACGTCAATACTGGAGTCGTAGTCAACCTCTTCTTCAGCTCCTCAAATGCGGCCTAATACTTCTCTGTCCAGACGAACTCTACGTCCTTCCTGGTTAGCCTAGTCATCGGCTACACAATCCTGGAAAAATCCTGAACAAATCTCGGATAAAATCCTACCAATCCAAGAATGCTCCTGATCTCCACCACTGTACTCGGGGTAGACCATGACTTAACTGCTGATATCTTCTTCTGGTCTACTTAGATTTCGTCTTTCATAATCACACGCCCGAGGAATTCAACCTTATCAAGGAAGAACTCATACTTCGAAAGCTTGTCATACAACTTCTCCTTCCTGGGGGTCTCGAGAACTATCCTCAGGTGCTTCTCATGCTCCTCTGGGGTATACGAATAAATTAATATATCATCATGAATAACACCATAAATTGATCCAGGTACTGATAAAATACCTTATTCATCAGATTCATGAATACCGTCGGGGCATTGGTCAACCCAAACGATATCACCAAGAACTCAAACTACCCATACCGAGTCCTAAATTTTGTCTTCGAAATGTCTTTCTTCTTCACTTTTACCTGATGGTACCCCGACCTCAAGTCTACCTTTGTGAATACCTTTGCTCCGCTCAACTGATCAAACAGATCATCAATCAGCGACAACAGATATTTGTTCTTGATAGTGAGGTTGTTGAGAGCCCTGTAGTCGATACACATATGTACCAACCCATCCTTCTTTGGTACAAAAATTACTGGAGCACCCTACGGTGATGAACTGGAGCGGATGAAGCCTTTGTCGTATAACTCATCCACCTGCTTATTCAACTCAGCCAGTTCATTGTTGTTAACCCTATAGATGTGATGTGATATCGGCTTTGCGCCTGGCACCAAATCTGTAAAGAACTCAATATCATGGTCTAGTGGCAAACCTGACAATTTCTTCGAAAAGATATCTATAAATTCTGTAATCAAAGGATGTGGAGGCTCTTGCTCTTCCACCGAAGTGCCACAGAAGACTCCCTTGCTCTGCCCCGCTGCTCCTCTGGCTAGCTCAAACTTTGGCTCTCCTGGCATATGAAATAAAACTCTGTCTCTATGACAATCGATACTAGCATGGTGCCTACTCAACCAATCCATCCCAAGTACTATGTCATAGCTTCAAAGTGGCAATATGAGTACACATGCGCTCAACTTTCGGCCTTCCAGAGAAACTCTCTGAGTCTTACAAACATCACTAACCAGTATAATTCTACCCCCGGTCATGATTTTGTAACTTCTCGCCAACGGTTCAGCCTCAATACAATGCTTCAAAGCAAAAGATACAGATACAAAAATATGCGAAGAACCTAAATCAAATGAAGCATGAGCTAGGAAAGAATTAAGATAGACTAAACCTGAAATAACATCTCCGACTTGCTCCTCCTCCTCGACCGTCATGGCGAAAGCTCGCCCCTTACATTGACCTCCTCTCCATTGTTGCTAGTGCAGAGCAAACTACTGCTGCTGTGGTGGTAACAGAGCCACTCTGCTGGGCCGCTGATGGTCTCGCGGGTGCTCTATGTGATTCTGCTAAGCCTACTCCTCGAGGTCTAGTCGCAGCTGTCACAGGAGTCACGGCGGTTCCCGATGTACCCCTGTTGGCTACTAGTATTTGAGTCAGAGAGTCAAGCTGCTGTTGCTGTGCTAAAGCTCTAGCATCAGCCCATTGTGGCAGAGCTTCGAACTATTCCTATTGGGCTGCGTATCGATGATTCTAATTTTTGAACATAGCAATCAGCCTATCGACTTGGTCATCGCTCATGCTCACTTCGCTCGATGTCCCTTGGTTACTTGTTTTAGTCATTCTGCTGCAAAAGAGAGTAGCTTGCATTAGTCTCATAACTTATTATGGACTTATTGCATGGGACGTTGGGTTTTCATATTTTTTAAGATCGGGACATTTAATACCTTCAATTTACTTATATAGATTCACAACCTTTTTTGAAATCTGATACTTTTGAAATCGCTTGAAAACTTATATTCTTTTTGAAAATGATATTTGAAGAGGCCAAGGACGTAAAGTCATGCTTTGATACCACCTTGTCATATCCCGATCCCGTAAGAGCCGATCGTCTTCGCTTGGTCCTTACGGAACCGATCGTCCTTGCTTGGGCGTGATACAATGCAAGCCTATATTGCGCTTGCACAAGGCTTTGTACCTGTACAAAATACAAGTTAGACAAAAAAAATTATATATAGAAGAACGAAATTTAAAATACAGAGAACCAAAGTTGAACATATTTGATAGCAACACAAAATACTTTCTTTATTGAATACTTGAAAATTGGATTACAAAGTACTAGCTTAGTTGATTACAAAATATGCCATAGATGGCTACAACACTTGAAACCCAAAAACTAGCCACAATGACCATACATTTTATCCTTTTCGTAGGACCAATAGAAAAAAAATCTAGCAAAAGAAGAGCTTGCACACTGGAGAGAAAAGCTTTAGGAAGAAGCACGAGAACGGTTCCACTTGGGGGTATGCGCTCCTAAAGCTTCAAAATGCTCGCCAAACTCTCGCTACCAAAACCTGGAGATTTGCCCACAAACGTGGGTTAGTACTCAACTTATACTGGTGAGAGACCGTGGCCAAACTCACCTAGAAAATTCATACTAAATAAACATGTGAAGCTAGCATTACTATTATGGTGAGAGACCGTGGCCAAACTCACCTTCAAAATGATCTTTCTAGTTTTCTAGTTTCTTTTTAACAATTCATGCAAAGAAAACATAAACAGTAGATAGACTACACATATGGTAAATCTTATCCACAGCCGAGCAGTTATCCCTATAGCAGATATACAAGTTAGCAACAATTTGCAGATATATCTAGTATTTATGACTCTTTGGCATCAAGAAATTACTTGTGCAAAAAGGTAGACCTAGCATGCGACATAACTATAGGATGGTCAATGAAAACCCATGATTAGCAGTTGGAACGTTCAAGCCCATCTAACTAATAGACTGACACCCTTCCTTGATCATGAGGTCTTCTAGCATCAGGATGTCATATTCTCTCCTAGGCCGAATGATTCCTAGTACCCAGGAACCGATCGAGAGGTTACATCCTTGTACACAAGTTTGTACAGACCGAAGCTTAAATGCACTTCTATCAAATCAAAAATGCTATTATGCAATAGTAAAACAATGAGCATGCAATAAATCCTTTCTTCTTATTAGATGTATGGGGGACGTATCAATATGTGATTCAAGGTCATGTTTATATTTATTGGATCGAGCAATGCAACAGTTCTATGTATCAAGCATACAGTTACCTCTTTTTTAAGGAACTAGCCTTAACTAACGTTGCTACTGCTACTGGTCTTGACACCAAAAATATTTTTGATAGAGTTAAAACAAGCATGTCGGGACGGGAAAAGCATAATGGGCTGTAGAAATAGCACAAAAGCTTCCTTCTATTAGCTCCCTAACGGTTGCAATATGGGAATTTATCTTGTCATGACCTAGTCCCAAAATACACGGACCAGGCCACGTGGCAATGGCCAGCTAATACGTCTCCAAGGGATTACCAAATTTAATGGACCCAATGAAATATACTACGCTGTCCTAAATACTAACAAGTCTAATACTATCATACATCAGGTAATGTCTAATCTCATCCACAATATAAACAAGAAGTACTAAAATAAATACTGGAAAATAAGTGCAGAGTCTGAAATGTCATAGTACAATCCTGATATGTCTGGAGGGAACAAACCGACTACAAATTATGAAATAAGAGTACTGTAAGACAGAATAAAGAGTACGACTAGAGCATCGGCTAACTAGATAAGGAATACTCCAGTCTTAGGCGGAATGCCTACCAGCGATCAAGGGTACTTTGACGGAAGCACCTCTAGCTCCTCCTCGAATGCGAACCTCGTCTACTGCCCAGGTCCGTACATGGTAGGATAGTAAGCCTCGTCCAAATCTGGAAGGGAACCAGGTCATCAGAGAGACGTAACAAAATACAAAAATATATGCCATATATGAATACTGAATAAAATAAAGGGTGTGCTAACCATCTAAGTGAATGCAATATGAGGACAACCTTGGTGCGTATGGGTAGGTATAGGCATAATGTCTACTCTCTGAAGAGCATGGTATCGGTACATGTAACATCCATCATTCCTAAGAATGAGGTATCTATAAATATATATGTTTGTATCGCCCCGAAGAACGCGGTATCTATATAAAGGAAGTCATTGGATCCGTGGTTCTTCTGGATACTACGGAGTCCAATGTGTGTATCCCATACGCCTACCAGTTGTCCTTCCCGTCCAATGCGGATATACAAGTTGAATACACGACGTCCATACCACGTAACTACATGCCAAGTCTCAACTAACTAGATAACCCTGATTATGTACTAAACCGTGATGCATATCACACGTACCGATAGCTAGTCGGGTACGCGAACCCGCATCCCAATATGAGTTATCATCGTGATGCATGTACAAGTGTCAAGGTCTAGGAAGATATCAGAATATCCTCACAATGGTGGGTGAGTCTGCTAGTGACTAAGTCAAGTACACTACTCTTTGACGCATTCTTCAACTGCACCCGAGTCAATCTCGGACGAGCACAGTTATATGTATATTACAACAAGATATCATACAACAGTTTATAATTTAAGTTAAACAGTAAATCGGGCGAGGTATACTTGTCTGGGTCCTCAAGCTGCGAGTGCCAATAACCTGCTCCCGAAGTCTCGCCTGAACGGTCCAGCGACCCTACACATATAATATAATAATACGATCATCAGTCACTACAATAGTACGTACAGAAAAACTATGTTGAAATTATATACTGACGCAGGGGTCACAATTGGTCATCTAGCTGGGTCATGTATGTACGTAGCTAAAACGTACACGTGTCATATCCTCGATTTTTGTGTACAGCAAAACAACGAATTTACAAGATACGTTATATAAAACTAATTCGTATAATATAGAAAAATAACCTGTCCTAGCTAACATTCTATGAAATACGTTACAAATTAAATGACATATATACTATATTATAAGTCCTAACTAGCATGTTATAAGGATATGTGCATAAGGCTACTTGTCCAAACTCTAGGTCAACACAGTATTTTCTCATTAATGAATTATTTATTATTTGAGTAATTACTTAACATAAATATATATAATAAAACATTAATAATTAACATAACACATATAATAAAACATTAATATTTAACATAACACATACAATAACTATACGTATCTAAACCAATACGTTGATATACGTATGATGAAATGATAGGTATATACCTAGTCGATGATCGTGTCTGGGGGGGAGGGTGTGTCCACAACACAAGGTGGCCGTCCTCCGGCGTGCACAGGGATTTCGGCGGCTACGGGGTCGACAGGGTGGTGCGGTCACAACAGAAGTAGCGGCTCTGGCAACAGCTCCTGCGGGTCGTGGGGGACCGGTAGTGGCGGGATGGTCGTGGGGGACCGGTGGTGGTGGTGTGATGGTCGTGGGGGGGCGGTGGTGGTGGTGAGGGGTGACTGGGGGAGAAGGGAGTCGGGTGGAGGAGGTTGTTGATGACGATGGTGTTGGTGATGGTGGTGTTGGTAATGGCGACGGTGATAGTGGTGGAGATAGTGAGGATGGTGGTCGAGATGGTGAGGATGGTGGCCAAGGTGGTGGTGGTTGGCTATAGTGGCGGTGGGGGTGACTGGGGGAGTCGGGGAAGGAGGTTAGCCAGAAATGGGGTCGGGTGAGAGGGCTACTGTAGTGGCCTATGGATGACGGAGGTGCTGCTGGCGGTGGCAGTGGTTGGTATCGGGGAGGGGAAAGGTCGGAGGAGGTCGGCTGGTAGCGGGTTGGTCGGGGCAGAGGTGGCCGAAGGAAAGGGGAGGCGGTCGGAGAAGATGGGGCAGTTTGGTGATGGTATTGGTGAAGTAGTTTTCTAGGGTTTTCTTTGCTAACGTTGGCTGTGAGTATTTTAGAGAGAGGAGAGTCTAGTATGTGTAGGAGAAAGAGAGAGGGGGCTCTCCTTGGGATTAGGGCTAGCTGGTTATATTTTTCTAAGGTTGAGGGAAGCCTCCATATGATGGACATGTGGTTAGGATGATGGATTTTAAAATATAGGGTGGAGATGTGAGGATGGAAAGTTGTAGTAAGTACAACAAATAGGGAGGGAAATGGGGTAGACCGGTCAAGGAAGGGGGATGAAGTTCTTCATGTGTTGGGGCCAATGAGAGGGGGACACCTCATTGCTTATTTGCATAAAAGTCCCTTAACAATTAAAAAAATTGCACAATTAGTAAAATTTGGGATTGGATGAGGCAAAATACCATGTTTTGTGTTATGTAGTGGGCTAAAATGGTGTGTGATATTTGGTATAAACCTTGAGGATGTGAGTGGGGGTTTAGGTTGGAGTTGGGTCTAGTTTTGGGTGAGGTTGGGTCCTTACACCAATTTAATTAAAATTAGTATAAGTGGTGCTCTTTAATTAATTGGAAATACATAGGGTTAAAATTAGGTGAGATATAAGTATCACAGACGTAGTAGACTCAGAATAGAATAATATCATAATTTGGGATGTACAAAACGGGTTGAGGTTGTGTCTCTAATTTCTATTGGAACGGACAAGGATGCAAAGTTGGATTTAATTAGATTTAAATATAGACGTTTGTAACAAATATTGTGCGACTAAAATAAAGCACAAGATAGAGTATTTGTGAGTTACACAAGGGTCAGAATGGTAGGCTGGCATGTCTAAGAAAAGTGTATGGAATTTGTTTGAAGGTAACAGCTAGTGTAGTTCTCTAAATATCGAAGGAACGGTAAGGTGCACTAAGTGATATAATTATTGTATAATAAATCTAAACCACTGTGTTCTAATTCTAATTGGCTCCAAATTAACCCTAGTCTCTCTATCTAAGCTAAGTTGACCTAAATTTGACCGAGGGGGTTTACAATCTATCCTTCTTAGAGAATTTTGTCCTCGAAATTAAAGTAGACATATGGTAAAAACTATTGACTGGATTTAAGTGCTACTACATACCTAGGCCTTCGAAAAGATAGGGAAAATGCTGTCGAATATCATCCTCTCGTTTCCAGGTCGACTCGCCTGGTGCATGATGCCTCCATGAGACACGAACTAGAGGGATAGTCTAACCTCATAATACCTTCTCGCTTCTGTCCAGAATCTCTACAGGCTCCTCTAGGTAACAAACTCGGCTAGACTGTGATCTCTGAGTGGTCAAGTATATGACTCGGATCTGGTATGTACCTTCTTATTTGAGATACATGAAAGACGTCATAAACTCCTTCTAATGTCTGTGGCAAGGCTAATCTATAAGCAACCTCTCTGATATGCTCCAACATATCGAATGGTCCAATGTACCTCGGACTCAGCTTTCCTCTGCCTCCAAACCTGATGGTTCCTTGGGTAGGCGAGATTTTCAGAATCACATGATCTCCAACCTGGAACTCTAGGGGTCGTCGATGTGCGTTTGCCTAATGCTTTTGTCTGTCCTATGCTGCTCGCAGGTGCCCTTGGATCTTCTTTACCTTCTCCACTGTGCGAACAACCAACTTTGGTCCAAGAATCTGCCTCTCACCTATATCGCTCTAGCATATTAGGAAATGATACTTCCTGTCATACAACGCTTCATAGGAAGCCATCTGAATGCTCACTTGATAGCTATTATTGTAGAAAAATTTGACCAAATATAAATGGTCCTTCCATGATCCACTAAAATTAAGCATGCATGCCCTCAACATGTCTTCCAGCATCAGAATGGTGTGCTCGGACTGGCCACCTGTTTGCGGGTGATACGATGTGCTGAACTTTAGGCGGATACCGAGACTCTCTTGTATATCCTACCAAAAGTAAGATGTGAACCTCGTATCCCTGTCAGACACTATACTGACTGTCACTCCATGCAATCGCACGATCTCCCTCATATACATGTCTGCTAAGACCTCTGTAGACTGCCTAACTCTGAAAGGTAAAAAATGAGCGGACTTGGTTAGTCGATCTACGATTACCCATACTGTATCGCGACCACTAGGACTCCTCGGAAAGCCCATAACAAAGTCTATAGTGATGTGCTCCCATTTCCACTCAGGTATCGGGAGTGGCTGAAGTAAACCTGCAGACCTCTGATGCTCAGCCTTGACTTGCTGACACACCAGGCACTTCGCCACAAAGCGGGCTATATCCCTTTTTATTCTATGCCACCAATAGTACTGCCTCAAGTCTCTTTACATCTTCGTGCCTCCTGGATGAATAGCGTATATTAAACTGTGCGCCTCCGATATCAGCTCCTGACGAAGTTCTCCGTTTGGAACATAGAGACGATCTCCATATATTAAAGTCCTATCCTTGTGTATGTGCAATCCTATCTGTATCTCGGCCTCTGTCCTCTGTCGAAGCCTCTAGAATCTGGCATATATTCGTAAGGCAGCCTTGATCCTCTCAACCAATGTCGATTACAATTAGAAACTCGACAACTGGCCGACAGCTCCGGGCATAATGACCTCTATACCCAACTGCTCTAGATATCTCAATAGATGTTGCTGGATAGTCAAAAAGAATGTCATGGGCCTCCTACTCAGTACGTCAGCTACCACATTGGCCTTTCCCGGATGGTACTATAGCTCGATCTCAAAGTCTGTCATCACCTCGAGCCAACGTCTTTGTCCCTAGTTCATGTCCTTCTGAGTATAGACGTACTTCAGGCTTTTGTGATATGTGAATATCTCTACTCGTTCTCCGTATAGGTAGTGCCTCCAAATCTTTAAAGCAAAGATCACTACGGCAAGCTCCAAGTCGTGAGTGGGATAGTTCTTCTCATGGGTCCTCAGCTGCCTAGAGACATAGGCCACAACCTTCTCATGCTGCATCAAGACATATCCTAATCCTTTCCCGGACGCATCATTGTAGATCACGAATCCTCCGGGTCCAGAAGGTATGGTCAAGATGGGTGCCATAATCAGACGCTTCTTTATCTCATCGAATGCCATCTGACACTCCTCTGTCCAGGTGAACTCCTGCTCCTTGCGAGTCAAGCGGGTCATCGGCTCTGCGATCCTAGCGAAGTTCTCTACGAACCTTCGGTAATATCTGGCAAGTCCTAGGAAACTTCTCACCTCCGAGACGTTGGTAGGGGTCGGCCACGTCTCTACTGATGAAATCTTCACTGGATCTACCGAAATACCATCTCCTGAGATAACGTGTCCGAGAAAAGCGACATGATCTAGGAGGAACTCACACTTGCTCAACTTGGCATAGAGCCTCTCACGCCTCAGCATCTCTAACACAAGCCTCAAGTGCTCTCCGTGCTCCTCGTGGCTCTTTGAATACACCAAGATGTCATCGATGAAGACTACCACCAACTGGTCGAGATACTGGTGGAAGACCATGTTCATCAGTTTTATAAATACGGCAGGTGCATTTGTCAGCCCAAAAGGCATCACCAAGAACTCATAGTGACCATAACGAGTCCTTAATGCCGTTTTTGCACTACCAGAAAAAGTCAACTTAGCGACATCTAAAAACGTCGCTAAATGACCAAAAAATGTCGCTAAGTAAGTTTAGCGACGTTTTAAAGAAGTCGGAAAAAAGCAAGTCGCTAAAATAAAAAATGTCGCTATGCCGACATTTTTTAGCTACTTTAATGTGTCGCTAAATTTAGCGATGTTTAGCGACGCAGCGTCACTAATTAGCGACGTTTATTAAAGTCCCTAAACGTCGCTAATTAGCGACTTATATAGCGACATTACACCGACGTCTTTAATGACTTGGCAATACTTCCACGTCAGCATTTTGTGACGTACAACGACGATTTTAGCGACTTCTTTAGCGACGTCATTAGCGACGTATAACAGTATCGCTAATTAGCGACGTAGTTAGCGACGTATATGAACGTCGGTAATTTTACAGAAAAAATAAAAAAATAATACTGAATTGCATTTCTGGGATTGCCAACCCCCTTGGGTTTATTATCAAGTATATGATAGTAGTAGAAATAATTGAATAAGGGACACAGTAGCAGCAACAAGGGGGGAAATTCTAGTGCACTGGGTAAATATAGGCCAAGTATCAGTCATCAGTTGTAAACCAAAATATATTAGGAACTGTGTGAATATCAGTGAATTAAGACAGTACTATTTGTGTTGTGTGTTGGTCTTAATGTGCTCAGAGATAGGGAGAGTGTGTGTATTATAATTTAGTGTGTTTGAGTTTGTACAGGGATTGTGTATTATATTGGAACTTGTATTATTAAACTGGAAAAAAATAGGGAAAATAGGCACTGAACACTCAACACAAGTAAAATAACATATTTAATATGAATAATATAATAAAATTTGAAGAAAAGAAAGCATCCAGCAAATCTCATCATAAAGAATATGGCAAATTTATATCCATACAATTGCATCCTAAATAATAAAAAAATATAAATATCCAGCAACTAGCTATACTACTACGGATCTGCAGGAGGCTGACCACCGGCGCGCCTGAAGGATAAGAACTACTCATACTCGTCCCGTGGAATCGACACCGATGTCGATGGAGAAGGCAGTTATGTCGGTGGAGTCTCTGTTGATGTAGGCGCACCAGGAGGTCGTACCTGCTCCAAGTCTGCGAGTCGCTGGTTGTAAGAATCCATGGTAGATAACAGCCTCGTACTGCTATGAACCATTGAATCCTGCATCATCGTCAGTCTCTCACCCATCAATAGCTGTGATGCATGCAGCTCCATGATGTTGCGGTCTGTCGAGGTTCTAATATCATTTGTCAAATCCCGGAGCTCCGTTATTCTGCGGTCGAGCATATCGAATCATGCGATAAGCGTCGGATCGTCCGCCTGCGGCTGGGACCGGGGCTGCTTCTCCATCCTTTGCAGTAACTCATCAAGGAGAGACGCAATCTGACGGTCAACGGCCTCCTGGATGGCCTCCTGGACTCTGGCCGATGACTGCGGGGGCTGCGACTGCGAGGGCTGCATGGAATACGCAGCTGTCGGGGAGGCCCTAGATGACTGCGTCGGAACTAGGGCGCCATAGGAGCCCGTACCCTTCTGGAGACCACCAGCTGCGGTCACCCACAGGTCGTCCGTCGACGGAGCTGGAGCGGGCTACGATGAAGTACCAGCCTTTCCAGGTGTAGGTGCACTAGCAGTCGCCCGCTCATGCAGCCTAAGATACTCGGCCTAGAAAGGTTTGGAAACTCGATGTAGAAGCATGAAAAATATGCTGGATAAACTATACGCAGCATGTTGATGTAGGGCAGCATAAACAGAGGACCTCAGAGCCATCAAACGTACCACAGAGCTTTCCGTTGAGTACAGCGTAAAAATATAGGCTCAAGGACCATCCGCATAATGCAGTATGTCCAGGCTGCTTCAGCGTAAACAGGGTGCTTCATCGCCTTTATGGCGTAAAACTCATCCGCTTTCAATGCAGTATTGAAGTATACGAGGAACACTTCGTATTCTTCGAAATAAACCTGTCAGATCATGCAATAAACCTGACGTCTGGACTCCTGACAAAGAGTACTGAACGACTACCCAGGCGACGGGTATAATAAGGGCTCGACACTGCAACCCAGGATGTCATTTACTGCCATTTCCTTTGCGTAAACCACTTTTACACATACGAAGGAATACGCTGCCTAGTTTTACACAGGCAGATGTGAGCCATTTATGCTCCTCAGAAGACAAACAGCCTGCCACGTCAAAAGCTGTACTTCGAACAGGGCTCGAGGCACATCTCTGCATTTAATGCGCAGAGCGGTGACAGTTTCTCGAGGCACATCTCTGCATTTAAAGCACCGAATACTGACAGATGCCCGAGGCTCGTCTTTACACTTGATGCACAGAAGGGTGGCAGGCCTTCAAAACATGCCTCTGCATTTAATGTGCAAGATAATGGCGGATCTCTGTATTTAATGCAGGAGATTTGATTAAATGTCACCGAACCGTCGTTTAGTGTCATCCCCTTTACGTAAACAACTCTTACGCATATAAGAGAAATACGCTACCTAGTTTTACACAGGCAGACGTGAGCTTCTTACGCTCCGTAAAGGCAAATAGACCGCCACGTCAGCAGTAACTCTTCGTACAGAAATCGAGGCGCGTATCTGCATTTAATGTACAGAATGATGGCAAATCTTAAAAAAAGCCTCTGCATTTAATACGCAGGATGGGGGCTGATCTCTGCATTTAATGCAAGAGATTTGATTATATCTCCAAAAGTCATAATTCTGGCTAAAACGTCCACATCATCTCGGCTTCTACGCCCACTCGGCTTCTACGCCCACTCGGCCTCTATGACCACTCGGCTTCTACGCCTGCTCGGCTTCTATGCCCACTCGGCCTCTATGACCACTCGGCTTCTACGCCTGCTCGGCTTCTATGCCTACTTGGCTTCTACGCCTACTCAGCTTCTATGCCTACTTGGCTTCTATGCCAAGGTGACAGTTATTGGCTTCTATGCCAACCTCTTCTACACAAGGGATAACTACCTACGTGGCTTCTACGTCGTGATCTTCGCAGCAGATATACGCGTTCTGTCACTTAGTTGGACACGCATCACATGCTCACTCAAAAGGTCATCTATACGCAGGCATTGGTTATTTTAAACCGTCGTGTAAAAGGGTGCTGTACTTTCCACTACTTGGTTTCTACACCGACTGAGTGGTCACTGTCACTAAAACTCTATAAATAGAGACCTCTATCAACAGAGGTCAAGGGGGCAAAAATTAAAGCTCAAGAGGTCGGAAAATTGATCAAGAAATCCAGTATAAGATCCAACAGTCGCAAAACTCGAAGGTCAAACGGTCAAGAGAGAGAGGAGAATCCAGAGCTCAGGCAAAGAGAAGGGATCGATGACTTTGTCATCAAGCATCCACCCTCTTTAGCAACCTTTGACGCTGCTTTCTGTCTTCCACGGCACTTCTTCAACATCGTGTGGTCTAAGGGTTAAAGTGATCGACTGCAGATCAGACACCTATAGCAATATTTATCCAGATTAAATAAATTATACTTAGTCATCCTCGTATAGGATTAAATTGTACAATCTTGTTTGTAAACATAAAAGAAGGACGGGTTTTCATATAAGACCTCGTTTTCCACATATTATCATTTTCGTTTATTATCCAAAACAAGATGACGACTCTGCTGGGGACATCTTTCTCTTCTGATGAGGAAGCTATTGCTCAACACGATGCGGTATCCGTGGAATCCATGAAGAAGATACTGGTCGTCCAGTTCGACCAGTCTGCCTACGAAGACATGCTTCGAACAGGGGGTAGCTCTCACTCCCACTCTGTCCAAAATAACAGAAGCTGCGTAAGGTCTGGATGCCCAAGACATCCTCTACCATTCCTGTGGACTCTCCGATCTCTCCGAGCAATGAGGTGGTAGCATTGCTCCCTCCACGCCTTGCGCATAAAATTCAGTCGCCTGTCTCTGGCAGGGCAGACAAAACTTTGGGCAATGCCTCAGCGCTAACCCAGAAGTATACTCCGCGCCTTGCGCGTAAAATTCAGTCGCCTGTCTCTGGCAGGGCAGACAACTTCTGGCAATGCCTCAGCGCTAACCCAGAAGTATATTCCGCACTCTGCGCGTAAAATTCAGTCTCCCGTCCCTGGCGGAACAGACACAACTTTGGACAATGCCTCAGCGCTAGTCCAGAAGCCTATTCCACGCTCTGCGCGTAAAATTCAGTCTCTCCTCCCTGGCGGAATAGACAAAAATTCTGATGATACCTCAGCGCCAAATCAGGAATCACAAATGTGCTCCATGCGTAAAAATGCATCTGTCTTCCGCAGAAAAGCAGATGATCCCTGCAATCTACGCAAGGGAAAGCAAACGGCTGACTACTCAACTTTTTGGCCTTTACGCTAGCAAGGGAACAATCTGCCCGCCCTCCGGATTATGCGAGAAGCTGATGGCCGACTGAGGACATCCTCAGCTTTACGCTAACCAGAGCAGAGCTCCAAATTATGCCAGGAGAAGCCACTTAGCGTAAAGAAGGCTCAATTTGCGGGAAGACACCCTCCTCGGGGATTATCCGCCACCCAGATGGCCAACCTGTTGTATATAGGTGGCACAGAGAAAACTATGGTTCCCAACATCCGCATGCCCACTGATGTGAACAGAAGGAACAGGCCATCATCTTCTTCTTCTGTAACTCCTCCTGACCTGTGCAATTATCTGATCCATAAACGCAAGGAGAGGGGATCTTCCAGCATGTCTATTATGCCTCCTAGCGAGCACTGTTGTAATAGTCATAGGATTATAATTAATTGTTGTTGTTCTAAAGCAAAACAGTCGATTTTCGATCGGTTGAGCTACTCTCCATCTTTCCAGGAAGAAGAGCCCACGCATGCATCTGTGAACATGGCTTCACACATACCTAGAGGAGGGTCGGACTCAAGACGTTATCCCCCTAGAACTCTGAGCCGAAGGAGATTCAACATGCTCCTTAGGAACACCAAAGCTGGGGTATTCCAAAACACTCATTCGAGGTCGCGACAACCAGCTTCGTACTCTCCTAATTTCGATGTTGGGGGTCGCCAGTCTCCCGAATCAGATGCCGAAAGTATAGAGTCAAATTCTACAGAGACCTATACTAATCTTTCAATGACACCCAGGGAGATGGGAGTTTATGCCATTAGAGATGAGCGCGAGGAAGCTTCCCCGTCCGGGAGTGCTGAGCAACGCATCACTATACTGGAGACGTCTCTGAAGGAGATGCAATCCATGATGGAGAGCATGCACCAGATGATGCTAACTCAACACGCAGCTGCCATGGCTCAAGCATCGGCCCCTCCAACTCAGATAAGCGTGGGGGTGGACTTACCACCATCCAACACGATCCAAGAGCCTGCTCTAGATCAGGAGTCAGCAGTTCCTCCGCTTCCTCACTCGGAGAACGTATTACCTCCCGTCGGAGTCACGATGCAATCGATTCCAAATCACTCCGTGGTCCCGCTACCGGCTGAAGATCCGATGCTGGCAGTACGGGAGTTGAAAGCCCAATTTGATGCCCTTAAGCACAAAGATCAGCTCAAAAAATTGGGAATCAACCAACCTTACCCAGCTATCTAGGAAGAGGTCCCTTTCCCTCCTAGATACAAACCACAGACTATGGCTTTGTTCGAGGGAAAAACATCACCGAGTCAGTACATGAACTACTTCAGCATGATAACAGTATTGTTACAAGGGAACGACGCCCTCCTCACTCGAGTGTTCAAGGGCTGTCTCTCAGGAGTAGCTTACCAGTGGTACCGCAGCCTGGCGGACAACTGCATTACTTCTTTCGAAGACTTCAAGGCTTTATTCTTTACGAGATTCTACGAGGGAGGGATGGACATGTCTATGTCCTCTCTCATCGAAGTCAGGCAGAAGGAAAAGGAGAATGTTCGCACTTTCATCAAACATTTTCGTCAAGCCACTCTGCAAATGCCTCCAGGAGTCCCAGACTCGGCATTGGTGGACATCTGCAGGAAGAAACTTCTCCCTGTGATCTCGGTGTTCACAGGACCATATCAGTTCCATGATTGGCCCTCGTTCATCATCTCAGCGGGAGCCGCGGAGGACAATAGTCAGAAGGCGCGCGATAATGGCATTATGATCTCGGCCTCTGATAAAGGCAAGAGGTCATCCTCCAATACCGACCATCCTCGTGGTACTAAGGATAAAGAAGCTCTGGCGATCAACACGTCCAGACAAAAGATGGTGGCTACCACGCTGACGAAACCTGGGACTTCCAGGCCCCTTGAAGTGTACTCTTTCGACGACGACGATATTCCGAGCATATTCGAATGTCTCGTCAAAAGCGGCAAGATTACCCTTTCTGAGGTGAGACGGCCCAATGAGGCTGGCAGTACCAACAACCCCAAGTACTGCATCTTCCATAGGTACATACACCACCCCACAAGGGCGTGTTACATACTGAAAAGGAAGATCCAGGAGCTGATCGATGCTAAGGCCATCACTCTGCGTAACAGCGAGAAGACGGTCATGGCCAACATGATCTCCCTGCAATTTGGCAATCTGCCTCCCCAAGAAATCCCGGATGGTGTTGCACCTATTTCCCGGACGACGATGAACAACGTTAATCTCCCTCCAACTAGAGGTCAAAATCATGACATGCTACCACTAACTACCCAGCGAGGCGAGACTATATGGGTTCATCCAGATCTGGTGCCAGAGATCGAGAAAGAGACTCAAGCTGCTAAGGCTAAGTCTAAAAAGAACTCAAAGCATAAACCGTGTCACATGATTACGGTACACTCGGCATCAGAAGATGAGGTCTTGGCTACTGGAACCCGCTTAGGGAAAGCCTACCTCCAGGACTATGGAGCCAGCCAGGAAGATACATCGGCAGACGCTTCAGCTGCCAAGCCTTCAGAACTGGAATCCGCCGTACCAGAAGCCGGTCCTTCGAGACCAACTTCGACGGACAAAGGGAAGCAAAAAGAAGTGCGCTACGATAAACCTGTGAAAAATATTCAATACAAAGGATTAGAGAAGCCATACAACTATGATATCCTGGCCAAACTGGCTAATACACCAGCCAGGCTATCCATCTTCGAGCTACTCAGGATCTCTCAGGACACTCGTCAAGCCCTGAGTGAAGCATTGATACAGGCAGATGCATACTTGACCCAGCTCAAGTCCCCTGACAAAGAATCCGTGGCGTGTCCTCAATGCCACAGTGTGATGGAGGTGGTCCCAAACATCACTTTCACTCAAGATGACATGATGTTAAAACATAACAGGCATGACAGACCCCTCTATTATACCGGGTACATCGGTTCCATGGAGGTCGACCGAATTCACATAGATCCGGGATCATCAATCAGCATCATTCCTCATAGTCTGTTCAGACCGCTGAGGATTCCTACCAGCGAATTGGCTTATACCACCACTACGATCATGGGTTTCAACGCAGGAAGAAGTAAGCCGTTGGGGAAAATTCGCTTGAGGATCCAGATTGGCAACCTCAGATCGATGGCTACATGTTACGTCATCAATTCAGAGGTGTCCTACAACATTCTGCTGGGTAGACCTTGGATCCACGACCACAACATCGTTCCTTCAACTCTACACCAATGCTTTAAATATGTAGACGCCCGAGGAACAGTACAAACAGAGATTACTGACCTGAACCCGTTCAAAAGAGTAGAATCCTACTACTCTGATGCCGTGTTGTACTCTCAAGGCTGCACGGAAGAGGTGTCAGCCGAAGCAGAGAAGGAATCCCACCGGGAGCCAGAAGAACCCTCTGCCAAGCAAGCTCTGTCAATCAAGGTGAAAGGACGGACTACTCAAGCCATAAAGCCTGTGGCTGTCCACCTGAACGAGACCTGGTCAGGAAAAGGGGGTGATCCTCTAGTGATCATTTTGAACCAGAAGCCTCCACCCTTGGTCATCAACCTCCGACACAACAGTCAGCCGAGTGATGTAAATGCAACCGGGAACAGAGTTTTAGATGATAATAAACATCCTCTTTTCCAGTATATTGATGCCCAAATTCCAAATCAGGAATCCTCTCCCTACGACGATGTAGAACCTATAGCGCACAAATTTATGGAAGCTATAGATTCCTATCATCCGTATATATGGGAAGTGGCATCATCATCCAATGTCACCATGACATATGGACCGCATGAGGATTCTATCTTCATTGTCCCGCCTACTTGCAGCAGTCAGCATTCAATAGTCTTCGGCCGCATGCGCAATGAACCGACTGTGCAAGAGGATTCTTTCGACGATGATGCCGGTAAAATACAGGTTCACAGATACAGCCCTCAAGCTCTGAATATCATGCAAAATATGGGTTATAACTTGAAGCTGGAACCGGGTCTCAACTATGGGAAAGGCAGATGAATGCCGCTGCACGGCGATCCCTACTATCAACGAACTCGTTTTGGGTTAGGGTATACCACCTCCCTCGCAACTCCTGAGTCAAACGAGGATATCTTTTCCTCCTCTCAAAATATCTCAGCGCCCTCCAACTCATCTCACGCTCTAGAGCGAATATTATCATTAAATATGGCAGCGACGGATTCCTTCGAATCAGACGAACAAGAATCTGAACTGTTTGAGAATGACGCTTGGGCTCAGCAAATGGATACACAATGGGAGTTCCGCTTCGAGCAGAGAGAACCTCCCACCTAAGACAAAGTTATCCAGATTGACGTTGGGGATGAACTTTCGCCAAAGCCGATATTTATCAGTAACAATCTTTCCGAAGCAGAAAGGGAAGAAGTTATCCAGCTGATAAAAGAATATATCGACGTCTTTGCGTGGAATTATGAGGACATGCCAGGCCTTGATCCATAGGTGGCTACTCATAGGCTTAATATATTGCCCGATTCGAAGCCTGTGAAACAGCACCAATGCCGGTTCCGCCCAGATATGATGGACGCCATTGAAGCTGAAATCAAGAAGTTGATAGCCTGCGGCTTCATCCGTGAAGAACAATATCCCGACTGGGTCGCCAATGTTGTCCCAGTCATGAAGAAAAATGGGAAAGTACGAGTCTGCATCGATTACCGAGTTCTGAACGCAGTCTGCCCCAAGGATGAGTTTCCTCTTCCCATCACAGACGTCATGATTGACAATACATGCGATTTTGAATGTATGTCTTTTATGGACGGATTTTCAGGAGACAATCAAATCAAGATGCATCCTGAAGATGAGAAGCATACTGCCTTCTGGACACCATTGGGGTATATTGCTATACGGTCATGCCCTTCGGATTGAAGAATGCCGGGGCTACGTACCAACGGGCTATGAGTAATATATTCCATGAGCATTTACGCAAGACAGTGGAGTGTTACGTGGACGATGTAGCTTTTAAAAGCCGCCTCAAGGATATTCACATCCAAGACTTGAAGACAGTATTTGAATTGATGCGCCAACATCAACTCAAAATGAATCCTACAAAGTCCTTTCTGGGGGTATCTAGTGGCAAATTTTTGGGATTTGTCATTACCGCCAAAGGCATTCAAGTGGACCCTGATAAAGTCAAGGCCATCTTAGAAATGCGACCGCCCCGCAATCTGAGGGAACTCAGGGGATTTCAAGGTCGTCTGGCTTATATCCGGAGATTCATATCCAACCTCTCTGGGAGATGTCAGCCATTTTCTCGTCTCATAAAGAAAGGTGTATCCTTCGTATGGGACAAAGCCTGTCAGCAAGCGTTCGGTGATATCAAGCGCTACCTCACTAGTCCGCCAGTTCTGGTGCCTCCTGTCATAGGAAGACCATTCTTGTTGTATATTCGAGCGATGGATCATTCTCTGGGAGCTCTTCTCGCACAAAAAAATGAGATGGGTCACGAGCAGGCTATCTACTACCTCAGCAGGATGATGGTCGGAGCCGAACACCGGTACAATCCAGTGGAGAAAGAATGCTTGGCTCTGATGTTCGCTATTCAGAAAATGCGACATTATGTCACAGGCCAAACCATTCATATCATCTCCAAGATCAATCCTCTTCGTGTACTGATGAACAAGCCAAGTGTTCTTAATTCTCGACTCGCGACATGGACGATGTTATTGACACCGTATGACATGGTATACGTCCCCCAGAAGTCTGTCAAAGGCCAAGCATTGGCTGACTTTCTAGCTGCTCATCCAATCCCGGAGGCCTCCAAGCTGTACGAGGACATTTCCGACGAAGTTGCAGAATGTAATTCCGCAATGGAAAGTGATGCATGGCAACTGTTCTTCGATGGTGCCTCTAGAACTGGTCCCAGGGGAAACGTGGTCTCGGGAGTAGGAATTGTCCTGGTTACTCCTGATAAGCTCATCATCTACCGAGCATATTCTCTTAGCGAGCCCTGTTCCAACAATGTGGCGGAGTACAACGCTCTACTAATCGGCCTCCAAGTCGCTAAAGAATTGGGCGTCGAATCTCTGGATGCTTTCGGTGATTCTCTGCTGATCGTCAATCAAGTCAGAGGAATATATGAAGTCCGGAATCCAGAACTCATCCCCTATCACCAAGCAACAGTCGAGATAGCCATGACATTCAAAGGATTCTTTCTAGAGCATGTACCTCGATCTCAGAATCTGGAAGCTGATGCCCTACCAGTCTAGCTGCAGATTTGGCTACCCCTATAAGAAGGCAGAATTCGGTAATCCTTCTTAACAGAGATTTATTCTGTGTGAAAAATAAATTTCACATAGAATACAGCTACGCTGTGGACACAGATCCTCCCAGGAGAGACTAGAGAGCTCCCTTTATAGATTTCGTAGCATACGAAATCTTGCCAGAGGATCCTAAAGTAGAAGTATCCGTCAAAAGACGATCATTACACTTCTATTTCGACGCATCGTCACAATGTCTATATCGCCGGTCTTATGACGGACTATTATTACGATGTCTCTCTGGTGGCGAAGCACAGCGGATTATCCATGAAGCCCACGACGGCGTATGCGGAGCACATCAACCCGGTCCTAAGCTACAGGATCACATCAGGAGAATAGGCTATTACTGGTCTACTATGATCACAGATGCAATAAAGTATGCAAGACAATGCAGAGCCTGTCAGGTCCATACAGACTTTATCCATCAACCTCCCGAATATCTACATCCTACGGTTGCGTCCTGGCCTTTCGAAGCATGGGGTATGGATATCATTGGTCCTATTCACCCGTCTTCTTCCAGAGGTCACCGGTTCATACTGGCCATCATAGATTACTTCTCCAAATGGGCAGAGGTGATCCCTCTTGCTGAGGTAAAGGCATCTAATGTGATCAGCTTCATAAAGCATCACGTTATTTACCGCTTCGAGATACCCCGAAGGATAATCCATGACAATGGGCCTCAATTCATCAGCCAAGCGTTTCATCGATTTTGTGATAAAAATCAGATACAAAATATCGCCTCTATGGCATATAATCCTGCTGCTAATGGTTTGGCGGAAGCTTTCAACAAAACCATTATCAAACTCTTGAAGAAGTTTGTCTCTTCGAACAAAAGGGATTGGAATGAGAAGCTAGGAGGATGTCTCTGGGCATACCGCACAACAGTACGGGCACCAACAGGTTGCACACCATTCTCATTAGTCTACGGGAGCGAAGCAGTTCTCCCCATTGAGATCCAAATTCTGTCACGCAGGATAGCCATGGCTAATGAGTTGACTCAAGAAAAGAATGACCTGTTAAGGCTTCAAGAGCCAGAATGATTAGACGAGAAATGCCTCCAAGCTCAACAGCG
This sequence comes from Iris macrosiphon, assembly GCA_036927795.1. Taxonomy (NCBI): domain Eukaryota; kingdom Viridiplantae; phylum Streptophyta; class Magnoliopsida; order Asparagales; family Iridaceae; genus Iris; species Iris macrosiphon. The sequence continues at coordinate 72,024,142 of JAYESA010000013.1, read as the reverse complement.
CATCACGCTCTACCAAGCACGCATTTCCGGGGCTTTTAATCAAAAAGTGATGGAAAGGGTGTTCAAAGTCGGCGAGCTAGTTTAAGCTGTGTGAAGGTCGATGATTCTTACTCACAAAAGTAAGGGCAAATTCTAGCCCAAATGGGAAGGCCCTTATGTGATCGAGACGACGTTCTCAAACGGCGCTTACAGGTTAGCCCAGCCTAATAGAGACCTGTTAATGGCTCCTATCAATGGCAAATTCCTGAAAATATACATGCTTAACCTCCTCTACTCAAGTGGGATATGGCGAAAACCTCATTCTGACAAAACTACTTCCAAAACGAAACTAGTTGGATCGTATTCTATCATGTCCATATAACATCTGAATAGATATGTTTAACTAATTTGGAACTTCAAGACCTATCACTGTTTCGGATAATAAATGGAAAAGATGATATGTGGAAAATAAGGTCTTATACGAAAACCCGCCCTTCTTTTATGTTTACAAACAAGATTGTACAATTTAATCCTATACGAGGATGTCTAAGTATAATTTATTTAATCTGGGTAAATATTGCTATAGGTGTCTGATCTGCAGTCAATCACTTTAGCCCTTGGACCATACGATGTTGAAGAAGTGCCGTGGAAGACAGAAAGCAGCTTCAAAGGTTGCTAAAGAGGGTGGATGCTCGATGCCAAAGTCATCGATCCCTTCTCTTTGCCTGAGCTCTGGATTCTTCTCTCTCTCTCTCGACCGTTTGACCTTCAATCTTTGCGACCGTTGGATCTGATACTGGATTTCTTGATCAATTTTTTGACCTAATTTCTTTGAACTTTTCCTCTGTTGATAGAGGTCTCTATTTATAGAGTTTTAGTGACAGTGACACTCAGTCGGTGTAGAAACCGAGTAGTGGAAAGTACAGCACCCTTTTACACGATGGTTTAAAATAACCAATGCCTGCGTATAGATGACCTTTCGAGTGAGCATGTGACGCGTGTCCAACTAAGGGACAAACGTGTATTTTTGCTGCAAAGATCACGGCGTAGAAGCCACGTAGGTAGTTATCCCTTGTGTAGAAGAGGTTGGCGTAGAAGCCAATAACTGTCACCATGGCATAGAAGCCAAGTAGGCATAGAAGCCGAGTGGGCATAGAAGCCGAGTGGGCGTAGAAGCCGAGTAGGCGTAGAAGCCGAGTGGTCATAGAGGCCGAGTGGGCATAGAAGCCGAGCAGGCATAGAAGCCGAGCAGGCGTAGAAGCCGAGCAGGCGTAGAAGCCGAGTAGATGTGGACGTTTTAGCAGGAATTACGTCTCTTGGAGATATAATCAAATCTCTTGCATTAAATGCCGAGATCTGCCCCCATCCTGCGCATTAAATGCAGAGGCTTGTCTTTAAGATTTGCCATCATTCTGTGCATTAAATGCAGATACACGCCTCGAACTCTGTACGAAGAGTAACTGCTGACGTGGCGGTTTGTTTGCCTTCTGTGGAGTGTAAGAAGCTCACGTCTGCCTGTGTAAAACTAGGAAGCATATTTCTTTATATGCGTAAGAGTAGTTTACACAAAGGGGATGCCACTAAACGACGGTTCGGTAATATTTAATTAAATCCCCAGCATTAAATATGGAGATTCGTCATTATCCTGTGCATTAAATGTAGAGGCGTATTTTGAAGGCCTGCCACCCTTCTGTGCATCAAGTGCAGAGACGTCCCTTGGGCATCTGTCAGTATTCGAAGCTTTAAATGCAGAGACGTGCCTCGAGAAACTGTCACCGCTCTGCGCATTAAATGCAGAGACGTACCTCGAGCCCTGTACGAAGTACAGCTTTTTGATGTGGCAGGTTGTTTGTCTTCTGCGGAGTGTAAACAGCTCACATCTGCCTGTGTAAAACTAGGCAGCGTATTCCTTCGTATGTGTAAAAGTGGTTTACGTAATGGAAATGGCAGTAAATGGCAACCTGGGTTGCAGTGCCGCGCCATCATTATACCCGTCGCTTGGGTAGTCGTTCAGTACTTTTTGTCAGGAGTCCAGATGTCAGATTTATTCCATGATCTGACAGGTTTATTTTGAAGTATACGAAGCGTTCCTCGTACACTTTAATGCTGCATTGAAAGCGGATGAGTTTTATGCCATAAAGGCGATGAAGCACCTTGTTTACGCTGAAGCAGCCTGGACATACTATATTACGCGGATGGTCTTTGAGCCTATATTTTTATGCTGTACTCAGCAGAAAAGCTATGTTGTACGTTTGATGGCTCTGAGGTCCTCTGTTTACGCTGTCCTGTATCAACATGCTGCGTATAGCTATCCAACGTATTTTTCATGCTTCTACAAGACCCCCTTCAAAGCTTTTAAATTCCTCGTAATTTGAAACGCTTTGAATGAAGCATGAACCGTTCCTCGTAACTCGAAACGCTCTGAATGGAGGCTGAAACGGTCAAGCCTGACACGTTCTTTCATGGCTGACTTTATGGCGGAGTTATTGGGGATCGGTGTGATCTCTTTCGCCTATAAAAAGGCTGAGGAGTTTTCCTGTTCTTCCCACACTTTCTTCACCACACAGAGATGATGGCCAGAGTTCGTCGGGTCGACTTGAGGAAGAAGGAGATTATGTTCTTCCAGCATGTAAGGAGCCGAAAAAGACGGCATCTTCGAGCAAATATCCTCTGCAACGATGGATCATTGAAGGATATCATAGCCTCCTTTGCTCGGGATAATCAGCAACTTTGTATGGTGGTTCTTCGGGAGAGAGAAAGGATCGTATTTCGCCATGCAGCTTGCAAGATGTGCCTTCTCTCGTTACCTCCGTGGACGAGAGCAGATAGACTAGCTCTGTCCGAGATTTAGTTGGGTGAAATATCTCAACTCAATTTGTCACGACGTTGGATGTAGGAAAGCAGATTTACTCTGCTTTTCTGTAACCTCTGTATCCTGAAATTCGTGCTTAAATATTAATTTTAGGTTAATTTGGGGCTAGTGGGATTTTTCCATAATTTTTGTTAATTAAAAACTAGTAACCCTGATTTCCTAGGACTTTCAAGAATTTATTTTACAATCAAATATAATTAAAAATATTCCAATCTTTTATTTTAGGTTCTAAATAATCAAATATATTTTCTAGAATATTTTAGGAATTTTCTGATTATTTTAGCATTTATTTTGAGTTAATTATGAAAAACAGAATTAAAAACTAATTTCTGAAAAAGAAAATCCAAAAAGTAATTAATTCTGCCCAGTCAGTAAACAGGGGGCCCACCTGTCAGCCTCCCGCAGTGAACAGTGTCGGGTTCGCCTGTCAGTGACCGCGGGGTGGGTGCGTGCCGAGCCGAGCCGACCTCGAGCCGAGCCGAGTCAGAGTTCGACTCCGACTCAGCTGAGCCGAGCCGCATCGAACTGTGACCATCCGATTTGGGCGGGCAGCGTTGGATGGCTGCCACGTGTCAAGATCTGAGCCTCGGCTGCTTTCTCTCTCCTCTATATATATATTAGTTTAGTTATTTATTTTTAGGGTTTTTCCTCAGCCAAATTTTAGAGAATTGCTAGCTAGGGTTCCTTCATCTTCCAGAAGCCATTGCGCATAGCTCCGGACTCCAAATGAGGCTTAGTTTTTTGTGTTAGAACGACATTAAGGTTAGCTTTCTGATTATATAATTTGTTTTACGAAATTATGAGTATTAAATTCTGGAAAATTCGTAGAGCACAGCATGTCCGAAAATAGATGTGTTTCGATATTTTCGCGATTCCGGGAGAACCAGGAATCAAAATCATGAACCGTTTAAAGTTTTGGCAATCTAATGTCGAGAGCATTGACATTTGTTTTTCCTAGAATTTAATTCGATGTATTTCCATACTGTTAATTCTGTAGAACTTCTAGGTTAGAATTTAACCATCGGTGCACGATATGAAACTTGTATGTGCCATAATTCCCAAACGAATTTGAATTTGGACGAGCCGTAAATTCCAACGTGTTTTCGACACTAAAATCTATAGGAAATCATGCATGAAAGTTGAGTTTGTATCGGTTGACTTTTTGGTCAACAGATAGTCTCGATTTGCGTGCCATGAGTCTCGAGTCGATAAAATTAAGTTCTTTTGGCAAAATTTAGGAATTAACATAAAAATCAGAATAATAAGATTAAAATAGAAATTTAGAGTAATTATTCCAGAATTAAATAAATTAAAATAAATTATCTTTTGACATGGTAAAATTGTAATACATAGGCTATTTGGACTCTGACTTGGACTCTGATTCATACCAGCAGCAGGACCCCAGGCGAGTACATTCTCTGACAGTTTCCATTATGTTGATTATCTCTATAATTCTTGTTGTATAGCGTACATGACCCTGACACTGTTCTTTATACGAGTTGGCATCATTGAGACCTGTCACGAGGAGTCGTGATTGGAATCCATCGTGCTAGCCGGGGAAATGGGGAAATATTAGTAGCTTATGTGATCATACCCAACCTTACATGCATCATAGCTCACCCACATCTCACGTCGGTGCAGCCTGACCATTACATGCCTCATAGCCTATTACATGTGATTAGCCTGACTATTGCTCGCATCATAGCTATCTGGATGGTTAGCCTGACCCTACATAAATCATAGCTAATCATATGTAACAAGCCTGATCAGTCCCAAGCCGATCACATGATATACTAATATTTTACACACTTGGTTAGAGGATCATTGACATGCATCTCTAGTATATTGATCTAGCATCTCGACATGTTCTAGTTGGTGTTCTTGTACACATTTATATACCAGTTCATTGTTCTTGCGTGTACTTGGATTTCTATTTCATTGCTAGATGTACATTGATGATGACATGCTCCAGTATTCCATTTATTCCAGTATTTCTATTTTTAGTATATCCATGCTCGTTAGTATTTCTTATTGCCAGTTATCCATATATGTCTTATATTTCTTTACACTGTATTATAGTTTTTGTCAATATGCATGGAACTGCTGTTAGAGGTGTATTTCGTTCCAATCCTGACTGGATATTTTTTCCAGACTGTGACACAGAAGACTTGTTTCCAACATACTTGGAGATTGGATGTTATTGATTGCAAGTTAGACTATTTATTATTGTTTAGGCTTGTCTTGTACTTTATTTGTTTGCTTCGATATCTCATCGTGCTTTAGCTTATGTGATTGAGTATATTCTATATTATTTTGTGATATATGCGTCTCCTTATGGAGTTGGATATCCATGTGAGATTGATTAGATAGTATCATGACCTAGACAGCGTTCTACCATCGATGCTGCAGCGTAGGCTGGACGTACCCATGCTCTCGTGCCCCTATACCGGGTGCGGGTCGTGACACATTTTTAGTGGTGGCCCATGCAGGTCAGACTTCGCAAGTTGTGCGATGTTGTGGTAGTGCGACGTCTTAGTTGTACTACTGCGTGCCTACGTAGAATATAGGATATAGGATACTAGGATGAGAGAGGATACTCAATCACAAATTCTTTGAGAGATTCCTGGGACGACCCTTGAGAATCTCATTATAATTTCTAATTTAAATCCTTCCCCTTTATTTTCGTCCGTTCTCACTTGTTGATATTGAGTTTGATTCTTGTTGACCAGTTGTTAAATTTAATTCTTGGTATCGTTGTTGAGTTGGTTTCTTATCGAGATAAATTTTACTGACTAAACTTTACGGTATCATCTGATGACATATATTGATGAGGACAGTGAGAAAGGTAAAACGTCTACTTTGGTTATGAAGCCTAGAGTTTATCGCAGCCACATTAGCTATCGTGACGAGAACGTAGGAACCTGACTTGGATGTACATACTTTAGTTATAAAATTTAGAGTTTCTTGCAGCCATACCGATTGGCGTGGCGAAGATTTTAGATGACATGATTAAAGAGTTGCATACCTTAGTTACGGAACCTGTCGTTTATCTCATCTATGCTTACTGGCGTGGCGAGGATTCTGAGTGTCATGATTTCGGATAGACGTGTATGATTATCAGGTCGTGTCTTAAATTGGTTCTTAAAGTATCATCTTAAGACTATCTATTTTTGTTATTCCAGGACTTTGTTCCATCGCTTCTTTTCTTTACTAGCAAAGATACCTTCAGTCTTTATCCAGTTCCTTTTTGAGCTTCTTTTCCTTGAGGATTCCTTGTTAGTATGATAATTAGTGACTTGCAATTTTGTCTGTGTCTTATATTAGTGTTGACTGAGTGTGACTTGTGAGTTTGTAAGTGTTTCTTAGTTGGACATGTGAGCAGTAGGCATTAATCTAGAGATACCCATAGCATAGTACCTTGTAGCAATAGTTCTATGATAGGTGTTATTATAGTTAATATTGGTACTATAGGTAGAAGAAGGAGTAAGAGTATCAATGATGGTTCCAACAGTAAGTGTCAGAATCAGCATGCCAATCATGGATTGTCATTAAATTATGTAATTGGATGATCTATGTAAACAATTAAGTATCAAGGAATTGTGTTAAAGATTAATGGAGCATGATGTTCAATTGGATGATTGATACCGGGTATGTTAAGAGTAAAAACAAATGTATATGCATAAAGGGTTTTAATGAGATGCTATGAGTAGAGAAATATCAAGATTGGTAATGAAAGTTATGAAATGTATCACATATTAGTTTAACAGGCTGTAAAAGGTTTAAGAGATATGCTTATACATCAATCGAGATATGGAAACATATGCCTGTCCTTGAGATTGAAGTAAAGCATGGGTATTATAGAAATTGCAAGTGATCATAAGTTCTAGTCAATGTGACGAGGTGATCTAATGATGGAAGCTAGTGTTACCATACCAATAGTGCTAGTGATTCTATATCAAAGATTTGTTGAGCAAGGTGCTAATGACAGTAAGTACTTCGTGTGATGATAATAGATTGGTGTACCAGTTAATATAGATAGAAAATTATTGGAGAAAATATGTGTGATGATAACTTTAATTATTGGAAGTAATAGTACAAGTAATCCAGGCAGCGCAATATTCAGTATACAGTTTAGAGTTGTAGATAATTGATGTATTTTTGTGCACCTTGAGTATTAGAGACTGTGAGCATATATGTGTACTTAGATGCTTGTGGATTAAATTTATAATTTGAAGAGTGAAAATAAATTTCAATTTTTAAAGAATTTTTGAGGAGTTAAGATTTTATTTTATTAAATTTTGAGGATTCAAATTCAATTCAATAAACATAGTCAAAGCTATAAAGATTTTTGGAAGTGATTAAAATTTTATTTTGATATTTGAATATTTGACTCTTGAGGAAAGTATATGCATTTTATTTTAAATTGTTCGAGAAGTTAAATTTTTGAGGATTTTATTTTGAGGATAAAATTTTATAGTGGGTAAGAAATATATACTAGTATATGAGTGAATGAAGTGCATATATAAGGATCTGTTGGCTGAGTATGATTGAGATGGAACTGCAAACAGACTGGGGTGTCCATCTAGAGTTGCATTTGAAGGAGCAGTATTTAGTATGGTGTGTTGCACTTGGTGTGCACTTGAGTGATAAGAACGACTAGTATAAACAGTTATAGTAGGTAAGAGAGCTAGCAGTGAGTATGCTTTTAGTAGAAATAATGGTACCTAAAGAGATAGAGGTATCAAACTTTGGGTGCATCATTTGACCTATGATTGTGTTAGAGGTCCTTGGTATCATATTTTGGTATTAAATAGACAGATGTGTGTAATGTGGATGTATCCATGGATATCTTGTGGACTAGAGATTAGTTGATATGGGTAACAGTGTATAGGGACAGTAATTTGTGAATAAATATGCTAGAGTTAAGTGTATGATAGAGGTTGAAGATGTCCAAGTAATGGGTTAGAAGGCTATGTTCTGTTCTTTCCTCATATTCCTTTTTCATCTATTTGTTTGATTGATTGATTCCTTAGTACCATAGCTTGTATCAATAATTTTTTTGGTAGAATATAGTTAGTAGTACACCCTGACAAAGACTATAATACCATGACAAAAGAGACTATGACCATGCATGTTTCATCTAGATTGCGTGTTGTATTGCGTATTGTATGACTATAGGTAGAATTTTCTTAGACCTTGATTGTTGGGGGTTTGACCATGGTAAAGAATTAATGAAGAGATTATGAATTGACAAAGAGAGACAATATATTTTAATTTTTGAGGATAAATATTTATTTAAATAAAGAGTTGAGAATTTAAAATGACAGAATTGACGATTTGTTAAAATCATAAATTTTTATGAAGATTGTGGTATGATTGAATGTCACTAACATTTGAGAAAATTAAGGAGATTATCATTATATTCATTGGCCTGCAAGTTATGAATTTATGTTTTGAATGTTGTATTTGAAGATTTCATAAGTACTACATTGTTTGAGTATTGTGTGAAAAAACAAATCGAGGATAAGATCACTAAAGGATTAGTGTTTGAATTCAAATTTTGGGATGAGGATTTAAATTCTATAAATACGCATCGATTGGACTTAAATTAGAGGAGTAAGATGATTAATGGAATAGTATTTTCGGATGAGATTTTTAAAGGATTGGATAGTAAATTTTTTATTTAGTGATTTACTCAAAATTTGAGGAGTAAGATCATTAATGGGTTAGTATTTGAATACAAACTTTTTGGACGAGATTTTTAAATTTTATAAATATACATTGAGTGGATTTAAAATTAGAGGATTGGATATTAAATTTTGTATTTAGTAATTAGCATAAAGTTTTTGAGGAGATTATGATACGAATGGAATTCGATTTTAAATTTGAAGATTTTAGGAATACGATATCTATAGAATTTTGGAAGTTTTATAGCAATATGGATTTACTTCATGATTATATGGTTTGATGAATTTAATTTTGATGGTAAAATAATATAAATGAATACAAACAACTATTGAGGATTTTAAATTTCAAGGACGAAATTCCTTTAAGGTGGGTAGACTTGTAACCTCCGTATCCTGAAATTCATGCTTAAATATTATTTTTAGGTTAATTTGGGGCTAGTGGGATTTTTCCAAAATTTTTGTTAATTAAGAACTAGTAACCCTGATTTTCTAGGACTTTCAAAAATTTATTTTAGGGTCAAATATAATTAAAAATATCCCAATCTTTTAATTTAGGTTCTAAATAATCAAATATATTTTTTAGAATTTTTTGGGAATTTTCTGATTATTTTTAGCATTTATTTTGAGTTGATTATGAAAAACTGAATTAAAAACTAATTTCTGAAAAAGAAAACCCAAAAAGTAATTATTTCTGCCCAGTCAGCAAACAGGGGGTCCACCTGTCAGCCTCCCGCAATGAACAGTGTCGGGCCCGCCTGTCAGTGACCGCGGGGTGGGTGCGAGCCGAGCCGAGCCGAGTCAGAGTTCGACTTGGACTCAGCTGAGCCGAGCCGCATCGAACTGTGACCATCCAATTTGGGCAGGCAGTGTTGGATGGCTGCCACATGTCAAGATCTGAGCCGCGGCTTCTTTCTCTCTCCTCAATATATATATATTAGTTTAGTTATTTATTTTTAGGGTTTTTCTCAACCGAATTTTGGAGAATTGCCATCTAGGGTTCCTTCATCTTCCAGAAGCCATTGCATATAGCTTCGTACTTCAAACGAGGCTTATTTTTTTGTGTTAGAATGATATTGAGGTTAGCTTTCTGATTATATAATTTGTTTTACGAAATTATGAGTATTAAATTCGAAAAAATTCGTAGAGCACAGCATGTCCGAAAATAGACGTGTTTTGATGTTTTTGCGATTCCGGGAGAACCAGGAATCAGAATCATGAACCGTTTAAAGTTTCGGAAATCTAATGTCGAGAATATTGACATATGTTTTTTTCAGAATTTAATTCTATGTATTTTCATACTGTTAATTTGGTAGAACTTCTAGGTTAGAATTTAACCATCGGTGCACGATACGAAACTTGTATGTGCCATAATTCCCAAACGAATTTTAATTTGGACGATCCGTAAATTCTAGCATGTTTATGACGCTGAAATATACAGGAAATCATGCATGAAAGTCGAGTTTGTGTCGGTTGACTTTTTGGTCAATAGATCGCCTCGATTTGCGTGCCATGAGTCTCGAGTCGATAAAATTCAGTTCTTTTGGACAAAATTTAGGAATTAACATAAAAATCAGAATAATAAGATTAAAATAGGATTTTAGAGTAATTATTTCAGAATTAAATAAATTAAAATAAATTATCTTTTGACATGGTAAAATTGTAATACATAGGCTATTTGGACTGTGACTTGGACTATGATTCATACCAGCAGCAGGACCCCAGGCGAGTATATTCTTTGACAGTTTCCATTATGTTGATTATCTCTATAATTCTTGTTGTATAGCGTACATGACCCTGACACTGTTCTTTACACGAGTTGGCATCATTGAGACCTGTCAAGAGGAGTCGTGATTAGAATCCATCATGCTAGCTGGGAAAGTAGGGAAATATTAGTAGCTTATGTGATCATACCCAACCTTACATGCATCATAGCTCACCCACATCTCACGTCGGTGCAGCCTAACCATTACATGCCGCATAGCCTGTTACATGTGATTAGCCTGACTATTGCTCGCATCATAGCTATCCGGATGGTTAGCCTGACCCTACATGAAACATAGCTAATCATATGTAACAAGCCTGATCAGTCCCAAGCCGATCACATGATATACTAATATTTCACACACTTGGTTAGAGGATCATTGACATGCATCTCTAGTATATTGATCTAGCATCTCGACATGTTCTAGTTGTTGTTCTTGTACACATTTATATACCAGTTCATTGTTCTTGCGTGTACTTGGATTTCTATTTCATTGCTAGATGTACATTGATGATGACATGCTCCAGTATTCCATTTATTCTAGTATTTTTATTTTCAGTCTATCCATGCTCCTCAGTATTTCTTATTGCCAGTTATCCATATCTGTCTTGTATTTCTTTACACTGTATTATAGTTTTTGTCAATATGCATGGAACTGCTGTTAGAGGTATATTTCGTTCCAATCCTGACTGAATATTTTTTTCAAACTATGACACAGAAGACTTGTTTCCAACATACTTGGAGATTAGATGTTATTGATTGCAGGTTAGACTATTTATTGTTGTTTAGACTTATCTTGTACTTTATTTGTTTGCTTCGATATCTCATCGTACTTTAGCTTATGTGATTGAGTATATTCCATATTATTTTGTGATATTTGCGTCTCCTTATGGAGTTGGATATCCATGTGAGATTGATTAGATAGTATCATGACCTAAACAGTGTTCTACCGTCGATGTTGCGGCGTTGGCTGGACGTACCCACGCTCTCGTGCCCCTATATCGGGTGCAGGTAGTGACATTTTCTTTACTTGGAGGATGGGTCTATGCCCAGTTTTGTATCCTCCCACCGTTGACCAATATGCCAGTCAGTTTACGGTTACTAACTGACTGCTGGAGAAGATGGATGAAGAATGTCGCCCATGCGAGAACCTGGCAGAACATATTCTGGGCGCAATCTTCAGGCGACGATGAGGAAGTCCTTTGTAGACGGGATTTCTCTCATATGTAGTCGTGAAAATAAAGAAAATCCTTGTAGACTGGATTTCCCTCATATGTAATCATAATTTTAATCTTAATAAAATCGTCTTTCTTCTTTGCATATGATCATCTTGCCATACTTTGCTGTGAAGTCTGAATATGTGTAGCTTCGACGTGTTTGATTCTTTACTCCGACTCTGTATAGAAAGAGCGCTAGGTCCTGTCATGTATTTTACGCATAACTGAGGATGCGTAGAAAGCCGCTTTAGCAGTCGAGTGTTCAAACTATCCTGCTGTTTAGAAATAAGGAACCGTGTAGAATTCTGAACTGTTTTTACTTCTGATAAACAGAATTTTTGTTCAGACCGTCGTCTTCAAGAATGATTTCTCGAAAATCCCTTGGAACAGGGCAAGGAATGGCTGTCAAGAACTGAGTTGTCATCTTTAATTTGCAGACAAAATATTCAGACTAGATTCTGGATGAACTTCGAATCGACCCATGAAGAAGAGTAGCTTTCAATATTGAACCCCGTAAGCTTCGGGTACTTGGGGTATCTTGAGGTCAAGAAGGAGCATCTTCTGTGTGAACTCCTGCAATTGACCGTCTTGAAAATTTGTTCAGATGTACTGTATTGGCCTGCGCATCTTTCAGATGTGCAGAAAGTCATAGAGCGTGAAATCATACGTTTGGAGCCTCTGAGCGTAAACTAAATGCCACCGTGCATAAAATCATAGACTTGTAGTTCCAGAGCGTGAAGTCGTAGGTTTGTAGCCTTCGAGCATGAAAGCTACCGAGCACAAAGGTATTCGGGCATAAAATCATAGACTTATAGCCTGTGAACATAGAACCGTAGATTTGTAGCCGTCGAGCGTAGAAAGCTCCTTGGTGCATAACTGTAGATTTGTAGCCTGTGAAAAGAAAATCTTCCGAGCGTAAAATTGTGGATCTGTTGCCTCTGAGCGTAAACTAAACGCCACCGAGAGTGAGATCATAGATTTGTAGCTGCTGAGCGTGAAGTCGTAGGTTTGTAGCCTCTCGAGCGTAAAAGCTACAGAACACAAAGGCATCCAGGCGTAAAACCATAGACTTATAGCCTGTGAGTGTAAAATCGTAGATCTGTAGCTGTCGAGCGTATAAAGCTCTTTAGCGTGAAAACCACGAATCTGCTTTGCGTGAAAACTTTTTGAATTCGCTGACTGTCTGCCTTCTCTGAGTAATAGGCTGACGTAGTACCCAATCATAACCGAATATTAATTAGGAGATTTGGTTCGGGATTCGAGGAGTCCATCCGAACTCTATATATACCCCAAGTTTCTGAGAGAAAAACTTTTCATCCGTCTTCTGCGAAAGAAAGCCTTCGACTGTTCGAGTTCTCCTTCTTTTCTTCTCCGAGATTTCAAAGTTTCCAGTAATGGCCACGAAATAATCCTCCTCCACTAAGGGAAAGAAGGTTGATTCTTCTTCTCGTTCTTCTGCTCAAGAGAGAGCGTCTTCGGTCGGGCAAGGCGAACTTCATTCTGAGCGAAGTATCCCATCGACGAGTAGTGCACCCGGCCTTAAAGGTAGAGCATTTGGGACGAAAAAGAACGATTGAAAATCCTTCGCACACGTTGTACGTGACCGCGCTAGGTCATCTTCTGTGCTGATAGCCTCTTTGAGGAAGATGATGCACAGAGACGTTTCATATTTTACGCCCACATTTCTAATGTGTCAGCACAAAAACTCCATATTTTTGCAGTCTGGCGTAAAAGCTTTGACTGTCGAAAGTTGGCGTATAAAATTTGAGTGTTACGCTTCTGGATGAAGATTCTGGCGTAATACCTCAACTTTATTAGTCTGGCATAAAACACAGACTTTGTATTGCCAGCCTTGAACTTTACGCTTTAGGAAATGGATTCCAGCGTAATGGTCAAGTTTTTACGGTCTTGGCGTAAAACACAGACTGTTGATTTTTGGCGTATGCTGTAAGATCTGTAATGTCTAGTTATAGGAACTGACGTATTTTTCTTGCACTCTTGCAGTTAACTTGTATATGTCTCCGCTAGCCGATGTGATGGGTTCTGCCGTCGGGATGCTGCACTCCAACTATTTGGAGGATCTGTCACACGTGACATTTCCTATCTTCGGGCCCCAGTATCCCGAAGGAAGAGAAATTTTGATATCGGCTCAGGGCGAGCGAACGCTGTTGAACTTAATCAACGGAGAGCCCTTGACGTACATAGACGGGGACCAGTACCTAAAGCCGGCTTTCCTTTTCGGGGACATGATTGACAAGCAGTCCCAGACGAAGCCCAAGAAAGAACTCTGGGTTTTCCCTGCCGGGAGCCTGGTTTTGTATCTGCCCAAGATGCCGAGAGACTATCCCATCTCGGCTTTCTTCTATGCCACACATCCCAGGAGGATGTCGTGGACGCTGACTCCTGATCTTCACGGCAGGCCGGGAAAGATATTTCATCTGAAAGGAGCGAACCAGGGGTCATTTGTCAGCCGCCCTTCCGGCAATGTGATGATATCCAGGGGACTGTACCCGAGCAGTGTCCCGAGTGAAGACAGCTTAGTGATCCAGCCGGTCCAATTATCGACCTTCTGCAATGATTTTATGGGGCACGGGGGAGTATACCCCAAGGTGAACCCTCGGTACGGTGGGTGGATCACCCCTACAAACCTTCGATGGGCTCGCTTAGTTGATTGGGCCCTGAAGCATTTCCAGACCGAGTTGGAGAGCATTGGTCTATTTGCAGCTGTGAGTGCCACCATTGTTGGGTTGCCTCCTAACCCCAACCTGTTTTTGGTATTGATGGAGTGATATATTTCGCTCACCGGGACTTTCGCCACTCCACTAGGGGAGTTGGGATTGGCCCTCCATGAGATGGCAGAGATCTCGAGACTGCCGATGGGGGATACTCCGTATGAAGAGTATGTTCCTACGAACAGGGAGCTGGGGGATTCAGACCCTCGGGTAGTGGAAGTGTATCAGGAGCTGATGTGCCACTACCTCGCTTGTACCACTTTTTATGGTGAGCCCTCAGATTTGGCTCACATCAATAAATGGACTTCCTACCTCTTCTTTCACCGGTCTAGGACTGATAAGCCGGAGAAGGTATTGGAGAGCAAGGATCTGCCTGTGAATCCTCTGAGCGGCTTAATGCTCAGGTAGTCGACGATCTCATGGTAGACGCTGGGGCTCTGGACTCGATCCTCGATGAAGGGATAGGACAGTATCCTGTAGGCACTAAGGCCTATAGTTATTTGAGGCGCTGCCGCAGGCCTCTGTCCAGGGAAGCTCAACTGGCTGGCTTCCTCTCCATATGGCTGTGCCGACTGGTGGTACCTGGCATCGCATCTGTGGACCGTATTCACCGTAACACGCTATGGCCTGCAGTACGTCTGGTGTTTGGGGCAAGACTGGCTTGCTCCCTGCCATGGTGTGCCGCATTCAAGCTGGCCTAAGGGCCATGACGGACGGGCTGCTCGCCGATAAAACTCGGCGTGATAGCTTTCCCAGGGTAGAATTACCATACAAGTATCTGATGGGATGGTTAATTCTTCATAACCCCAGGGTTATGTCTCCCGGCTCTGGCAGTAGTTCGGGGGCTAGTTTCTTGTTGAACTACCAGAAATCTTCCTGGAATGTGACCACGGTTCTAGACTGTCGGAGGGTGCTGGACTTCAGTCACAGCTGGAAGCTCTTCTGCACTGTCCCCTCTGTACACCGCAATCAATCGGGGATTAGGCTGGATCAATTTTTACTGTGCCGGTCATTACACTCTCCACGGAGCTGCGCATCCTGCACTCGTATGCCCAGTTCTATGTGTCAACGAACACCTTTCATAGCGATTTTGATATACATGGAAGTTTCAGGGTGCCCTCTTCCAAGTCTGGGGGAAGAGTGGAAGTCCCCTCGGTTTCTTCCGACGAGGGTGAGGAGTCCGTCACTCCAGATGAGCCTCTGTTGGCGGTATCGAGGGGTGAAGTACCTCTGCCTGCAGGGCCTTTGGTAATCTCCGGGAAGCAAAGGGCTCCTGCTCCGAAGGAGACTTCCCCTCGCAAGAGGAAGAAGAAGATGGTTAATCGTCCTCTCCGGATTCCCGGTATTGAGGCTCCTGGAAGTGAGCCTGCATCTCCCCATGTTGGGGATGATTCTCTGATTGGAGGTTCCTCGCCTTTTAGAGAGGGACCCTCTAATGTTCCGGCCGGTGGTGCCGGAGAATCTCTGCTGGAGGCCGCCGTTGCTGCTACTGCTTCAGGTAGTGGAACGAAGTCGCCTCCGGGGCTGAGTATTCCTTTATGCGGATCGGTATCGGGAGGGACCCCTGTCGTGCCTGTAAGTGCACCTGGCGAGATTCCAGCCGATAAGCCTCGGTTGGAATTTGATGAGGACCTAGAAGACTATTTGCCAGCGTCAATTAGCAGACCCCTTTCTCCAGGTATGATAGCTTGCTTAGCATCGTTAAGAAATGATTTAGCTGTACAGGCTGCATATGCGACATATATGCCGTAGGCCATGGGTAAATGTCGTCTTCACGCCTCTTTTTAGAAAAGTTAACATCATTTTAATATTAACTTCCTTTCGTCCTCTTTTCAGGGGAAGACCTCTTCGGGGAGGGCAGTGTAGATGCGCCCTTCGGCTCCGTATCGGGTCCTGGCGGCGACACGGAGGTGGCTGATTTCGAAGAGGAAACATCTTCGGGTGTCGGCTCGCCTGTCGACGAGATTCTGATATCTCAAGAGGAGGACGAGCCCGTGATTGAGACAATGCCTCCTATGAGTATGCTGGTATCTTCGTCCGGTGTTGGCGCTTCTTCTTTTGTCGTACCACCTGTTGAGGCGACGGCCGTGGCGACATCGTCTGCGGTTGTTCTTGGAGGGGGACTCGCCAATATTGAGGCCACTCCCGGCGTCCATTCGGACCTAGCTGCGCTGATCAAGAAGTATACCTGCATCTTCTACGCCACTTTGAAAATGTTAATATCAATGGTAGTGGCAAAGAATCTGAACTTTGCATCGCTGAAGAGGTTCTCTCGGTCTGCGATAGTGCCGATCCGAGAATTCGACAATACTGGGCTAGCTGATACGCTGGAGGAGATAGTTAATGGTTTGGAGCAACCCATTAACGAATACTTGCAGCTAGCTCAAGACAATATTGAAGATCTGGTCCAGGCTAGATACGACTCCATGACTGCGCGGCTTGCCAAACAAATGGCAGGCGTAAATAAATCCATCCAGACACAACAGCAGGAGATGGATGAAGGAAAAGCCGTCCTGGAGGAGGCCATCGCTCTTCAAACGAAGTGCCAGACCGAGCATGAAGGGAATATAGCGAGGGTCCGCAGGCTGGAAACAAAACTTGCTCAGACAAAGGATTGGGCTTCTCAGTCGTCGAAAGCTCTAGCTGTGGCGGATAGCCGATTGGGCGTAGCACAACAGAACTTGGCGCGTGCAGGAGTCGCCCGTGCTGGTTTTCTTCGGGCTAGAGCCGAATTGTCCCTCCTGAGCAACGATGAGGCACGACTGGAGCGGGCTCGCGTTGATGTCTTGGATTCCAGGACTGAGAGGATGGCCGCACTGGCGCGTCAGCTTCGTGGCCTGACTGCTCCCCTAAAATGATATACTTTTGCTTTTGCTTTTCAATGTACTTTCGCTCTTTTTTTTTGGGAATAATAAAGAGGCTTTCATCTGACTTTGTGGACCCATCATTTCGGAATGTAAATGATAGGTTTGGGTGAAAGTGATATCAGAGGTAATATGGACGTGATATACTCTCGGTAAGTTTTAGCAGGATATATCTATTCAGAGGTTATATGGATATGATAGAAATATGCTTTTTAGCTAAAATTTGTATGCAAGACACTATCAGAGGTAGTATGGACGTGATAGGTCTTGAAGTTCCAAATTAGTTAAATATATCTATTAAGAGGTTATATGGACATGATAGAATACGATCCAACTAGTTTTGTTTTGGAAGTGGTTTTGTCAGAATGAGGTTTTTGCCATATTCCACTTGAGCAGAGGAGGTTAAGCATAGTACCTTTTCAGGAATTTGTCGTTGATAGAAGCCATTAACAGGTCTCCATTAGGCTGGGCTATCCTGTAAGTGCCGTTTGAGAATGTCATCTCGATCACATAAGGGCCTTCACATTTGGGCTGGAATTTGCCCTTACTTCTGTGAGTAAGAATCATCGGCCTTCTCACAGCTAAAACTAGCTCGATGACTTTGAACACCCTTTCTTCCACTTTTTGATTGAAAGCTCTGGAAATGCGTGCTTGGTAGAGCGCGATGCGCTGTTGAGCTTGGAGGCGTTTCTCGTCTAATCCTTCCAGCTCTTGAAGCCTTAACAGGCCATTCTTTTCTTGATTCAACTCATTAGCCACAGCTATCCTGAGTGACAAAATTTGGATCTCCATGGGGAGAACTGCTTCGCTCCCATAAACTAATGAGAATGGTATGCAACCTATAGGCGCTCGTATCATTGTGCGGTATGCCCAGAGAGATTCTCCCAGCTTCTCATTCCAATCCCTTTTGTTCGAAGAGACGAACTTCTTCAAGAGCTTGATAATGGTTTTGTTGAAAGCTTCCGCCAAACCATTAGCAGCAGGATTATATGCCGTAGAGGCAATATTTTGTATCCGATTTTTATCGTAAAATCGATAAAACGCTTGGCTGATGAATTGAGGCCCATTGTCATGGATTATCCTTCGGGGTATCCCGAAGCGGTAAATGACGTGATGCTTGATGAAGCTGATCACATTAGATGCCTTTACCTGAGCAAGAGGGATCGCCTCTGCCCATTTGGAGAAGTAATCCGTGATGGCCAGTATGAACTGGTAACCTCTGGAAGAAGACGGGTGAATAGGACCAATGATATCCATACCCCATGCTTCGAAAGGCCAGGACGCAATCGTAGGATATAGATATTCAGGAGGTTGATGGATAAAGTCTGCATGGATCTGACAGGCTCTGCATTGTCTTGCATACTTTATTGCATCTGTGATCATAGTAGGCCAGTAATAGCCCATTCTCCTGATGCGATCCTATAGCTTAGGACCGGGTTGATGCGCTCCGTATACGCCGTCGTGGGCTTCACGGATAATCCGCTATGCTTCATCACTAGAGAGACATCGTAATAATAGTCCGTCATAAGACCGGCGATATAGACAATGTGACAATGCGTCGAAATAGAAGCGTAATGATCGTCTTTTGACGGATACTCCTTCTTTAGGATCTTCTGGCAAGATTCCATATGCTACAAAATCTATAAAAGGACTTCTCTAGTCTCTCCTGGGAGGATCTGTGTCCACCATGTAGCTGCGTTCTATGTGAAAGTTATTTTTCACACAGAATAAATCTCTGTTAAGAAGGATTACCGAATTTTACCTTCTTATAGGGGTAGCTAAATTTGCAGCTAGACTGGCTAGGGCATCAGCTTCCAGATTCTGAGATCGAGGTACATGCTCTAGGAAAAATCCTTTGAATGTCATGGCTATCTCGACCGTTGCTCGGTGATAGGGGATGAGGTCTGGATTCCGGACTTCATATATTCCTCTGACTTGATTGACGATCAGCAGAGAATCACCGAAAGCTTCCTGAGATTCGACGCCCAGTTCTTTAGCGACTTGGAGGCCAATTAGTAGAGCATTGTATTCTGCCATATTGTTGGAATAGGGCTCGCTAAGAGAATATGCTCGGTAGATGACGAGCTTATCAGGAGTAACCAGGATAATTCCTACTCCCGATACCACGTTTCCCCTGGGACCAGTTCTGGAGGCACCATCGAAGAACAGTTGCCATGCATCACTTTTCATTGCGGAATTACATTCTGCAACTTCGTTGGGAATGTCCTCGTACAGCTTGGAGGCTTCCAGGATCGGATGAGCAGCTAGGAAGTCAGCCAACGCTTGGCCTTTGACGGACTTCTGAGGGACGTACACCATGTCATACGGTGTCAATAACATTGCCCAAGTCGCGAGCCGAGAATTAAGAACACTTGGCTTGTTCATCAGTACCCGAAAAGGATTGATCCTGGAGATGATGTGAATGGTTTGGCCTATGACATAGTGTCGCGTTTTCTGAATAGCGAACATCAGAGCCAAACATTCTTTCTCTACTGGATTGTACCGGTGTTCGGCTCCGACCATCATCTTGCTGAGGTAGTAGATAGCCTGCTCGTGACCTATCTCGTTCTTTTGTGCGAGAAGAGCTCCCAGAGAATGATCCATTGCTCGAACATACAACACGAATAGTCTTCCTATGACAGGAGGCACTAGAACTGGCGGACTAGTTAGGTAGCGCTTGATATCACCGAACGCTTGCTGACAGGCTTCGTCCCATACGAAGGATACACCTTTCTTCATGAGACGAGAAAATGGCTGACATCTCCCAGAGAGGTTGGATATGAATCTCCGGATATAAGCCAGACGACCCTGAAATCCCTTGAGTTCCCTCAGATTACGGGGCGGTCGTATTTCTAAGATAGCCTTGACTTTATCAGGGTCCACTTGAATGTCTTTGGCGGTAATGACAAATCCTAGAAATTTGCCACTAGATACCCCCAGAAAGGACTTTTTAGGATTTATTTTGAGTTGATGTTGGCGCATCAAGTCAAATACTGTCTTCAAGTCTTGGATGTGATTATCCTTGAGGCGGCTTTTGACAGCTATATCGTCCACGTAATACTCCACTGTCTTGCGTAAATACTCATGGAATATGTTACTCATAGCCCGTTGGTACGTAGCCCCGGCATTCTTCAATCCGAAGGGCATGATCGTATAGCAATATACCCCCAATGGTGTCCGAAAGGCAGTATGCTTCTCGTCTTCAGGATGCATCTTGATTTGATTGTATCCTGAAAATTCGTCCATGAAAGACATACGTTCAAAATCGCATGTATTGTCAATCATGACGTCTGTGATGGGAAAAGAAAACTCATCATTGGGGCAGGCTGCGTTCAGATCTCGGTAATCAATGCAGACTCATACTTTCCTATTTTTTTCTTGACCGGGACAACATTGGCGACCCAGTCGGGATGTTGTTCTTCATGGATGAAGCCGCAGGCTATCAACTTCTTGACTTCAGCTTCAATGGCGTCCATCATATCCGGGCGGAACCGACGTTGGTGCTGCTTCACAGGCTTCGAATCGGACAATATATTAAGCTTATGAGTAGCCACCTTTGGATCAAGGCCTGGCATGTCCTCATAATTCCATGCAAAGATGTTAATATATTCTTTTATCAGCTGGATAATTTCTTCCCTTTCTGCTTCGGAAAGATTGCTACTCATAAATATCGGCTTTGGCGAAAGTTTTTCCCCAACGTCAATCTGGATAACTTTGTCTTCAGTGGGAGGTTCTCTCCACTCGAAGTGGAACTCCAATTGTGTATCCATTTGCTGAGCCCAAGCATCATTCTCAAACGGTTCGGATTCTTGTTCGTCTGATTCGAAGGAATCCGTCACTACCATATTTACTGATAATGTTCGTTCGAGAGCATGAGATGAGTCGGAGGGCGCTGAACCATTTTGAGAGGAGGAAAAGATATCCTCGTTTGACTCAGGAGTTGCGAGGGAGGTGGTATACCCTAACCCAAAATGAGTTCGTTGATAGTAAGGATTGCCGTGCAGCGGTATTCGTCTGCCTTCCCTGTAGTTGAGACCCGATTCCAGCTTCAAGTTATAACCCATATTTTGCATGATCTTCAGAGCTTGCGGGTTGTATCTGTGAACCTGTATTTTACTGGTATCGTCATCGGAAGAATCCTCTTGCACAATCGGTTCATTGCACATGCGGCCGAAGACTATTGGATGCTGACTGCTGCAAGTAGGCGGGATGATGAAGATAGAATCCTCATGCGGTCCATATGTCATGGTGACATTGGATGATGACGTCACTTCCCATATGTACGGATGATAGGAATCTATAGCTTCCAAGAATTTTTGCCCCATAGGTTCTATATCATCGTGAGTAGAGAATTCCTGATTTGGAATTTGGGCATCAATATACTGGAAAAGAGGATGTTGATTATCATCTGAAACTCTGTTCCCGGTTGTGTTTACATCACTCGGCTGCCTGTTGTGCTGGAGGTTGATGACCAAGGGTGGAGGCTTCTGGTTCAAAGTGATCACTAGAGGATCACCCCCTTTTCCTGACCTGGTCTCGTTCAGGTGGATAGCCATAGATTTTATGGCTTTTGGACGAGTAGTCCATCCTTTCACCTTGATTGACAGAGTTTGCTTGGCAGAGGGTTCTTCTTGCTCCCAGTGGGATTCCTTTTCTACTTCGGCTGAGACCTCTTCCGTGTAGTCTTGAGAATACAACACGACATCAGAGTAGTAGGATTATACTCCTTTGAACGGGTTCAGGTCAGCAATCTCCGTTTGTACTGTTCCTTGGGCGTCTACATATTTGAAGCATTGATGTAGAGTCGAAGGAACGATGTTGTGGTCGTGGATCCAAGGTCTACCCAATAGTATGTTGTAGGATACCTCTGAATCGATGACGTAACACGTAGCCAACGATCTGAGGTTGCCAATCTGGATCCTCAAGCAAATTTTCCCCAACGGCTTACTTCTTCCGGCGTTGAAACCCACGATTGTAGTGGTTGTGTACGCCAATTCGCTGGTAGGAATCCTCAGCGGTCTGAGCAGACTATGAGGAATGATGCTGATTGATGATCCCGGATCTATGTAAATCCGTTCGACCTCTATGGAACCGATGTACCCGGTGTAATAGAGGGGTCTGTCATGCCTGTTATATTTCAACAACATGTCATCTTGAGTGAAAGTGATATTTGGGAGCACTTCCATCACACTGTGGCATTGAGGACACGCCACGGGTTCTTCGTCAGGGGACTTGAGCTGAGTCAAGTATGCACCCGCCTGCATCAATGCTTCACTCAGGGCTTGACGAGTGTCCTGAGAGAGCCTGAGTAGCTCGAAGATGGACAGCCTGGCTGGTGTATTAGCCAGTTGGGCCAGGATGTCGAAGTTGTATGGCTTCTCTAAACCTTTGTTCTGAATGTTTTTTATAAGTTTATCGAAGTGCACTTCTTTTTGCTTCCCTTTGTCTGCCGAAGTTGGTCTCGAAGGACCGACGTCTGGTATGACGGATTCTGGTTCTGAAGGCTTGGCAGCTGAAGCGTCTGGCGATGCATCTTCCTGGCTGGCTCCATTGTCCTGGAGGTAGGCTTTTTCTGAGCGGGTTCCAGTAGCCAAGACCTCGTCTTCTGATGCCGAGTGTACCGTAATCATGTGACACAGTTTGTGCTTTGAGTTCTTTTTAGACTTAGCCTTAGCAGCTTTAGTCTCTTTCTCGATCTCTGGTACCAGATCTGGATGAACCCACATAGTCTCGCCTTGCTGGGTAGTTAGTGGTAGCTGGTCATGATTTTGACCTCTAGCTGGAGGGAGATTAACGATGTTCATCATCGTCCGGGAAATAGGCGTAACACTGTCCGAGATTTCTTGGGGAGGCAGATTGCCAAATTGCAGGGAGATCATGTTGGCCGTGACCGTCTTCTCGCTGTTGCGCAGAGTGATGGCCTTAGCATCGATCAGCTCCTGGATCTTCTTTTTCAGTATATAACACGCCTTTGTGGGGTAGTGTATGTACCTATGGAAGATGCAGTACTTGGGGTTGTTGGTACTGCCGGCCTCATTGGGCCGTCTCACCTCAGGAAGGGTAATCTTGCCACTTTTGACGAGACATTCGAATATGCTCGGAATATCGTCGTCGTCGAAAGAGTACACTTTAATGGGCCTGGAATCCCAGGTTTTGTCTACGTGGTAGCCACCGTCTTTTTCCTGGACGTGTTGATCGCCAGAGCTTCTTTCCCCTTGGTACCACGAGGATGGTCGATGTTGGAGGATGACCTCTTGCCTTTATCAGAGGCCGAGATCAAGATGCCATTATCGCGCTCCTTCTGACTATTGTCCTCCGCGGCTACCGTTGAGATGATGAACGAGGTCCAATCACGGAACTGATATGGTCCCGTGAACACCGAGATCATGGGGAGAAGGTTCTTCCTGCAGATGTCCACCAATGCCGAGTCTGGGACTCCTGGAGGCATTTTGCATAGTAGCTTGACGAAAACGTTCGATGAAAGTGCGAACATTCTCTTTTTCCTTCTGCCTGACTTCGATGAGAGAGGACATAGACATGTCCATACCTCCCTCGTAGAATCTCGTGAAGAATAAAGCCTTGAAGTCTTCAAAGGAAGTAATGCAGTTGTCCGCCAGGCTGCGGTACCACTGGTAAGCTACTTCCGAGAGACAGCCCTTGAACACCCGAGTGAGGAGGGCATCGTTCCCTTGTAACAACACTGTCATCATGTTGAAGTAGTTCATATATTGACTCGGTGATGTTTTTCCCTCGAACAAAGCCATAGTCTGTGGTTTGTATCTAGGAGGGAAAGGGACCTCTTCCCAGATAGCTGGGTAAGGTTGGTTGATTCTCGATTTCTTGAGCTGATCTTTGTGCTTCAGGGCATCTAATTGGGCTTTTAGCTCCCGTACTGCCTGTATCGGAGCTTCAGCCGGTAGCGGGACCACGGAGTGATGAGGAATCGATGGCATCGCGGCTCCAACGGGAGGTAATACATTCTCTGAGTGAGGAAGCGGAGAAACTGCTGACTCCTGATCTAGAGTGGGCTCTTGGATCGTGTTGGCGGGTGGTAAGTCCACCCCCACGCGTATCTGAGTTGGAGGGACCGACGCTTGAGCCGTAGCAGCTGTATGTTGAGTCAGCATCTGGTGCATGTTCTCCATCATGGACTGCATTTCTTTTAGAGATGTTTACAGTATAGTGATGCGTTGCTCAGCGCTCACGGACGGGGAAGCTTCCTCGTGCTCATCTCCAATGGCATAAACTCCCATCTCCCTGGGTGTCATTGAAAGATTAGTATAGGTCTCTGTAGGAGTTGACTCTATACTTTCAGCATCTGATTCGGAAGACTGGCGACCCCCAGCATCGGAATCAGAAGAGTACGAAGCCGGTTGTTGCGACCTTGAACGAGTATTTTGGAACACCCCAGCTTCGGTGTTCCTAAGGAGCATGTTGAATCTCCTTCGACTCGGAGTTCTAGAGGGATGACGTCTTGAACCCGACCCTCCTCTAGGTATGTGTAAAGCCATGTTCACAGATGCATGCGTGGGCCCTTCTTCCCGGAAAGATGGAGAATAGCTCAACCGGTCGAAAACCGACCATTTTGCTTCAGAACAGCAATAATTAATTACAATCCTATGACTATTACAACAGTGCTCGCCAGGAGACGTAATAGACATGCTGGAAGATCCCCTCTCCTTGCATTTTTGGATCAGATAATTGCGCAGGTCAGGAGGAGTTACAGAAGAAGAAGATGATGGCTTGTTCCTTCTGTTCACATCAGTGGGCATGCGGATGTTGAGAACCATAGTTTTTCCTGTGCCACCTATATACAACAGGTTGGCCATTTGGGTGGCGGATAATCCCCGAGGAGGGTGTCTTCCCGCAAATTGAGCCTTCTTTACACTGAGTGGCCTCTCCTGGCGTAATTTAGAGCTCTGCTCTGGTTGGCGTAAAGCTGAGGATGTCCTCCGTCGGCCATCAGCTTCTCGCATAATCCGGAGGGCGGGCAGATTGTTCTCTGGCTGGCGTAAAGGCCGAGAAGTGGAGTAGTCCGCCTCTTGCTTTCCCTTGCGTAGAATGCAGGGATCATCTGCTTTTCCGCGGAAGACAGATGCATTTTTATGCGTGGAGCGCGTTTGTGATTCCTGAATTGGCGCTGAGGCATCATCAGAAATTTTGTCTGTTCCGCCAGGGACAGGAGACTAAATTTTACGTGCAGAGCGCGGATTATACTTCTGGGTTAGCGCTGAGGCATTGCCAGAAGTTTTGTCGGCCCCGTCAGAGACAAGCGACTAAATTTTACGTGCAAGACGGATTATACTTCTGGGTTAGCGCTGAGGCATTGCTAGAAGTTTTATCGGCCCTGTCAGAGACAGACGACTGAATTTTATACGCAAGGCGCGGATTATACTTCTGGGTTAGCGTTGAGGCATTGCCAGAAGTTTTGTCGGCCCTGTCAGAGACAGGCGACTGAATTTTACGCACAAGGCACGGAGGGAGCAGTGCTACAACCTCATTGGTCGGAGAGATCGGAGAGTCCACAGGAATGGTAGAGGATGTCTTGGGCATCCAGACCTTATGCGGCTTCCTGTTGTTTTGGATGGAGAGGGAGTGAGAGCTACCCCCTGTTCGAAGCATGTCTTCGTAGGCAGACTGGTCGAACTGGACGACCAGTGTCTTCTTCATGGATCACACAGATACCGCTTCGTGTTGAGCAATAGCTTCCTCATCAGAAGGGAAAGATGTCCCCAGCAGAGTCGCCATCTTGTTTCGGATAAAAAATGAAAAAAATGATATATGAAAAACGAGGTCTTATACGAAAACCCGCCCTTATTTTATGTTTACAAACAAGATTGTACAATTTAATCCTATACGAGGATGTCTAAGTACAATTTATTTAATCTGGGTAAATATTGTTATAGGTGTCTGATCTGCAGTCGATTACTTTAGCCCTTGGATCACACGATGTTGAAGAAGTGCTATGGAAGACAGAAAGCAACTTCGAAGGTTGCTAAAGAGGGTGGATGCTTGATGCCAAAGTCGTCGATCCCATCTCTTTGCCTGAGCTCTGGATTCTTCTCTCTCTCTCGACCGTTTGACCTTCGATCTTTGCGACCGTTAGATCTGATACTGGATTTCTTGATCAATTTTTTGACCTAATTTCTTCGACCTTTTCCTCTGTTGATAGAGGTCTCTATTTATAGAGTTTTAGTGACAGTGACCACTCAGTCGGTGTAGAAACCGAGTAGTGGAAAGTACAGCACCCTTTTACACGATGGTTTAAAATAACCAATGCCTGCATATAGATGACCTTTCGAGTGAGCATGTGACGTGTGTCCAACTAAGGGACAAACGCGTATATCTGCTGCGAAGATCACGACGTAGAAGCCACGTAGGTAGTTATCCCTTGTGTAGAAGAGGTTGGCGTAGAAGCCAATAACTGTCACCATGGCATAGAATCCAAGTAGGCATAGAAGCCGAGTGGGCGTAGAAGCCGAGTAGGCTTAGAAGCTGAGTAGGCGTAGAAGCCGAGTGGTCATAGAGGCCGAGTGGGCATAGAAGCCGAGCAGGCATAGAAGCCGAGCAGGCGTAGAAGCCGAGTAGATGTGGACATTTTAGCCAAAATTACGGCTCTTGGAGATATAATCAAATCTCTTGCATTAAATGCAGAGATCTGCCCCGATCCTGCACATTAAATGCAGAGGCTTGTCTTTAAGATTTGCCATCAATCTGTGCATTAAATGCAGATACGTGCCTCAAACTCTGTACGAAGAGTAACTGCTGACGTGGCGGTCTGTTTGCCTTCTGCGGAGCATAAGAAGCTCACGTCTGCCTGTGTAAAACTAGGCAGCGTATTCCCTTATGTACGCAAAGGGGATGCCACTAAACGACGGTTCGGTGACATTTAATCAAATCCCCAGCATCAAATGTAGAAATCCGTCATTATCCTGTGTATTAAATGCAGAGGCGTGTTTTGAAGCCCTGCCACCCTTCTGTGCATCAAGTGCAGAGACGTCCCTTGGGCATCTGTCAGTATTCGGCGCTTTAAATGCAGAGACGTGCCTCGAGAAACTGTCACCGCTCTGCGCATTAAATGCAGAGACGTGTCTCGAGCACAGTACGAAGTGCAGCTTTTTTACGTGGCAGGCTGTTTGTCTTCTGCGGAGCGTAAACAGCTCACATCTGCCTGTGTAAAACTAGGCAGCGTATTCCTTCGTATGTGTAAAAGTGGTTTATACAAAGGAAATGGCAGTAAATGACAGCCTGGGTTGCAGTGCCGCGCCATCATTATACCTGTCGCCTGGGTAGTCGTTCAGTACTCTTTGTCAGGAGTCCAGACGTCAGGTTCATTGCATGATCTGACAGGTTCATTTCGAAGAATACGAAGCGTTCCTTGTACACTTCAATGCTGCATTGAAAGCGGATGAGTTTTACGCCATAAAGGCGATGAAGCACCCTGTTTACGCTGAAGCAGCCTGGACATACTGCATTACGCGGATGGTCTTTGAGCCTATATTTTTACGCTGTGCTCAGCGGAAAAGCTCTGTTGTACGTTTGAGGGCTCTAAGGTCCTCTGTTTACGCTGCCCTGCATCAACATGCTGCGTATAGTTATCCAGCATATTTTCATGCTTCTACAATCACGTCCATACTACCTCTGATAGTGTATTGTGTACAAATTTTAGCTAAAAAGTATATTTCTATCATGTCCATATAACCTCTGAATAAATATATCCTGCTAAAACTTACCAAGAGTATATCACGTCCATATTACCTCTGATATCACTTTCACCCAAACCTGTCATTTATATTCCAAAATGATGGGTCCACAAAGTCAGATGAAAGCCTCTTTATTATTCCCAAAAAGGAGCGAAAGTACATCGAAAAGCAAAAGCAAAAGTACATCATTTTGGGGGAGCGGTCAGGTCACTAAGCTGCTGCGCCAGTGCGGCTATCTTCTCAGCCCTGGAACCCAAGACATCAGCGCGAGCCCGCTCCAGTCGTGCCTCATCATTGCTCAGGAGGGACAGTTCGGCTCTAGCTCGAAGAAAACCATCACGGGCGACTCCTGCACGCGCCAAGTTCTGTTGTGCTACGCCCAATCGGCCATCCGCCACAACTAGAGCTTCCGACGACTGAGAATCCCACTCCTTTGCCTGAGCGAGTTTTGTTTCCAGCCTGCGGACCCTCGCTACATTTCCTTCATGCTCGGCCTGGCACTTCGTTTGAAGAGCAATGGCCTCCTCCAGGACGGTTTTTCCTTCATCCATCTCCTGCTGATGTGTTTGGATGGATTTATTTAGGCCTGCCATCTGTTCGGCAAGTCGCGCAGTCATGGAGTCGTACCTAGCCTGGACCAGATCTTCAATACTGTCTCGAGCTAGCTGCAGTATTTGTTAATAGGTTGCTCCAAACCATTAACTATCTCCTCCAGCGTATCAGCTACCCCAGTGTCGTCGAATTCTTGGATCGGCATTATCGCGGACCGGGAGGACCTCTTCAGCGATGCAAAGCTCAGATTCTTCGCCAACACCATTGATATTAATATTTTCAAAGTGGTGTAGAAGATACCAGTGTACTGCTCGGTCAGCGCAGCTAGATCAGAATGGAAGCCGGGAGTGGCCTCGATATTGGAGAATCCTCCTCCAAGAACAACTGCAGACGATGTCGCCACGGCCGTTGCCTCAACAGGTAGAGCGACAAAAGAAGAAGCGCCAATACCGGACAAAGATACCAGCAGACTCAAAGGAGGCATTGTCGCAATGACAGGATCGTCCTCCTCTTGCGATATCGGAATCTTATCGACAGGCGAGCCGGCACCCGAAGATGTTTCCTCTTCAAAATTAGCCACCTCCGTAGACAATATTTACCTATGGCCGACGGTATATATGTCACATCTGCGGCCAGTACAGCTAAATCATTTCTTAACGATGCTAAGCAAGCTGTCATACCTGGAGAAAGGGGTTTGCTAACTGACGCTGGCAAATAGTCTTCCAGGTCCTCATCAAATTCCAACCGAGACTCATTAGCTGGAATCTCCCAAGTGCGCTTACAGGCACGGCAGGGGTCCCTCCCAATACCGATTCGCATAAAGGTATACAGAATCTTATTGGGCTCAACCTCGGAGGCGACCTTGTTCCACTACCTGAAGCAGTAGCAGCGACGGCGGCCTCCAGCAGAGATTCTCTGGCACCACCAGCCGGAACTGTAGAGGCTCCCTCTCTAAAAGGTGAGGAACCTCCTATTAAAGAATTATCCCCAACATGGGGAGATGCAGGCTCACTTCCAGGAGCCTCAATACCAGGAATCCGGAGAGGACGATTAACCGTCTTCTTCTTTCTCTTGCGAGGGAAAGTTTCCTTCGGAGTAGGAGCCCTTCGCTTCCCGGAGATTACCAAAGGCCCTGCAGGCAGAGGTACTTCACCCCTCGATACCGCCAACAGAGGCTCATATGAATTGACGGACTCCTCACCCTCGTCAGAAGAAACTGAGGGGACTTCGACTCTTCCCCCAGACTTGGAAGAGGGCACCCTAAAACTTCTATGCATATCAAAATTGTGATGGAAGGTATTCATTGTCACATAGAACTGGGTATACGAGTGCAGGATGCGCATCTCCGTGGAGAGTGTAATGACCGGCACAGTAAAAATTGCTCCAGTACAACCCATGATGAAGTATCACCAGCCTCTCGCTCCATCATTGAGTCCACCCCTGGACCGAAAGCTGGTGACGGCGTTGCCCACGTGCAACTGATCATACCCAAACTGTCTGGCAAACCGACTAGGCAGGTAGGGCTCCAAGAATCAATGGTCTTCACTCCTGTACAGTAAATAGGAAGGTCTAATGCAGACCAACCAATTAAAAGCTTCAGGAGAAAGATTGGTCTTCTCTCTACCTGAACCCTCAAGCCTAATCCCTGATTGATTGCGATGTACAGAGGGGACCGTGCAGAAGAGCTTCCAACTGTGACTGAAGCCCAGCACCCGCCGACAGTATAGAACCGTGGTCATATTCTAGTAAGATTTCTGGTAGTTCAACAAGAAACTAGCTCCCGAACTACTGCCGGAGCCGGGAGACATAACCCTGGGGTTATAAAGAATTAACCATCCCATCAGATACAGGTATGGTAATTATACCCTGGGAAAGCTATCACGCCGAGTTTCATCGGCGAGCAGCCCGTCAGTCATGGCCCTCAGGCCAGCTTGAATGCGGCACACCATGGCAGGGAGCAAGCCCAGTCTTGCCCCGAACACCAGACGCACTGTAGGCCATAGCGTGTTGCAGTGAATACGGTCTGCAGATGCGATGCTAGGTACCACCAGTCGGCGCAGCCATATGGAGAGGAAGCCAGCCAGTTGAGCTTCCCTAGATAGAGGCCTGCGGCAGCGCCTCAAATAACTATAGGCCTTAGTGCCTACAGGATATTGTCCTATCCCTTTGTCGAGGAGCAAGTCCGGAGCCCCAGCGTCTACCATGAGATCATCGACTACCTGAGCATTAAGCACGCTCAGAGGATTCACAGGCTGATCCTTGCCCTCCAATACCTTCTCCGGCTTAGCAGTCCTAGACCGGTGAAAGAAGAGGTAGGACGTCCATTTATTGATGTGAGCCAAATTTGAGGGCTCACCATAAAGAGCGGTGCAAGCAAGGTAGTGGCACATCAGTTCCTGGTACACCTCTACTATCCGAGAGTCTGAATCCCCCAACTCTCGGTTCGTGGAAACATACTCTTCATATGGAGTATCCCCCGTCGGCAGTCTCGAGATCTCTGCCATCTCATGGAGGGCCAATCCTAACTCCCCCAGTGGAGTGGCAAAAGTCCCGATGAGCGAAATATATCGCTCCATCAGTGCCAGAAATAGGTTGGGGTTAGGAGTTAACCCAACACTGGTGGCACTCACAGCTGCAAACAGACCAATGCTCTCCAACTCCGTCTGAAAATGATTCAGGGCCCAATCAGCTAAGCGAGCCCATCGAAGGTTTGTAGGGGTGATCCACCCACCGCACCGAGGGTTCACCTTGGGGTATACTCCCCCGTGCCCCATAAAATCATTACAGAAAGTCGATAATTGGACCGGCTGGATCACTAAACTGTCTTCAATCGAGACACTGCCCGGGTACAGTCCCCTGAATATCGTCACATTGCCGGACGGGCGGCTGACAAACGACCCCTGATCAGCTCCTTTCAGATGAAAGATCTTCCCCGGCCTGCCATGAAGATCGGGAGTCAGCGTCCACGATATCCTCCTGGGATGTGTAGCATAAAAGAAAGCCGAGATGGGATAGTCTCTCGGCATCTTGGGCAGATACAAAACCAAGCTCCCGGCAGGGAAAACCCAAAGTTCTCTCTTAGGCTTCGTCTGGGACTGCTTATCAATCATGTCCCCGAAGAGGAAAGCCGGCTTTAGGTACTGGTCCCCGTCTATGTACGTCAGGGGATCCCCGTTGATTAAGTTCAGCAGCGTTCGCTCGCCCTGAGCCGATATCAAAATTTCTCTTCCTTCGGGATACTGGGGCCCGGAGATAGAAAATGTCACGTGTGACAGATCCTCCAGATAGTTGAAGTACAGCATCCCAGCGGCAGAACCCATCACATCGGCTAGCGGAGACACATGCAAGTCAACTATAAGAGTGCAAGAAAAATACGTCAGTTCCTATAACTAGACATTACAGACCTTGCAGCATACGCCAAAAATCAACAGTCTGTGCTTTACGCCAAGACCGTAAAAACTTGACAATTACGCTAGAATCCATTTCCTAAAGCGTAAAGTTCAAGGCTGGCAGTATACAGTTTGTGCTTTACGCCAGGCTGATAAAGTTGAGGTATTACGCCTGAATCTTCATCCATAAGCATAACACTCAAATTTTATATGCCAACTTTCGACAGCCAAAGCTTTTATGCCAGACTGCAAGAATATAAAGTTTTTGCGCTGACACATTAGAAATATGGGCATAAAATATAAAATGTCTCTGTGTATCATCTTCCTCAAAGAGTCTATCAGCACAGAAGATGACCTAGCGCGGTCACGTACAACGTGTGCGAAGGATTTTCATTCGTTCTTTTTCGTCCCCAAAAAACTCTACCTTTAAGGCCGGGTGAACTGCTCGTCGGCGGGATACTTCGCTCAGAATGAAGTTCGCCTTGCCCGACCGAAGACGCTCTCACTTGAGCAGAAGAATGAGAAGAAGAATCAACCTTCTTTCCCTTGGGGGAGGAGGATTATTTCGAGGCCATTACTGAAAACTTTGAAATCTCGGAGAATAAACGAAGAAAGAACTCGAACAGTCGAAGGCTTTCTTTCGCAGAAGACGGATAAAAGTTTTTCTCTCAGAAACTTGGGATATATATAGAGTTCGGATGGACTCCTCGAATCCCGAACTAAATATCCTAATTAATATTCGGTTATGATTGGATACTACGTCAGCCTATTACTCAGAGAAGGCGGACAGTCAGCAAAATTCGAAAAGTTTTTGCTCAAAGCAGATTCGTGGTTTTTACGCTATGGATCTTTCTACGCTCGACAGCTACAGATCTACGATTTTACGCTCACAGGCTATAAGTCTATGGTTTTACGCCCGGATGCCTTTGTGCTCGGAAGCTTTTACGCTCGAGAGGCTACAAACCTACGACTTTACGCTACAAATCTATGACCTCACGCTCGGTGGCATTTAGTTTACGCTCAGAGGCAACAGATCCACAACTTCACGCTCGAAAGATTTCCTTTTCATAGGCTAGAAATCTACAGTTCTGCGCCAAGGAGCTTTCTACGCTCGACAGCTACAAATCTACGGTTTTACGTTCAAAGGCTACAAGTCTATGGTTTTATGCCCGGATACTCTCATGCTCGGTAGCTTTTATGCTCGAGAGGCTACAAACCTCCATCTTCTCCAATAGTCAGTCGATAACCGTAAACTGACTGACATATTGGTCAACGACGGGAGGATACAAAACTGGGCATAGACCCATCCTTCAACAGAAAAGTAGGGTAAATCTGCTTTCCTACATCCAACACCGTGACAGATTGAGTTGAGGTATTTCACCCAACCCAATCCTGGACAGAGCTAGTATATCTGCTCTCGTCCACGGAGGTAACGGGAGAAGGTACCACTTGCAAGCGGTATGGTAAAATACGACCCTTCCTCTCTCCCGAAGAACCACCATACAAAGTTGCTGATTATCCCGAGCAAAGGAGGCTATGATATCCTTCAATGATCCATCATTGCAGAAGACATTTGCTCGAAGACGCCATCTTTTTTGGTTCCTTACATGCTGGAAGAACATGGTCTCCTTCTTCCTCAAGTCGACCCGACGAACTCCGGCCATCATCTCTGTGTGGTGAAGGAAGTGTGGGAAGAACAGAAAAATTCCTCAGCCTTTTTATAGGCGAAAGAGATCACACAGATCCCTAATAACTCCGCCATAAATTCAGCTATGAAAGAACGTGTCAGGCTTGACCGTTTCAGGTTCCACTCAGAGCGTTTCGAGTTACGAGGAATAGTTCATGCTTCATTCAAAGCATTTCAAATTACGAGAAATTTAAAAGCTTTGAAGGGGGTCGTGTAGAAGCATGAAAAATATGCTGGATAAACTATACGCAGCATGTTGTTGTAGGGCAGCATAAACAGAGGACCTCAGAGCCATCAAATTTACCACAGAGCTTTTTCGCTGAGCACAGCGTAAAAATATAGGCTCAAGAACCATCCGTGTAACGCAGTATATCCAGGCTGCTTTAGCGTAAACAGGGTGCTTTATCGCCTTTATGGCGTAAAACTTATCCGCTTTCAATGCAGCATTGAAGTGTACGAGGAACGCTTCATATTCTTCGAAATAAACCTATCAGATCATGCAATGAACCTGACGTCTGGACTCCTGACAAAGAGTACTGAACGACTACCCAGGCGACGGGTATAATGATGGAGCGACACTGTAACCCAGGTTGTCATTTACTGCCATTTCCTTTGCATAAACCACTTTTACACATACGAAGGAATACGCTGCCTAGTTTTACACTGGCAGATGTGAGCCGTTTACGCTCCTCAGAAGACAAACAGCCTGCCACATCAAAATCTACACTTCGAACAGGGCTCGAGGTACATCTCTGCATTTAATGCACAGAGCGGTGACAGTTTTTCGAGGTACGTCTCTGCATTTAAACTGCCGAATACTGACAGATGCCCGAGGCACGTCTCTATACTTGATGCACAGAAGGGTGGCAGGCCTTCAAAATACGCCTCTGTATTTAATATACAGGATAATGGCGGATCTCCGCATTTAATGCAGGAGATTTGATTAAATATCACTGAACCATCGTTTAGTGACATCCCCTTTGCGTAAACTACTCTTACGCATATAAGGGAAATATGCTGCCTAGTTTTACACAGGCAGACGTGAGCTTCTTACGCTCCGCGAAGGCAAACAGACTGCCACGTCAGCAGTTACTCTTCGTACAGAATTCGAGGCACGTATCTGCATTTAATACGCAGAATGATGGCAAATCTTAAAGACAAGCCTCTGTATTTAATGTGCAGGATGGGGGCAGATCTCTGCATTTAATGCAAGAGATTTGATTATATCTCCAAAAGCCGTAATTTCGGCTAAAACGTCCACATCATCTCGGCTTCTACGCCCACTCGGCCTCTATGACTACTCGGCTTCTACGCCTGCTCGGCTTCTATGCCCACTCGGCCTCTATGACCACTCGGCTTCTACGCCTGCTCGACTTCTATGCCCACTCGGCATCTATGACCACTCGGCTTCTACGCTTGCTCGGCTTCTATGCCTGCTCGGCTTCTATGCCTACTCGGCTTCTATGCCTACTTGACTTCTATGCCATGGTGACAGTTATTGTCTTCTACGCCAACCTCTTCTACACAAGGGATAACTACCTACGTGGCTTCTACGCCATGATCTTCGCAGCAGATATACGCGTTCTGTCCCTTAGTTGGACACGCGTCACATGCTCACTCAAAAGGTCATCTATACGCAGGCATTGGTTATTTTAAACCGTCGTGTAAAAGGGTGATGTACTTTCCACTACTCGGTTTCTACACCGACTGAGTGGTCATTGTCACTAAAACTCTATAAATAGAGACCTCTATCAACAGAGGTCAAGGGGGCAAAAATTGAAGGTCAAAAGGTCATAAAATTGATCAAGAAATCCAGTATCAGATCCAACGGTCACAAAAATCGAAGGTCAAACGGTCAAGAGAGAGAGGAGAATCCAGAGCTCAGCCAAAGAGAAGGGATCGATGACTTTGGCATCGATTATCTATCCTCTTTAGCAACCTTCGAAGCTGCTTTCTGTCTTCCATGGCACTTCTTCAACATCGTGTGGTCCAAGGGCTAAAGTGATCGACTGCAGATCAGACACCTATAGCAATATTTACCCAGATTAAATAAATTGTACTTAGTCATCCTCGTATAGGATTAAATTGTATAATCTTGTTTGTAAACATAAAAGAAGGACGGGTTTTCACATAAGACCTCGTTTTCCACATATTATCTTTTCCGTTTATTATCCGAAACACTCGATAATTGCCTAAGTTATATTAAAATTAACACAAAGTAAAGTAATACTTACATAGGTCTGCGAGGCTCTCTCATCAATGAGATTTCTGACCTTGCGATGGGTGGCCAAGAAGACGGTCACCATGTTTGCATCCTTACCCCTCTGTACCTGTTAAAAATATATTATTTAGTACTAAACTTAAACATTTTTTCCAAGTTCCATTTTATGGTACTTACATTAAAATAATATATACCAATACATATATATATACATATATATATATACATATATATATATATATATATATATATATATATATATATATATATGCACACATAGATACACACATATATATAAACTCAAATACACTATTATATGCATACATATATCACCTAATTATCATATATATATATAATTACACATGTACGTATAGCAAAAAGGGCCAAACAACAAACACGTGGAGTGCACCGCACCCGTATCATACTTGCTCTATGATACGCGTGCGATACGGCTCCAACACAACCAAATGCATCCCGGAGGACAGGAACAAGTCTAAAACATAAATTATGAATAATACATTTAGTAATTAGAGTATATATGTGTCCGTGTCACAATGTGATATGCACAAGGCCCCGTGTCGGAGGAAAATCCCAAAAACTAACCCGTTTTGTCAAATTGATGAGATACGGCCTACACGTACCCAATTGTGGACACAACACTAGTTACAAACAAGTAATCAAATGTTATTTAGATCTATTAGTGTAAACTCCCTCACCCAAAATAGGTATTTGTGTATATTTTATATTATTATATTTATTATAGATGTTGAATTTATTTAGAGTATTCTCTTAGTTAATTAGAAAATAATTTTATTTAGTATATTTACTTATATAAATATTTATTTAGAATTATTTTAGGTTATTTTAGATTTTTGGAGATTTTTTCTAGAATTTTTGGTAATTAAAACTTAGGAAACATAAATTTCTAGGACTTCTATGATTTACTATACGACCATACTTGCATGTCGTTCCTACCAAATATTTATTTTAGTTTAAAATATTTAATTATATTTTCTGTAATTTATTTAGAATTTTAAGAAATTTATTTAGATTTTTTTTTAATTATTTAGGATTTATTTGGATATATATAGTCTTAATATTAGATAGATGCTAATTTAGTGTTAATAAATATTAATAAGATTTTATAAATTATTTGTATTATCTTTAATTATATTTAAGATTATAAATTATTGAGATAAATTCAAACTCTATTTTAAATTAATTCAAATCCTGAACCTACTAGGAAATCAACTTCATGCATATCCTATCCTTATTTAAATTCATCATAATCCTATCCAAATTAACCAATCCTAGTCGTATTTAATTAAGTAGTATCCACCATTATAAATACCTCATCCTTTATATTTTTCTTCCCCAAATTCCTCTCTTTTTCGTCCAAAAATAGTCAAAATTCGTCATAAATTCAGCCTCATTTTCTACTAGTTATGACGAATTAAAAAGGCGATATCTCCTAGATTCGGACTCCAAACGCGCTCCAGTTTTTTTTGTTAGAACGATATTGAGGTTATCTTTTTGTTTTTATAATTTTTTTTATGAAATTATGAGTATGAAATTCTAGAAAATTCGTAGAGCACAGGATGTCCGAAAATAGACGTATTTTGATGTTTTCGCGATTCCGGGAGAACCAGGAATCAGAATCACGAACCGTTTAAAGTTTCGGAAAGCTAATGTCGAGATCATCGACATATATTTTTCTTAGAATTTAATTCGAAGTATTTACATACTGTTAATTCTGTAGAACTTCTAGGTTAGAATTTAACCATCGGTGCACAATACAAAATTTGTATGTGCCATAATTTCCCAAAAGAATTTGAATTCAGACGAGCCGTAAATTCTAGTATATTTTTGATACTGAAATCTACAGGAAATCATGCATGAAAGTCGAGTTTGTATCGGTTGACTTTTTGGTCAACAGATCGCCTCGATTTGCGTGCCATGAGTCTCGAGTTGATAAAATTCAGTTTCTTTGGACAAAATTTAGGAATTAACATAAAAATTAGAATAATAAGATTAAAATAGGATTTTAGAGTAATTATTCCAGAATTAAATAAATTAAAATAAATTATCTTTTGACGTGATAAATTTGTAATACATAGGCTATTTGGACTGTGACTTGGACTCTGATTCATACCAGCAACAGGACCCCAGGCAAGATACCTTGCCAAATTGTTTACAGTACTTTGTATGCTATTTATATTTCTGTTTATTCATTGTATGTGTAGTTCGTTCAGTCATTACTATATATATTAGATATGTTGACACACACTTGACACCTAGTATCATGAGAGGACAATCATTAGGCGTATGGGCTTTTAACCACTCTGGTAAACCGTAGTATATAGTTCGCACTACGGGCGTGTGTCGCGCTGGTCGCTACCCCAGAGGTATGTCAATTTCTGTAGAGTCGCGCTGGTCGCTACCCCAGAGGTATGTCGATTTCTGATGTCCATTGACGGGTGTGTGAGTTGTGAGGCTTAGATCGAGTAGCCTACCTTTGCCCATACGTCGAAAAGTTATCCTCATTTGCATTCATATAGATGGTCTTGTAGAGCGTACTTATTTATTTTCAAATTATATGCATGTTTACTGTATTCAAATTGGCTCGTATTTTCTGTATCTTGTTACGTCCCTCTGAGGACCTAGTCCGCTGCCAGGTGTACCTGTTCTTGAGTATTTGCAGGAGCGCAGAATTGGAAGGATATAGATGCTTCGTGGATGTCTTCTCTTCGAGCCGTGATTGGTAGCTGGTACTTATATTGTTTGAGTGAGTTGTACTTATATTGTATTTACTTTTCCTATTTGAGTTGGTAGTGGATTTGTTTCCACCCAACTATCATCCTTAGATACTTCTTATTGAGATCTAGTTTCATAGACATTGGTTATTTTATTCATATTTGATTTTCGTGGATGAGATCTAGATTTTACCCTGTGACTTGTATTACATTTTATACCACTTGTGGATTTTATATTCATATTACAGCGTACGTATGGATTTGGTTTCCATATATTGGAGTTGCCATATCCATGCGGCTGGCATGCTTACGTGTCCTAGTCCTACGTATTTTTGGGACTGGGGCGTGACATGTTTTTGTGGTGGCCCATGCAGGTCGAGATCATATTGTCTCGGTTACGTTACTGTACCGAACAAGCCTGCACATAGGACTAGAGTATAGGATCTCATCCACAATTGACTATGATTCACCTTCCTCCTCTATGATCTATTCGAACAATTGTATCCTGCTTGATTCCTGTACTTCCCTAATAAGTTCCTTGAGTATATATGGCCTTCTGCTAGAATATAGGAACCCCTGTTATTAGGATGATAATTAGAGTAGCACACCTATTAAGAATACAACGAGAATATAGACACAACACTAAGTTTAGACTAGCTAGTGAACCCTAAAATTCCTTATCTTTAGAATTGGTTTACCATTGCCCCCTGATGTATTATAAAGACTTGAGAGTAGTATAGACACTACTAGAGTTAGTTAGAAGTTTTACCATAATGTTTGACCCTAGTATTGAGGAACCAATGGAGAACCAATATTGAACATTAGGACTGAAACTAACCCTCATAATTGGATAGTATTAGAGAACTATAAAACTTATGTCATTGTCTTGTTCTTAGTAGACAGCACCCTGGGAAGCCTAGAGGAATGTAATCAACCCTTTCCCTTGATCATACCCCGAACATGGCAACTAGCATGCCACCCCCTTAGAGAACTATAATGCTATCTAGAGCCCTCTATTTTTGATTTCATAACTTGTCCCCCTGCAACCTTAGCGTTCGCTAATTGTGTGACGACTAAATTATGATTCTTCTTTCTTCATCATTTAACTCGTGCCACATAACTCGTATGATTGAAGGCCAAGTAATCTTATTCTATGTTAGGACATGTAGTTTGCTAGGGTATAGCTTGGTAATTTGAACTTTGAATTTTGTGCGTGATAGTTAGGGATTTGATAGTTTGCGTAGTTCCCTTAGGTTGTGACCTAATAATTATCCCTTAGCTTTAAATCACGAAATTTGTACCCATAGCTCGATACGAGTTAAATCTCTTTCCCCTTAACGGCTAGTAACTCTTCTATCCCTACGATTGACACCTGTTCTAGGAGCACTTGACCCTTACCTATATAATACAATAGGAGACCCTAATAAGAGTTTATGTTCTATGTACATGTGCAAGGTTATTTTGTAGGTATCCTTAAGATAATACAATAGTAGTTAAATTATTTTAAGTTGGATAGTATACCTCACCACCTAGTATCACGTAGTCCCTGTGATCCATTGATGAAGTGTAACTGAATGACATTAATTGTATGATAGCATAAGATGACAGTGTTTATTCAAGCAATAGAATTTAGAGGTCCATGCCCCTATTTGGTTGACTAGCGACTTAGACAAGGAGGTTGTATGATAACTGTAGAGATTGTAGAGTCTTTTATTATTATTGCTTATGTTGTTTTGCTTTTGCAAACTTGAATTATTTTGTAACTTCTCTTATCATAATCCAGCGTTATATTTTCTGTGCTACCTCGAATTATGCTGCTATTATAGCCTAGTTTTTGCAAGCTTATTCTTTATCGAGCTTGTTCATGACATATGTATTATTGGGTATACACATTAATACATTTCAGAATCAGTGTACTACGGTCTGATCAACCATAGTGCGCTTGATTCGCCGTTCATATAACTATTTTACGTGGATTGAGATATGTAGTGATTAGTAGACGAATGTACTTGCCCTCTAGATATAGTTGAGCACATCGTATCCGTTTCATAACTGAACTGATACGAGCATGTGAATAGGAACTACCAAAATAGGATTTCAATCCGCAACTGCTTTGATAATTCCCAAATTGAATTCTTTAAAGCGCCTTGATCCCCATACTTGCAATCTATTACCTCTCCATTGAACTCTTTATTATTGATCTTCGTCCTTCCTTATCTCGGAAAGACGAAACATCTTGCTTAGTATAAGTTTGATATATAGACAGTACTAGATATACCCCGTAGGCCAATCGCTTTGCTTGGTGACCCTCTTTCATAAATGATTAAGGGCATATCATCGACAATATGTTTGGTGTTAAAGACTTTGAGGATTCAATAACATGATTAAATAAATTGGGACATAGCCTTCTTAAGTATATAGCCTTCTGTGATAGATGGATAAATTCTAAGTTGGGTAGCAGTGCATTGTCAACTTGAGAGGAATTTTTTTTTAGATTGTGATCAAGTAAGATTAGATTGGAAGATTCAAGTCATTTTAATTTTGAGAAATTTTAAAAGAAGGATTAAGATAATGAGGATTTAACAAATTATGGCTTATTTTAATTTCGAGGACGAAATAGTTTTAAGTTGGGTAGATTGTAAACTCGCTCACCCAAAA
This sequence comes from Iris macrosiphon, assembly GCA_036927795.1. Taxonomy (NCBI): domain Eukaryota; kingdom Viridiplantae; phylum Streptophyta; class Magnoliopsida; order Asparagales; family Iridaceae; genus Iris; species Iris macrosiphon. Next base: position 71,983,066 of record JAYESA010000013.1, on the reverse strand, counting down.
TAGGTATTTGTGTATATTTTATATTATTATATTTATTATAGATGTTGAATTTATTTAGAGTATTCTCTTAGTTAATTAGAAAATAATTTTATTTAGTATATTTACTTATATAAATATTTATTTAGAATTATTTTAGGTTATTTTAGATTTTTGGAGATTTTTTCTAGAATTTTTGGTAATTAAAACTTAGGAAACATAAATTTCTAGGACTTCTATGATTTACTATACGACCATACTTGCATGTCGTTCCTACCAAATATTTATTTTAGTTTAAAATATTTAATTATATTTTCTGTAATTTATTTAGAATTTTAAGAAATTTATTTAGATTTTTTTTTAATTATTTAGGATTTATTTGGATATATATAGTCTTAATATTAGATAGATGCTAATTTAGTGTTAATAAATATTAATAAGATTTTATAAATTATTTGTATTATCTTTAATTATATTTAAGATTATAAATTATTGAGATAAATTCAAACTCTATTTTAAATTAATTCAAATCCTGAACCTACTAGGAAATCAACTTCATGCATATCCTATCCTTATTTAAATTCATCATAATCCTATCCAAATTAACCAATCCTAGTCGTATTTAATTAAGTAGTGTCCACCATTATAAATACCTCATCCTTCATATTTTTTTTCCCCAAATTCCTCTCTTTTTCGTCCAAAAATAATCAAAATTCGTCATAAATTCAGCCTCATTTTCTACTAGTTATGACGAATTAAAAAGGCGATATCTCCTAGATTCGGACTCCAAACGCGCTCCAGTTTTTTTTGTTAGAACGATATTGAGGTTAGCTTTTTGTTTTTATAATTTTTTTTATGAAATTATGAGTATTAAATTCTAGAAAATTCGTAGAGCACAGGATGTCCGAAAATAGACGTGTTTCGATGTTTTTGCGATTCCGGGAGAACCAGGAATCAGAATCATGAACCGTTTAAAGTTTCGGAAAGCTAATGTCGAGATCATCGACATATATTTTTTCCAGAATTTAATTCGAAGTATTTACATACTGTTAATTTTGTAGAACTTCTAGGTTAGAATTTAACCATCGGTGCACAATACAAAATTTGTATGTGCCATAATTTCCCAAAAGAATTTGAATTCAGACGAGCCATAAATTCCAGTATATTTTTGATACTGAAATCTACAGGAAATCATGCATGAAAGTCGAATTTGTATCGGTTGACTTTTTGGTCAACAGATCGCCTCGATTTGCGTGCCATGAGTCTCGAGTTGATAAAATTCAGTTTCTTTGGACAAAATTTAGGAATTAACATAAAAATTAGAATAATAAGATTAAAATAGGATTTTAGAGTAATTATTCTAGAATTAAATAAATTAAAATAAATTATCTTTTGACGTGATAAATTTGTAATACATAGGCTATTTGGACTGTGACTTGGACTCTGATTCATACCAGCAGCAGGACCCCAGGCAAGATACCTTGCCAAATTGTTTACAGTACTTTGCATGCTATTTATATTTCTGTTTATTCATTGCATGTGTAGTTCGTTCAGTCATTACTATATATATTAGATATGTTGACACATACTTGACACATAGTATCATGAGAGGACAATCATTAGGCGTATGGGCTTTTAACCACTCTGGTAAACCGTAGTATATAGTTCACACTACGAGCGTGTGTCGCGCTGGTCGCTACCCCAGAGGTATGTCGATTTCTGTAGAGTCGCGCTGGTCGCTACCCCAGAGGTATGTCGATTTCTGATGTCCATTGACGGGTGTGTGAGTTGTGAGGCTTAGATCGAGTAGCCTACCCTTGCCCATACGTTGAAAAGTTGTCCTCATTTGCATTCATATAGATGGTCTTATACAGCGTACTTATTTATTTTCAAATTATATGCATGTTTACTGTATTCAAATTGGCTCGTATTTTCTGTATCTTGTTACGTCCCTCTGAGGACCTGGTCCGCTGCCAGGTGTACCTGTTCTTGAGTATTTGCAGGAGCGCAGAATTGGAAGGATATAGATACTTCGTGGATGTCTTCTCTTTGAGCCGTGATTGGTAGCTGGTACTTATATTGTTTGAGTGAGTTGTACTTATATTGTATTTACTTTTCCTATTTGAGTTGGTAGTGGATTTGTTTCCACCCAACTATCATCCTTAGATACTTTTTATTGAGGTCTAGTTTCATAGACATTGGTTATTTTATTCATATTTGATTTTCGTGGATGAGATCTAGATTTTACCCTGTGACTTGTATTACATTTTATACCACTTGTGGATTTTATATTCATATTACAACGTACGTATGGATTTGGTTTTCATATATTAGAGTTGCCATATCCATGCAGCTGGCATGCTTACGTGTCCTAGTCCTACGTATTTTTGGGACTGGGGCGTGACAATTAGACCCAAAATGGACAAACAAGCAATCTCAAAATTCCTCCAAAATTGGTACCAAAATGGACATTACTTCCACCGCAGGTCTCTGATGAACTTAAAACTAATTTCTATGGGTAGCCTATGCATGTGGGTTAGTTTTTTATGGTTAAATCTCAGATCTAGAGTCTATTAGAAGGGGGAAAACTAAAATGTACCTATTGGGAGATGGATCTCTAATAAAAAGTTCCCAAATGCCAAGTAGCTCCTCTCCTTGTAGATCTTGGCCTACTCCTCCTTGCTCCTTGCTTCCTTCTTGTAGATCCTTGATGTAGAAGCCTCAATGAAGAATTAAGGAAGTAATTGTGAGGATTTGGTGGAGAATTGATGAGGAAATGGAGATAATTTGGAAGAGGAAAAATTATAGATCGTGAATTTGGGAATGAATGAAATGAGAGCACTCTCTCTCCTCCTCTATGGGCCGGCCATGTAATCCCCCCTAAGCAATGTAAAATATCATAAATACCCCTTGGGGCCTCTTATGAAGAAATTAAATAGGGAGGGAAGGTTCTAGTCTAATGGTTTCACTAATTAATCCAACCTCCTAATCTGTGGGCATAATTCAATGGGCTCAATCGAAACTAATCTGAATGTTGGATTCATGCATTCTAATAATTGGGTTTGGTTCACTACACAAGTCCAAAACAAATCTACAACTAGAAATAAATAAATAATACAATAATTAAATATAAATAATCCTAAAATAAATATTATACATTGTCAATTACCAAACTACCCTTGAGTGAAAATGTGAGGGTGACAGACGACCTCCTCAAAAGAGAATGAAGTAGCAAGTCCAGATCCGTGTTCCTGCGAATAGTCATAATCGTCTATACCTGGAAAAGGACCAGGTCCTCAAAGGGACGTAACAAGATACTTAGAAGCATGCCAATAAAGTACTAAAAATAAACATCCAAGGGTCGCCTAACCGTCTATGTGAATGCACTTTAAGAACAACTTTCCAACACGTGGGCTATCTGGCTAAAAATAGGATTGACATGATTCTCTCGGAGAATCAGGGGCCTAAAATGCATGATGACTTTTGAACGTCAGAGGCCGCCTGTAAATATATAATATAAGGGTCATCTGACCACGCATCTCCGACGGAGCGTACGGATTACATAAGAAAAAGTGCAAAGGATCCCAAATGCCTTACTTGTTGTTCTTCCCATCCCGTGCTCTATTCATGTCACATTTATGACATGATGAGACATCTAATAACTGCCAAAACTTCTAACATATCTCTATTAGCAGTTATTTCCTATTACACATCCCATATGCACAGGTGGCCAGCCCATCACGCAAGTATGTGTCCTACATAAGACTCACACTCGTATAACAACTGTGTCACGACCAATAAAATATAAGAATGTCTCATGATAATGGGGTGGTCTCGTAAAACTAGGTTAACATGCATAATATATAATAAAGACAAAATACGATGCCACCGTCGTTGCACACAAGTTATTCTTGGATGCACAATTTATATAGCAATTAAAATATATGAACTAAATAACAGAAAAAAATACATGCACCATATGGAATATAAATCACAGTACAATGGCAAGGTATACTTGTCTGGCAGGAAAGCTGCGTAATGTAAACGTCTAGGTGTCAAGTACAGAGAATCAGAACCCACTGCCTCCGACTGAACGTCTCTGGGTGCTAAAATAAATATCACCAACATTCCCAAAATCAGCGAGATAGCTAGAAAATACTACCCTTTCATTCAATTTGGACACAGGGACAAAACGGTCATTTTGGGTTAAAGTGGGGTCCATGTTTGGCCCATTTTGTACCAAAATACATGCCAGGGGTAAGGTTTTCTAAATTGGACAAATTATTGGTCAAATAAATCCTAAACGTCGAAACAAACCCAATGGTATGTCCAGTTTTGGATTTCGGTAAGCCGATCACAAATTTGCCCTTCAAGTCAAACCGTAGGACCCGCAAATAGGCGGTTTGTTCAACTGTCTCGAAATTGCGTAAACTTGGGTCACATAACCAGCATCATACCACGAATCCAATGGTGCAAGTTTCATTGTATTCCGACAAGCATACACAAAGTAGGGTGGTTGTTTGCAAAAGTCGCAATACGAAAACTTTTTACGGATACGGGTTGATTCCGACGCGAACACACGTCCGAATTAACTTTCGCGAAAGTCCACACGTCAGGATATACCATACGCGCTTTTTGGTGCAATTGGTACGCGATGAGGTGGTCCTATTTGGCAGGGCGCACTCTGTATCACAAAATTTTAGTTTTAAAATACCAAGTTTTTGATCTTTTTGGAGGCCGAATAATTTAACAAGTAAAATAAACTAATAAAAATAAAAGAACAGTAAAATTCTTGGTTATATTGAGAAAAAAATCTTTCAATTAGATTTTGAATATATTAAATGGATTGGTGGCAAATTGGGCATGAACATGGGGGTTTAGGTCAAATTCCTGAACTATTTTTGAACAGTTTTTTGACCAACTTTCGGTCGATTTTTCGATCAATCCGGGACACCTAAATTCATTATATTTGAAGAATATCCTTGGGGGTTAGGTTATGAGCGTATACAGACAAACTTCTCATAAAAAGAATGAGAGATGTGGAAGATACATTACTGCGAAGAGAGGGACTCGAGGCTGTGCTACTGCTATTGTACAAGCGTGCGGCAGCGCACTGCTGCTCGCGGCGGTGCTGGGTTCGACGTACGGCAGCGATGGGGTCAACGGAGGCCAAGGGGATGGAGGAGAGGAGAGATTAGTGTTAGGGTTTGATAGTTGTAATGTAGGTAGTATATATATAGAGGGAAAGTTAGAGTTGGGGGTCTGCGTGGGTTTTGTAAGTGGTTCGGGTAGAATAGGAATATGAATGTATAGTTAGTTAGTATTAGGATTATCTTTATTCTTATCTTTTTATAAAAACTATTATTATTATTATTATTCATATATATATATATATATATATATATATATATATATATATTAGAGTATAAAAAAATTCAAGAAAAACATATTTGCACCATAACTAAATTCTAAAAATACTTATAATATTTCAACAAGAGATAAATAGTAGTAAAAATAGTTTTGGGAAATAATTTTAAATAAGTATTTTAATAACTAAATAATCTATTTATATATAGATATATATAGATGAGGCTACATAAATCCAAAGATATATTTGTAGACAAAATAAATTCTACAAAATTTTACTTTGTAAAGCTTTAATAAAATATTTCACCCAAAATATTTCATAAAATATTTTGTAATTAATATTTAGATATTTATCTAGTTATAATAAATCAAATAACTGTATTATCCAATTAACTAAGTAAATAACTAAATGGATATCCAACAAAATAGGATAATAGTAAATAATATACAAATCTTACAAAAAGAAAAATTGTCTTATTTGGCATGGAGAATTATGGTATGCAAATTGCAGAAAATTGGGATTGAAAAATAACCACAAATAAATTATATATATAAAATATCTAAATATTTAACAAAAGAATCTATGGTTGTTACATTAATGTCATACTAATACCAAAGGATCAAATTTTGTGCCACAGAAAGATCCTACAGATAGTGTCGCCTGTATAGCCTACTTCCTATGAAGGACAATACAGATTTTGGGGCCATCCTATATGATTAATGGCCAAACCACGGTGAAGTATCCTAATAAAATTATTAAATTTTAATTCAAAATAGATACAAGATACCTATTTTTTGTAAGAGGGTTTACAATCTACCCAACTTACAAGAAATTCGTCCTCAAAATTAAAAATAATGCATGATTTGCTGAATCCTTCACATTCGTATATAAGACAAGTCAATCACAATCTTTTCCAAAAATTTAAATAACAAAATCTATTCAAATCTATCGTAATCACTTTAAAATTAAAATAACCAATATTTAAATCAAAATTCAACCTATCATAATCTTTTCTCGATTTTTAAATCATCAACATCCAAATTTATGTCAATTATATATGACATCCTCAAGATTTAAATAACCCACATCAAAATTTATATCACGATTTTTAATTATCATAATCTTCTGTAGATTTTAAATAATAAATAATTCTAATCAAATCTTATTCCTATTTTGAACTTAAGAATTTTGTACTCTTCAGATTTTAAATTCAATTTCTATCATCAACATTTCAAATGGGTGATCCAACAATTAAAGCTTGACTTTTAATTCTTATCATTAAATTATAAAATTTTGAATTCAATCCATCAAGGTTCATGTTTAGAATTCTATATTTTTTTCCCAAAATTTAAATCATTGATTCAATCTCTAATATTCAAAATTTAAATTATGTGCTCAAACTATAAATATTTGGTCCGCAATATCAAAATTTTAAAATTTATTCTATAAGGCATTCTTATCGTTATAGTTAAATCCTTATCATCTTAATCATTCTTCTAAAAATTCTCAAATTTTCTCGATCTTATCTTACTTGATCACGATCTAAGATTTTTACATTCAAATAACCTTTATCTTAAGTTGACAATACAATTTATACCCAATTTAGAATTTACTAATCTTTTCTAAACACCAGGCTATATAAAAAAATTTCTCAATTATTCAATAGTGCTTACTAGTCCTCAAAATCTTGATACAAAATATCTCATATGTGATATGCCCTTAATTACAAAGATAGTCACAAAGTAATGTGATTGGCCTATGGGGTATATCTAGTACTATCCATGTATCAAACTTATATCAAACACGGGTGTTCGTCTTTCCGAAATAGGAGAAGACAAAAATAATAATAAAGAATTCAAGGAGGAGGTGATAGAATACAAGTATGGGGTTCAAGGCGATTAAAGAATTTAAAAAGAGATTTGTCAAAGAAGTTGCGGATGAGATCCTATTTTGGTAAATTCCTATTCGTATGCTTATATAAGAATAGTTATGTACCTGATACGATATGCTCTGACCTGTCTAGAGGGTAAGTATATTCGTCTAACAAACTAAGTCAACTATATCTTAATCCACGTAAAGTAGTCATGCGAAGAGCGAACCAAGTGCACTAAGGTTGATCAGACTATAATACACCAATTCTGATTTAAACAATGTATTAGTGTGGGCCCCCACTAAAACATATATCAGGAATAAGCTCAATAAAAGGATAAGCTTGCAAACTAGGTTGTAAAAGCAACATGAGTCAAGATAGTCCAAATAACATGAGTACATGAGATTATGATGAGTGAAAGGTACAATATAATTTAAGTTCACCAAGAAGATAAGAGTCGTCCGGTATTGTGCCTCTACAGTTACCATACTAACTTCTTGTCTAAGTCTCTGATTTACCAAATAGGGGTATGGGCCTCTAAGTTCTACAGTCTGGATAAACACTATCATCTTATGCTAGTCTATAGTTGATGTCATTCAATTATACTTCATTAATGGGTCAAAGGGACTATGTGATACTAGATTGTGAGGCATACTATCCAACTTATAAGAATCAATTAATACTGTAACTGCCTTGTGGGGATAAAGTAAAAACTCTTGTTGGGGTATACGAGAGAAATATCTTGGTACCTATTAGGGTATCCTCTGGCATTATATAGGTAATGATCATCTTAAGTCTTAATCATAGTGCTTATAGAATAAAAATATTAATATTAATAATGGAGAAGTTACTAGCCCTCAACTAAAAAAGGATATAACCTGTATTGAGATATGTGGAACAGATTACTTGATTTGAAGCTAAAGGATCATCATAAAATCATAATCTAAATGAGCAACTCAAACTATCAAGTTCTAACTACTAAGCACAAAATTTTTTAATTCAAGATTAACAAATATAATCCTAGCAAACTATATATCCTAACATAAAAAAGAATCACTTTGCCTATAATCAGAAGGGTCAGATGGCACGAATGAAAGATGAAGAAAAAAATTTAGTCATCGCAAAAAAAAATAAACGTTAAGATTTCGAAGAAACAAGATATGAAATTAAATAGAGAGACTCTTGATAATATCATGGTTTTCTAAGTAAAGGTGGTATGCTAATCTCTATGTTTGAGGTATGATCAAGAAAAATATTCTATTCATTCAATAGGTTTTAATTGGTAAAGAGCTATGACAATTGATCTATGATGGAGGAAGGGATTAAATGAAGATGGAAAAGTATATAGATAGTTGGATGAGATGGCAAGGTCAGTGAATCATGGAGACTCAAGTATGACTCAACGATGATCATAGATTCTAGGGGACCTACTAAGCTAAAGGTAGGGTACTCTTGCTCTTAATAAGGTATTAGTTCATTCCTCTTGGTTTTCTAAGGTACTGCTTTGTTAATATCAAGACAAGAATCTAAATTTATAGTTCGCTAATATTATCTTACTATGAAAGTTAGGTTTAGTCATAATATTCAACCTTAGATTTTTATTGGTTCCTCAATACTAGGGTCAAACAATATGGTCAAATTTATCATTAACCCTAATAGTGTCTATACTACTCTCAAGTCATTTCTAAATATATCAAGGGATAATGGTCAATTAATTTACAAGCGTTGGATGCTGAGGTTCATTAGGTATGCTAAACTTTTAGGAGCTGCCAATATTCTAGTTTATTTTTCTTAGTAGGATGCTATCATAATTATCTTCTAACAAGTTTTCATATGTTCTGGCAGAAGGCTATACTCAAGGAACTATTAGAAAAGTACATTAAATATGAAGAGGTGAGGAAACAAGGAAACCTATGTAAAGAGAATTAAGCGAGTAAAATTTTGAAGGTCAAGGAAGGTAGGTGAGTTCAAAGAATTCGGAATAAAAATAAAGAGAAAAGTCAAATATGTGGATGAGATCCTATACTCTAATCATATTTACAGGCTTTCTTGGTACATTAACGTAACCTAGACAATAACTCTCGACTTGCATGGGCCACCATAAAAATATATAAAGCCCTAGTCCCAAAATACATAGGACTAAGAATACGTAAGCATCCTAGTCGTATGTATATGGAGTCTCCAATATATAGAAACCATAACACATACGTACGCTGTATTATGAATAATAATTCACACATGGTATATAATTGTCTCTTGTCACAGATCATAACTAAATTTCATCCACAAAAATCATAAAGAAATAAGTAATCAAATATGTCAATGAAACAAATATGAACTAGTCGAGAAGAACTAATAGTTGGATGGAGACAATCCACTACCAAACTAGAATATAAAATTAAATATAATAAGTACATCATCTAATGATCAGAGAGGCTTGAAAGGAAGACCTCCTCGAAAGAGAAAGAAGTAGAAAGTCCTGATCTGTACTCCGGAGAATAGTCATGATCGTCTACACCTAGAAAGAGACCAGGTCCTCAAAGGGACGTAACAAGATACATAGAAGCATGTCAATAAAGTACTGAAAATAAATATCCAAGGGTCGCCTAACCGTCTATGCGAATGCACTTTGAGAACAACTTTCTAACACGTGGGCTATCTGAATAAAAATGGGATTGGAATAATTCTCTTGGAGAATTAGGGGCCTAAAAAGTATGACATCTTTTGAACGTCAGAGGTCACTTGTAGATATATAATATAAGGGCATCTGACTACGCATCTCCGGCAGAACGTACGGGTTACATAAGAAAAAGTACAAAGGAGCCCAAATGCCAAACTTGTAGTTCTCCCCATCCCGTGCTCTATTTATGTCACATCCATGATACGATGAGACCTCTAATAACTGCCAAGTCTTCTAACATATCTCTATTAGCAGTTATTTTATATCGCACGACCCATACGCACAGGTGGCCAGCACGTCACTCAAGTATGTGTCCTACATGAGACTCACACTCGTGTAACAACTATGTCACGGCCAATGAAATATCAGAATGCCTTATGTTAATGGGGTAGTCTCATAAAACTAAGTTATCATGCATAATATATAATAAAGACAAAATACGATGTCACCATTATTGGACCCAAGTTATTCTTGGATGCGCAGTTTATATAGTAGTTAAAATATATTAACTAAATAACAGAAATAAAATGCATGCACCATATGGAATATAAATGATAGTACAATGGCAAGGTATACTTGCCTGGCACGAAAGCTGCGTAATGTAAACGTCGAGGTGTCAAGTACAGAGTATCAAAATCCACTGCCTCCGACTGAACGTCTCTGGATGCTGAAATAAACATCACTAACATTTCCAGAATCAGCGAGATAGCTAAAAAAATACTACCCTTTCGTTCAATTTGGACATAGGGGCAATACAATAATTTTGGGTCAAAGCGGGGTCCATGTGTGGTCCATTTTGTACCGAATGTGTGCCAAGGGTAAAGGTCTCTAAATAGGATAAATTATAGGTCAAATAAATTCTAAACACCGATACGAACTCAACGATATGTCCAATTTTTGGTTCCAGTAAGCCGATCACAAATTCGCCCTTCAAGTCAAACCGTGGGGCCCGCGAATAAGCGGTTGGTTCAACTATCTAGAAATCGCATGAAACTTGGGTCACAGGACCAGCGTGATATCACAAATCCAATGGCACAAGTTTTGTCGTATTTCGACGAGCATACACAAAGTAGGGTGGTTATTTTCAAAAGTCGTGATACTGAAACTTTTTACAAATACGGGTTAATTTTGACGCGCACACACGTTCAAATTAACTTTCGCGAAAGCTCACACGTCAAGATATACCATACACAACTTTTGGTACAATTGGTATACGATGAGGCGATCCCGTTTGGCGGGGCGCACTCCATATCACAAAATTTTAGTTTTAAAATACCAAGTTTTTAGTCGTTTTGGAGGCTGAATAATTTAACAAATAAATAAACTAATAAAAAATATAAAAAAGTAAAACTTTTGGTTATATTGAGAAGATAACCTTTCAATTAGATTTTAAAAATATTAAACGGCTCGGTGGCAAATTGGGCATGAACATAGGGATTTGGGTCAAATTTTTGAACTATTTTTAAACAGTTTTTCGACCAACTTTCAGTTGATTTTTCGATCAACTCGAGGCACCTAATTTATTGTATTTGAAGAAAATCCTGGGGGTTAGGTTGTGAGCGTGTAAGGACAAACCTCTCACAAAAAGAATGAGAGATGGAGAAGATACATTACCGCAAAAAGAGGGACTCGGGGCTGTGCTGCTGCTGTTGTACATGTGCGCGGTAGCGCACGGCTGCTCACGACGGTGCTGGGTTCAACGTGCGGCGGCGATGGAGTCGACGGCGGCCACGGGGAAGGAGGAGAGGAGAGATTAGGGTTAGGTTTTGATAGCTATAATATAGGTAGTATATATATAGAGAGGAAGTTAGAGTTGGGGGGTCTGCGTGTGTTCTGTAAGGGGTTCGGGTAGAATAGGAATAGGAATGTATAGTTAGTTAGTATTAGGATTCTCTTTATTCTAATTTTTTTATAAAAACTATTATTATTATTATTATTATTATTTATATATATATATATATATATATATATATATATATATATATATATATATATATATATATATATATATATATATATAATAAAATTCAAGAAAAACATATTTGCATCATAACTAAATTCTAAAAATATTTATAATATTTCAACAAGAGATAAATAGAAGTAAATATATTTTTGGGGAATAATTTTAAATAATTATTTTAATAACTAAATATATATATATATATATATATATATATATATATATATATATATATATATATATATATATATATATATATATATATATATACATATGAGGCTATATAAATCCAAAGATACATTTGTACACAGAATAAATTCTTCAAAATTTTACTTTATAAATTTTTAATAAAATACTATACCCAAAATATTTTATGAAATATTTTGTAATTAATAATTAGATATTTATCTATATATAATAAATCAAATAACTGTATTATCTAACTAATTAAGTAAATAACTAAATGGATATCCAATAAAATATGATAATAGTAAATAATATGCAAATCTTACAAAAAAGTAAATTGCCTAATTTGCATGGAGAATTATGAGATGCTAATTCTAGAAAGTTGGGATTGAACAATAACCACAAATAAATTATATATATATAATATCTAAATATTTAACACAAAAATTTATGGTTGTTACACTAAAGTCACACTAATGCCAAATGATCGAATTTTGTGCCACGGAAAGATCCTACAGGTAGTATCTCCTGTGTAGGCTATTTCCTATGAAGGACGATACAAATTTTGGGGCCATCCTATATCGTTAATGTCCAAACCACGATGAAGTGTCCAAATAAAATCATTGATTTTTAATTGATTTAAAAAATAATCTAAAACAAATACAAGATACCTAATTTTGGGTGGGGGTTTACACCATGTGCCAGCAGTACCATATGCCATTATGTCTCCAGTGTTCCCATGTGCCACTACTCCCTCGATAATTTCTATATGCCAAGTAGTAGTGTTCCCAAGGTGCAATCACAGCCATTAAAATTAGGACATGACACGTGTCACGAGTATTATGGGCATTAACAAACCTATATCTTGACTTGCCAAGTAGCAGCCTTACCATAGCATGCACCTGCAGTGCCATGTACTGACATGCAATTCACGTAAATGCACCTATATAAGGCTTTCTCAAGGCTATAAATAGTGGGCGTTTTCTACCTGCAAGAGGAGGACCACAAAGAAAAATAATATAGAGAGAATGAGAAGAAGACCGAAGCACTGTTCGACCCCTCGTCAACCTCCTTGGTCCTGGATCATCAATGGAGTAAAGGAGCAACTGCAGTGCTCGATCTCCACTGTCACACTTTTTCAGATCTTATTTTTTTTATTCTACTTAGATCCTTTTGTATTAGGGATTCTTTTTTACACTTTGTCAATTCCCCATTCATAAAAAAGTTCGTTCGACTTTACAACTCCACTAACTTTTGTAAAACCCCAAATTTTTAATTATTATATTTAATTAATTAATTATTGAATTTATTTATATTATTTTGTACTTAATTAAAAAGTTAAATTTATTGATTTAATTACCTAGTTAAATACTCATTTAGAATTAGTGCACAAAAACTATTATTTTTATTTTAGGAATCTTTGTGGAAGAGTGATATATTTTTAGAATTTATTTTTGGTGTACAAATGCTTTTTTTACCTCATATATATATAAGTAATAATAATAAGTATTAAGTAATAGTTATAATAACAATAATAATAATAATATAATAATAATAATGATAATAATAGTGTTAATAATAATAATTATTATAGAAATAGTTATAATAATAAGTAATAGTTATAATAATAATAATAGTATTAATAGTAATAATAATATCAATGTTAAAGAAAATAAAATTAAATAGATAATAAAAAGAAAAGAAATAGAAAAGAAAAGAAAAGAAAAGAATTTAAAGCCCTTAATCCTGATTAAACACTTAAACAAACCCCTAAACCACACCAAACCCAGCCCTAAGCTAACCCCCCTCCCGCGCGCGGCCCAGCAGCGAACCCCCTCCCCGCTTCCTTCTCCTTCTATGTATATATATACCTACTATATAACTCGAAATCCTAACCCTAGCCTCCGACACCCGAATCCTGCCTCCGCGCCGATCGAACGCCGCCAGCGCCGCCTCCGGAGATCAGCCGGTCGTCCGTCGCACGACCGTACGAACACCGTAGCAACCAAAGATTTGACAGCAATGACCCCTCCTTCACATGCCATTTTTCGTCGCATCTCTCGACCAAATTTGAATCCGTCTTTGCCGGTATGATCATCACCTATCCCTCTCTAAACCCTGTTAATTAGTTTCATTCGACCCGATTATCTAGGTAGAAATCGAAGCCAAGTTGAGGAAAAACCATACTTTTAAACTAATAAAAATGGTTCCAATGACCTATGTTTCGAGGTCGATATCTCCCAACGTAGACATCCAAATCAAGATCTACTTTTTTTTGTGTAAAGTCCATATAATCGAGATCATACCCTGTTAATTAGTTTATTTTATTATGTGTTAGAATCAGAGATAACCTAGGTTGAAAACTTATAAAAACTTATTTTCGAAACATAAAAACTGGTGATACGGAGTGCGTCCCACCAAACGGGACCGCCTCGTCATATGCCAATAGCATCGAAAGGCGCGTATAGTATGTCCTGATGTATGGACTTTCGCGAAAACTAATTTGGACGTGTGTGCGTGTCAGAATCACCCCGTATCTGTAAAAAGGACCCCATATCACAACTTCTGCAAAACACCACCCCATTTAATGTACGCTCGTCAGAATGCGATGAAACTTATGTCATTGGATTCGTGGTATCACGCTGGTCCTGTGACCCAAGTTTCACGCAATTCTGAGATAGTTGATCAAGTAGCCAATTTGCGGCCCCACGGTTGACTTTAAGGGCAAATTTTTGTTCGGCTCACTGGAATCCAAAATTGGATGTACCGTTGAGTTCGTATTGATGTTTAGAATTTATTTGACCTATAATTTGTCCCATTTAGAGACCTTTACCTCACTGGAATCCAAATTGCTTACAGTACTTTGCATGCTTATTATATTTTCATATATTCATTGCATATGTGTTTTCTTTCAGTCATAAATATATATTATATATGTTAACACACATTTGACACCTAGTATCATGGGAGGGGAGGATAATCAGTAGGCGTATGGGCTATAACCACTCTGGTAAACCGTAGTAACTAGCACACACTATGATAGTTGTGTCGCGTTGGTCGCTACCCTTGCGGTATATCAATTTATGGTGTCGCGCTAGTCGCTACCCTCACGGTATGACAATTTCTGATGTTCCTGACGTGTGTGTGAGTTATGAGATTAGATAGAGTAGCCTACCCAAGCCCATACGTCGAAAAGTTATCCTCATTATGCATTTTATATAGATTGTCTTGTACATCGTACTTATATATTTTCTATCTATTATGTGTGTTTTACTGTATTCAATTGGCATGCTTCTATGTATCTTGTTATGTCCCTCTGAGGACTTGGTCCCTTGCCAGGTATAGACAATCAGGAGTATCCGCAGGAGTACGGGCCAAGACCAGACGCATTATTTTCTGCCGAGGAGGTCTTACCTTCTAAGCGTCTTTGATTATCTCTAGCGATGGATCTCTTTGCTGATACTTTTATATCATCATCTTATTTTATATTAGAGATTTTATCCTCCTCTCTCATTTTACTTTTGATATAGTCATTGGTAGTGGATTTGTCTCCACCCGACTATTATTTTTGGATTATTCAGACTCATTATTCTAGTTTAGTTATTTCTTTTCTATGACTTATTGTGTGGATGAGATTATTATATTTGAGACTTGTGACCATATAAATACAACATGTGAGTTAATATTCATATTACAACATACGTGTGTATTATGGTATCCATATATTGGAGTTACCATATACATACGGCTGGCATGCTTATGTATTCCTAGTCCTACGTATTTTGGGACTAGGGCGTGACCTGTTTTTGTGGTGGCCCATGCAGGTCGAGTTAGTCATTTTGGTTACGTAACTGTACCGAGCAGGCCTGCACCTAGGATTAGAGTTTTAGGACTCATCCACACTTGACTATAACTCACCTTTCTTCCAACATGTCCTACTTAAGTGCTTGCATCCTTCTTGATTCATGTACTTTTCCTAATCCTCCGCCCATCCCTTGCAGAGAGATGAATTTGCGTAACGGATATGCCCCCACCGGGGCAACGCGTCTCCAGGGGTCAACGCCAATCACTAGGAGAGGCCTCAACGACTCCTCTTCTTCCGGGACCGGATGGACTGACTAATAATCCAATTCCATTAGCTCCTTCCACGATACCTAATGGGACTTTTCCAGCTCCACTAGCACTGTAGGATATCCAGGCGCAGCTATTCCAATTCTTCTAGATGATAATGCAGGAACAGAGTCAACAGGCAGCCGTACAGGCTGCAGAGCAGGGGCAGCAAGCGGCGGAGCAGAGGCTAGAATTTCTGGCAGCACTTGACAGAATGGCTACACTAGCGCCCGTACCAACCCAGGCACTAGTTTCAGTACCGCAAGCTCGGGTTGGTTCAGTCAAGGACTTTGTACAGATTGGCCCCAAGCCGTATAAAGGCATTGAGAGTCCAAAGGAGACCACAAACTGGATTGCCAACACCAAGAAGTTATTAGAAGCATCACAACTACCTACAGATCATTGGATGACAGGCGCAAGGACCCAGCTAGAGGGTAACGCCCATCACTGGTGGGAATCAATGTAGCGCCAGTTGGGTACGCGTCAGACTTGGGAACAATTCTTGGAGTGCTTCGAATGGAAATACTTCCCGGACACTGTAAAGGATGCATTGTACGATCAGTTCCTCCATCTGGAGCAGAGAAACAAGACAGTTGACGAGTATGATGCAAAGTTTAGCCGCCTAAGTAAGTATGGCACTGCCCTAATACCTAGTGACTTGGAGAAGGCTAAGAGGTTTTACCGCGGGCTGACTCAGGAGCTCCAGCACTGCACTAGCTCACAGTCCCAGATCTCTTATGCCTAGTTATTGACATAGGCTAGGATCTAGGAGGCCATCAGCAAGGGAAACAAAAATTAATAGAGAATTCACCAAGGGCAAGTAAGGACACAGCTAGGAGGACCCATTAGACACCCTTTGGCACACCAACAACCATATAGTGCCGCACCTTATCCAACTAAGGAGCCCCGTACTTATCACTTTTATGGTAAGATAGGTCATATTCATATAGACTGTCATCGTTGATTGGGGCAGTACATATTATGTGGATCAAGTCACCATCAAACCCGAAAATATCCTCAGCGGACCCAGAGGTCTATGGCATTAGAATCAGGAACACCGCATACACCTTCAAGTATAGGATACCAAAGGGACCCACCACTGCTTCTATAGTCTGCCCAAATGGAGGAGGCTAGACCCCAGCTGAACGACTAAGGACAAGGCCAAGCACTTATTATGACAAAGTTGGGAGAGCAGACACAGGAAGTCGTAGATACAGGTACGACCTTTTAGTTATAATTGTTATTGCATACTCATAACACCATTGTGACACGAGATCTTAGGTGTATAAGTAGATATAGAATTATATATATGGTGGTTTAGCAGTTATGAGGCTATGTTGATATTTTAACTAGATGGCATATCCGCGATGCTAATGGATGACGCGAGTAATAGTAGTAGTATTCTTTTCCTATTACCCCCTCGCCCCCTTGGGTGGCTCATCTTTCCTTCTATATCCATTCCTTATCTCGTGCTTAATTTTTCCTATCGTAGTTGTATCTTTTCGTGCCATTATAAATTATTTGATTTACTTCAACCTCACCCTTATATTGTTAGTTAAAACATAAATGTGTTAGTAATGATTAATAACTAAAGTATGAGTTCATAATAATAACCCTTATGTATATACACTATAGCAATATCTGTGTTCTCTTATTATTTTTTAAACCATGAATAGCATCCCTTAGTCTAACAGGAATTAATTGGATTATTGAAATAGTTCATACTTCTAATAGTTTTATAAAGTTAGTCAAGACCTAAATTGTTGCCCTAAAACTTAGACTAAGCCTAGGAAAGAGTTGAAGGCACTTGTTACGAACTGATGACTATGACAAATCGCTAGCGAGGTAGCGACAGTTGCAGCTAGACGATTATGGTAGAGTAGTCAAATTACTTGCAGCCATACTGGCCAGGTGGCGTGGCAGTATTAGACTACGATACTTGAAGGTTACGGGGAAAAATCATGGTTATGATATTCCAGACAGGTATCCCAAAATTCTCGACCCAATGAATAAATTCATCTTACAACCTAGACAATAGCCTCAAAAGAATTTGACTACTAGTAGAACTTTTGTAAGTTGGGTAGTATAGATGAGTTAGAAGATAATAGAATAGGGTATGGACAATAAATGAGAAAGTGTTAGAATGGCTGACTATTACTTTTTAGGAAGCACTGGTTGACAGCAACGAAGTGTAATAGCTATAGTGATTTATTAAGAATATGGGTTAGTATCAATTTCGTGGACGAAATTTTTGTAAGTTGGGTAGAATGTAAAACCCTAAATTTTTAAATATTATATTTAATTAATTAATTATTGAATTTGTTTATATTATTTCATAGTTAATTAGAAAATTAAATTTATTGATTTAATTACCTAGATAAATACTCATTTAGAATTAGTGCACAAAAACTATTATTTTTATATTAGGAATCTTTGTGGAAGAGTGATAGATTTTAGAATTTATTTTTGGTGTACAAATACTTTTTGTACCTCATATATATATAATTAATAATAATAAGTATTAAGTAATAGTTATAATAACAATAATATTAATAATAATAATAATGTTAGTAATAATAATAATTATAGAAATAGTAATAATAATAATAAGTAATAGTTATAATAATAATAATAGTATTAATAGTAATAATAATATTAATGTTAAAGTAAAGAAAAATAAATAGATAACAAAAAGAAAAGAAATAGAAAAGAAAAGAAATTAAAGCCCTTAATCCTAATTAAACACTTAAACAAACCCCTAAACTACACCAAACCCAGCCCTAAGCTAACCCTCCCCCCCCCCCCGCGCGCGGCCGAACAACAAACCCCCTCCCCGCTTCTTTCTCCCTCTATGTATATATATACCTATTTTATAACTTGAAACGCTAACCCTAGCCTCCGACATCCGACTCTTGCCTCCGCGCCGACCGAACGCCGCCAGCGCCACCACCGGTGATCAACCGGTCGTCCGTTGCGCGACCGCGCGGACACCGCAGTAACCACAGATTTGACAGCGATGACCACTCCTTCACACGCCATTTTTTGTCGCATTTCTCGACCAAATTTGAATCCGTCTTCGCCGATATGATCATCACCTATCCCTCTCTAAACCCTTTTAATTAGCTTCATTCAAGCCGCGTTATTAATTAGGCAGAAATTGACGCCAGGTTGAGGATAAACCATATTTTTAAACTAATAAAAATTGTTCCAACGACCTATATTTCGAGGCCGATATCTCCCAACGTAGACATCCAAATCAAGATCTACTTTTTTGTGTGTAAAGTCCATATAATCGAGATCATACCCTGTTAATTAGTTTATTTTATTATGTGTTAGAATCAGAGATAACTTAGGTTGAAAACTCATAAAAACTTGTTTTCGAAACATAAAAACTTGTGATACGGAGCATGCCCCAACAAACGGGACCGCCTCGTTGTATACCAATAGCACCGAAAGGCACGTATGGTATGTCCTGACGTGTGGACTTTCACGAAAACTAATTTGGACGTGTGTGCACGTCGGAATCACCCCGTATCCGTAAAAAGGGCCTCATATCGTGACTTCTGCAAAATATCACCCCATTTAGTGTACGCTTGTCAGAATGCGACAAAACTTGCGTCATTGGATTCATGGTATCATGTTGTCCTGCGACCCAAGTTTTACGCAATTCTGAGACATTTGACTAAGTCGCCTATTTATGGGCCCCACGGTTGACTTTAAGGGCGAATTTTTGTTTGGCTCACTGGATTCCAAAATTTGATGTACCGTTGAGTTCGTATTGATGTTTAGAATTTGTTTGACCTATAATTTTTCCCATTTAGAGACCTTTATCTCTGGCACGTATTTTGGTGTAAAGTGGGCCACATGTAGACCCCGCTTTAACCCAAAATTACTGTTTTGCCCATGTGTCCAAATTGGATGAAATGATAGTGTTTTCTAGCTCTCTCACTTATTATGGGAACGTTCGTAATTTTTATTTCAGCATCCGGAGACGTTCATTCTGAGGCCATATTTTCTGACCCTTGGTGCTTGACATCTGGACGCTTACACTTTGCAGCTTTCTTGCCATGCAAGTATACCTTATCAAATTGCTTACAGTACTTTGCATGCTTATTATATTTTTATATATTCATTGCATGTGTGTTTTCTTTCAGTCATAATTATATATTATATATATTGACACACACTTGACACCTAGTATCATGGGAGGAGAGGACAATCGTAGGTGTATGGGCTATAACCACTCTGGTAAACCGTAGTAACTAGCACGCACTACGGTAGTTGTGTCGCACTGGTCGCAACCCTTGAGGTATGTCGATTTCTGGTGTCGCGCTGGTCGCTACCCTCGCGGTTTATCGATTTCTGATGTTCCTGACGTGTGTGTGAGTTGTGAGATTAGATAGAGTAGCCTACCCATGCCCATACGTCGAAAAGTTGTCCTCATTATGCATTTCATATAGATTTTCTTGAATAGCGTACTTATTTTTTTTTCTATTATGCATGTTTTACTGTATTCAATTGGCATGCTTCTATGTATCTTGTTATGTCCATCTGAGGACCTGGTCCCTTGCCAGGTATAGACAATCAGGAGTATCCGCAGGAGTACGGGCCAAGACCTGACGCATTATTTTATGCCGAGGAGGTCTTACCTTCTAAGCGTCTTTGATTATCTCTAGCGATGGATCTCTTTGCTGATACTTTTATATCATCATCTTATTTTATATTAGAGATTTTATCCTCCTCTCTCATTTTAGCTTTGATATAGTCATTGGTAGTGGATTTGTCTCCACCCGACTATTATTTTTGGATTATTCAAACTCATTATTCTAGTTTAGTTATTTCTTTTCTATGACTTATCGTGTGGATGAGATTAGTATATCTATGACTTGTAACCATATAAATACCACATGTGAGTTAATATTCATATTACAATGTACGTGTGTATTATGGTATCCATATATTGGAGCTGCCATATACATACGGTTGACATGCTTACATATTCCTAGTCCTACGTATTTTGGGACTGGGGCATTGTCACGACCCGCACCTGGTTTAGGGGCACGAGTGCGTGGGTACGTCCAGCCTATGCCGCAACATCGGCGGTAGAACGCTGTCTAGGTCATGTAACTATCTAATCAAACTCACGTGAATACCTAACTCCATAAGGAGACGTGGATATCATAAAATAATGCTAGAAATACTCAATCACATAAACTAAAGCACGATGAGATATCAAGGCAAGAAAGAAATACAAGACAAGTCTAACGACAAAATACTCATACCTGCAATCATTAACTTCCAATCCTCAAGTGAGTCAGAAACCAGTCTACTAAGGTCACAGTCTGGAAAAATATTTTCCAGTCAGGAAGGAGCAAAGTACATCTCTAAATAGCAGTTCTATATTAATGATATAAACTATGTAGCAGTTCTAGATGGAAATATACCAGAAGCATGTATAGGTACGAGAAATAAAAGAAATACTGGAAATACTGTAAGTAAATGCAGGAGAAGAAATAATATGTCCATGAGCAAGAACCTATGACTAAGTGTATGAGTACTAGCTTTAACATGTGATCGGCTTGGGAACTTGATCAGGCTGGTTACATGTGATTAGCTATGATTCATGTAAGGTCAGGCTAACCGTTGGTTAGCTATGATGCATGTAGAGGTCAGGCTAATCACACGTAACAGCTATGAAGCATGGAGATGGTCAGGCCGCACCCGACGTGAGATGTGGGGTGAGCTATGATGCATGAAAAGTTGGGTATGATCACATATCTACACTAAAATACTCCTCACCCCCGACTGGTATAGTAGATCCAATCATGGTACGCTATGGCACGGGATTCCCTGGGGAGGTAGCGAGTCTCCCCGGAAATCAGTGTCTGTACATGCACAAGATAACAAGGAAACAAGTCTTGTACAAGTTACACCATGAATAAGGAATAACATCTCATGACGAGATCCGTGTATACCAATCCGTGTAACCAACGTGTCAAGAGCATGGATATCTACACTAGATACAGTGAACATAGGAGATATCATAAATTAGAAACTAATCAGAGAATGTACTCGCCTTGGGTCCTTAGCTGGTAATTATTGATGTCCTGTTCCAGAGTATCGTCTGGAGAATCCGACAGTCCTATAAACATATCACAAGCAAAACCACATTTGTATCAGATGCTACACTAACACAGTCTAAAAATACTGAGTTCGGGACTTCTCTAGTTATGATACCGGTCACCTAGGATCACCTAGTAGGGATACGTAAAACACATTACACTTATTAATACTCACAATATTTATACATGCACCAATTTAAATGTATTTACAATATATATATATATGCCTTTTAAATACATATTTGATTTATACTAGTTGAACATTATATATGTATACTCATACATATGCTAACAATACATTTTTAAAAATATATATATATATATTGTCAATGTTATTATTAAAATATATACTAATACTAGTACATCACATTAAATACAAATACAATACATTAATTGTATGTACAAGATATATAAATATATATACATTTATACTAATTATACATATTTGAAAATATATTAAGTACATATATATATACAAAATATATACATATACTAAACATTATATATTTTTATACCAAAATACCTACATATATATATTAAAGGAAATACACAAATACATATTATACTATACCAATTGAACAATAAAGAGATATATATATATATATATATATCAAAATAGTACGTATACTATTACATTTTATATACCAAAATACATATATATCATATATGTGCAAAAGTACATTTTAGAATATACATATATATATTGTCAACCTCATTATTAAATATACTAATACTAATACCAATTTAATTTATACAATGTATATTAGGAATATAATAAAAGCATGTACAAAATATATATTTTTTATACATATATACAAATTATATATGTTGAAGTATATACGAAACATATATACATATATCAATTAATACAATACCAATAATGCATATACCAAGTACGTATTTCTATTCATATAAACCATATAAAATATATACATATACATTTTAAACATACTAATATTAATTCACCAATTAAATTTATACCCTATAAAATATCCAATATACATACATATACATATGCATTAATTAAATACATACATTTCATTATACTAAGGTATACATATACTATACTTATACATGTATTAAACATTAAATAAAATAATACTATACACATACCTACACATTGATTAACTATATACAATTTATTCACATTAATTAAATACCTACAAATACATATACATTACATATATATACTATACATATATATTTATACCAAAATAATAACTATACTATATACATGTATATTAACATACACACACACACAGATATACGTACATGTATTTTCATAATCATATATTTATACACACTAATTACATTAATTTATCAATACATTACATTAACCATACTAATACATTATTTTGATTTATATACACTATATATTATTAATTAATGTACACCATACATTAACCAACTAATGTACTCTATACATTATATACACCATACATACATTATATTAACTACACATATACATGTATACAGGGAAAGGGAAGAGAGGAACTTACTGTGGAGGGAGGAGCAGCAGGCCGCCGGAGTACAGGGTCGGCAGGCCGGAGCAATGGCTGACCGGAACAGGGAGTGAAGGGGATGGGAGCAGTCGATGCAGCCGTCAGTCGGAGTACGGCTCTGGCCGGAGCTCACAGCAGCGGGGATGGGGCTCGAACGGAGGAGGATGCAGAGGCCGAGGGGCTCGGGGCTAGGCCGGGCCGCCGGAGGGAATGAGCAGCAGGAGGAGGAATGGGGGAGCAGTCGACGGATAAGTGGCTGTGAGGAGAGGAGCTCGGGCTCGGCCGCCGGACTTGATGGGGGAGGCCGGAGTTAATGGAGGAGGTGGTGATTGGTGTTAAGTGATGGAGGAGGTGGTGGTAAAGGAGGTTGCAGCCGGCTGATGGTCGGGGTGGTTGGGAGCAGCGGGTCCGAGAGGTGATCGGGAAGGGGCACTCGGGGAAGAACAGCAGCGGCGAGGGGAGGAGCAGGCCAGGGGGTCGGTGCTCGGGGACAGGCCGGGGTTCACCGCAGAGGGAGGAGTCGAGGGGGTTGGCCTGGGTTGATAACTGCCGGAGTGCACAGCAGGGTGATGTCGGAGTGGAGGAGGGACTCGACAATGGAGGCGCGCTGATGGTGGTGGTGATGTCCGGCGGAGTACAGGAAGGAGGAGCAGTGGGTCGGCTGAGAAGAGGGCCGCCGGAGTGTGGCCGTGGGCCGCCGGTGAACAGTATTCCAGTTCCCCCCCCTTTCACTTTGAATTTCAATTTCAAAAAATGAAAGAAGGAGAAGAAGAAAGGAAGAAGAAGAAGAAGAAAAGAGAAGAAGAGGGGAAGAAATTTCCTACGTTGGGATTGATGATGGAGGAGAGAGAAAGGTGGGGGCTTGCTTGGGGATTAGGGTTTTCTAGGGAAAGGTGTTGATGGGGCTTTAAATAGTAAGAGGGTGTTGTGAAATCAAAGGTGGAGATTGACCCATTAAATGTGGGGTCCAGATTTGACATGAGGATTTTCTCATGTGGGAATGAGGGTGATGATTAAAATATTAGGGATTCCTCATTGGTTTAAACAAATGGGTGTTGACAAAAATGCAAATTTATAAATTAACCCCCTTAAATTTGGGTGTTTGCACAGACGCATGAAATAACGAAAATTTGGCGGGTGATTCAGTGTCCGATGTTTTGTAGGGTCAGGGGGCGCTGTATGTTCGGTATGGCTCAATTAGCAGGGCACTGGAATTAAATTGGAATTTCAGAATCGGTAAAAATAGTATCCTCAATTTAATTAGAATAAAATGCAAGTTGCGTTCTAAAATTAATTAGGAGTACACGGGGCCAAAATCAGGTCAGGTCATCAATACCAATAATGAAGAAGACTCAGAACAGAATATTACCCTAATTTGGGCCGTACAAAAAATAGATCAAGATTGTCCCCAATTTAAATTGGAACGCACAACGATACAAAATAGGGATTTATTAAATAACGTCCGTGACGATTTTTGTGCGGCTAGAAACAAAGCACAGAGAGCATAATTATGAGTTGCAAAAATAGCAGAATGGAAGGCGGGCATGTCTAGGGCAAGATTGTAAAATTTGTTGGAAGGCAAAAGTCAGGGTAGTGCTCCAATTATCGAAGCAAAGACAATGCGCAAATAATTAAATAAATTACGGTAACCAATTTACAATCTCCAATAAATAAATTCTAGATAAAATAAAATAAAATAATTAAATACAAAATTCTATAATTCGGACAGGTGCTCATCTACTGGGCTTCTAGGTCAAGTCTGCTAGCTCAAAATAAATGGACACTGCATATAATTATATTTAATTACACATCTCACATAATTAATTAAATAAAATTTCATGCAATTATTTAATTGTAACTACAAAAATATTAAATATTATTGAAAGTCGAAAATACCCCTGTTTTCGGAACGTGGTAGTGACAAGTCTACCCTCCTTAAAAGAATTTTGTCCTCAAAATTTAAAAAATCCTCATAGTAGCATTTAATCATACACTTTATTATTTCCCTCAATTTTAAATTCATCAACCACGAGATCAGTTAATAATCCACAAGGTCTTTTCGCAAATTTTTTTTTCAAAAATTCTGAATTATTTGCATTCCTGAAAAAAATCCTCGAAATAGAATCAAAGTCCATTTTTATCAAAAATTTCTTTGAAGTTTTAGTTAATAATTCAATACTCGGAATTTAATATCCACTCCTCTAATTTGATTTTAATCAATGCACCTATAGAAAATGTAAATCAAATCCCAAAAAGTTTGAATTTAAACATTAATCCATCAATGATTTATAATTCAATTTCCTCTTTCCTCAAATACTCAACAATGCGATACTTAGGGGTTTTCTAATTGCAACATCCGATATAAAATTTTAAGATTCATAACTTGTAATTTAATAAATATATTGATAAATCTCCCAAAATTTCCAAATTTAATAACCAATTTAAGCATGTCATAATCTTCCTGGAATTAATAAATCATAAATTCTGCCATGTTAAATTCTTGGCCCTTTATTTAAATCGATGGTTATCCTCGAATTTTAATCATCTTGCCTCTCTTGTCAAGTCATAACTCCTTCATGAATCTTCGTCATGGTTAAACCCCAATAATCCTGGTCTAAAAATCTTTCCTATAATCATACAACATGCAATCTAAGGGGAAATATGTATTGTCATGGTGTCTTTTGTCATGGTATTGCAGTCTCTGTATCAGGGTGTACTACTAACTACATTCTAACAAAAATCATGAATACAAGCTACAGTACTAGGGAATCAATCGATCAGAAGACGAAAAAACATGAGGAAAGAAAGAAGGAACCTACTAACATATTCTTGCAGTATCTCCTATCTCTAACATACACTTAACTCTAGCATATTCACTAACTAATTCCTATTCCTGTACATTGGTACCCATATCAACTAGTCATTTATCCACAAGATCCATGAATATATCCATATTGCACACACATGTCTATTAACACCTAAATCTGATGCCAAGAATCTCTAATATAACCATGATTCAATAATGCATCCAAGTTGATACCTCTATCTCCTTAGTACTACTGTTTCTACTACAAGCACACTCACTGCTAGCTCTCTTACCTGCTGCAATTGTCCATACTATTTGTTCTTATCATTCAAGTGTACACCAAGTGTAACACCATACTAAGTGCTAAACCCTTTCTAATACAACTCTAGATGGACACCCAAGTCAGTCTGCGGTGCCACCTAAATCATGCTCAAGTCATCAGATCCTTACACATGTATATCATTTACTCATATACTAATTTATATCTCTTTCATTATAAAATTTTATCCTCATAGTAAGGTCCTCAAAACTAACTCCTCGAACAATTTAAAGTAAAATGCATATACTTTCCTCAAAGTCAGATGTTCAGAAGCTGAAACAAAAATTTAATCACTTCCAAAAATCCTTACAGCTTTGTCTAGGCTCATTGAATCAAATTGAATCCTCAACATTTTAGTAACATAAAACCTCAACTCCTTAAAATTCTTAAAAATTGTAATTCATTTCCACTCTTCAAATTATAAATTTAGATCCACAAGCATCTAAGTACACATATATACTCACAGTCTCTAATACTCAAGGTGCACACAAATACATCAATTATCTACAACTCTCAACTGTGTACTGAATATTGCACTGCCTGGATTACTTGCAATATCGCTTCCAATAATCCAAGTTATCATCACACATATTTTCTTCAATGATTTTATATCTATTTTAATTGATACACCAATCTAATTATCATCACACGAAGTACTTACTATTATTAGCATCATTCTCGACTAATCCTTGATATAGAATCACTAGCACTATTGGTATGGTAACACTAGCTTTATCATTAGATTATCTCATCAAACTTATTAGAACTCACTATCACTTGCACTTTCTATAATACAAATACTAATTATAATAACACCTATCATAGAACTATTGCTACAAGGTACTATACTATGGGTATCTCTAGATTAATGCCTAATGCTCCCATGTCCAACATAAGAGACACTTACAAACTCATAAGTCACACTCAGTCAACTAATACAAGACACAACCAAAATTGCAAGTCACTAATTATCATACTAACAAGGAATCCTCAAAGAAAATAAGCTCAAAAAGGAACTGGATCAAGGACTGAAGGTATCTTTACTACTAGTAAAGAAAAGAAGCGATGGACCTAAGTCCTGGAATAACAGAAATAGATAAGTCTTGAGATGATACTTTAAGAACCAATTTAAGATACGACCTGATAATCATACACGTCTGTCAGAAATTATGACACTTAGAATACTCGCCACGCCAACCGGTATGGCTGCGAGAAACTCTAAATCTCATAACTAAAGTATGTACATCCAAGTTAGGTTCCTACGTTCTCGTCACGACAGCTAATATGGCTGCGATAAACTCTAGGTTCCATAACCAAAGTAGACGTTTTATCTTTCTCACTGTCCTCATCAATATATGTCATCAGATGATACCATAAATTCTAGTCCGTAAAATTCATCTCAATATGAAATCAACTCAACAACGATACCAAGAATTTAAATTTAACAACTGGTCGACAAAAATCAAGCTCAATATCAACAAGCGAGAACAGACGAAAACAAGGAAAAGGAATTAAAATTAGAAATTGTAATAAGATTCTCAAGGGGTCGTCCCAGGAATCTCTCAAGAATTTGTGATCGAGTATTCGCTCTCGTCCTAGTATCCTATGTCCTAGATCCTATCGCAGGCACGCAGTAGTACAACTATGACGTCGCACTACTACGACATCGCACAACTAGCGAAGTCTGACCTGCATGGGCTACCACTAAAAACGTGTCACGACCCACACCCGGTTTAGGGGCACGAGTGCATGGGTACGTCCAGCCTACGCCGCAGCATCGGCGGTAGAACACTGTCTAGGTCATGTAACTATCTAATCAAACTCACGTGAATACCCAACTCCATAAGGAGACGTGGATATTATAAAATAATGCTAGAAATATTCAATCACATAAACTAAAGCACGATGAGA
Organism: Iris macrosiphon; assembly: GCA_036927795.1. Classification (NCBI taxonomy): domain Eukaryota; kingdom Viridiplantae; phylum Streptophyta; class Magnoliopsida; order Asparagales; family Iridaceae; genus Iris; species Iris macrosiphon. Next base: position 71,954,256 of record JAYESA010000013.1, on the reverse strand, counting down.
TATCAAGGCAAGCAAGAAATATAAGACAAGTCTAACGACAAAATACTCAAACCTGCAATCATTAACTTCCAATCCTCAAGTGAGTCAGAAACCAGTCTACTAAGGTCACAGTCTGGAAAAATATTTTCCAGTCAGGAAGGAGCAAAGTACATCTCTAAATAGCAGTTCTATATTAATGATATAAACTATATAGCAGTTCTAGATGGAAATATACCAGAAGCATGTATAGGTACGAGAAATAAAAGAAATACTGGAAATACTGTAAGTAAATGCAGGAGAAGAAACAATATGTCCATGAGCAAGAACCTATGACTAAATGTATGAGTACTAGCTTTAACATGTGATCGGCTTGGGAACTTGATCAGGCTGGTTACATGTGATTAGCTATGATTCATGTAAGGTCAGGCTAACCGTTGGTTAGCTATGATGCATGTAGAGGTCAGGCTAATCACACGTAATAGCTATGAAGCATGGAGATGGTCAGGCCGCACCCGACGTGAGATGTGGGGTGAGATATGATGCATGAAAAGTTGGGTATGATCACATATCTACACTAAAATACTCCCCACCCCCGACTGGTATAGTAGATCCAATCATGGTACGCTATGGCACGGGATTCCCTGGGGAGGTAGCAAGTCTCCCCGGAAATCAGTGTCTGTACATGCACAAGATAACAAGGAAACAATTCTTGTACAAGCTACACCATGAATAAGGAATAACATCTCATGACGAGATCCGTGTATACCAATCCGTGTAACCAACGTGTCAAGAGCATGGATATCTACACTAGATACAGTGAACATAGGAGATATCATAAATTAGAAACTAATCAGAGAATGTACTCGCATTGGGTCCTTAGCTGGTAATTATTGATGTCCTGTTTCAGAGTATCGTTTGGAGAATCCGACAGTCCTATAAACATATCACAAGCAAAACCACATTTGCATCAGATGCTACACTAACACAGTCTAAAAATACTGAGTTCGGGACTTCTCTAGGTATGATACCGGTCACCTAGGATCACCTAGTAGGGATACGTAAAACACATTACACTTATTAATACTCACAATATTTATACATGCACCAATTTAAATATATTTACAATATATATATATATGCCTTTTAAATACATATTTGATTTATACTAGTTGAACATTATATATGTATACTCATACATATGCTAACAATACATTTTTAAAAATATATATATATATTGTCAATGTTATTATTAAAATATATACTAATACTAGTACATCACATTAAATACAAATACAATACATTAATTGTATGTACAAGATATATAAATATATATATATTTATACTAATTATACATATTTGAAAATATATTAAGTACATATATATATACAAAATATATACATATACTAAACATTATATATTTTTATACCAAAATACCTACATATATATATTAAAGGAAATACACATATACATATTATACTATACCAATTGAACAATAAAGAGATATATATATATATCAAAATAGTACGTATACTATTACATTTTATATACCAAAATACGTATATATCATATATGTGCAAAAGTACATTTAAGAATATACATATATATATTGTCAACCTCATTATTAAATATACTAATACTAATACCAATTTAGTTTATACAATGTATATTAGGAATATAATAAAAGCATGTACAAAATATATATTTTTTATACATATATACAAATTATATATGTTGAAGTATATACGAAACATATATACATATATCAATTAATACAATACCAATAATGCATATACCAAGTACGTATTTATATTCATATCAACCATATTAAATATATACATATACATTTTAAACATACTAATATTAATTCACCAATTAAATTTATACCCTATAAAATACCCAATATACATACATATACATATGCATTAATTAAATACATACATTTCATTATACTAAGGTATACATATACTATACTTATACATGTATTAAATATTAAATAAAATAATACTATACACATACCTACACATTGATTCACTATATACAATTTATTCACATTAATTAAATACCTACAAATACATATACATTACATATATATACTATACATATATATTTATACCAAAATAATAACTATACTATATACATGTATATTAACATACACACACACACAGATATACGTACATGTATTTTCATAATCATATATTTATACACACTAATTACATTAATTTATCAATACATTACATTAACCATACTAATATATTATTTTGATTTATATACACTATACATTATTAATTAATGTACACCATACATTAACCAACTAATGTACTCTATACATTATATACACCATACATACATTATATTAACTACACATATACATGTATACAGGGAAAGGGAAGAGAGGAACTTACTGTGGAGGGAGGAGCAGCAGGCCGCCGGAGTACAGGGTCGGCAGGCCGGAGCAATGGCTGACCGGAACAGGGAGTGAAGGGGATGGGAGCAGTCGATGCAGCTGTCGATCGGAGTACGGCTCTGGCCGGAGCTCACAGCAGCGGGGATGGGGCTCGAACGGAGGAGGATGCAGAGGCCTAGGGGCTCGGGGCTAGGCCGGGCCGCCGGAGGGAATGAGCAGCAGGAGGAGGAATGGGTGAGCAGTCGACGGATAAGTGGCTGTGAGGAGAGGAGCTCGGGCTCGGCCGCCGGACTTGATGGGGGAGGCCGGAGTTAATGGAGGAGGTGGTGATTGGTGTTAAGTGATGGAGGAGGTGGTGGTAAAGAAGGTTGCAGCCGGCTGATGGTCGGGGTGGTTGGGAGCAGCGGGTCGGAGAGGTGATCGGGAAGGGGCACTCTGGGAAGAACAGGAGCGGCGAGGGGAGGAGCAGGCCAGGGGGTCGGTGCTCGGGGACAGGCCGGGGTTCACCGCAGAGGGAGGAGTCGAGGGGGTTGGCCTGGGTTGATAGCTGCCGGAGTGCACAGCAGGGTGATGTCGGAGTGGAGGAGGGACTCGGCAATGGAGGCGCGCTGATGGTGGTGGTGATGTCCGGCGGAGTACAGGAAGGAGGAGCAGTGGGTCGGCTGAGAAGAGGGCCGCCGGAGTGTGGCCGTGGGCCGCCGGTGAACAGTATTCCAGTTCCCCCCCTTTCACTTTGAATTTCAATTTCAAAAAATGAAAGAAGGAGAAGAAGAAAGGAAGGAGAAGAAGAAGAAAAGAGAAGAAGAGGGGAAGAAATTTCCTACGTTGGGATTGAGGATGGAGGAGAGAGAGAGGTGGGGGCTTGCTTGGGGATTAGGGTTTTCTAGGGAAAGGTGTTGATGGGGCTTTAAATAGTAAGAGGGTGTTGTGAAATCAAAGGTGGAGATTGACCCATTAAATGTGGGGTCCATATTTGACATGAGGATTTTCTCATGTGGGAATGAGGGTGATGATTAAAATATTAGGGATTCCTCATTGGTTTAAACAAATAGGTGTTGACAAAAATGCAAATTTGTAAATTAACCCCCTTAAATTTGGGTATTTGCACAGACGCATGAAATGACGAAAATTTGGCAAACGATTCAGTGTCTGGTGTTTTGTAGGGTCAGGGGGCGCTGTATGTTCGATATGGCTCAATTAGCAGGGCACTGGAATTAAATTGGAATTTCAGAATCGGTAAAAATAGTATCCTCAATTTAATTAGAATAAAATGCAAGTTGCGTTCTAAAATTAATTAGGAGTACACGGGGCCAAAATTAGGTCAGGTCATCAATACCAATAATGAAGAAGACTCATAACAGAATATTACCCTAATTTGGGCCGTACGAAAAATAGGTCAAGATTGTCCCCAATTTAAATTGGAACGCACAACGATACAAAATAGGGATTTATTAAATAACGTCCGCGACGATTTTTGTGCGGCTAAACAAAGCACAGAGAGCATAATTATGAGTTGCAAAAATAGCAGAATGGAAGGCGGGCATGTCTAGGGCAAGATTGTGAAATTTGTTGGAAGGCAAAAGTCAGGGTAGTGCTCCAATTATCGAAGCAAAGACAATGCGCAAATAATTAAATAAATTACGGTAACCAATTTACAATCTCCAATAAATAAATTCTAGATAAAATAAAATAAAATAAAATAATTAAATACAAAATTCTATAATTCGGACAGGTGCTCATCTACTGGGCTTCTAGGTCAAGTCTGCTAGCTCAAAATAAATGGACACTGCATATAATTATATTTAATTACACATCTCACATAATTAATTAAATAAAATTTCATGCAATTATTTAATTGTAACTACAAAAATATTAAATATTATTGAAAGTCGAAAATACCCCTATTTTCGGAACGTGGTAGTGACAGGCATGATAACTTTTGGTGATGTCAACATCGATAACAACTGACCATAGGTCAAAATTAAATGATTTTAAGTAAAAGCTTATTCATGTCTTCCAATAAGTGTAATTGATTCCATCAAATAGTGGGGGTCAATTTGTCGATTGGCCTTCTCCTGTGAAGATAGACTTCATGTTAGCCATGAGTATTATAGAGTGTATAGTCTAAGCATAATTAATAAAATATGCTCTGATAACAATTGTAGTATCGAATAAGAACCACAAGGGGGAGTGAATAGAGTATGTGTATATGTAGCTGAATAAAAATTACCCAATAAAAATTAACACAGTTAACTAACAATCTAAATATAAAATGAAAGTAAGTAAAGAGAGAGAGAGAGAGAGATCAGCAGTCGTAAACACAATGATGTATACAGATTTTGCTCTGAGAGGACTAGTCTAATCCTGAGAACTCTAGCTCGGAGTTGAAATCCACTATCAAGTAAAATACAAGTTTTGATCTGAAGGCTTACAACTTCGAATAGATACGAGATTTGATCCAAAGGCCTCAAATACTTCTTGAAGTGTTAAACTTCTTGACAAGCTCTTTTTACAACTCTTGAAAACTTCTAACCAATAACGCACTGGCGCTTAAGGCTTAGGAGTTGTAGAAAGCTTGGAAATAGAAAGTGTAAAGGATCTTGAATTGCACTGAGTGAAATAACGAAAAGAATGAAAGTGAGTTGAGTGTATGAGAATGGTGAATTCCTTCTCCATTTATAGTACTTTTGCTAACCGAGTTTGAGGTGAATTTAGATGCCAAACGTTCGAATTTTTGAACATTGGAACCGAGTCTGCAGGAAGAAATGGTTGCAAGGGTTTACAGGATCTTGGAACCGAGTTCGGGCTGAACTCATACCGAACTCGCACAGTGTTCGCACCGAGTTCATACCGAGTTTATTTTCCTAAAATTTAGTTAGAATCAGAATGGGTTGGGTTGGTTTGGGCTAAGTTGGTTTTGGAAAAATAGGATAGGCTAGTTTCAAAACTCAAAATATTTTGGCTAAAAATAATATAGGTTTTAAAATATTTTGGGTAGCCTTTAAATGCCAAGTGCGACTTAATTTACATATTTTTCTATACTCAATAAATAGAAAAATTATATTGACTCAATATAGAAAATAAGTCGCATTCCTATTCTCTGAAACTATAGTTTTAGCGGCAGTAAGTCCGTATCGTAGGTTCTCGTAGGTTATATCAAATTCGAGTTTTAGTTGATTATCATAGGTTCTCGTAGGTAAAAGTGACGTATAGGAGTATGCCGACCTTTCCCATAATTGAGACCTTTGTCGGACTTCAAATTATAGCCCATTCTCTAGATAATGTTTTTGGCTGGACGCCTGTATCGGTGGAGTTGCATTTTCCCCATATCTTTATCCAAGTCATCATCATATGTGATCCTCTTAATCCTAGCATTTTTGAAGGGTATTTGATGCTCTTCATTCTACCTTGTTGGTACCACTAAGCAGGCCCCATCACATGAACTATATGATGTACCTATTCGGAATGATGATGCCACTAGTAATGATAGAGGTTCGTAAGTATACATGACTAATAAAAATTCCCTAGAAAATGGGTCAAAATTAGTGTCGTACGGAAGAGTGTCATCTTTATTCATAAAGTACACAATTTTTTCGTCCCCTACAAAATCAACAGAAGGTTCAGCCTTAGCAGGGGATTTGGTGAGATTAATGACCAAAGGATAACCTATTGCAATATGTTGTTAATTACGAATGAGGTTTATGGCAAGTGGAGGCTCTACCTGCTTAGTGATATTTATCACCAGCGGTTCTCTGGCTTTCTCCTCGCGTTATGGCTTTCGAAGGTTAATAACCAGGGGTTCTAGGGGATTTTGACGAGTAATATGCCCTTTGACACGGATCATGAGTAGTTCCTCCGAAAGACTTTGGCGAGTGATACGCCTTTTGATCTGGATCATTAGGGGTTACTCAATTGGAGTAATTTCAACTTTATTAACAGCTTCATTAACCTCTTCTTCCATATACTCTGGTTTGTAGAGGACAGAGTGAGAGTAATATGCTTCAACAACTTTGAATGGGTTGATGTCGGCCAAATCCGTCTTGACTTCTCTCTGAATGTCTATATACTTATAGCACTGGGGTAAGGTAGAAGGCACAATCTTATTCTCATGTATCTATGGACGTCCAAGCAAGACTTTGTAAGATACTTCCAAGTCAATCACATAGCATATGACTTCACTCCAAAGATCATCTGTTTAATCTTGAGGGTAATCTTCCCAAGATGACGGCTCCATGTAACATTGAAGCCCAAGATTGTAGTATTGGTGGTTGACAAATTATACGTCAGGATCTTTAGAGCTCATAATAAACTCTTTGCGATAATGCTGAGTGACGAGCCCATGTCTATATGAATCTTGTTTACCTTGATTGAATTAATACCCAATATAGTATAGTGGCCTATCATGACGGTTGTCCTTCAGCAACATGTTATCTTGTGTGAAGATGATGTTAGGAATCTTCTACATCAGACTATGGAAATGAGGGCATGCCAATGGTTCTTCATCAGGAGACTTGAACTGAGTTAGATACGAGTTAGCGTGTGTCAGTGCTTCACTGAGTTTCCTTCGAGAGATGAAGTAACTGAAAGATAGAAAGTCGAGCCAGAGTGTTGGTAAGTTGTGCCAAGATATCGTAGTTAGATAGCTTTTCAAGTCCCTGAGGAGAATTTTTTTTCAAAGAATTGTCGAACCAGAATATTGGCCCATCTGGTCATGGTCAAAATAATTTTAATAATCGATCTAAACTACAAGTCAATACATTACAACTCTGATAGTTTTATTCAGAAGACGTATTGATTAGAAGATGACTTCATCAAAAGCTGTTATGAGAAGACGATTATGTTTTATTTATTTTTATACTCTGTTATGTAATTTTTTTTTATTTCTTGAGTCTAAGGACTTATGTGAGTCAGAACAGAAATTTGGAATTTAGATTAAACCTTTATCCAAGTCCACTTAAACATAAAGCCTACCCAAACTAGAAATTCGTTTAGATTCAAACTTAAACTCAAAACCTAGCCAAAACAGTCTGGCATATGACCAACCAAACTCTGTACAAGTTCTGACCGAACTCGGTGCTAGTTCTGTCCAAACTTGGACCAAACTCGGCTACTCAAACTAAATCCCTAGCCAGACTCATCTCTTGAAGATTAGGATCCCAACGTTCAAACTTTTAAACTTTATGCATCCGAACTCGGCCCGAACTCTTTTTAAAAAAATCCTATAAATAGATAAAAATTTCTCCATTCCAAGACACTCATTCATTCTTCATCTTCTCTATTCCAAAATAAGCATTACTCTTTTCAATTCTAAGACAACTCATATTTTTATCTAAGTACCAAGTGTTGTTCCAATTATATGTTAAGTTAAGTTGTACAAGCTTGGTTTAAAATGTGCTTTTAATTCATGTCTGAAGTCTTTTAGCTCTTCGGATCAAAAGCTCGTGTTGTAAGAAGTTGGCGTGCTCTTCGGATCAAAGGAGCGTGTGCACCCTATTTTACAAATAGTGGATTAACTCCGAGCAAGAGTTCTCGGGCCTGGATTAGTCCACCATGAGGGAAACCAGGATAAAATTCTCTGTGTTTGAGTTTGCTCTTCTAAACTTTACTTATACTTTGCTTACATTCTTTTCTAGTACTTGTTGCTGCAGTTTATAAGTAAGCCTTAAACTTAGAATTTTATTTAGTGATTATTGCTAAACTCTATTCACTCCCCTCTAGAATTGTCATACGGTTCTACAATTGGTATCAGAGCCAAGTTGCTCTTAGATCAGGATTAACAACCTAGAGTATTACACATGGCAACCGCAAGACCCATATACGCCAATAATGGTGAAGGCCAGTCCACAAATAGGCCACCCCTATTTGATGGTACGAATTACACCTACTGGAAGACACACATGAGGTTTTATTTGAAATCACTTGACTTTGACTTATGGACTATAGTCATAGATGGATATAAAAAGCCAGCCATAATAGTTATTGATGGTAATCTTGTTAAAAAGCCCAATGATAAATACACTAATATGGAGAATAAATATGCTAGTCTTGATGGTAGGGCAATTAATTATTTTTTCTATGCTATAGACATGACTGAATTCAATAGAGTATCAACCTTTACATCTGCACATGAAGTCTGAAAGCTTCTTGAGTTAACTCATGAAGGAACTGCCAAGGTAAAGGAATCAAAGATTAGTTGACTGAAATAGGAATACAAAGCTTTCAAGATGAAGCCAAATGAGACCATCACCCAAATGTTTACTCGCTTCCTAGATATTGTAAATCCTGTGTCATCTCTTGACAAGGATTGTACAAATCATGAAAAGATCCTCAAGGTGCTTCGGGGACTCACTAAGAACAGGAACCCCAAGGCAAATATAATCGTTGAAGGAAACGATCTCACCATAATGACACTAGAAACGCTTATGGGAAAGCTGATGACACATGAGATGGACCTCAAAGACTTTAAAGAATCAACGCCAAAAGAGAAGGTCATTACATTCAAGGCACATTACAAGAAGGACTCCGACGACAACTATGAAGACGATTATACTTATGATGAGGATCTAGCCTTAGTCTCCCAGAACTTTAGGAAGTTCTTCAGGTTTGAAAGATCAAATCAAAAAAAGAAATACAAAGACAATATTGATAAAGAACCGGTGTGCTATAACTGCAAGAAGTCTGGGCAGATCAGGAAGTACTATCCCATGGCTAGAAAGGGAAATCGCAATAAACGCTCAAGCAAAATAAGAACTTCTTCAAGGAATCATGCCAATACAAGAATATGGTGTGAAAGTGAAGCAAGAGATTCTGAAGAAGAAGAAGAAAATCCTCAAAACACAGCAAATGTATGCTTAATGGCATTTGATTAGGTATCTACAAATCCTTTATATGATGACTTTACTTTCGATGAATTATCTGATGCATTTAGTGACTTACTAGAGGATCACAAAAAGCTTAGAGATAAGTATAAGTAAGCTCATAAAGATATCCAATCTTATCAGCTTGAATATGAAAAGCTTATATGTCTTCTGAATAATGTCAGGGATACTTTTACTTGTGATGATTCTACTGAAATATCCAAACTTAAGCTTAGCTTGCATGAAGAACTTGAGTGTATCGAGAAAAATACTCAAAAAATGCTAAACATAAGGAGGAGTTAGAATCTGAGTAGAAGAAAAATAGTTGTGCACCTATCGGATTAGATGTCTTGACTAATAGATACACTGAATTGTATGACACATCAAAAAAGTTAAAAATTTGATTAGGAAAATGGTCTGTACAGACTGCTTCCTAATCTAACACGTGTCACCCAAAGCCAAAAGACACCCATAAGACAGCCCAAGAAGGCCAAACCTTCTAATTATGCATTCTATTACAAGTATCCACGCAAACCATAACATACTGCTTCACAAATATATCATACTACTACACCTAGTATCAACTCATATGCAACATATTATTATTATGGTATTAAAGGACACATATCTCGATAATGTAGAATTAGAAATTTTGTTGATATGCATATATAAATATGGGTTCCAAAAACTAACACATCAGGACCCTCAAGAAAGTGGGTACAAAAGGTTTCATCTTCAACTTGTGTTGTAGGTAGACCTACCCTCTTACACTAGAAGTAAGTAAATTCTCGATAGTGGTTGCTCACATCATATGACTGGTGATACAAATCTATTCGCAATACTATCGATGAAGAAAGAAGGATACGTCTCCTTCGACAATAACCTAAAAGGGCATATTATAGGTAGTGGTGATATAGGTATTCGTCCTTCTCCTATTATTAAAAATGTATGTTTAGTAATATAATTAAAACATAACCTACTTAACATTAGTCAATTGGCTGATCATAGTTATGGTATTAATTTTTTGAAAGACAAATATTCTATTTATGATAGATCTACTGGTAAGATAACTTATATGGGAATTAGATAAGATAATATATAGTTTTTCTTTCTCTTGGAAAATACTAACAAAGTAGGAAGATGCATATACGCAACCAAAGATGAAAGCTAGTTGTGGCATATGCGCCTTAGACATGCAAATATGGACACTATAGACAGACTATCTTCAAAAAAATTGGTAAAAGGTTTACCCAAAATTACCTTTAAAAAAGATATGGTTTGTGCTGAGTATGAAAATAACAAAGAGACAAGATCTTCTTTTAAATTAATAAATGTTGTAAGTACTTCTAGAAACCTTCAACTTTTATATATAGATTTATTTGGCCCAAGTAGAGTCGCCGGTCTTGGTGGTAAGCTATATGCCTATGTTATTGTTGATAATTTTTCTAGATATACTTGGGTTTATTTTCTAGCAAATAAAAATGAGGCTTTTTAAGAATTTATTACATTTTACAAAAAGGTATAAAACGAAAAAGGCTTCAAGATTACTCGTATTCGAAGTGATCATGGAAGCGAATTCAAAATTTTTTATTTCAAAACTATTGTGCAATTCAAATGGATTTGTGCTTTAATTTTCTTATCCAAGAACTCCTCAACAAAATTGTTTTATGGAGCGGAAAACCAAAACTCTTGGCGATATAGCTAGAGTTATGTTAAATCAGTATAACCTTCCAAAATATTTTTGGGCTTAGGTTGTCAATACATCATGCCATATTTTGAATAGGATTTTTATTCTACTTATATCGAAGAAGACTCCGTATGAGCTTTGGTTTAATAGAATTCCTACTATAAGTTATTTCAAAGTATTTGGCTGCAAATATTGTACCTTCAATACTATGGATAACTTAGAAAAATTTGACTTCAAGGCTTATGAAGGTATTTTCTTGGCTATGCTGCTAACAGTAAATGTTTTAGAATTTTTAATAAAAAGTCTATGACTGTTGAAGAATCGATTAATTTTACTTTTAATGATCTTAACAGTAAAGTAGCAAGTGACAGTGATGATGAAGATGTCAGGACAATATCCAACAAGACCCCTGAAGATGCTACTAGAACAAGTTATCTGGACAATTTACCTAAAAGATTAAAATTCTCAACCGACCATCTAGAGAACTTGGTAATAGGTGATGTATCGAAAGGTAAGGAATTCGAAATGAGCATGATGGGAGAACTTACTTTCTTTCTCGGATTATAAATCAAGCAGAATTCTCAGGTAATATTCATCAATCAAGAAAAGTACACAAAAGATTTGCTAAAGAAGTTCGATATTGACAACGCAAAATCTATTGGAATTCCAAGGGCAACATCAACTAAACTTGATCGTGTTGAAAATAGCAAGCCTACAGATATACGTAAGTATCGAGGTATGATTGGTAGTCTCTTATACCTAACTGCTAGTTGTCCAGATATTATGTTTTATGTATGCTTATGTGCTAGATATCAAGCTAACCCTAAGGAATCATATGTATGTGTAGTTAAGCGTATCCTTAGATACCTTAAAGGTACTCAGAAGACAGGCTTGTGGTATCCTAAAACCACATCCTTTGACCTTGTTGGCTATTCGGAAGCTGATTTTGTTGGATGCAAGATCGATCGTAAAAGTACTAGCGGTACTTGTTATTTCTTGGAAAAGTCTATAGTCTCTTGGTTTTCTAAGAACAAAATTTTGTCGCATTGTTAACTACTGAGGCTGAGTATATCGCCGTAGGATGTTGTTGTGCACAAATTTTATGAATGAAATAAACCTTAGAAGACTATAATTTATACTTTAAAAATATTTCCATCTTTTGTGATAACACTGGCACTATCAATCTTACTAAGAATCCAATATGTCATTCAAGAGTAAACATATTAAGATTAGACAACACTTTTTAAGATATCATCAATTGCTTGTTAATATTTGTTTGGAATTTATTCACACATAACATCAACTTGCAGACATTTTTACTAAACCTTTAGCTGAAGATTGCTTCAATTTTATTTCTCGAGAATTAGGTATTTTGGACTCCGATACTACATAACTTGTTTATCTTATTTACTACTCTGCATTTCTATAAATGTAACAATTATTTTGGGTATACGCCAAAATGGTTCTTTTGTCAAAGAGGTATAAATGTCCTTAAGCGACCCGATATTTAAGTGTCTTCTGACCACTGATAGTTGGGATCCGGCCCCTACAGCTAACCCGAGATGATCGATACTTTATTGAATAATGGTGATAATTAATTTAAAAAAAATATTGTATTGAATCCAAAACACTAAATTCTAGACTTAAAAAATTGAACTACATAAACATATATAAAGAATTTAGTCTCAAAATAAATTAAGGTACAAAAGGAACAGAATTCCAAAAAGTTTGGACCGAACTCTGGACTAACTCGGTTACCACTATTCCAGAATCTGAAATGGGACCAAACTCTTATATTTGACTACTTTTCATCAAAACCTAAACCTACGTATAGCAGCCCCCTTTTCATCTCCTTCCTCCTTCTTAGAACCCTACTTTTCAAACCCTAGCTCTTTGGTTCTCCCTCTCCAAACTTCGTATGGGGGTGTTTCTCAAGGTTCTCTATCACATTCTCAATTTCTTTTCAAGTATAATCCTCTTTTTCTCTCAAATTATTTTTCTTTTAATGGATCCTAAGTTATTTAAGAAAAGAAAAGTTGTTGGGGAAGCAACATCTTCCAATATTCAGAAAAAAAATCCCATTCTCTGTTCAGTCCATCAATGCCCGATGAGGGTGATTATAAGGGATTTTTATTTTCATCTCTTGAGCAATCCATAGAGTGGTTTAATGACTTTGTCAATGATATTACTGTTTGTTCTGAAAATCCTATTAATTTTACTTTATTTCCTGTATACCTGCCTACATTACGTAATTTGGGACTGGATGAATTGGATGTTTCTAGATATCCAATTTATATTAATGCTGTCAGAATATTTTATTGCAACCTGATCTATCAAGATGGTACTATCTATTCTCGTGTCGGCGGGATAAATATTGAGTTTGTTAATGACGAATTAGGGGAAATACTTCATATCCCAAACGAAGGTGAACCCCTTATCAACATCACCAAATTTACGTTTCCCAAAGGCCTGACTCTAAACTCCTTTAAGGATTCCTTTTGTAGTCCAAACCCTCGTCTCCCTAGTAAGCTTAAAGTCAAACACCTGAACAAATAATTTTATGACTTGCATCATATTATTTTCTCTGTGATCATTCCCAAGCAATCCTCTATTGATGACATCACAAACTTAGAGCTTTATGCTATCTATCATCTCCACTTGGGATTCCATTTAGCTTTCCATAAACTATCATTCAATCTATGGTTCGGGTTCGTAAGAACAAGCAAAATTTACTGTACACTATGTACTTACCAATCATATTTTAATACTTTGACATTCCCTTAGATGATTGTCCCTATCTAGCAGAGCCCTCATATCTCTTTACTACTCGTAGGGCTGACCCTACTCATCCACTTGACCCACCTGTTCCATAGTCAGTCTCTACTCCCACAGATGCTCCTACTGGTGGTGGCCCATCTGCCCCACCTGCACCTCCTATTGCTACCACTTCAGCTGCTCCACTACGAAAATAAGATATTTTTGTGATATTTTTAGCGATGTCATGATAAAACGTCGCTAATGTTAAAGATTTTAGGTACTCCAAAAATAAACGTCGCTATACGTCATTGTTTGTGACGCATAGCAACGGGTAGCGACTGTACTTGGGTTTTTTTAAAGAATAGTCGCTATACGCTTCTTTAACATCGCTAAATGTCGCTAATTTTTTTGATTTAGCATTATTTTGCGAGATTTTTACAAACATTGCTTATTTTTTAATTAACGACAGTTATAAATGTAGCAAGATGTCGCAAATAATTTTAATTAGCGACGTTCAATTTAAACGTCGCTAAAAAGTTAATATAGGGTTTTGAGTTTTTTTATTTCCCTCTATTCTCTCGATCAACCCCTCTCCCAAATACCCTTTTGCACCCCTAGCCCCCTCCCCCGGCCCGGCGACCCCGACCCCTCTCGACTCCGTCGACCCCCCCCCAACGGCCCACTGCCCCGGCGCCCCTCGGCCTCGACTATTCGTCATTACAGTAGGTTTGGGAAACCTTCATTTAATAACAAAAAAAGAGTTCAAAGAAATCCTAGACAAACAATCCAAGTAGAATATTTTTTATTTTTGTTGGCATTTGCTGCTGCTAGAGATCCTGGCGAATCTCATCTTCTGTTTGCATGACTTGGTCTGCTTGGCACGTGTCCTGCATTCTGTTGGTAGATTTTGTCACAGAGAATCTTGCCACATTGGACGCATGGAGTCTGAGACGAATGGGATAAATGTCTTCTAGAACGCATGGGGCCAGAGACACGTGGGATGAGTGGAGTCTGGAACACTTGGGGCCAGAGATGCATAGAACGCATGGAGTCTGGAAATCATTGGGCCAGAATCGCATGGAGCACCTAGAGTCTGGGACGCATATGACCAGAATCGCATGGAGCTCATAGAGTCTGGGATGCATGAGACCTCGTACACGTGGCATAGCATGCTTGTCAGAAGTAATTGTTAGTCTGACGAGAGCTTCTTATCTCTTAGTGTGCTCACATCTTTTGAGGCAATAATAAAATTATTTTTGTCATAGTTCTCTGTCAAACATAATCTTGGTATCAAACCTTTATACCGCCAATATTTGGGGTGCATGGATGCTTTTTTTCTTGGATGCATGGTTATCCTGCGTCATGATTTCTTCAGAGTTGATCTTGGAGCACATATTTGTTGAGCGCATGGATCTAGATTTTATATGCTTCTACAAGACCCCCTTCAAAGTTTTCAAACTGATAAGTTTGGGATACTTTGAATAAGAAGTATGGAGGAGATTTCTTTAGACCGTATGGATAGCGGGTCGCATGGACAAGTCTTCGCCAGGTAGTCTAATCTCTATTTAAATGCAGGATTTAACTCAATCCTCGAGGAGATTTCTTGGGACTCTGAGTCAATAGCAGTTTTCTAGTAGATAAATATGGATCAAAAAAATTGAGACGTTTGGTTCATCCTCATACTTTCTGATTCATCACCTCGATCTTCTTATACGCCCAAGGAGCCTATAAATAGACGGGCTAGGGAGAAAGAGAGAAATTTTGTCTCTCGGCTTCCCTCTCTTTTTGTGAAAGAAGTTGTCGAAGGGATACTGTTCATCTGGTCGAGGCGCTTGTCAGAAGCGACGTCGATCCGTGGCCCCCTGATGCTGGTATTCTCTTTGGAGGTAATATAGTGTGTCATGGTGGCAGGGACACATATAGATAGACACAAGTATACGGCCTCGCACCGTGGATTAGAAATTATCTAGAATACATAAAGGCACCGGCCCCACGGAATTCTGCCATATAGCTGTGCAGTCATCCATAATATGTGCGTAGAACCTATCGGTGGCTTGGCCTCATGGATGGGGAATCGGTCCATCTGCGGCTTGGCCGTATGTTAAGAATTTCTCTTGCTCATGCATACGGACTTGGCTATCTCGAGATGTTCCCTCCTGCGTGTGGATGCAATTTAGAAGTAGCATACAACCGCTGTACATTTTATAATCTTTATTTGAGACTAATATGTGCTCTCTTTATGTGGATTTTACTACCTTTTGTGGTGCCCAAGATGGATCAAGGAAGGATATCATAGAGCCCGTCCTTCGAAGAGAAGGCCAACCTTATTCGACAATTCCTAGTCAAGAACTGATCCAGGAGACGAGGACGGTTCGCCAAGAACTAATCCAAGAGACGAGAATGAACATCCCGCATTATGCACAAAGTTGTTCCTATTTATGCAGCGCACTAGTTGCGTTTCTTTCCTTTATGCGGCTTGCTAACGGCATGGGGCATACGATGTCAATGACAGAATTCGAATTAATTGCCATTCCAGTCTTCGATCTTCCCGTATGGTTGTAGATCGCATACTCCTGCTCTCCCTTGCTATCCATCAGTATAGATTTTTTCCATATACTAAGGTTTACGCTGTGGAGGGATGATCCAGAAAGCATTGAGTTCTGTTGCGGGCTCGACTTGTGTCAGTAGTAACGATAGCATAGAGGGGCGCCTCTAATAAAAAATGTTCGCATCTGTAAGATATTATGGAAACCCTTAAAAAGGATTTCCATCATATGTACTCATGACCTTGAATACTAATAGAAAACCCTTGAATGTAATTAATTTCCATCACATGTTCTCATGATCTTGAATATTAATCAATAAAGTGTCAGAATTTCTTATTTGTTTTTGTCATATTATATGTTTTGGACTTTGGGTATTGTACTAGAGGCAATATGGACGTAGCACAACACCATAGTCTTTCACGGATATCCTACTGGGAGATCTTTAGAGGACCTATCACTTCTTGCCCACTTGAGTGCAAGTAATAGATTCGAAACAAACCTTGCCAGAGGTAATATTGACGTGGCAAGTTTTATGGACTTAATATCGATGTCGTACTTAGAGTTAAGTTTGGGTGCTAAGTTTAGATAATGATCGATATCATAGGTAATATGGCGTGATGATCGATAGTCAAGTAGGAAGGTTTGCTCAGAGGTAAGAAGGACATGGCAAACCCTACTAGGGAGGATGTGAGGCCGATAGCTCAGAGGCGACGTGGACATGAGCTAATCGATAGTCATACCGAGAGGTTATGTACAATCCTTGTATTTTTGTGGAAAGAAAAGAAAACAAGCCAGAGATAATATTGACATGGTTATTTTCTTTGGATGGATAAAATGGACAGCTCATAGTTTAGAGATAACATGGATATAAACTGTTTGCTTCCATCGAGGACATCCCACTAGAAAATTTTTGGTAGACTTATTACTTCTTGCGCACGAGAGTACAAGTAATAAATTTAAACGAAACCCTATCAGAGGTAATATGGACATGATAGATGTAGAAGCATGAAAAATATGCCGGATAGCTCTACGCAGCATATCGAGGTAGGGCAGCATAAACAGAGGACCTCAGAGCCATCAAACGTGCAACAGAGCTTTTTCGCTGGGCACGGCATGAAATATAGGCTCAAGGACCATCCGCGTAATACAATATGTCCAGGCTGCTTTAGCGTAAAAAAGGTGTTACCTCACTTTTATGGCGTAAAACTCACCCGCTTTCAATGCAGCATTGAAGTGTACGAGGAACGCTTTGTATTCTTTGAGATGAACCTGTCAGATCATGCAATGAACCTGACGTCTGGGCTCCTGACAAAGAGTACTGCATGACAACCCAAGCAACTGCTATAATGATGGCGCGGTACTGCATCCCAGGCTGTCATTTACTGCCATTTCCTTGGCGTAGACCGCTTCTACGCATACAAAGGAATACGTCACCTAGTTTTACACAGGCAGATATGAGCTGTTTATGCTCCGCAGAAGACAAACAGCCTGCCATGTCAAAAGTTGCTCTTCATACAGGGCTCGAGGCGCGTCTCTGCATTTAATGCGTAGAGTGGTGACAGGTTCTCAAGGCACATCTCTGCATTTAATACACCGATTACTGACAGATGCCCGAGGCACGTCACTGTATTTTATGCGTAGAAGGGTGGCAGACCTTCAAAATACGCCTCTGCATTTAATGCGCGGGATAATGGCGGATATCTTCATTTAAAGCAGGAGATTTGAATAAATGTCACCAAACCGTCGTCTAGTGACATTCCTTTTGCGCCAATTGCTCTTACGCATACAAGGGATATGCTGCCCAGTTTTACACTGGCAGATGTGAGCTTCTTACGCTCCGTAGAAGGAAGACAGACAGCCACATCAGCAGTTACTCTTCGTACAGAATTCAAGGCACGTAACTGTATTTAATATGCAGAATGATGGCAAATCTTGAAGACAAGCCTCTGTATTTAATGCGCATGATGGGGGCAGATCTCTGTATTTAATGCAAAAGATTTGATTATATCTCCAAGAGCCATAATTCTGGCTAAAATGTCCACATCATCTCGGCTTCTACGCCTTCTCGGCTTCTATACACACTCGGCTTCTATGCCTGCTCGGCTTCTATGCCCACCCGGCTTCTATGCCCACTCGGCTTCTACGCCTGCTCGGCTTCTATGCCTGCTCGGCTTCTATGCCCACTCGGCTTCTATGCCCACCCGGCTTCTATGCCCACTCGGCTTCTATGCCTACTTGGCTTCTACGCCTACTCGGCTTCTATACCTACTTGGTGACAGTCATTTGGCATCTATGCCAACCTCTTCTACACAAAGGATAACTACCTACGTGGCTTCTACGCCATGATCTTCACAGCAGATATACGCGTTCTGTCCCTTAGTTGGACGTGCGTCACATGCTCACTCAAAAGGTCATCTATACGCAGGTATTGGTTATTTTAAACCGTCGTGTAAAAGGGTGATGTACTTTCCACTACTCGGTTTCTACGTCGACTAAGTGGTCACTGTCACTAAAAAACTCTATAAATAGAGACCTCTATCAACGAGGAAAAAGGTCAAAAGGTAGAAAATTGGAGGTCGAGAGAGAGAGAGGGAGAAGAATCCAGAGCTCAGGCAAAGAGAAGGGATCGACGACTTTGGCATCGGGCATCCACCCTCTTTAGCAACCTTCGAAGCTGCTTTCTGTCTTCCACGATACTTCTTCAA
This sequence comes from Iris macrosiphon, assembly GCA_036927795.1. Lineage (NCBI taxonomy): Eukaryota > Viridiplantae > Streptophyta > Magnoliopsida > Asparagales > Iridaceae > Iris > Iris macrosiphon. Next base: position 71,935,321 of record JAYESA010000013.1, on the reverse strand, counting down.
CATCGTGTGGTCCAAGGGCTAAAGTGATCGACTGCAGATCAGACACCTATAGCAATATTTACCCAGATTAAATAAATTGTACTTAGTCATCCTCGTATAGGATTAAATTATACAATCTTGTTTGTAAATACCGAAGAAAAGGCAGGTTTTCGTATAAGACCTCATTTTCCATATTCTCTCTCGTTTATTATCCAAAACAAGATGGCGACTCTGCTGGGGACATCTTTCTCTTCTAACGACGAAGCAATTGCTCAACACGATATGGTATCCGTGGGATCCGTGAAGAAGACACTGGTCGTCTAATTCGACCAGTCTGCCTACGAAGACATGCTTCAAACCAGGGGTAGCTCTCACTCTCTCTCAGTCCAAGACAACAGGAAGCTGCGTAAGGTCTGGATGCCCAAGACATCCTCTTCCATTCCTGTGGACTCTCCGACCTTTCCGATTTATCCGACCAACGAGGTTGTAGCATTGCTCCCTCCGCGCCTTGCTCGTAAAATTCAGTCGCCTGTCTCTGGCAGGGCAGACAAAACTTCCGACAAGGCCTCAGCGCCAACCCAGAAGTATACTCCGCGCTCTGCGCGTAAAATTCAGTCTCCCATCCCTGGCGGAAAAGACGAAACTTCGGACAATTCCTCAGTGCTAGTCCAGAAGCCTACACCGCGCTCTGCATGTAGAAACCAGTCTCCCGTCCCTGGCGGAACAGACAAAATTTTTGACAAGGCTTCAGCGCCAAATCAGAAATTCTAAACGCGCTCCGTGCGTAAAAATGCATCTGCCTTCCGCGGAAAGGCAGACAACCCCTGTAATCTATGCAAGGGAAAGCAAGCGGCGGACTACTCAACTTCTCGTCCTTTACGCCAGCATGGGAACAATTTGCCGGCCCTCCGGATTATGCGAGAAGCTGACGGCCGATTGAGGACATCCTCAACTTTACGAAAACCAGAGCAGAGCTCCAAATTACGCCAGGAAAAGCCCCTCAGCATAAAGAAGGCTCAATTTACGGAAAGACACCCTCCTCGGGGATTATCCGCCACCCAGATGGCCAACCGGCTGTATACAGGAGGCACAGGGAAAACTAGGGCTCCCAACATCCACACGCTCACTGATGTGAACAGAAGGAACAAGTCATCTTCTTCTTCTGTAACCCCTCCTGACCTGCGCAAGTATCTGATCCAGAAACGCAAGGAGAGGGGATCTTCCAGCATGTCTATTACCCCTTCTAACGAGCACTCTTGTAATATTCATAGGATTGTAATTAATTATTGCTATTCTGAAACAAAATGGTCAGTTTTTGACCGGTTGAGCTACTCTCCATCTTTCCAGGAAGAAGAGCCCACACATGCATCAGTGAACATGTCTTCACACATACCTAGAGGAAGATCGGGCTCAAGACGTCATCCCTCTAGAGCTCCGAGCCGAAGGAGATTCAACCAGCTCCTTAGGAACACTGAAGCTGGGGTATTCCGAAACACCCGTTCGAGGTCGCGACAACCGACTTCGTACTCCTCTGATTCCGAAGCTGGGGGTCGCCAATCTCCCGAATCAGATACTGAAAGTGTAGAGTCAACTTCAACAGAGACCTATACTAATCTTTCAATGACACCCAGGGAGATGTGAGTTTATGCCATTGGAGATGAACACGAGGAAGCTTCCCCGTCCAGGAGCGCTGAGCAGCGCATTACTGTACTGGAGACATCTCTAAAAGAAATGCAGTCCATGATGGAGAACATGCACCAGATGATGCTGAATCAACATACAGCTGCTATGGCTCAAGCGTCGGTCCCTCCAACTCAGATACGTGTGGGGGTGGACTTACCACCATCCAACGCAATCCAAGAGCCTGCTCTAGATCAAGAGTCAGCAGTTCCTCCGCTTCCTCACTCAGAGAATGTATTACCTCCCATCGGAGTCGCGATACAATCGATTCCTCATCACTCTGTGGTCCCGCCACCGGCTAAAGATCCGATGCAGGCAGTACGGGAGTTGAAAGCCCAATTTGATGCCCTGAAGCACAAAGATCAGCTCAAGAAATTGGGAATCAACCAACCTTACCCAGCTATCTGGGAAGAGGTCACTTTCCCTCCTAGATACAAATCACAGACTATGGCTTTGTTCGAAGGAAAAATGTCACCGAGTCAGTACATGAACTACTTCAGTATGATGGCGGTGTTATTACAAGGGAATGACGCCCTCCTCACTCGGGTGTTCAAAGGCTGTCTCTCGGGGGTAGCTTATCAGTGGTACCGAAGTCTGGCGAATAACTACATTACTTCCTTTGAAGACTTCAAGGCGTTATTCTTCACACGATTCTACGAAGGAGGGATGGACATGTCTATGTCCTCTCTTATCGAAGTCAAGCAGAAGGAAAAAAGAGAATGTTCGCACTTTCATAAAATATTTTCTTCAAGCCACTTTGCAAATGCCTCCAGGAGTTCCAGACTCGGCATTGGTGGACATCTGCAGAAAGAACCTTCTTCCCGTGATATCGGTGTTCACAGGACCATATCAGTTCCATGATTGGCCCTCGTTCATCATCTCAGCGGTAGCCGCGGAGGACAACAGTCAGAAGGCGCACGATAATGGCATCATGATCTCGGCCTCTGATAAAGGCAAGAGTTCATCCTCCAACATCGACCATCCTTGGGGTACCAAGGGTAAAGAAGCTCTGGCGATCAACATGTCCAGGCAAAAGAAGGTGGCTACCACGTAGACGAAACCTGGGACTTCCAGGCCCATTGAAGTGTACTCTTTCGACGACGATGATATTCCGAGCATATTCGAATGTCTCATCAAAAGCGGTAAGATTACCCTTCCTGAGGTGAAATGACCCAATGAGGCCGGCAGTACCAACAACCCCAAGAACTGCATCTTCCATAGGTACATACACCACCCCACAAAGGCGTGTTATATACTGAAAAAGAAGATCCAGGAGCTGATCGATGCTAAAGCCATCACTCTGCGCAACAGCGAGAAGACGGTCACAGCCAACATGATCTCTCTGTAATTTGGCGATCTGCCTCCCCAAGAAATCCCGTACGGTGTTACACCTATTTCCCGGACGACAATGAACATCGTTAATCTCCCTCCAGCTAGAGGTCAAAATCATGACCTGGTACCACTAACTACCAAGCGAGGCAAGATTATGTGGGTTCATCCAGATTTGGTGCCCGGGATCGAGAAAGAGACTCAAGCTGCTAAGGCTAAGAAGAACTCGAAGCGCAAACCATGTCACATGGTTGCGGCAGACTCAGCGTCAGAAGACGAGGTCTTGACCGCTGTAACCCGTTCAGGGAGGGCTTTCCTCAAGGACCAGGAAGCCAGCCAGGAGGATGCACCGGCAGACGCTTTAGCTACCAAGCCGTCAGAACCAGAGCCCGGCGTACCAGGGGCCGGTCCTTCGAGACCAACTACGGCAGACAAAGGGAAGCAAAAGGAAGTACGTTTCGACAAACCTGTGAAAAAGATTCAAAACAAAGGTTTAGAGAAGCCGTACAACTTTGACATCCTGGCCCAATTGGCTAATACACCAGCCAGGTTGTCCATCTTCGAACTACTCAGGCTCTCCCAAGACACTCGTCTAGCCCTGAGCGAAACACTGATGCAGGCGGATGCATACTTGACTCAGCTCAAGTCCCCTGACAAAGAACCCGTGGCATGTCCTCAATGCCACAGTGTGATGGAGGTGGTCTCGAATATCACTTTCACTCAAGATGATATGCTGTTAAAATATAACAGGCATGACAGACCCCTCTATTAAACCGGGTATGTCGATTTTATGGAGGTCGACCGGATTCACATAGATCCAGGATCATCAATCAGCATCATTCCTCATAGTCTGCTCAGACCGCTGAGGATTTCTACCAGCGAATTGGCTTACACCACCACTACAATCGTGGGTTTTAACTGTAGAAAAAGCAAGCCGTTGGAAAAGATTCGCCTGAGGATCCAGATTGGCAACCTTAGATCAGTGGCTACATGTTATGTCATTGATTCTGAGGTGTCCAACAATATTCTGCTGGGCAAACCTTGGATCCACGACCACAACATTGTTCCTTCAACTCTACATCAATGCTTCAAATATGTAGACGCCCAAGGAACAGTACAGACGGAGTTTGCTGACCTGAACCCGTTTAGAGGAGTAAAATCCTACTACTCCGATGCCGTATTATACTCGCAAGACTACACGGAGGAGGCGACAGCCGAAACAGAGAAGGAATCCCACCGGGAGCCAGAAGAACCCTCTGCCAAACAACCGCTGTCAATCAAGGTGAAAGGACGGACTACTCGTCCAAAAGCCATAGAGCCTGTGGCGGTCCACCTGAACAAAACCGGGTCAGAGAAAGGGGGTGATCCTCTAGTGATCACTCTGAACCAGAAGCCTCCATCCTTGGTCATCAACCTCCGGCGCAGCAAACAGCCGACCGATGTAAATGCAACCGGGAACGAAGTTTCAGATGATAATAAACATCCCCTTTTCCAGTATATTGATGACCGAATTCCGAATCAGGAATCCTTTCCCCATGACGATATAGAACCTATAGCACAAAAGTTCTTGGGAGCTATATATTCCTATCATCCGTATATGTGGGAAATAGCGTCATCATCCAATGTCACCACGATATATGGACCACATGAGGATTCTATCTTCATTGTCCCGCCTACTTGCAGCAGTCAGCGTTCAATAGTCTTCGGCCGCAAGCACAATGGACTGACTGTACAAGAGGATTCTCCTGACAATGACGTTAGTAAAATACAGGTTCACCGATACAGCCTGCAAGCTCTGAAGATCATGGAAAGTATGGGTTATGACTTGAAACTGAAACCAGGTCTCAACTACGGGAAAGGCAGACGAATGCCACTACACGGAGATCCCTACTACCAACGAACCAGCTTTGGGTTAGGGTATACCACCTCCCTTGCAGCTCCTGAGTCAAACGAGGATATCTTTTCCTCTTCTCAGAACCGTTCAGCGCCCTCCTACTCATCTCATTCTCTCGAACGGACATTATCAGTAAATATGGTAGTGACAGATTCCTTCGAAGCAGACGAACAAGAATCTGAACAGTTCGAGAATGACGCTTGGGCTCAGCAAATGGATATACAATGGGATTTCCGCTTCGAGCAGAGAGAACCTCCCACTGAAGATAAAGTTATCCAGATTGACGTTGGGGATGAACTTTCACCAAAGCCGATATTTATCAGTAACAACCTTTCCGAAGAAGAAAGGGAAGAAATTATCCAGCTGATAAAAGAATATGTCGACGTCTTTGCATAGAATTATGAAGACATACCAGGTCTTGATCCAATGGTGGCTACTCATAAGCTCAATATATTGCCCGATTCAAAGCCTGTGAAGCAGCACCAACGTCGGTTCTGCCAGGATATGATGGACGCCATCGAAGCTGAAGTCAAGAAGTTGATAGCCTGCGGCTTCATCCGAGAAGAACAACATCCCGACTGGGTCACCAATGTTGTCCCGGTCATGAAGAAAAATAGGAAAGTACGTGTCTGCATCGATTATCGAGATCTGAATGCGCCCTACCCCAAGGATGAGTTTCCTTTTCCCATCACAGACGTCATGATTGACAATACATGCGGCTTCGAACGTATGTCTTTCATGGACAAATTTTCAGGCTACAATCAAATCAAGATGCATCTGAGGACGAGAAGCACACTGCCTTCCGGACACCATTAGGGGTATATTGCTATACGGTCATGCCCTTCGGATTGAAGAACACCTGGGCTACGTACCAACGGGCTATGAGTAACATATTCTACGAGCATTTACGCAAGATAGTGGAGTATTACATGGACGATGTAGCTGTCAAAAGCCGTCTCAAGGACAATCACATCCAAGACTTAAAGACAGTATTTGAATTGATGCGCCAACATCAACTCAAGATAAATCCTACAAAGTCCTTTCTGGGGCTATCTAGTGGCAAATTCCTGGTATTTGTCATTACCGCCAAAGGCATTCATGTGGACCCTAATAAAGTCAAGGCCATCTTAGAAATATGACCGCCTCATAATCTGAGAGAACTCAGGGGATTTCAAGGCCGTCTGGCTTATATCCGGAGATTCATATCCAACCTCTCAGGGAGATATCAACCCTTTTCTCGTCTCATGAAGAAAGGTGTATCCTTTGTATGGGATAAAGCCTGTCAGCAAGCATTCGGTGATATCAAACGCTACCTCACTAGTCTGCCAGTTCTGGTGCCTCTCGTCATAGGAAGACCATTCGTGCTGTACGTTCGAGCGATGGATCATTCTCTGGGAGCTCTTCTCGCACAAAAGAACAATGTGGGCCATGAACAGGCTATCTACTGCCTCAGCAGGATGATGGTCAAAGTCGAACACCGGTACAACCTAGTGGAGAAAGAATGCTTGGCTCTGATGTTCGCTATCCAAAAAATACGGTACTATGTCACAGGCCAAACCATTCACATCATCTCCAGGGTCAATCCTTTTCGAGTACTAATGAACAAGCCAAGTGTTCTTAATTCCCGACTTGCGACTTGGGCGATGTTATTAACACCATATGACATGGTATACGTCCCTCAGAAGTCCATCAAAGGCCAAGCATTGGCTGATTTCCTAGCTTCTTATCCGATCCCGGAGGCCTCCAAACTGTACGAGGACATTCCTGACGAAGTTGTAGAGTGTAATTCCGCGATGGAAGGCGATGCATGGCAACTATTCTTCGATGGTGCCTCCAGGACTGGTCCCAGGGGAAACGTGGTTTCGGGAGTAGGAATTGTCCTAGTTACTCCTGATAAACTCGTCATCTATCGAGCGTATTCTCTCAGCGAGCCCTGTTCTAACAATGTGGCAGAGTATAACGCCCTACTAATCGGGCTCCAAGTCGCTAAAGAATTGGGCGTCGAATCTCTGGAAGCCTTCGGTGACTCTCTGCTGATCGTCAATCAAGTCAGAGGAATATATAAAGTCCGGAATCCGGACCTCATCCCTTATCACCAAGCAACGGTCGAGATTGCTATGATATTCAAAGGATTCTTCCTAGAGCATGTACCTCGATCCCAGAATCTGGAAGCTGATGCCCTAGCCAGCCTAGCTGCGGATTTAGCTATTCCTATAAGAAGGCAGAATTCGATAATCCTTCTTAGTAGAGATTTATTCTGTGTGAAAAACAACTTTCACATAGAAAGCTATGCTGTGAACACAGATCCTCTCAAGAGAGACTGGAGAAGTCCCTTTATAAATTTTGTAGCATACGGAATCTTGCCGGAGGACCCTAAAGAAGCAGTATCCGTCAAAAGACGATCATTACGCTTCTATTTTGAGGTGTCCTCACAGTGTCTATATTGCCGGACCTACGACGGTCTGCTATTGAGGTGTCTCTCAGACGATGAGGCATAGCGGATCATCCATGAAGCTCACAACGGTGTATGCGGAGCACATCAACCCGGGCCTAAGCTACAGGATCGCATCAGGAGAATGGGCTATTACTGGCCTACTATGATCACAGATGCAATAAAGTACGCAAGACAGTGCAGAGCCTGTCAGGTCCATGCAGACTTCATCCATCAACCGCCTGAACACCTACATCCTATGGTTGCATCCTGGCCTTTCGAAGCATGAGGTATGGATATCATTGGTCCTATTCACCCATCTTCTTCCAGAGGTCACCGATTCATACTGGCCATCACAGATTATTTCTCCAAATGGGCAGAGGCGATCCCTCTTGCTGAGGTGAAGGCATCTAATATAATCAACTTCATCAAGCATCACGTCATTTATCACTTCGGGATACCCCAGAGAATAATTCATGACAATGGGCCTCAATTCATCAGCCAAGCGTTTCATCGATTTTGCGATAAAAATCGGATATAAAATATGGCCTCTACGGCGTATAATCCTGTTGCTAATGGTTTGACGGAAGCATTCAACAAAACCATTATCAAGCTCATAAAAAAGTTTGTCTCCACGAACAAGAGGGATTGGAATGAGAAGCTGGGAGAATGTCTCTGGGCATACCGTACAACGGTACGAGCACCGACGGGTTGCACCCCATTCTCATTAGCTTACGGAGCGAAGCAGTTCTCCCCATCGAGATCCAGATTTCATCACTCAGGATAGCCGTGGCTAATAAGTTGACTCAAGAAAAGAATGACCTTTTAAGGCTTCAAGAGCTAGAAGGATTAGACGAGAAACGCCTCCAAGCTCAACAGCGCATCGCGTTCTACCAAGCACGTATTTCCAGAACTTTTAATCAAAAAGTAAAGGAAAGAGTATTCAAAGTCGGCAAGCTAGTCTTAGCTGTGAGAAGGCCGATGATTCTTACTCACAGGAGTAAGGGCAAATTCCAGCCCAAATGGGAAGGCCCTTATGTGATCGAAACGACGTTCTCAAACGGCACTTACAGGTTAGCCAAGCCTAATGGAGACCTGTTAATGGCTCCTATCAATGGCCAATTCCTGAAAAGGTACTATGCTTAACCTACTTTGCTAAAGCAGAATATGGCGAAAACCTCATTCTGACAAAACTACTTCTAGAACGAAACTAGTGGGATCATATTCTATCATGTTCATATTACCTCTGAATAGATGCATCCTGCTAAAACTTACCGAGAGTATATCACGTCCATATTACCTCTGATATAACTTTCATCCAAACCTGTCATTTATACTCCAAAATGATGGGTCCACAAAGTCAGATGAAAGCCTCTTTACTATTCCAAAAAAAGAGAGCAAAAGTACATTGAAAAGAAAAAGCAAAAAAGAACATCATTGGGGGGAGCGATTAGATCACGAATCTGCTGCGCCAGAGCAACCATTCTCTCATTCCGGGAGTTCAAGACGTCGACGCGAGCCCGTTCCAACCTGGCCGCATCATTGTCCAAAGCAGCTAGATCAGACCGAGCCCACACAAAACCTGAGTAGAAAGCACCCACGCGCGTCAGATTCTGTTGCACAATCGCCCGTCGCTCCTTCAGCACATCTCGAGCCGCCGATAAAGAGCGAACCTTTGCCTCTACTCGAACGAGCTCATCCTTCAAAATGTGGGCCTGCGCTGCCACTTCCTCATATTCGGCTTCGCACCGGTTCAACTCGGGGACGACATACCCCAGTTGGACACGTTCTTCGTCCATCTTCCGCTGCTGAGCCTCGATGGACTTATTCAAAGATGCCTCTGTTCAGTAAGCTGCGCGCTCAGGAAGTAGTACCTAGCTTGAACGAGACCGTCAATGTTGCCTCGAGCTATCTGCAAGTATTCGTTAATGGGTTGCTCCAAACTATTAACTATCTTCTCCAGCGCGTCAGCTACCCAGTGTCGTTGAATTCTCAGATCGGCACTATAGAGGCCTGGGAGGCTCTCCTCAGCGACGCAAAGCCCAAATTCTTCTCCAACACCATTGATATTAACATTTTTAAGGTAGCATAGAAGATACGAGTGTACTGCTCGGTCACACAGCTAGATCTGAATGGACGCTGGGAGTGGCCGCGATAATGGCGAGTCTCCCTCCAAGAACAACCGCGGTTGATGTTGCCACGGCCGTCGCCTCAACCGGAGGTGCGACAAAAGAAGCAGCGCCAACACCGGACGAAGTGACCAGCGTACTCAAAGGAGGCATTGTCGCAATGACAGGCTCGTCCTCCTCTTGAGATATCAGATTCTCTTCGACAGGCGAGCCGGCACCCGAAGATGTCTCCTCTTCAAAATTAGGCACCTCCATGTCACCGCCAGGACCTGATACAGAGCCAAAGGGCGCATCTACACTGCCCTCCCCGAAGATGTCTTCCACTGAAAAGAAGACAAAAGGAAGTTAATATCAGCATGACGTTAATTTTCCTAAAATAAGAGGCATGAAAGACGACATTTACCCATGGCCAATGGTGTATATGACGCGTCCGCGGCCAGTACAGCTAAATCATTCCTTAATGATGCTAGGCAAGCTATCATACCTGGAGAAGGGGGTGCTCTAAGGAGCACTAGCGAATGCTCTTCCAGGTCCTCGTCAAATTTTAACCGAGGTTCATCGGCTGGAATCTCGCTGGGTGCACTGACAGACATGGCAGGAGTCTCTCCCGATGCTGACCCGGACAAAGATATCCTTATTCGGCTCGGCCCCGAAGGCGATCTCGTTCCACTGCCCGAAGCGGTAGCAGCGACAACAGCCTCCAGCAGGAATTCTCCGGCGGTGCCAGCCGAGACTGTCGAGGTTCCCTCTCTAAAAGGCGAGGAACCTCCAATCAGAGAATCATCCCCGACATGGGGAGATGCAGGCTCACTGCTAGAAGCCTCAATACTAGGAATTCGGAGAGGACGAGTAACCGTTTTCTTCTTCCTCTTGCGAGGGGAAGTCTCCATCAGAGCAGGAGCCCTTCGCTTCCCAAAAATTACCAGAGGCCCTGCAGGCAGAGGTACTTCACCCCTCGATACCGCCAACAGAGGCTCATCGGGAGTGACGGACTCCTCACCCTCGTTAGAAGAAACCGAGGGGACTTCGACTCTTCCCCCAGACTTGGAAGAAGGCACCCTAAAACTTCCATGTATATCAAAATCGCGATGGAAGGTGTTGGTTGCCACATAGAACTGGGTATACGAGTGGAGAATATGCAGCTCCATGGAGAGTGAAAGGACGGACACGGTAAAAGTCGCCTCAGTGCAACCCATGATGAAATATTGCCATCCTCTGGCTCCATCAATAAGTCCGCCCCGGTACCTAAAGCTGGTGACGGCATTGCCCACGTGCAACTGGTCATACCCGAATTTCCTGACAAACCTACTAGGCAAGTAGGGCTCGAAGAAGCAATAGTCTTCACTCCTGTACAGTAGGTGGAAAGGTCTAATGCAGACTAACCAATTAAAAGACTCAGAAGAAAGAACGGTCTTCCCATCGCCTACGTCCTGAAGTCTGATCCCCTGCTGATTGAGATGTACAGGAGGAACCGTACAGAAGAGCTTCCAGCTATGACTGAGATTCAGAGCCCGCCGACAGTCTATAACTGTGGTCACGTTCCAGGAGGATTTTTGATAGTTCAACAAGAAACTAGCCCCCGAACTACTGCCAGAGCCGGGAGACATAACCCTGAGGTTATGAAGAATTAACCATCCCATCAGATACAGGTATGGTAATTCTACCCTGGGAAAGCTATCACGCCGTGTTTCATCGGCGAGCAGCCCGTCAGTCATGGCCCTCAGGCCAGCTTGAATGCGTCACACCATGGTAGGGAGCAAGGCCAGTCTTGCCCCAAACACCAGACGTACTGCAGGCCATAGCGTGTTGCGGTGAATGCGGTCCGCAGATACGATGCCGGGTACCACCAGTCGGCGCAGCCATATGGAGAGGAAGCCAGCCAGTTGAGCTTCCCTGGACAGAGGCCTGCGGCAACGCCTCAAATAACTATAGGCCTTAGTGCCTACAAGATACTTTCCTACCACTTCGTCGAGGATCCAGTCCGGAGCCCCAGCGTCTTCCATGAGATCGTCAACTACCTGAGCGTTGAGCACGCTCAGGATTCAAAGGCAGATCCTTGCCTTCCAATACCTTCTCTGGCTTAGCAGTCCTGGACCGGTGAAAGAAGAGGTAGGACGTCCATTTACTGACGTGAGCCAAATCTGAAGGTTCGTTATAAAAAGTGGTGCAAGCGAGGTAGTGGCACATCAGCTCCTGATACACTTCCACTACCAGAGGGTCTGAATCCCCCAGCTCCCAGTTCGTGGGAACATACTCTTCATATGGAGTATCCCCCATCGGCAGTCTCGAGATCTCTGCCATCTCATGGAGGGCCAATCCCAACTCCCTCAGTGGAGTGGTGAAAGTCCCGGTGAGCGAGATATATCGCTCCATCAGTGCCAAAAATAGGTTGGGGTTGAGAGGCAACCCAATGCTGGTTGCACACACAGCTACAAACAGACCAATGTTCTCCAGCTCGGTCTAAAAATGCTTCAGGGCCCAATCAGCTAAGCGAGCCCATCGAAGATTTGTGGGGGTGATCCACCCGCCTGTCCGAGGGTTCACCTTAGGGTATACTCCCCCGCGCCCCATGAAATTATTACAAAAAGTCGATAATTGGACCGGCTAGATCACTAAACTGTCTTCACTCGGGACACTGCCCGGGTACAGTCCCCTCAACATCGTCACATTGCCGGTAGGACGGCTGACGAACGACCCCTGGTCCGCTCCTTTCAGATGAAATATCTTCCCCGGCCTACCGTGAAGATCAGGAGTCAGTGTCCATGACATCCTCCTGGGATGTAGCATGAAAGAATATCGAGATGGGATAGTCCCTCGGTGTCTTGGACAGATACAAAACCAAGTTCCCAGCAGGGAAAACCCAGAGTTCTTTCTTGGGCTTCGTCTGGGACTGCTTGTCGATCATGTCCCTGAAGAGGAAAGCCGGCTTTATGTATTGGTCCCCGTCTATATACGTCATGGGCTCTCCGTTGATCAAGTTCAGCAGCGTTCGCTCGCCCTGAGCCGATATCAAAATTTTTCTTCCTTCAGGATACTGGGGCCCGAAGATAGGAAATGTCACGTGCGACAGATCCTCCAGATAGTTGGAGTGCAGCATCCCTGCGGCAGAACCCATCACATCGGCTAGCGGAGACGCATGTAAGTTAACTGCAAAATGCAAGAAAGATAAGTCAGTTTCTATAAACTTGTAGCATATGCTGAAAATCAACAGTCTGTGCTTTACGCCAAGGCTGTAAAAACTTGAGTTATTACGCTGGAATCCATTTCCTAAAAATGTAAAATTCAAGGTTGGCAGTATACAGTCTGTGCTTTACACCAGACTGATAAAATTGAGTTATTACGCCAAAATTTCTATCTCTGCGTAACACTCAACTTTTATAGTATACGCCAACTTTCGACAGTCAAAGCTTTTATGCCAGACTGCAAAAATATAGAGTTTTTTGCGCTGACACATTAGAAATATGGGCGTAAAAGATGAAACATCTCTGTGCATCATCTTCCTCGAAGAGGCTATCAGCACAAAAGATGACCTAGCGTGTTCACGTACAACGTCTGCGAAGGGTTTTTAGTCGTTCGTTTTCGTCCCGAAAACTCTACCTTTAAGGCCAGGTGCACTGCTAGTCGGCGGGATGCTTCGTTCAGAATGAAGTTCGCCGTGCCGACGAAAGTCGCCCCCACTTGAGCAGAAGAACGAGAAGAAGAAGCAACCTTCTTTTCCTTAGTGGAGGAGGCTTGTTTCGAGGCCATTACTGGAGACTTTGAAGACTCGGAGAAGAAACGGAGAGGAACTCGAACGGACAAAAGCTTTCTTTCGTAGAAGACGGATGAAAAGTTTTTCTTTCAGAAACTTGGGGTATATATAGAGTTTGGATGGATTCCTCGAATCCTGAACCAAATCTCATATTTAATATTTGGTTATGATTGGGGACTACGTCAGCCTATGTTCTCAGAGAAGGCGGACAGTCAGCGAATTCGAAAAGTTTTCGTGCAAAAAAGATTCGTGGTTTTTACGCTACGGAACTTTCTACGCTCGACAGCTACGGATCTACAGTTTTTACGCTCAAAGGCTATAGGTCTATGGTTTTACGCCCGGATGCTTTTATGCTCGGTAGCTTTTACGCTCGAGAGGCTACAAACCTACGACTTCACGCTCAAACAGCTACAAATCTATGATCTCACGCTCGGTGGCGTTTAGTTTATGCTCGGAGGCAACAGACCCACAAACTTCACGCTCGAAAGATTTTCTTTTCAGAAGCTACAAAATCTACAGTTTTTTGCTAAGGAGCTTTCTACGCTCGACAGCTACGGATCTACGGTTTTACGCTCACAGGCTACATGTCTATGGTTTTTTGCCCAGATGCTTTTATGCTCGGTAGCATTTTACGCTCGAGAGGCTACGAACCTACGACTTCACGCTCAGCAGCTACAAATATATGATCTCACGTTCGGTGGCGTTTAGTTTATGCTTAGAGGCAACAAACTTATGATTTCACGCTCCACGACTTTCCGCATATTTGAGAAATGTGTAGGCCAGTATAGTACATCTGAACAATTCTCAAGGCGGTCAATTACAGGATTTCACACAGAAGATACTCCTTCTTGACCTCAAAATATCCCAAGTACCCAATGCATACAGAGTTCAACATTAAAAATTACTCTTCTTCATGGGTCGATTCGAAGTTCATCCAGAATCTAGTCTGAATATTTTGTCTAAACAGTTCAAGATGGCGACTCAGTTTTGACAGCCAGTTCTCGCCCTGTTCCAAGGGATTTTTTGAGAAATCATTCTTTAAGACGACGGTCTGAACAAGACTTCTGTTTAACAAAAGTAAAAAATAGTTCAGAATTCTACTCGGTTCTTCATTCCTAACAACAGGACAGTTCGAACACTCGACTGCTAAAGTGGCTTTCTGCGCATCCTTAGTTATGCGTAAAAGACAGGACAGGACCTAGCACTCTTTCTAAACAGAGTCAGCGTAAAGTATCAGACGTGTCGAAGCTACACATATTCAGACTTCACAACAAAGTATGGCAAAATGATCATATGCACAGAAGAAGACGATCTTATTAAAAATCATGATTACATATGAGGGAAATCCAGTCTACAAGGGTTTTTCTTCACTTTCATGATTACATATGAGGGAAATCCCGTCTATAAAGGGTTTCTCATTTTCATTTAAAGATCGCGCCCAGAATCTGTTTCGGCCAGGTTCTCGCATGGGCAGCAATCTTCATCCATCTCCTCTAGCAGCCAGTCGTTGATCGCAAAATGACTGACATATGATCAACGGTGAGAGGATACAAAAATGGGCCTAGACCCATCCTCCAATAAGAGGAAGCAGGGTAAATATGCTTTCCTACGTCCAGTGCCGTGACATATTGAGTTGAGATATTTCACCCAACTCAATCTCGCACAGCAGCTAGTTTGTCTGCCCTCGTCCGCAGGTAACGGAAAAAGGCACCACTTGCAAGCTGCCTGGTCAAATACGACCCTTCCGCTCTCCCAAAGAACCACCATACAAAGTTGCTGATTATCCCGAGCAAAGGAGGCTATGATATCCTTCCATGATCCATCGTTGCAGAGGATATTTGCTCAAAGATGCCGTCTTTTTCGGCTCCGTATATGCTGGAAGGGCATGATCTCCTTCTTCCTCAAGTCGACCCGACAAACTCCGGCCATCATCTCTGTGTGGTGAAGGAAATACGGGAAGCACATGTTAAACTCCTCAGCCTTTATATAGGCGAAAGAGATCACACCGATCCCCAATAACTCCGACATAAAGTCAGCCTTGAAAGAACGTGTCAGACTTGACCGTTTCAAAGCTTCATTCAGAGTATTTCAAGTTACGAGGGACGGTTCATGCTTCATTCAAAGCATTTCAAATTACGAGAAATTTAAAAGCTTTGAAGGGGGTCTTATAGAATCATAAAAAATACGCCGGATAGCTCTACGCAGCATATCGAGGCAGGGCAGCGTAAACAGAGGACCTTAGAGCCATCAAACGTGCAATAGAGCTTTTTCGCTGGGCACGGCGTGAAATATAGGCTCAAGGACCATCCGCGTAATGCAATATGTCCAGGCCGCTTCAGCGTAAAAAAGGTGTTACCTCGCCTTTGTGGCGTAAAACTCACCCGTTTTCATTGTAGCATTGAAGTGTACGAGGAACGCTTCGTATTCTTTGAGATGAACCTATCAGATCATGCAATAAACCTGACATCTGGGCTCCTGACAAAGAGTACTGCACGACAACCCAAGCGACGGCTATAATGATGGCGCGGTACTGTAACCCAGGCTGTCATTTACTGTCATTTCGTTAGCGTAGACCGCTTCTATGCATACAAAGGAATACGTCGCCTAGTTTTACATAGGCAGATGTGAGCTGTTTACGCTCCGTAGAAGACAAACAGCTTACCACGTCAAAAGCTGCTCTTCGTACAGGGCTTGAGGCGCGTCTCTGCATTTAATGTGCAGAGCGGTGACAGGTTCTCAAGGCACGTCTCTGCATTTAATGCGCCGAATATTGACAGATGCCCGTGGAACGTCTCTGCATTTTATGCGCAGAAGGGTGGCAGACCTTCAAAACATGCGTCTACATTTAATGCGCAGGATAATGGCGGATCTCTGCATTTAATGTAGGAGATTTGATTAAATGTTACCAAACCGTCGTCTAGTGACATTCCCTTTGCGCCAACTACTCTTACGCATACAAGGGATATGCTGCCCAGTTTTACACTGGCAGACGTGAGCTTCTTACGCTCCGCAGAAGGAAGATAGACTGCCACATCAGCAGTTACTCTTCGTACAGAATTCAAGGCGCGTATCTGCATTTAATGTGCAGAATGATGGCAAATCTTGAAGACAAGCCTCTGCATTTAATGCGCAGGATGGGGGCAGATCTCGGCATTTAATGCAAGAGATTTGATTATATCTCCAAGAGCCATAATTCCGGCTAAAATGTCCACATCATCTCGGCTTCTACGCCTGCTCGGCTTCTATGCCCACTCGGCTTCTACGCCTGCTCGGCTTCTATGCCCACCCGGCTTCTATGCCCACTCAGCTTCTAAGCATGCTCTGCTTCTATGCCCACTCGGCTTCTACGCCTGCTCGGCTTCTATGCCCACCCAGCTTCTATGCCCACTCGGCTTCTATGCCTACTTGGCTTCTACTCCTACTCGACTTCTATGCCTACTTGGCTTCTACGCCATGGTGACAATCATTTGGCTTCTATGCCATGGTGACAGTCATTTGGCTTCTACGCCAACCTCTTCTACACAAGGGATAACTACCTACATGGCTTCTACGCCGTGATCTTTGTAGCAGATATACGCGTTCTGTCCCTTAGTTGGACGCGCGTTACATGCTCACTCAAAAGGTCATCTATAAGCAGGCATTGGTTATTTTAAACCGTCGTGTAAAAGGGTGATGTACTTTCCACTACTCGGTTTCTACGCCGACTAAGTGGTCAGTGTCACTAAAAACTCTATAAATAGAGACCTCTATCAACGAGGAAAAATGTCGAAAGGTGGAAAATTGGAGGTCGAGAGAGAGAGAGAGAGAAGAATCCAGAGCTCAGGCAAAGAGAAGGGATCGACGACTTTGGCATCGGGCATCCACCCTCTTTAGCAACCTTCGAAGCTGCTTTATGTCTTCTACGGCACTTCTTCAACATCGTGTGGTCCAAGGGCTAAAGTGATCAACTGCAGATCAGACACCTATAGTAATATTTATCCAGATTAAATAAATTGTACTTAGTCATCCTCGTATAGGATTAAATTGTACAATCTTGTTTGTAAACACCGAAGAAAAGGCGGGTTTTCGTATAAGACCTCGTTTTCCATATTCTCTCTCGTTTATTATCCGAAACAATAGATTTTGTGGACCTATTACTTCTTGCGCACCTGAATGCAAGTAATAGGTTCGAGACAAGCCTTGCCAGAGGTAATATGGACGTTGTAGATTTTATGGACTTAACACCGCTAGCATACTTAGAGTTAAGTATAGGCGATAAGTTGAGATGACAACCGATATCAGAGGTAAATATGGACGTGATAATCGATAGCCCCAACTAGAAGGTTTGCTTAGAGGTAATATGGACATTGCAAACTCGGACAAAAAAAAATATTAGGACAGTAGTTCAGAGTAATATGGACGTGAACCAATGTCCGAGAACTCACCGAAGAGTGGTTTACTGAATATGGTCTATCCGGGAATGTAGATTTACCTGAGATTTACTCCGCTGGAAAGATTGTTAAGCCGATAGCTCAGAGGCAATATGGACATGGCTAGCGTCTAACGAGATTAGATTTTCTTTTTGAGTGTTACTTATGGGAGTGTGCAGATGGACCTGAAGACTGCTCCGCTGGGGAGCTTTTGAGGATCCATTATTTGTTGCATATCCAGGACTCATGAATACCGATAATGGCTTGTTGAGGGAGGGTAATGTCATGCATAAGCACTCGCTGGGGATAAACAACAAAAAGTGGGAACCCTGTACATTTTTGTTGTCCTTATAGGGATAGAGAGAAGTATAACCCTAGCCTTAGGCATAGTACTTTTTTAGGAACTTGTCGTTCATGGGCATTATTAGCAAGTCGCCATTAAGATTTGCCAGTCGGTACGCGCTGTTGGAGAATATAAATTCTACGACGAACGGGCTATCCCATTTGGGTTGGAACATGCTGGTCGTCTTGTGGGTCATAACTAACGACCTTCTTAATATTAAGATAAGGTCACCCACTTGGTAGGTCCTCTTCTTAATCCGTTTGTTGAAGGCTCCCAAGAGGTGTACTTGGTACAACTCAATACTCTCTTGATCTAAGAGGCGTTTCTCGTCGAGTGCTTCTAACTCTTGTAGCCGTCGACGGTGATTGTCGTCGACAGTTAGCAGGTTGGAGAGGGCCACTCGGAGAGAGAGAATTTGGACCACGTGGGAGAGGCAGCTTCGCTCTCGTAGACTGTCACGCCCCAGTCCCAAAATACCGAGGGACCGGATGCGTGATAATGGCCAGCAGTACGCACCGATGGACAACCCAATTTAATGGATCCATCAGGGCATACTTAAGCTGTAATAAGCAGGTCCAATATAAATAGTCACAGTCTATACTAATCTCATCCACAACAAATAATCACAGATCAAATGCCAGAATAAAACAAGTAAATATAATCTAGCATATCTCAATAAAGAGTCTCGGAGAACAATCCGAGAACACAAGTCTAATACAAAAATGCAATAGTCTGGAAGTAAAGTAAATAGGAACAGAAGTAAATGAGTATCTCAAACCAATACCCAGGAGAAGTCCTCTGGTACGATCCCGTCCTCTGGTGTCGGTACAGCTCCTGTATCTGCTCCTGTTCCTGCTTCTGCTCCTGATAATGCTCCTGTACTGTATAACTCTAGGGGGATCTCCTCTGCTAGTCCTGGGGACAAAGTCCGGATCCAGGTCCTCAGGGGACAGCAAGGTACAGAAAATACAAGCCAAAATAAATGCAGTGCAGCAAAATGCAATAATTAGGGTAAGCTATATAACCATCTATGTGGAAATGCAAGTGAGAGCATCACTAGTCTCAGGCTGAAGCCACTACAAGCTCTGTGTCTGGGAGCCGGTAGCGGTAATAAACACGTAATGTGCCTAGCTCTACGACGAGAGTCTGAGGCCTCACAATAGTAGTAGATAGATATACGAAACAGCCTGTAGCCTGTGTGTCTCTCCCCACCCCATGTAATCACACGTCTCATGTCCACGATGCACCATGTCCATGTCACGCACAATCATCTCTCAATGCAACAAGTCATCTAATATCTAAGAATACGATGTCCATGTCCTGTATCCTATACAGAATCACCACGAATATCTCGGGAATATCCTGTCTCATGAGTAGTGTCAAGTGTCCTGGGTCAAGGTGTACTTGGTAAGACAAGTACGAGAGTATATAGTGTCACGAATGTCCATCTCTAGGTGACCGTACCCAACACCGCGTACGGTGTCGGCACCCGACTGATAATCGGACGCTAAGTACGTCACACGGTCCTAGGTTAAGCATGCACAGCAATATAATGAAGCAAGGAAAATATGTAACAATACTGCAAAGTTTGGCAAGGTACACTTGCCTGGGGTCCTGGCTCCACTGTAGCTCTGGTCTCAGTGTGATCTGCAGGTGCTACTCCGGTTGCTGAAATAAACATTACCATTAGATTCAGAAGATATCAAATAGCTAAAAACGCCTGTCCTTGAGTCCAATTTGGAGACAAGGGCAGAAACGACAGTTTCGGGTCAAAACGGGGTCCACATGCGGGCCCGCTTTGCACCGAAAAGCGCGTCAGGGTCAAAGGTCTCCAAATTCCGCAAACTCAGTGTCTACAAGTCAGGAACGATGATACGAACCCAACGGAACTTCCAGAATTGGATTCCGATGAGCCGATCACAAAATCGCCCGTCAAGTGGAGCCTGTGGGGCCCACGACACGCGATTTCGTCAACGTTCTCAGAATCGAACCAAACTTGACCCACAGGACCAGCGTATTGCTACGAGTCCGATGGTGCAAGTTTCGTCTCGATCCGACGTGTGTACACAAAGTTACAGCGTGTTCCAGAAAGGACGGATACGGGGTGTCGTCGGCGGATACGCGTTGATTCCGGGGTGCACGCACCTCCGAATCGACTTCTGCGAAATCCCACACGACCGTATCATCGTCGCGCACAGTTCGGTAAGGACCGCGCGCGACCAAGTCATCCCGTTTGGCGGGGCGCACTCAGTTCCGGGGTGAAACAGGGCGTTGTTTTTTCCTGTTTTGGATCGCGGTGTACGATCACTACAGGACGCGATGCACCGAGCGGGTTGCACGGGCACCGAGAGGGTCATACAGTCTATGCGACGCAACTGACGGAATCGAAATCGAAGCTGCGAGTTGAGAGAAACGGGTACCTGAACAGGGCTCCGTGAAGTCTAAAATTCTCGTATCCGAATTGCGTCCAGGTCGTGTCTTCGCGTGTCCTGTACTGGTGCTGTGTCCGTCCTAGGGTTCACCGTGTCCAGCCTAGGGTTAGGATTTGGGACTCGATGCTGGAACGCCGGGGCTGACCGGAGGAGGGCGTAGACGGCCGGCTAGGGCACGGCTAGTCGGAGATGGGTGGAGGTCGGTGAGAGCTCGACGCCGGTGAAGTCGGGGTTGCTCAGCTGAGCACGGCGACGCCGGCGGAGATGAGAGGAGAGGGAGTCGTGGGTGCGGGGAGGTTCTGAAGGCGGGCTCGGGTGAGGGGGTCGACGAGCCTGGCGGTGGCGACGAGGACGGAGTCGTCGAGGGGTTCCGGTGGGGCAGCGGGAAGGTGCTCCTGGCGGGCGAGGAGAGGCTGATGAGGTCGGCGGAAGGCGGCTGTGAAGCGGCCGCGAGCGGGGGCGCGGGTTCTGGAGGGGAGCGGAGACAGCGGAGAGAGGCGGGGTTCTCCGGCGAGGTGGTCGTCGTCAGGAAGAGGTCGAGTTGGTGAAGCCGACGGTGGTGAGGACGCGGGGCTGAGTTAGGGTTCCGATCAAGGGGCGGCCGGCAGCTTAGGGTTAGGGTTAGGAATTTAGAATTTAGGGATTAGGAATTTGGGGATTAGGGATTTGGGAATTAGGGTTTCTTCCTCTTTTCTTTTGTGGAGAAAACCTAGGGAATAAGTAGGTATTTATACTTACAGAAATTAGAATAGGGTTAGACCTAGGATTCGGGCTGGGTCAACGGGTCAACGCTCCTTGGGCTGGGCTTCGGCTCTCATGGGGATATCGGGCGTTGGCACGGATTTAAATTCGGTTTAAATCGTCATGGGTCTTCAGGGCTTTAAACGGGTTTCCGGAGTCCAATAAACTCACCGAAAAATATCATGCGTCCGGTTTTCCGTTTTACACCATAAAATTCTATTTCCATAATATTTTAATATGAATTAACCGAAATTAAAAATCATTGAATTACCAACGCCTAGGTTTTAATTCCCGAAAATTACCAGAAAAATTGGGGAAAAAACCGAAGTTAAAATTCTGAAAATCAGGGGGCTTACAATCTACCCAACTTATAAAAATTTCGTCCTCGAAATTAAATTAGGGTAGGGCTCTCTCTCTGTCAAGTCTCACTTGATTACAGTCTAAGAATTTCTCTCAAGTGAGCATTACGGTCTCTACCCAACTTAGAATTTACCCATCTATCATCTAAGGCTATACATCTAATAAAGCTATGCCCCAACTTATTTAATCATGCTATTGAATCCTCAAGTCTTTCAACACCAAACATATCATGTATGATACTCCCTTAATCATATATAAATGGTCATCAATAATGCGACCGGCCTGTGGGGTGTATCTAGTACTATCTATAAATCAAACCTATACCCAAGCACGAGGTTTCGTCTTTCCGGAATAAGGGAAGACGAAGATCAATAATAAAGAGTTCAAGGGTGAGATAAACAGAATAGAAGTATCGGGTCAAGACGTTTAACGAATTCAAATGGGAATTGTCAAGTTGTTGTGGATTGAAATCCTATTGGTAATCCTTTGTTCGCATGCTCGTATTAGTACAGTTATGTAACTGATACGATATGCGCAGACATATCTAGAGGGCAAGTATACTAGTCAACTATATATCTCAATCCACGGAAAGTAGTCGTGCGAAGAGTGAACCAAATGCACTAAGGTTGATCAGACCGTAATACACTGATTCTGAATAGACAACTGTATTAGTGTACGCGTCCAATAATACAGATGTCATGAACAAGCTCGATAAAAGGATAAGCTTGCAAAGCTAGGCTATATTAGCAGCATAAGTCAAGGTAGTACAACAAATATGAGTACGCTAGATGATGAGGGAAGGAGGTACAACTTAATTCAAGTTCACAAAACAATCACAAGATAAGCACAATAACAAAAGACTCTATGATCTCTACTGTTATCAATTATAAGCAAGTTCAAAATTACATAGGTTAAGTCTGAGGTCACGAACCAATGGGCACGAGATAAAACAAATCTAGAAACAGAAATCTACGAAGAATTACGCACATTAGCTACTCCATGGGTCTGCGCGTCTTCCAAAGTCATTGCTGGAGCTTGTTCACGTCCTTGTAGTTGATTCCTCCGTTGTTGTTGAGCCTGCTGGAAGAGTGTTGCTTGTGGTGCCAAGGGTGGCCTCGGCTGATTTTCTCCTGGGGCTGGTGGTAGAACTTCTTGGACTTCCGTTTGTGGTGCTCCTAATGCTGGATAGGCTGGCCCCGGTGCTGGTAGTGCTTGTTGGTTATTCATTGGTGCTCTGTCTCGACGTTCGGGGCATTCCTTCTTTAAATGCTGACTGGATCCGCAAGCTAAACATAGTTTCTTCTTCCGTCTGCACTCGTCCTCAGTATGGCCTCGCTTGCGACAATATGGACAGACAGGTATTGTCTGTGGAGTTGCTTCTGGTGGCTGGTGTACTTGAGGTCTTTGTGTAGCTTCTTCTTGTGGTGCTCCGGCTGGTGCTGATGTAGATGGTGGATGAATCATGAATACTTTCTCTCGATGCTGAGGACAATCCTTGGCTAAGTGTTGACTGGTTCCGCAAATCAAGCATAATCCTAACTTGCGTCTGCAATCTCTTTCAGTATGGCCTATCTTGTGACAATGTTGACAAGTAGGAAGAAATGAGGCTCTTGGTGCTGCTCTCGGTGGTGGATTCATCTGTGGTCGCTTTGCAACTCTTTCTTGTTGTGCTTGGTCTGGTGCTGATGCATACGGCCGCTTCTGGCTGGACTCTATCCTTGTGTCGCACTCCATGGGTCTTGCTGTAGTAAGAACATCCTCGTCTAAGGTAGTTGCAGTGGGGCTGATTAACTTCCGTAACTCCGAGCTAAATCTATCGATGAACTTCTCCACTTGGTTTTGCTGAGCTTCTTTCTGAACCTTCTGATGGGCTTGCATCATCGCGTAGAACATTCGAAACATTTGTTGTTCGTCCATAGCCTGCCCTTGTGGAATGGTAGGCATCGGTGGAGCTAGCTGCGTCGATGGTGGAACGTCATCTTCCGGGATTCTCGAGGCATGCTGACTTGCTTGCTGTGATGATGGACCTTCACTAACTGGTGTCACTTCATCTCTGTTGGTTATCACAGCACCTTGTGGTATTTCTGGATGAGTCTCGTTGTTTGATCGTGAATCCATAACTCTGCAACCAAAATAAACAATAAGAGGCACACAAGAATCAAGGCAGGATGCAAGTCAGGAAATAAATCTGAATCTGATATAGATGTCAAGAACGTTTCAAGCAAGTGGATGAGATCCTAAAACTTATCCTATTCTTATTGCAGGCTTGCTCGGTTCCTAAGTTAAAACCGAACAATTTAGTCGTTGACCTGCATGGGCCACCACAAAAACCATGTCACGCCCCAGTCCCAAAATACCGAGGGACCGGATGCGTGATAATGGCCAGCAGTACGCACCGATGGACAACCCAATTTAATGGATCCATCAGGGCATACTTAAGCTGTAATAAGCAGGTCCAATATAAATAGTCACAGTCTATACTAATCTCATCCACAACAGATAATCACAGATCAAATGCCAGAATAAAACAAGTAAATATAATCTAGCATATCTCAATAAAGAGTCTCGGAGAACAATCCGAGAACACAAGTCTAATACAAAAATGCAATAGTCTGGAAGTAAAGTAAATAGGAACAGAAGTAAATGAGTATCTCAAACCAATACCCAGGAGAAGTCCTCTGGTACGATCCCGTCCTCTGGTGTCGGTACAGCTCCTGTATCTGCTCCTGTTCCTGCTTCTGCTCCTGATAATGCTCCTGTACTGTATAACTCTAGGGGGATCTCCTCTGCTAGTCCTGGGGACAAAGTCCGGATCCAGGTCCTCAGGGGACAGCAAGGTACAGAAAATACAAGCCAAAATAAATGCAGTGCAGCAAAATGCAATAATTAGGGTAAGCTATATAACCATCTATGTGGAAATGCAAGTGAGAGCATCACTAGTCTCAGGCTGAAGCCACTACAAGCTCTGTGTCTGGGAGCCGGTAGCGGTAATAAACACGTAATGTGCCTAGCTCTACGACGAGAGTCTGAGGCCTCACAATAGTAGTAGATAGATATACGAAACAGCCTGTAGCCTGTGTGTCTCTCCCCACCCCATGTAATCACACGTCTCATGTCCACGATGCACCATGTCCATGTCACGCACAATCATCTCTCAATGCAACAAGTCATCTAATATCTAAGAATACGATGTCCATGTCCTGTATCCTATACAGAATCACCACGAATATCTCGGGAATATCCTGTCTCATGAGTAGTGTCAAGTGTCCTGGGTCAAGGTGTACTTGGTAAGACAAGTACGAGAGTATATAGTGTCACGAATGTCCATCTCTAGGTGACCGTACCCAACACCGCGTACGGTGTCGGCACCCGACTGATAATCGGACGCTAAGTACGTCACACGGTCCTAGGTTAAGCATGCACAGCAATATAATGAAGCAAGGAAAATATGTAACAATACTGCAAAGTTTGGCAAGGTACACTTGCCTGGGGTCCTGGCTCCACTGTAGCTCTGGTCTCAGTGTGATCTGCAGGTGCTACTCCGGTTGCTGAAATAAACATTACCATTAGATTCAGAAGATATCAAATAGCTAAAAACGCCTGTCCTTGAGTCCAATTTGGAGACAAGGGCAGAAACGACAGTTTCGGGTCAAAACGGGGTCCACATGCGGGCCCGCTTTGCACCGAAAAGCGCGTCAGGGTCAAAGGTCTCCAAATTCCGCAAACTCAGTGTCTACAAGTCAGGAACGATGATACGAACCCAACGGAACTTCCAGAATTGGATTTCGATGAGCCGATCACAAAATCGCCCGTCAAGTGGAGCTTGTGGGGCCCACGACACGCGATTTCGTCAACGTTCTCAGAATCGAACCAAACTTGACCCACAGGACCAGCGTATTGCCACGAGTCCGATGGTGCAAGTTTCGTCTCGATCCGACGTGTGTACACAAAGTTACAGCGTGTTCCAGAAAGGATGGATACGGGGTGTCGTCGGCGGATACGCGTTGATTCCGGGGTGCACGCACCTCCGAATCGACTTCTGCGAAATCCCACACGACCGTATCATCGTCGCGCACAGTTCGGTAAGGACCGCGCGCGACCAAGTCGTCCCGTTTGGCGGGGCGCACTCAGTTCCGGGGTGAAACAGGGCGTTGTTTTTTCCTGTTTTGGATCGCGGTGTACGATCACTACAGGACGCGATGCACCGAGCGGGTTGCACGGGCACCGAGAGGGTCATACAGTCTATGCGACGTAACTGACGGAATCGAAATCGGAGCTGCGAGTTGAGAGAAACGGGTACCTGAACAGGGCTCCGTGAAGTCTAAAATTCTCGTATCCGAATTGCGTCCAGGTCGTGTCTTCGCGTGTCCTGTACTGGTGCTGTGTCCGTCCTAGGGTTCACCGTGTCCAGCCTAGGGTTAGGATTTGGGACTCGATGCTGGAACGCCGGGGCTGACCGGAGGAGGGCGTAGACGGCCGGCTAGGGCACGGCTAGTCGGAGATGGGTGGAGGTCGGTGAGAGCTCGACGCCGGTGAAGTCGGGGTTGCTCAGCTGAGCACGGCGACGCCGGCGGAGATGAGAGGAGAGGGAGTCGTGGGTGCGGGGAGGTTCTGGAGGCGGGCTCGGGTGAGGGGGTCGACGAGCCTGGCGGTGGCGACGAGGACGGAGTCGTCGAGGGGTTCCGGTGGGGCAGCGGGAAGGTGCTCCTGGCGGGCGAGGAGAGGCTGATGAGGTCGGCGGAAGGCGGCTGTGAAGCGGCCGCGAGCGGGGGCGCGGGTTCTGGAGGGGAGCGGAGACAGCGGAGAGAGGCGGGGTTCTCCGGCGAGGTGGTCGTCGTCAGGAGGAGGTCGAGTTGGTGAAGCCGACGGTGGTGAGGACGCGGGGCTGAGTTAGGGTTCCGGTCAAGGGGCGGCCGGCAGCTTAGGGTTAGGGTTAGGAATTTAGAATTTAGGGATTAGGAATTTGGGGATTAGGGATTTGGGAATTAGGGTTTCTTCCTCTTTTCTTTTGTGGAGAAAACCTAGGGAATAAGTAGGTATTTATACTTACAGAAATTAGAATAGGGTTAGACCTAGGATTCGGGCTGGGTCAACGGGTCAACGCTCCTTGGGCTGGGCTTCGGCTCTCATGGGGATATCGGGCGTTGGCACGGATTTAAATTCGGTTTAAATCGTCATGGGTCTTCAGGGCTTTAAACGGGTTTCCGGAGTCCAATAAACTCACCGAAAAATATCATGCGTCCGGTTTTCCGTTTTACACCATAAAATTCTATTTCCATAATATTTTAATATGAATTAACCGAAATTAAAAATCATTGAATTACCAACGCCTAGGTTTTAATTCCCGAAAATTACCAGAAAAATTGGGGAAAAAACCGAAGTTAAAATTCTGAAAATCAGGGGGCTTACATAGACCAAGGAGAATGGCATGCTATCAATCAGCGTCGTGACCGTTATTCAATAAGCAAGGAGACATTCACCAAGCTCTCATTCTAGTTTAGGTTATTGGATGACATAAACTTTTTGAGTAGCTTTATGATGGTCTTGTTGAATGCTTCCGCCAGACCATTTGTTGTTGGGTTATAGGCCGTCGAGGCTATATTCTTGATTCAATTTTTGTCACAAAATAGATAAAAAGTATGACTAACAAACTGTGTACCATTGTCATGGATGATCCTTTGTGGCAAGCCGAAGCGGTATATGACGTGATGCTTGAGAAAGATGATTAGGTTTGATATTTTGATTTCAGTGAGTGGTATGGCTTCCGCCCACATAGAGAAGTAGTCGGTGATAGCAAGGATAAACGATGTCCCTTAGACGAAGGTGGACTAATCGGTTATATGATATCCATGACCCAGGCTTCGAATGGCTAAGATGCAACTGTCGGGTGTAGGAACTCTGTGGTTTGGTGGATGAAGTCAGCATAAATTTGGCACATCCGACACTTTCTTGCGTAGTTGACATCATCTGCGACCATTATCGGCCAATAGTAACCCATTCTTCGGAGATGGTCCTATAGCTTGGGTCCAGGCTGATGGGCACCATAACCCCCATTGTGAGCCTCGCGTAGAGCCTTCTTCACTTCTGTATTCGATAGGTATCGTAGTAGAAGACCATCGTAGGAACGACGATATAATATTTTTGTAGTCGTATCGTAATACAACTGGATGAAACGTATTCTAATGGAAGTGGCTTCCTTTGGGTTCTCGGAAAGAATTTTATAGACTATGTAGTTGATAAATAGGAGTCTCCAGTATTGGGAGTCGGTGCTTGTCTTTACTGAGTAGCTAAGGCACAAACATAGGTTGTTCTTCGGGTAGACCAGCTCTTGACCGACCACGATGATCAGTTCATGAGTATTGATTGGAATATCTCAAGAAGCTGTGAGGCCAGCCATGGTGTCAGCCTCAATATTTTGTAGTCGAGAAACGTGCTCTATGAAGAAACCTTCGAAGGTGGAGGTAGTACCAGTACAACTTGGTGGTAGGAAATCAAGTCTTCATTCCGGACTTCGTACTCGCCTCGGACTTGATTGACCATCAATTTGGAGTCGTCGTAGGCCTCTAAGTTGTCAACTCCCACCTGTTTAGCAAGTTGGAGCCCAATGATAAAAGTGTTATACTCTGCCACATTGTTGGAGCATGGCTCTGTAAGGGAGTAAGTGAGGTTAATGTCCATATCGTGTGGGGAAATAAGTACTACCCCGACGCTAGCAAAAATATTGTCTTTGGGCCCTATTCTTGAAGCACTGTCGAACAACATTCGTCAAACAACTTCTACGCTTGTGGTCATATTTGAGTCTGCTACTTCTTCTGGGATTACCTCATAGTGGTTTGAGGTTTTCGATATAGGGTGGGCTGCAAGAAAATATGCCAATACTTGGCCTTTGACCGCCTTTTACGGAACAAATTCTATGTCATATGGGGACAGCAGTATCGCCCATACGGCTAGGTGAGAGTTAAGTGCTCTGGGTTTAGTCATAAGGACCCTGAGTAGATTAACTCGCGAGATCACATGGATGGTTTACCCTACCATGTAATGCCAAGTCTTCTAAATGGCAAAGACCAGAGCGAGGTACTCATTCTCAATAGGGTTGTACCTGTGCTCTGCACTGGCCATCATTCTGCTGAGATAGTAGATGGCCTGTTTGAGACTTGCATCGCTTGCTTGGGCTAGCAGAGCCCCGAGGGAGTTATATATTGCCCGTATATACAGTAAGAAGGGTCTTCCCATAATGGAGGCCACCAATACTGGAGGATTCATGAGATACTCCTTAATGTCGTCGAAGGCTCGCTGGTATTCTTTATTCCAAACAAAGGAAACTCTATTCTTCATAAGCTGAGAGAACGGCTGACAACGTCCAGAGAGATTTGATATAAACTTCCTGATGTAAGCCTGTCTTCCTTGAAGGCCACGAAGTTCTCTGAGGTTCTTCGGTGGACACATTTCAAGGATTTCTTTAGTCTTGTCAGGGTCTACGTGGACATCCTTGAATTTATGACAAAACTTAGGACTTACCACTGGAGACTCCTAGGAAGGATTTGGTAGGATTTATCTTGAGCTGGTGCACTCGTATAAGGTCAAACAAAGTCCTGGAGGAGATCATCTTTGGAACGACTTTTGACGGTGATGTCATCAACGTAACACTCCACCATCTTGTGTAGATGTTCATAGAAGATAGTACCCATAGCTCGCTGGTATGTAGCACCGGTATTCTTCAGACCTAAGGGTATGACTGTGTAGCAGTACACTCCTATCTGCGTTCAGAATGATATTTGCTTCTTGTCGTCAGAAAATATCTTGATTTGATTGTATCCTGAGAACCCATCCATAAAGGACATGCACTCAAAGCCATAAATATTGTCGATCATTATGTCTGTGATCGAAATGGAAAACTCATCCCTAGAGCAGGCCGTATTTAGATCACGAATGTCAATGCAGATCCGGATCTTTCCGATCTTTTGACGACGGGCACGATGTTGGCTACCCAATTCGGATATTGTTCTTCGCGGACGAAGCCACTAGATATCAGTTTGTTGACTTCAGCTTTGATGGCATTCATGATGTCCAACCAGAACCATCATTGATATTGCTTGACCGACTTAGCATTCAGCAAGATGTTGAGTTTTTGTACCATAATTTGGGTATCAAGTTCTGGCATGTCTTCATAACAACAGGCAAAAATATTGATGTATTCCCTGACGAGCTTTAGTAGGGATTCCCAATCCTCATTGGACAGACTCTTATTGATGAACATATGTTTAGGGGATGATTCATCGCCCAGATCAATTTGTACGACTTTGTCCTCAGTGGAAGGTTCTCGTTGTTTGAACTGCATCTCCCATTGTGCGTCTAGGCATTAGGCCCATAGTTCTACTTCAAAGAGTTCAGGTGGATCCTCGTCGTCTTCCTCAGGGTCAGCTGACACCATGTTGGCAGACAATATTCGTTTGAGCATCTCTCTGATACTGATATCGGAGTCACAAGAGGAAGATTATGAAGAGCGAAAGTGTAAATCATCTTCTTTATCCGAGCCTTCGGGGGTTATGGGAGGCATGATGTACCCTAAGCCATGCTTAATTTTAGGTAGTAATCCTTGGGCTTGCCTGTAGGAGCCTGCAGACACAGAGGTAGCTGTCGGCCTTTGTCGTAGTTTAAGCCCTAAAGGCTTTCAGATCATGCCCCATATTCGGAATGCGGTGCTTGGTTTGACAATTATACCGGTAAAATGGTATTTTGCCGGTATAGGATTCTAGCTCCAGTTTTTCTGGGGCAGATGATTGGGAACTTTCTACTCTGCCGAAGATGATGAATTTGTCTTCCCTCTTCCTTGCTTGAACTATAAGGTAGGGGTTTTGACTGGCGAGAATTCGGTTGACTGCATATGTGTTAGTCACCTGTGTATGCAGGTGCAGGCCCAGACCGTACTTAATGGAATATAGCGTGTTGAGATATGCAACATTAGAGTAGTACAAAGATAGCCCTTTATTAATAAAATAAGGTATCTCGTCTTCCAGAATTATATCGTCGAGAGAAGAGACGTTAGCATGAGCGGCTACATACTCCTCTAGTTCTTTCTTCCTGAGATCTACCCAAGTGCGAGCGACGGCTTTGGAGGTCTCCTGCTCAGCTTTACCACTAGGGGGTCAAAAGTTATAGTAGGTGCCAAATTTTTCTTCAATGGTCGACTTGGTCTATGGAGGCGAACGAGTAGAGGCTCAGGTGATTTCCTGGGCAGTTTTACCCTGAGGGGAGTAGCTGTGTCATAAGCGTGTGCTTTGAGATGGACTCTTAAGGGCTCGTCTAATGTTGTCCCAGTCTCTACCTTATCGTCGGCATCATTTCTACCTTCATCTAGGTGGACTTTATTATAGAGGATAGAGTCAGGGTAATAGGTCTTGGTCCCTTTGAATGGATCATAGTCAGTAAATTCTATTTTGATGATGCCATGATCGTTCACATACTTCAAGTACTGGTACAACGTTTACGGCATGATCATATACAGAAGTATCCATGGACGTCCCAACAGGACGTTGTAGGATACGTCTACGTCTATGACGTAGAAGGTGACCGCTATTTTCAGATCGTCAATCTGGTACTTTAAGCAAATTTTGCCCAGAGGGTAGCTCCTTCCTGTATTGAAGCAACTGGTGGCAGTATTAGTTACTGCCAGGCGATGCATCGGGATGCCCAGAGTCTGAAGCAGACTTCGCGGGATGATGCTAATTGACGAGACATGGTTGATATGCATCTGGTCTACCTCGATGGCGTTGATGTACCATATGTAATACATAGGACGATCGTGTCGATTATTTTTTAGTAACATATCTTGTTACGAGAATGTGATATTGGGTATCATCTATATCACATTATTGTAGTGGGGGTATGTGACAGGATCCTCAGCTGGCAGCTTAACTTATGCCAGGTAGGTGTCGGCATTCTGCAATGCCTAATTTAGAGCAACCAGAGTGTCTTTGGATAGTTAGAGAAGCTCAAATAGTGAAAAATTTGCTGGAGTATTGGCCAGTTGGGCCAAGATATCCAAGTTGTAGTGCTTCTCCAGCCCCTGAACGGTATCTATACGCAGCGGTTTATCGCAGCGAATTTCTTTTTGCTTGGACTTGTCCGCTACTAGAGGCTGGGATGGACTCGGATCAGATACGACGATTGAGGAAACACCATTGTCAGGGATATTGTACTCTCGTTGGTATGGCAGTTCTGACCTTGTTGTTCCTACTATATCTTCTTCGAAAGGGATAGAAACCATGTAGTAGGACTTAGACTTCTTGCACTTGGACTTGGTGGCAGAAGGTGTTGTCTGTTATATCAAGTCTGGAGCAAGATTTAGATGAACCCACATGACCTCTTCCCGTGTTGTGGTAAGAGGTATCAGCCCGGCTATTAGGTCACAAGCTGGCAAAAGATTGACAACCTCCATTGTCATCCGAGGGATCGGGATCACTCCATCTTGTGCTTTCGTTGCCGAAAGTTGCTCAACTAGAGAGATACCATATTTTCAAAAACTATTTTGTCATGGATGTCTAGAGTGAGGGCCTTGGTGTCGAGCAGAAGCTGCATGTACCGCTTCAGTGTATACCAGTCCTACGTTGCATGATGGATGTAACGATGGTAGTGGCAGTACTTTGGATTATACTCCTTGGCTGCCTCAATAAGGCGCTTGACATCGGGGAGCCAAATCTTGTTTACCTTCATTAGCATATCAAAGATTGCCATGACATCATCATATACGAAAGAATAAGTTTTCTTCGGTTTTGTAGCCTCTGCGGGCTTTTGCCTAGGCTTCTTGGCTATATTGGTGACCAGAGCTTGCTTCCCCTTGCTATCCCAGGCGCTGTTACCACTTTTGTTGTTGCTGTTGTAAGGGCATTTTCCTCTTTCATTAACGACGGGGATCTTTATCTCCAGCAGACGGGCATCATTTACCTTCTTCTCATCACCGACAACATTTAAGATAAACGTCGTCCAGTCTTTAAACTGGGAGTCGTCCATCCAGAGCCAGACTGTAGGAAGGAGATTCCTTCGGCAAGTGTCCATCAGCATGGACTCAGGGTTACCAGGGGTTAACTTCAGAGCCGTTTGCTTGTACCGCTCAATGTATTCCCATAAAGACTCTTTCTCCCTTTGTGCGATATCCATTAAAAAGGACATCGTCATGTCATTTCCTCTATCATAAAATCGAGTAAGAAAAAGGCCTTTGAGGTCTTCGAATGACAAAATACAGTTGTCCTAGAGGCTGCAGAACCAATTAAAGGCTATTCCAGGTAATGCCACCAAAAAATGCTTGGTTAAGATGGTGTTATTACGAGGCAGATGCCCCATTGCCGTCTCAAAGTAACTCATGAATTGACGAAAAGATTTTTTTCCATCAAACAGAGTCAAGTTAAAGGGCTTATACTTGGGCAGATATTGTGCGTCTCTCCACTCGAAGGGATACGGTTGTCTAATCCCGAGCTCGCATAACGAGTTCCGATTGCCCATTGAGTCTAGGCTGGCCGCGGGTTCTCTTGCCTCCCGTATTGCATCCCGAGCTTCATCAACTGCGGAAGGAGCAGATGATCCGGGTAGGGATGGTTATCGCCAACGGGTGGAGCAGTTGCATTTGAATCCTAATTAGTCCCGGGGTCCATACTTGCTTGAGCAGAGGCTTTCGCTGGTTGTGTAGCCATGTTTGCCTTAATTTCCAACATTGTCTGGGTCAAGGATTGCATCGATGTACTCATAATCTCAATCATGGCCTCGAGGATTTTAAGCTATTGTCGATCGTTGGGGCCCTCGTGGTGGTCCCCTACAATGTATGATAATCTCATTTGGGGAGAAATGGATGGGACAGTGGACGTCACACTTTCTGTCTCAGACTCTTGTCGTGAATAGTCATCTTAGAAAGTTGGTAGGGCCGCATACTTTTCGTACTCGTAGGAAATACTACCCCCAGCGGAGGAAGCAGCTTCCTCTTGACGAGGGTATTCCTTGGGAATTATGGTCTTCTCGGAACACCGTATTGTCATAGAGGTCCGAGGGATTAAAACCCCCAGTTGTGAATCTATGTGAGGTCCTGAGGAAGAACTGCCCCCGGTGAATGACATCTTCTTTTTTGAGCGGGTGCCCAAGAAAACTCCTTCCGCGGGTTTCGCTGCCTGTCCTCCTTGGATCCATCTTCTTGACTAGTTGGCCGAGAGCGATGGACTGGAAGTGCTAGACTTCTGACCTCCCATCTTGAAAGTGGCCTTCCGAGAAGAATAGCACGAGGCAAAGGGCAGCTCCTCTTCCTCGGGTGCTTGCACATGTTCTCTGGGTTGCAGTCGGGTGGGTGCATTTGGTTGCATCCGCTGGAATGCTGACTGCCTGTTTATAGGTTCATCTACTTTGTTACAACAGTAGTTGATGATAATGTTGGCAAAGTAATGCTCTGGGGAGGATATTTCGTATGTCGTAGTTAATTTCCTTGCTTTGCGCTTATGATTGATCATGTTGCATAAATCGAGCATGGGCTGATTCACCTTTGTATCCTTCTTATGAGCCCGGGTATACCGAGCACACGGGTGTGCAGGTGTTGATTTTACCTCCTGACCTGGAGTTCATACAAGAACTGGCCCTAAGTTGCCAGCGAAAGAGTCTTTAGATTGATCATGTTCGATTGATACTGCTGGCTGGATGCATGGGCCGGTTTTGTACGACTTTTCGTTTAAGACACGCATAGTAAGTGGCGCCTGCTGACGATCGATCGAATGAGCAATTGCTTGTGCTTGGCGAGCTCGTATTTCCCTAGACTTCTTCGTCCTAGCATGCGCCAATGTGTAGTATTAAGAGTCTAAGTTCACATCTTCGCTCTTCTAAGCATGGCGCATGGAGTCAGTGCTGCGTGAGATTGGTTTGAAGATGAAACTTTTGTGGCTATTTTGGCCACACACGACTATTTAATTTTGGCTTCCGAGCGGTGCTACATAGTCCTCCTTATGTGGCTTTTGACGTGGCTGTATGGAACGTGTCTTAGCGCTCGAACTCCTAGCATCATAGTATTTTTCTTTGCTAGAGCTCAAGTGTTGAGCACTTTACCGCATGATAGGTGGACGCATAATATGCGATCCCTGCTGTAGAGAGAGAAATAGGGAGAGCTTGATCCGCAGTTTGGTGAGGCACAATGACCTTTGCAGCCCTTGTCCTACGGATCTTCAGGTGCTGAGCACTCTTCTTCTTTGAAGAGGCTGCCGCATGAGAGGTGGACGCATGATGTGCGGTCCCTACGAAAAAGAGAGAGACGGTGATTGCGTGCTCCACAGTTGGGTAAGGCACAACGTCCTTTGCAACCCATGTCTTGCGGGTCTTCTTAGGCTTTGCTAGCCTTGGAGAAGCACCGCCCTCAGAGAGCATTTTCTCAAAGGCTTGCTGGTTGAAGAGTACAACCAGCATCCTCTGGGTTGAACCCTGCTTCGACACGTCAGATTGCGTCATGACTTTATCCTCAAAGGAGAAGGAAGTCCCTAACATAGTCGCCATCATGTTCACTATTATAGTAGGTTTTGGAAACCTTCGTTTACTAACAAACAAAAAAAGTACAAAAAATTCCTAACCAGACAATCTAATTATAATATTTTTTATCTGGGTAGTGTAACGATGGAGATCACGTACTGCAGACACTCTTTTAATCCGTTGATGGTCCGACGAGTGAATGTGTGATGCTCACTTCTTTTTTCTCTTCTGAGCTTGTGTGCAAGTACGTAGCTTGCCTGTAGGGGTATGGTCTCTCTTAAGCAGAAAAAGCCAGCCTTTGGGATGTCAAAGTTGCCTCTATTTATAGCCATCATGTTGATGGGCCAGACGAACCACATGTGCTTCTGTTTGGTGGCCGTGTGGGGCTCCATAAACATAATACGATTGTAACTATAGGTGCATAGTATGGGTTAAGTCTAGGGCAAGCTGTCACGTGCATATTTTGTTAGAATTTGTTGTTGCTGGAGATCCTATCAGTTCTCTTCTTCTGTTTGCGTGACTTGGTTAGCTTGACACGTGGCCCACATTCAGTTGGAGAGAATCGTAACAGAAAGATTTTATCTCAGAAACCTTGCCACATTGCACGTATGGAGTCTGAGACGCATGAGACACATGACGTCTGGAACGTATGGGGTTAGAGACATATGGGATGTGTGGAGTCAAGAACACATGAGACCATAGACGCATAGAACACATAGATTCTAGAATACATATGGCCAGAGTCGCACGGAGCGCATGGAGTATGGGATGTATAGGACCAGAGTTGCGTGGAGCGTATAGAGTCTGGAATGTATGAGGCCTCATACACGTGGTATTATACGCTTGTCAGAAGTCATTATTAATCTGACCAGAGCTTCTTGTCGCTTAGTGTGCTCACATCTTTCGAGACGTTCAGAAAATCCTTTTTGTCAGTGTTTTCTGTTAGACATAATCTTGGTGTCAAGCCTTTATGAGGACAATATTTAGGCCACATGGATACTACTTTTTTTTGGCCGCATGGTTATCCTGCTGTAGAAGCATGGAAAAGATACAGTCATGCGAACGACGTTAATGCGTTCCCCAAATAAATACTCAATAGATGGATCGCAAAGACACTATACGGCCTAGAAAAGGAACACCCATGCGGTCCAAACAAGGAGCCTGACAACTGGTCGCAGAATGACCTAACATGACGTCCTGACAACAAAGATGGCGCCTGACATAGAATCCTCACAAAAAGGATTTTTTTGATCGCCTCGAAGGACGAGAACATGCTAAGAGACAGAATTACCAATGATGGTACATAGCCATGTAGACAACGCAACAAAAAGATCTCATACGGCTCTGGTCCATGCGTCCCAGACTCCATGAGTCCCAAGCAACTCTAGCCTATGCGTTTGAGACTCCATGCGGTCTATGCGTCTCTGTCCCCGTGCATTCTAGACTCCGTGCGTCCCATGTATCTTTGGCCATATGTGTCCCAGATTCCACATCGACCAAGTCTTGTTGTTACAACTGAGTGGTCATCTCCGACCAAATAGCGGCCACGTGTCCATTTGACCAAATTGCATCAACATAATTAAGAATCGCCCAAATACTCAATAAACAACAAAATTCTAATAAATGTTTACGTGGCAACAGAGCCAGGATTTCCGTGCACAGTTGTAGCACCCTTCCATTGAGGGGGAACACGTGACAAACTCCACCATCAATGCGGCCCAAAATCCATGCGGCCACAAATATGACTATATATAGTATGGTATCATACCCATGCAGGAGGGTGGCTATCTGCGAATCAAAACTCAAGGGAGAGAGAAGAGCTTCCGCACCGAATCATCCACTTAGTAAAGAGAGTTGCTACACTCCTAACCTTCCATCGTTAGCCCCCATAAAATAAATTTATACTTATATTGTATCCTAGGACTCTTCTTTGTACTTTCTTAGTTTGTTTAATCAAATCCAGTTCTCTAAGTTCTTGTTTTAATATTAAATAGAAAATACGGTGGCGAATCGACTGGGGACTTCATTTTCCTCTATTGAGTAGTCGGTGACGTAATCCGATGCAGGCAAGCTCGGCTCGACACAAAAGATGCTGGTGGTCTGCTTAGACCAGCAAGTGTTCGAGGACATGCTCTCCGGGGATAGCACGGGTCCTTCTCCGAAGCAAGCAAAGCCCAAGAAGACCCATAGCACTTGGGGCTAAGGTCATTGTCCCTCATCCAACTGCGGAGCATGCGCTCCCCGTCTCTCTTCCAACCGCAGGAACCGCACATCATGCGGCCACTATCTATGTGGCAGCCTCTTCCAACCGAAAGGGTGCATCCCACTCGAGGACCCGCAGAACGTGATTGGCCAAGGCTACTGTGCCCCACCCAGCTGCGGAGCAGACGTTTCCAGCCTCTTATTCTGTTACCAATGACGGTTGTAGGACGAACACCCATTACATCCATATCCATGCGTCATCCATGGTTGTCCCAGAAACTGTTCATCACCTTGACTCTGGCAGAGGAAAATACTATGATGCCAGACGTCCTGGTGCTGAGACAGCTTCTATGCGGCTGAGGAGGAGGCCGCATAAGACAGCCCAAGCGGTAAAAATTCATAACCATAGACAACGGGTCGCATGCAGCCCCAATAGCAATAGAACCTCTATTTTTTACCGTATCTACTATGACGCAGATCATATACGACCCACTAAGAATGGTAAAAACACAAAGCTGGAATCTTCATACTATGCGCCTGTGGTAGCTAAGCTGAAGAAGTCCAGGGCAGTGTGAGCCCGTCAAGCTCAAGCAACTGCTCATACGACTGGCTGCCAACATGAATCACTAGTTATTAGGCGAGCCTCTGACGAACAGTTGTACAAAAATAACCCGTGCGTCCAGCCCACAAGGACCAATAGACAGGGCCAGTCTTAAAAGTCTTCCCCCAGTACCTCGGGACAAGTTCATGTACGAACCCCAGGCCAGGGAGCAAAGACATCACCTGCGCATCCGTCTGCCCGGGATACCCGGACTCACAAAGAGAATGCAAAGGTAAATACCCTTCGCATGATTTGTGTGACTTGATTACTCACAAATGCAAACTAAAGAAAACTATTATGGCGTGCAACGTACCCTCTCCGAGGCACAGCTGTGCTGGCATCATTATCAATTGATGCTGCAATAAAGCAGCAGTACTCGCAGACAGGCAGTCGACCTTCCACCGACTGAACCAGAAAGCCCCTACCCGACGGTAACCCGGAGATAAGGTACAATTATCAAAGGAGGGGTAGCTGACCTTCGCTTTATGCTACTCAACTGGAAAGCTTCTCGCCACCAAGGGAAAAAATTAGTCGGATACCTCCAGTTCGACGTACTCTACCCCGGCATCGTGAAGGCGATTACCTGGAAGGCTGACGACGGCACCTGCGGAAGGCGTCTTCCAAGGTACCCGCTCATGGAAGAAGCTGTCAGCTCCTGGGGGTAGTTCATCCTCAGAACCCCTGGGGGTGGCTTAAGTTGGGGGTAGTGTCCCCTGGAACTACGCGACAACTCGGTGTTCCAAGGAGACTATGATTATCAAGGAATGGACACCGAGATCCCGGAGATAGCTACTCCCACTAATATGACACAATCTTCTACGATGGGGGTAGTATTCCCTCTGATACCGAGGAAGACATAATGGCTCCCACCCTCCTTGAAGACCACTCACTACAAGGGTATAAAATAGGGAGCACAGTGTAAACCCTCTGATTTTTCAAATTTTTCAAAACTGGATTTTTCACAATTTTCTGGAATTTTCTGGGATTTTTCTGTAATTTAAAACAGGGTTTTAAATATTCAATGATTTTTAATTGATAATAAATGATATTAAAATATTATGAAAATAATATTTTTGGATGTAAAATGAAAAACTGGACTTAGGGCAATTTTTCTGGAATTTATCGGACCCCGGACCTATTTTTAAATGCCTAAAAAGTATTTATTTAATTAAATTATTTATTTTTAAATTATTTACTGATAATTATTATTATTATTATTATTTTTATTTTTATTTTATACCCAGCCCATTGGGCCGGCCCAGCCCGGCCCAACAGACCCAGCCCAGCCCCGCCCTACCGGGTCGGGTCGGGTCTGCCCGAACCCGACCCGTGCCCGCAACCCGGCCCCTCTCTCTCCCCGCACCGCGTCGTACGCCGCCCGCGTCGTGCGCCGCCCGCTCCGGCCGGCCACTCACCACCACGACGTCCCCCTCCTCCGCCTCCCACGGCCACGACCACCTCCCCCACCGCCTATAAACCCCCCCCCCCCGATCCCCCTCTCGGCCTCACTCCACCCTCAGCCACCGCACCCCTCCGCCGTGCCCCCAGCCGCGTCGCCACCACCCAGCGCCGCCTCGACGCCGCCGCCCTCTTCCTCCCCCCCTCTTCTTCTCCGGCGAGCGCCGCCGCAGCACAGCACAGCAGCAGCTCGAGCCGTCCAACGCCGCCGTGAGCGCCGGCCACCGCCTCGCCGTAGAGCCCCGGCCCCCAACCGCCGCAGCCATCCCCCCACGCCGCCGTCTCCGCCGCCCTCGCCGAAATCCCCAAAGCCGAGCCCTAACCCTAACCCTAATTCGAATCCCTGTGTCCGACACGAGTCGGACACGTGTCGGACACGATTCGACCCTGTTTTCGGGTCCCCTTCAGGTACGTGTAACTTTCGCCTCGTAGCTCTGTTTTCGATTCCGCAAATTGCGTTGCGAAGCCTGTATGACCCTCTCGGTGCCTCGTAGCTCTGTTTTCGATTCCGCAAACTGCCGTTTTTGCCCTTGTCTCCAAATTGGACCCAAGGACAGGCGTTTCTAGCTGATTGATATTTTTTGGATCTGATGGTGATATTTGTTTCAGCAACCGGAATACCGCCTGCGAATCCAGCCGAAGTCAGAATTGCAAACATAGTCGGAACCACAGGCAAGTGTACCTTGCCAAACCCTGCAGCCTGCAAATTATTTCTGGACTTAATTATGCAATGGTGGGCAAGTAAAGCTTGCCAAATCTTAAAAATTCTTGACATAGTATTTTACTTGATTTCTTGTGGAACTAAATATAAACTTGTTTTAACTGCTTAACCTAGGAAACGAGTGACGTGCTTAGTGTCCGATCATAGTCGGGTGCCAACTCCGTATGCGGGGTTGTGTAACGTCACATAGACATGGTTAACGAGACCCGATAATTCTCGTACTTGTCCTATCAAGTAAACCAGAACCCAGGATACTTGACACTATTTCATGAGACAGAGTCTTCCTGAGACATTCAAGGTAATTCTGTATAGGATGCATGGTTATGACATAGACTTTACATTCTTAGACAATTGATTCATAGCTATCAGACTTGCTGCATTAGTTATAATCGTGCGTGACATGGACATGAGGCATCGTGGACATGAGACGTGGGATTACATTGGGTGGGGAGAGACACACAGACTACAGGCTGATAATATATAAAACATAGTATATATCATAGTGTAATTCATAGTGATTGCCTCTACCGGCTCCCCGACACAGAGCTTGTAGTGGCTTCAGCCTGAATTCTAGTGCTGCTCTCATATTGCATATCACTTAGCTGGTTACATAGCTTACCCTCTTGTTTAATTATCTGCTGCACTGTATTTATTTTGGCTTGTATTTTCTGTACCTTGCTGTCCCCTGAGGACCTGGATCCGGATTATGTCCCCAGGTACAGCTGAAGAGAACTACCCAGAGGTGTACGGTACAGGAGCACTCCATGGAGCAGAACCAGGAACAGAGGACGAGATAGTGGCCGAAGATTTCTCCTGAGCCCGGCTTCATCTACACAGTATTTCTATTTCAGTATTTTATTTCCTGTCTATTTTTCCTTAAATGTAACAGACATATTCTCGGATTGTTTTCCGAGATAACCTAATTTGATATTGCATATTTATTTCTATTGTATTTATTTCCTGGCATTAATCTGTGTTATTTCTGTGGATGAGATTAGAAATACCTGAGACTTGTACTTATTACTGCTAGACTACAGCTTAAGCATGCCCTGATGGATCCATTAAATTGGGTGTCCATCGGTGCATGCTGCTGGCCATTGCCACGCTTTTCCAGTCCCTCGGCATTTTGGGACTGGGACGTGACATGGTTTTTGTGGTGGCCCATGCAGGTCTACGACTAAATTGTTCGGTTTCAACTTAGGGACCGAACAGGCCTGCAATAAAGAATAGGATAAGTTTTTAGGATCTTATCCACTTGCTTGAATCGTTTTTGATATCTGTATCATATTCGAACTAATTTTGACTTGCATCTTGCCTTGATTCCTGTGCGCCTCTTATTGGTTATTTTGGATACAGGGAAATGGACCCACAAGAATGCACCGAGACTCCCGTCGGAACACCACAAGCTACAGGTGTCACCTATGACGACGAAGTGACACCAGTCGGAGGAGTTCCCTCAACTCAACAAAGACAGCAGGCAGGTCAACCTAACTCCCGATTCTGACGCGATGACATTCCACCTCCACCGCAGTTCGTTCCACCAACGCCCGTACTCCCACAAGGACAGCCAATTGACGGGCAGCAGGTATTCCAAATGATCTACGCGATGATGCAAGCTCGGCAACAAGTCCAACACGAGGCTCAGCGTCGCGAAGCTAACTTCTGGAGGGACAGCATCGTAACTGTACTGGAGCAGGCCAACCTACCAGCTCGACGTCCATCTACAGGCTCTATTACTGACTTCCGCCAACTGAAGCCCCGCACTTTCTCCGGCAAGGAAGAGCCCACAGAAGTTCATGAATGGCTCACCAACATTCGACATCAACTTGAAGCAGCTGAGCTTCCACGGACCGCTGGATGACTGCCGTCCGAATGCAGTTGACAGACAACGCGCACCACTGGTGGTTGTCTGAGGAGGCGCGACTCGGACCAGACCGAGTCACTTGGGAAGAGTTTTCCAGGCTCTTCCAAGAGATGTATATTCCGGCTATTGCCGATCCGAACTGCGGGACAAATTCAATCGCCTCACTCAGGACTCTATGACGGTGGAAGAGTACAACGCAGAATATATTCGTCTGAGCCGCTTCGCCC
Source organism: Iris macrosiphon (assembly GCA_036927795.1). Lineage (NCBI taxonomy): Eukaryota > Viridiplantae > Streptophyta > Magnoliopsida > Asparagales > Iridaceae > Iris > Iris macrosiphon. Next base: position 71,893,282 of record JAYESA010000013.1, on the reverse strand, counting down.
CAACCCTGATCCCGACAGAGGAAGAGAAGGCCGAGAAGTTCTTCGACGGACTGAACTTTGAGCTACAGAGACTCATCGGATCCGTCGCACCTACATCCTACTCAGATGTTCTCGCTGTAGCCCGACGCCTGGAATGCGTCACCAGGAGGGAGTCTCGCCACAAGCGGCCAATCACCTCAGCACCAGACAGAACATCACCCGGAGAATCTGCAAATAGATCTCACACGCACCAGCCACCGAGGATAGCTTCGCAGACCCTTCCTACCTGTCACTACTGCGGCAAGATAGGCCATGTCGAGAAGGACTGCAGATGCAAGTTGGGATTGTGTCTGATTTGTGGCACCAATCAACACATAGCCAAGGACTGTCCCCAGCATCGAGATGGAGCACTAAGGGCAAACCAACCAGCTTCACCAGCACCGAGGCCACCTCTGGCACCTCAGGCGACACTCTTCCAGCAAGCCCAACAGCAACAGAGGAACCTACCACAAGGATGAGGGCAAGCTTATGCGCTGACTGTGCAGGAAGCCGATGCGAGTAAGTGATTTATAGTTATCCGTTTTAGTCTTATTGTAGTTCGTGCCCGTTGGTTCGTGACCTCAGCCCCAACCTAGTAATTTGCAACTTGTTAATAACAACCTGGTTTTCATAAAAGTTGTAGATTTTTGCTTTAACTAGATTTTCCTGGAAAGTGTAAACTTTCAATTTTTAGGGAAACGGTATTTCCCTGAAGTCTCTTGTGATGTGTTTTCAAACGATGCTTGCGACCGCGTCATCTCTGTTGACCGATTATTCTTTGATTGCGAGGACGCAATCCTCTTAAGGGGGGTAGATTGTAAACCCCCTGATTTTTCAAAATTTTCAAAACTGGATTTTTCACAATTTTCTGGAATTTTCTGGGAATTTTCTGTAATTTAAAACAGGGTTTTAAATATTCAATGATTTTTAATTGATAATAAATAATATTAAAATATTATGAAAATAATATTTTTGGATGTAAAATGAAAAACTGGACTTAGGGCAACTTTTCTGGAATTTATCGGACCCCGGACCTATTTTTAAATGCCTAAAAAGTATTTATTTAATTAAATTATTTATTTATAAATTATTTACTGATAATTATTATTTTATTTATTTTTTTTTTTTTATACCCAGCCCATTGGGGCGGCCCAGCCCGGCCCAACAGACCCAGCCCAGCCCCGCCTTACCGGGTCGGGTCGGGTCTGCCCGAACCCGACCCGTGCCCGCAACCCGGCCCCTCTCTCTCCCCTCACCGCGTCGTGCGCCGCCCGCGTCGTGCGCCGCCCGCTCCGGCCGGCCCCTCACCGCCACAACGTCCCCCTCCTCCGCCTCCCACGGCCACGACCACCTCCCCCACCGCCTATAAAACCCCCTCCCGATCCCCCTCTCGGCCTCACTCCACCCTCAGCCACCGCACCCCTCCGTCGTGCCCCCAGCCGCGTCGCCACCGCCCAGCGCCGCCTCGACGCCGCCGCCCTCTTCCTCCCCCCCCCCCACTTCTTCTCCGGCGAGCGCCGCCGCAGCACAGCACAACAGCAGCTCGAGCCGTCCAGCGCCGCCGCGCCGCCTCCAGCGCCACTGTGAGCGCCGGCCACCGCCTCGCAGCAGAGCCCCGACCCCCAACCGCCACAGCCAGCCCCCCCATGCCGCCACCCTCGCCGGAATCCCCAAAGCCGAGCCCTAACCCTAACCCTAATTCGAATCCCTGTGTCCGACACGAGTCGGACACGCGTCGGACAAGATTCGACCCTGTTTTCGGGTCCCCTTCAGGTACGTGTAACTTTCGCCTCGTAGCTCTGTTTTCGATTCCGCAAATTGTGTTGCGAAGCCTGTATGACCCTCACGGTGCCCGGACAAACCGCTCGGGGCATCGCGTCCTGTGGTGATCGCACACCGCGATCCAAAAACAGAAAAAACCAGACCCTGTTTTACCCCGGAACCGAGTACGCCCCGCCAAACGGGACGACTTGGTCGCGCGCGGTCTTCACAGATACGTGCGCTTCGTCGATGCGGACGTGCGAGATTACGCAGAAGTCGATTCGGGTGTGCGTGCACCCCGAAATCAACGCGTATCCGCGGACATCGTCCCGTATCCGACCTTTCTACAATTTGACCTAACTTTGTGTACACATGTCGGATCGAGACAAAACTTGCGCTATCGAACTCGTAGCGATACGTTGGTCCTGTGGGTCAAGTTTGGTTCGATTCTGATAACGTTGACAAAATCGCGTGTCGTGGGCCCCACAGGCCCCGCTCGACGGGCGATTTTGTGTTCGGCTCATCGGAATTCAATTCTGGAAGTTCCGTTGGGTTCGTATCATCGTTCCTGACCTGTTGACACTAAGTTTGTTGAATTTGGAGACCTTTGACCCGGACGCGTTTTTCGGTGCAAAGCGGGCCCACCGGTGGACCCCGTTTTGACCCGAAACTGCCGTTTTTGCCCTTGTCTCCAAATTGGACCCAAGGACAGACGTTTCTGGCTGATTGATATTTTCTGGATCTGATGGTGATGTTTGTTTCAGCAACCGGAATACCGCCTGCGAATCCAGCCGAAGTCAGAACTGCAAACATAGCTGGAACCACAGGCAAGTGTACCTTGCCAAACCCTGCAGCCTGCAAATTATTTCTGGACTTAATTATGCAATGGTGGACAAGTAAAGCTTGCCAAATCTTAGAAATTCTTGATATAGTATTTTACTTGATTTCTTGTGGAACTAAATATAAACTTGTTTTAACTGCTTAACCTAGGAAACGAGTGACGTGCTTAGTGTCCGATCATAGTCGGGTGCCAACTCCGTACGCGGGGTTGTGTAACGTCACATAGACATGGTTAATTAGACCCGATAATTCTCGTACTTTTTCTATCAAGTACACCAGAACCCAGGACACTTGACACTATTTCATGAGACAGAGTCTTCCTGAGACATTCAAGGTGATTCTGTATAGGATGCATGGTTATGACATAGACTTTACATTCTTAGACAATTGATTCATAGCTATCAGACTTGCTGCATTAGTTATAATCGTGCGTGACATGGACATGAGGCATCGTGGACATGAGACGTGGGATTACATTGGGTGGGGAGAGACACACAGACTACAGGCTGATAATATATAAAACATAGTATATATCATAGTGTAATTCATAGTGATTGCCTCTACCGGCTCCCCGACACAGAGCTTGTAGTGGCTTCAGCCTGAATTCTAGTGCTGCTCTCATATTGCATATCACTTAGCTGGTTACATAGCTTACACTCTTGTTTAATTATCTACTGCACTGTATTTATTTTGGCTTGTATTTTCTGTACCTTGCTGTCCCCTGAGGACCTGGATCCGGATTATGTCCCCAGGTACAGCTGAAGAGAACTACCCAGAGGTGTACGGTACAGGAGCACTCCTTGGAGCAGAACCAGGAACAGAGGACGAGATAGTGGCCGAAGATTTCTCCTGAGCCCGGCTTCATCTACACAGTATTTCCATTTCAGTATTTTATTTCCTGTCTATTTTTCCTTAAATGTAACAGACATATTCTCGGATTGTTTCCCGAGATAACCTAATTTGATATTGTATATTTATTTCTATTGCATTTATTTCCTGGCATTAATCTGTGTTATTTCTGTGGATGAGATTAGAAATACCTGAGACTTGTACTTATTACTGCTAGACTACAGCTTAAGCATGCCCTGATGGATCCATTAAATTGGGTGTCCATCGGTGCGTGCTGCTGGCCATTGCCACGCTTCTCCAGTCCCTCGACATTTTGGGACTGGGGCGTGACACACAGCATCCATGGCCCCCTCCATTTCTTCCCATGTTAGGACGGTGTACATGGTCGGAGACTACCATGAAGGCCCCAGTAACCGGCAGCGCCTTGAGATGCTTGAAGCCATGATAGACACGATGAGTGCATCAATTCAAGCTTTGACCCAAACAGTATTGGAAATAAAGGCAAACATGGCCACCCATCCAGTAAGGGCTTCTGGGAAAGCAAACCTGGACCCCGGGACCAACGGGGATTCAAATACGGCCGCTCTACCTACGGGAGACGATCCTCTCCTATCTGCAAGGAGGGAGGTCCAAGAACTTTGGGCTCGCCTAGACTCCATGAGCAATTGGGACTCACTATGTGATCTTGGGGTACAGCAACCATACCCGATAGAGTGGAGGGACGTATCGTATCTGCCCAAGTACAAGGCGTTTAACATTAACATGTTTGACGGGAAGTCCTTCCCTCGCCACTTCATGAGCTACTTCGAGATCACCATGGGGCACTTACCCTCTATCCTTACCAAGCACTTCATCGAATCATTGGCAGGGGTAGCTTTCGATTGGTTCTGCAGTATCAAAGATAACTGTATCTCATCATTCGATGACCTCAAGCGTCTGTTCCTTAACAGATTCTATGAGACAGGAAATGATATGACGATGTCTTATCGGAAGGATCTCGCCAGGGTGAGAAGGAACTGATGAGAAACTACACCGAGCAGTTCTATCAGGCCTCACTAAGATTGCCTCCTGGAAATCCTGAGGCCACACTTATGAAGATGTGCCGGAAGAATATGCTCCCGGCAGTTTGCCTCTGGATGGACGAGAGCCAGTTCAAGGACTGGACAACGTTCATTGTAAGTGTTATCAACACTAAGAAAAATCTCAATGATGCTCAGCACTTGGGGATCCATATCCCTACTGCTAAGGAAAAGGGCAAGCGTCCCAACAACAACAATAATAACAACAATACTGGAGGCAATAGCAGCCACGACGGAAAGGAAAACGGGCTATGGTCGCTATGACCAAGAAGCCTGAGGAAAAGCCGGCAGTTTGCCTCTTTCAAAGATGCTGAAGTAAAATCCATCTTTGACATGCTGATGTAGTAAGGCAAAATGTGGCTCCCCGACGTCAGACATCAGCCTGAGGCAGCAGAGATTGCCAACCCAAAGTACTATCACTTTTACCGCTACGTCCATCAACCGACGCAGGAGTGATATACCCTGAAGTGGTATATCTAACGTCTGATAGTCACCAAAGCTCTTTCTCTAGACTTCGATGATGTGACGGTCGAACATGGTGTCCCTCCAGTTTGGAAACTTCCCACCGACGGAAGCCCAAGGCGGAGTAGTCCCGGTCCATAAGGCGACCATGGAAGTGGTCAACCTTCTACCAGCTCGAGACCAGACGGCCGAGCTAATACCTCTTGCCACACCATGTGGAGAGGTCATATGGGTCCATCCCGACCTCGTGTTAGACTTTACACAGCCTATGGCATCCTCCACCGCCAAATCCAAAGGCAGGAAATCCAAGACTTGTTCACAGTTTCCTCCTCGGCTGAAGAGTTGACAGTAAGTACAATAAGATCTGGCACGATATACTAACCGACATATGATGATACGCCCCCAGTTTTCGCACCTACTACCACGGGTCCCGGGCCATCTCAGACCCCACCGGTGGAGAAGTCCAAACAGAAGGAGACAAGCTTCAATAAACCGTTGCAAAAGGATGCACCACAAGGGCTGGAAAGGCCATATAGCTGTGACATCATAGCATAATTAGCCTACATTACAGCAAATTTGTCACTATTTAAACTTTTACGGCTCTCTAAAGATACTCGAGCTGCACTGAGTGAGGCACTACAAAACGCCAATGTCTACCTGGCGCAAGTCAAGCCGCCAACCAAAGATCCTAGTGCTTGTCCATATTGCAACAACGCCATGGATGCGATACCCAATATGATCTTCTCGCAATAGGAAATGTTGCTCAAGAACAATAGGCACGATCGATCCCTGTACTACACTGATTATATTGGCGATATCAAGGTAGACCGAATGTATATTGACCCAGGATCGTCGATCAGCATCATCTCGAGAATTTTTGTTTAAACCTTGGGGATCCCAATACATCGTCTGGCGGCCACCAATACTGCCATCAGTAGCTTCAACAAGGGGAAGAGCTACCCTCTAGGTAAAATTTGCTTAAAATGCCAGATCGATGACTTAAAAACAGAAGTCACCTGCTATATCATAGACGTAGATACGTCCTACAATGTCTTGTTGGGGCATCCATGGATACATGAACACAGGATCATGCCATCCACCCTCCACCAGTGCCTAAAATATTATAGACGAACACGATTTCATCAAAACGAAATTTGCTCACATCGATCCATTTAAGGGTATCAAGATCTACTACTCTGACTCGATCCTCTACAGGAAAGTCTGCCAAGATAAAGTTGGAAACGAGGCCGATGATGAAGTCGAGGCAACAACAGCACCCGAGGAGCCTATAAGAATTTACCTCAGGGCTCGCACTCCTGATACGGCCGCACCTCTCATCGTCAAATCGTGCGGGAAGGCACCTGAATCTCTGGTACCTTCGGCGTCGCCAAAACCAATGATCGTCTGCCTTCGCAGGCCGAATCGACCACCAAGAGGAGATTCCATCCTATCTACACCTTTTGAACCAATGGTCTTTCGTCTTCACTGGCCGAGTCGACCACCAAAGGGAGACTTGACTGCTGCTTTAACTTCCAGACCTTTGGTGGTAAAATTATGCAGAAAACCACCAAAGCCTTCGCTTACGTTGTGAGTAGCTGAGGAAAAGGATAAGTTAGAGGAATATATATCTGCCAATGTCAATATCCCTTTCCCTCACGATGTAATCCCATCGGAAGAGATAGCTTATTTCCTCAATAAAGGACTATCTTTGAACTACTCGGAGCTATGCATATAAGTATACTCTACTCCCTGGAGCACGGTCTGGGCCTTCACCTGCATATACAAGTGACCACTACTTGCACCATGCACCGGCTTTGCCCTAGTCAGGATTCTTATTTCTTAGTCCCACCAGGAAGAAGAGAGCTAAGATCATCATCTTTGGCAGAGTGGAATGCCCCCGATCCTTTATCCCAGATGAAGAAGAACCAAAATTCAAGATAGATAGAATGCCACTCTACTGGTACATCATGCAAGCCATGCATCTTATCTAAAAGATGGGATACAACCTGGAGGTCACCGAAGGATTAAACTACGGCAAAGGCCGAAGGACGCCTTTATGACTTCCCTCTCCTGCGGGCAAACCCGAGGATTACTATCATAAGACTAAGCATGGCTTAGGATATGTAACGCCTTCTACAACCCCCAAGGGATCAGATAAAGAAGATGAAGAGCGCTCACACTCTTCAAAATCTTTAGCCTATGACTCCATCGTCAGCATCAAAAATATGCTCAGACAAACACTGTCCTCCAACATGGTGTTTGTTGAGGAAGACAACGAGGATCCACCCGAGCTCTTTGAGATGGAACCTTGGGCCCAAATCCTGGGTTCACAATGGAAGATGTGATTTGAGCAACGAGAACCTCCTACCGAGGACGAAGTCGTTCAAGTCAATCGAGGTGACGAGACCTCCCCAAAGCCTATCTTCGTCAGCAAAAGTCTGTCCGACGAAGATCAAAAATCCCTATTACAACTCGTCAGGGAATACATTGATGTCTTTGTCTGGAGTAACAAAGACATGCCAGGACTGGATCCCTAAATTATGGTCCACAAACTTAATATTCGGCAAGATGCCAAACCAGTCAAGCAACAGCTACGACGGTTCTGGCCAAATGTGATAGATTCTATCGAAACTGAAGTCAACAAGTTGATGCTAGTGGCTTCATCCGCAAGGAACAACACCCTGACTGGGTAGCCAATATCGTTCCTATCGTTAAGAAGAATGGAAAGATCTGAGTCTGCATCGACTTTCGTGATCTAAATGCGACATGTCCCAAAGAAGAATTTTCTCTTATAATTATCGACGTAATGATCGACAATACTTGTGGCTTCGAGCGCATATCCTTCATGGATGGCTTCTCAGGCTACAACCAAATAAAGATATTACCTGACGATGAGAAACATACATCATTTTGGACCCCGATAGGCATATACTGCTATACGGTCATGGCTTTCGGCCTGAAGAACGCAGGTGCTACAAAGCAGCGAGCTATGAGCATAATTTTTCGTAAACAACTGTGCAAGACGGTGGAATAAAACATTGATGACATTGCCATTAAGAGTCACTCCAAGGATGATCACCTCCAAGACTTAAGGACTGTGTTTGACTTAATGTGCGCACACCGCCTCAAGATGAATCCTACGAAGTCCTTCCTGGGAGTATCCAGCGACAAGTTCCTGGGTTTCGTCATCACTTCCTGGGGTATTCATATAGAACCCGACAAGACCAAGGCCATCCTGGAGATGCACCCGCCAAGGAACCTTTGGGAACTCCGCGGCCTCCAAGGGAGGTTGGCATATATTAGGAGGTTCATATCAAACCTCTTTGGATGTTGTCGACCGTTCACACAGCTGATGAAGAAATGTGTCTCCTTTGTTTGGAATAAAGAATGCAAACGATCGTTCGACAACATCAAAGAATACCTATCAAACCCTCCTGTGTTGGTTGCCCCGATCATAGGAAATCTATTCATGTTTTATGTATGCGCAATGGATCACTCTCTCGGTGCCCTGTTAGTCCAGAATAGTAATTCAGGCCATGAGCAGGCCATATACTACCTCAGTCGAATGATGGTTGGCCCAGAGCACAGATATACCGCCGTCGAGAAAGAATGCCTTGCACTGGTATTCGCCATCCAGAAAACTTGACACTATGTGACTGGACAGACCATTCATGTAATCTTACGAGTCAACCCCCTTAGGGTCCTCATGAACAAACCTGGGGCACTGAGTTCCCGCTTAGCTACCTGGGCAATACTATTATCTCTATATGATATGGTATCCGTCCCACAGAAGGCCATCAAGGGTATGGCATTGGCCAACTTTCTAGCAGCCCACACGGGATCAGAAATATCAAAGCTCTATAAAGAGATTTCAGACGAAGTGGCAGACGCCAACGTCACCTCATACGAAGCAATTTAGTGAATATTCTTTGACGGTGCTTCAAGAGCAGGGGCCAAAGGCAACATCATCGCTGGGTTCGGGATAGTATTGATCGCCCCATACGTCCTCGTCATTAATCTTGTATACTCTCTCACGGAGCCATGCTCCAATAATGTGGCAAACTACAATGCCCTAATCATCATACTCCAGCTCGCCAAATAAGTCGGGGTAGAGTACTTGGAAGCCTACGGCGATTCTCAGCTAATCGTTAATCAAGTTTGGGGAGTATATGAAGTCCAAAACGAAGACTTGATCCCCTAACACCAAGATTCATACAGCATCATCGCAATATTCAAGATATTCTTTATTGAGCAGGTCCCTCTGTTGTAAAACATTAAAGCAGACGCTTTAGCCGGACTCGTTGTTTCCTTGGCAGGCCCAAACAACACCCATCAGCTAATTACGGTAATCAGTCAAGAGATGGCCTGTCCCAAAAGCAACCTATGCTTATGCCTCAGCTATACAGCGGAGGGCAACATCGATACTCAAGATTGGATACTTCTATTCATTGACTACGTAGTCTATGGAATTCTTCCAAAATACCCAAAGGAAGATACTTCAATCAGAAGACGCTCCCTCTATTTCTATTACGATAAGGAGACCAAAATATTATACCGTCGGTCCTACGACGGCTTTCTGCTCCGATGCTTATCGAACGCAGAGGCAAAACAAGGCCTCCGTGAAGATCACAACGGTGTCTGCGGGGAGCATCAACCACGTCCAAAACTACATGACCGTATTCAGAGAATGGACTACTATTGGCCGACGATGGTAGTAGATGTTGTCGATTACGCAAGGAAATGCCAAGTATTCCAAATCCACGTGGACTTCATCTACCAGCCATCGAGTTCCTCCACCCAAGGGTAGCATCTTGTCAATTTGAGGCGTGGGGGATGGATATCATCGGGCCAATCAGCTCCTCCTTAATCAAAGGGACATCGGTTCATCCTGGCGATCACCGACTACTTATTCAAATGAACGAAGGCTGTTTTGCTCGCTGAAGTCAAGATAGCCAATATAATTAAATTCTTTAAACATCATAATATATATCGCTTCAGCTTGCCGCATATGATCGTCCACGACAAAGGTCCACCATTCGCGAGTCACCCCTTCTATCAGTTTTGGGACAAGAACCGAATCTAAAATATAGCCTCCATGGCATACAATATCGTCACAAACGGTCGAGCAAAATCGTTCAACAAAACCATCATCAAGCTTCACAAGAAATTTGTGTCTTCCAACAAATGCGACTGGAACGAGAAGCTAGTAAATATCTCTGGACCTACCAAACAATAATCCAGACAGCTACTGGGAACACACCATTCTCTTTATTGTATGGAAGTGAGGTGGTACTCCAACTTGAGATCCAAATCTCTTCACTACGGGTAGCTCTCTCCAACCAACTAACCACGGACGACAACTACTGCCGATGGTTACAAGAATTGGAAGCACTTGACGAGAAACGGCTCTTAGCCCAACAACGCATAGATATGTATCAAGCGCGTCTCTCTAGAGCCATCAACAAATGGGTAAAACAGAGAACATTTCAATTAGGTGACCTCGTTCTAACAGTAAGAAGACCAATGGTTATGACCCACAAGATGGCCGACAAATTCTAACCTAAATGGGAGGGTCCGTTCGTTGTGAAAACCATATTTTACAACAGCGCTTACCGCCTAGCAAAACCCAACGGCGACTTGCTCCTGATCCTATCAACGACAAGTTCCTCAAAAAGTACTATATCTAAATTAGACTAGTACTCCTCTATTACAAAACTATATCGTATCTTCCTGGGCGCTGGTTCATGTCTACAGGACCTCTAGACTGTCGCTCTAATATACTACTCCGATGGAGTCTACCATATCCATATTACCTCTGAGCAAACTTTTCGGTCTTGACCATCGATCATCACGTCCATATTACCTCTGATATCGATTGTCTTCCAACTTATCACCCATACCCAATCTGGAGTATGCCCACGGAGTTAAGTCCAAAAAAACTGCCATGTCCATATTACCTTTAGCAGGACTTATCTCAAACCTATTACTTGCACTAACGTGCACAAAAAGTAATGGGTCCATAAAACCTATCACGTACATATTACCTCTGATAGGGTTTATTTCGAATCTATTACTCGTACCACAAGTACGCAAAAGGTTAATAGATCCACCAAAATCCCCTTGTGGGATGTCCTTAAAATCCATAAAATATATCACGTCCATATTACCTCTGATAGGGTTTGTTTCAAATCTATTAATCATACCACAAGTATGAAAAGGGTAATAGATCCACCAAAATACCTCAGTGGGATAACCTTAAAAAGCTATGGTATGGTACTACATTCATACTATATCTAGTACAATACCCAAAAGTCCACAATATATAAAAATTCTAAAAAATGAGAGACTTCATTAATCAATATTCAAGATCATGAGTACATATGATGGAAATCTATTACATTCAAGGGTTCTCATTAGTATTCAAGGTCATGAGTACATATGATGGAAACCTATTTTAAAGAGTTTTCTATGAATTCTCGTTGATAAAAAACTTTTTTATTAGAAGCGCCCCTCCATGCTGTCATCGCTACTGACACAAGTCGAGCCCGCAGCAAAACTCAATGCTTTCTAGCTTACCACTCCACAGTGTAAACGTTAGTATATGGAAAAACCATGCTGATGGATAGCAAGGGAAGAACAGAAGCAGGCGCTCTATAACCATGCGGGAAGACTGATGACAGGAATGGCAATTAATCCAAATCCTGTCATCGACCCCGTAATCTTTCGGTCGATAGCGAGCCACATAAAAGGTATAAAAGCAGCTGACGCTCTATATGGACAAGGACAGCTTGGCGTATGACATAGGATGTTCATCCTCGTCTCCTGGATTAGTTCTTTCCAAACTGATCACGTCATCTGGCGAAATATCGCATAAAGTTAGTTTTATCCCGAACAATGATTATTATGATATCCTTTCATGTCCCATCATAGGCAACACGAGTGAAGATAAAACCTACATAAAGAGGACGCATCAGTCCCAATGAAGATTATAAAAAAGCATAATCGTCGCGTACTGCTGCCAGGCCTCGGCTATCTACAGTTAAGGCTGTACAAACAAGCAAGATGAGACCTTACCCCATGCGACCAAGCCACATACAGACTCTATATGCATAAAATAGATGATTCCTCATCCATGCAGCCTCGCCAAATCTCGGAGCGCATGTCAGACGAGTTTTATGCGCGTGCCATGAAGGAGTGCTCACCCATACGGCAGAGCTCTGTGAGAAGGTCTGTACATGTCCGAAGGGAGCCTTCATCCATACGGCAGAACTTTACTAAAGCTCGGCTCGCATTGGTGGCTCTGTGACCTTAGCAGCACAATACGAGAGACATAGTATCCCCTTACCTCAGAGTATATTCTTGCATCAGGGGGCCACGGATCAATCCTGTTCTCGACCGACTCCTTGGCGAAATAGACAACAATATCCAGCATCTTCACGAATGAGGAGGAACTGAAGACAAAGTTCTCTCTCATCCCCAAGTCACCTACTTATAGGCTTCAAGAGACACGTGAAGAAATTAAGGTAATGAACGGGGTGGTTATGGCGATGAACATGACGCCTCAATTTTTTTGTACCACTTTTATCTCCTTGGAAACTGTCGCCTCGAGCCCCGAGTCAAGAGATGGCTCAGAATCCGAACAAAATTCACTCAAGGGTCATGGAAAAACTGGCAGTTAAATGCATAGTTGACAGCCTGGCACCATTCGCCCATGCGGCTCAATGACCATACGGCCCGAACATACCCCATCCATGCTTCTTATTCAAAGTATTTCAAATTTATTATTTTAAAGACTTTAAAGGGGGTCTTGTAGAAGCATGAAAAAATGGCGCCATGTGACCGACATCCATGCTTCCCCAAATAAAAACTTAATAGATGGGTCGTACGGACACCATGCGGCCCGGAAAAAGAACACATACGGTCCAAACAAGCGGCCTGCAACTAGCCGCAGGACGACCTAACATGACGTCCTCACAACAAAGATGGCGCCTGACATAGAATCTTGACAAAAAGAATTTTTCTGATCGCCTCGAAGGACGAGAACATACTAAGAGACAGAAGTCCCAAGGATGGTGCAGAACTACATAAAAAATACAACAAAAATATCCTATGCGGCTCTGGCCCATGCGTCACAAACTCCATGTGACCCAAGCGAATCTGGTCCATGCTTTCCATACTCTATGCGGTCTATGCGTTTCTGGCCCCGTGCATTCTAGACTCCATGCGTCCCATGCGTCTTTGGCCACATGTGTCCCATATTCTACGTCGACCAAGTCTTGCTATTATAACTGAGTGGTCCTCTCCAACAAAATGGCGACCACGTGTCCATTTGACTAAATCTCGTCTACACAGTTGAGAACTGTCTAGATACTCAGCAAACAATAAAATTCTAACAAATGTTCACGTGGCAGTGGAGCTCGAATTCCCGTGCACAGTTGTAGAACCCTTCCGTTGAGGGGGAACACGTGGCAAACCACACCATCTTTGCGGCCTAAAATCTATGCAACCACAAATATGACTATAAATAGTAGGGTACCATACCCATGTAGGAGGGTGGCTATCTGCGAATCAACACTCAAGGGAGAGAGAAGATCTTTCATACCGGATCATCCAAGGAGTAAAGAGAGTTTTTATACTCCTAACCCTCCATCATCACCCCCAGAAAATAAATTTGTACTTAGATTGTCTCCTACAACTCTTCTTTATACTTTTTTAGTTTGTTAAATCAAATCCAGTTCTCTCAGTTCTCGTTTTGATATTAAATGGCAAACACCTGTATCCTGATTTCTTCTTAGTCGATCTTGGGGCATGTTTTTTGAGCGCATGGATCTAGATTTTTTATGCTTCTACATCGACGATACCCTCGGCCCCGACGACCCCCCTCAATACCCCTCGACACCGACAACCCCCCTTCGATCATAGGATCAGGTAACCCTAATCCTAGCCCTATTTCCCTCTTGCTGACATGACACAGACACACTAACATAGACACACTAACACAGACACATATACATACACACACTAACATGACACAGACACACAAACATAGACACTATATGGACACACTAATATTTTTACGAAACTAGGATTACGGCTTGTATGAAGGACACACAAACACAGACACGACGAACACACAAAACTAACACAAATACAAACACGACACAGTTCAGGCATATATAAGGGTCCTATTTACTTTTAAAATATGACATGTTCCAGTTCAACCGATTCCAATCCGTTCGATTTAAATTTTTAGTGTTTACATAGATTTACATAAAATACAAATTCATACCTGTGAAGTATATAAATAAATAAGTAAAATGAAGTTACATATCTCTAACTTTTATATGTAATGTGCAAATTGTTCGAAGGTAGAGCTTTCAGCTAAAAGTTGAGATAATATTGATAATCATGCGACTACAATTTGCCTTTTAGCAGTTGCATCAAAGGTCAAATAGAGTTGGTTTGGAATATAGCATGTATTTAGCGACTGTAGGAGATATATATAAAATTGGTGGGGTTGTGAAGAGGTAGTAGTTATATATGAAATGTGAGTATTAAGTGTCTTGGTATCAGAGTACTGATAAAGTATTAGTGTGTGCCCCCATATATAGGCTGTGTGTGAGTAAATTGGTGGGGTTGTGAAGTAGAGAATATTGTGAGTGTGTAGATGACTGTAGGAAGGGTGTTATAGTTGTCAATGTAGTGCTAATTATGATTGTTGTGCTATATATAGGGTATATATATATATATATATATATATATATATATATATATATATATATAACACTTGCACATATATATATATATATATATATATATATATATATATATATATATATATATATATATATATATATATATATATATATATATATATATATGTAAGTGTTATATATATATATATATATATAACACTTGTATCCAGTGCATATGAGTATAGGGTATTGAGTTAATTATGTATAGTTTTAGTTATATAAGTTAAGTGGTAAATAGTTTCACATAGATAATACTCATTATAAAAGTAGAATAACTATATTTATGTTACAAGCTAGATAAATATAAGTTAATTGGTAAATAGTTTCACATATATAAAAGTAGAATAACTAGAAATGTGTGTCGTCACCTCCGAAATCAAGTATCCATGTGAGCCATTCTCTGAAAAAAAATTACTTTTGTAAGCCTTTTGAGACTATTAGAGTTCTACCAAAAATCTAGTAGACTTTTGGAAATCTAGTATAACTCTAATAGCCTCAAAAGGCTTGTAGAAGAAAAAAAAATTAGAGAATGGCTCACATTGAATACGTAACGTCATACATATCCTTTACTAGTGTTCACATGTGTATCCATCTTTGCATCCATTTAGATAATATACTTGAACGATGTCTATTCATCTTTGTAGAAGTATCTAAAAATGGATCTAAATTACTACCTACGTAATCATTCATGGATGTATAATCATCATCCTGATGACATGTGTAGTGTGTGGGATGAATTAATACAAGAGGTGGAACAATTTTTGCAGTTCGCCAAGGCATTCTCTTAGTACATACAAGACACTAAAATTAGGTGTCCGTGTGTAAGATATCGTAACTTGAAATATCACTCAGAAGTGGATGTGATATATCATTTATACTCAAGGGATTTTATGCTAAATTACTATCAATAGATATCATAAGGAGAACTTGTATCTTTAGCATCAGAGCCGGAGCCTTATGTGGAGCCGTATATGGATGTCTACGACCACGGTGATTACGATGACGGGTGCATGAACATGGTTTTTGATGCTGGCAGACCTAGTTTTTATCTGGATAATCATGATACAGCTAAGTAGGTTTTGAATGCCAATGTTGCAAAGTTTATAGAGTTACTGGAGAATGCAATGACTCTATTATATCCTGGTTGTGAGGATCATTCATCATTGGAGGTGGTTACAAGATTGTTGAGCATCAAGTCTGATTTTAATATATCGCAAGAATGCTACAACCGACTAATGGAGTTGATTATAGATATCTTGTCGGAGGTTGCTAAGTTGCCTAAAGACTTCTACCGATCTAAGAGGATGGTTAGATCACTCTAGATAGAATACGAGAAAATTGATGCATATCGCAACGGGTGCATGTTATACTACAAAGACGACAAGGATGAAGATGCGTGCAGATTTTGTGGTGCTGACCGCTACAAGGCCTCTGGTAGAGGAAGGTTCGTCGGTGCAAGGAAGCCTACCGATTCGATGCACTTCTTGCCTTTGATGTCGCGGTTGCAGAGGTTGTTTATGGTGAAGGAGACTACAGAAAATATGAGTTGTCATAGGTAAAAATAAATCAAAGGAGTGTTGGATCATCCTTCCAATAGAGAAGCATGGAAGCACTTTTATTGAGAGTATCCAGATTTTTCTTCGGATACGCGTAATGTCAAATTGGGGCTCTCCTCCAACGATTTTACTCCATTCGGACTTTTGGGCTCCCAATATTTATATTAGACTATGATCGTCACTCCGTACAATCTACAGCCTTGGATATCCATGAAGAATCCGTATATGTTCCTAACCATTATTATCCGGGGTTCAGACAATCTGAAGAGGAACATCGCCGTATATTTACAGCCGTTGATATATGAGTTAAATCATCTGTGGGAAGTAAGTGCCAACACGTATGATATTTCTAGAAAGCAAAATTTTTAGATGAGGGCAGCACTTAGGTGGACCATCAATGACTTTTTGGCCTATGAAATATTATCGGGATGGAGCACTCATGGTCGTCTGCCATATTCATAATGCATGGACCACACTAAGGCTTTTCGTTTGAAACAAGGAGGCAAAACGTCCTTCTTCGATTGTCATCGAAAATTCCTGCAGAAGGATCATCCGTACCGGAGTACCATGAATGCTTTTTTGTGCCGACATTGTGGATAAGGCCAATCCACCGCAATGGTGGCCCAGATACACGATATGGAAATAGGTAAAAAAATTACCAAATGCTATCGAAGAGCCTGCTAAGGGGCTAAGGGGTACTAGTGTGACGAATTTAGTCGCACTCATTGTCATATCCCAGTCCCAAAATACGTAGGACTAAGAATACGTAAGCATGCCAGCCGTATGTATATGGCAACTCTAATATATGGATACCATAATACACACGTACGCTGTAATATGAATAATAACTTACATGTGGTATAAATATTGTCACAAGTCACAGGGCATAACTAAATCTTATCCACAGAATCAAATGGAAATAAATAACCAATCTACTATATAACTGAATCAGGTATAAAATGCTTGATAAGAACAAGTGGTTGGGTGGAAATAAATCCACTACCAAACTAGAATATAAGAGAAACCACATAAGTACATCTAATGAACAATGAGACTCGAAGAGAAGACCTCCTCGAAAGAGAGAGAAGTAGCAAGTCCTGATCCGTGCTCCTGCAATCAGTCATGATCGTCTACACCTGGAAAGGGACCAGGTCCTCAGAGGGACGTAACAATATACATAGAAGCATGCCAATTGAATATAGTAAACATGCATAATAGGTAGAAAATATATAAGTACGTTGTATAAGACAATCTATATGAATGCATAATAAGGACAACTTTTTGATGTATGGGCATGGGTAGGCTACTCTATCTAATCTCATAACTCACACACACGCCAGGGACATCATCAGCCGTCATACCGCGAGGGTAGCGACCATCGTGACACCATCAGCCAACATATCGCAAGGGTAGCAACCATCGGACACGACTACCATAGTGCATGCTAGTTACTACGGTTTACCAGAGTGGTTATAGCCCATACGCCTACTGATTGTCCTCCCCTCCCATCATACTATGTGTCAAGTGTGTGTCAACATATATATAATATATAATTATGACTGAAAGAATACATATGCAATAAATGTATAAAAATATAATAAGCATGCAAAGTACTGTAAGCAATTTGGCAAGGTATCTTGCCTGGTCTGAAAAATAATGAAGTCTCAACTCAAGGCGTCGTCCGATCTATCCGTCACATAAATTAAACAAGTTAGGTTACAAAAGTGGGTGAATAGGTTCCTCCATTTTAATTTATTTTAATTATAAATAAAATAACCTAAAATAGTATTTTAATCTTATTATAATCTAATTTTATTATTAACCCAAATTTTGGTCCCAAAAAAGTCAACTTTATGGATTTGTGATCCGTGGCACGCAAATCGAGGCAATCCGTTGACCAAAATGTCAACCGAATAAAATCATTGATTTGAATGTAGAATTCAATAGATTTTAGTGCTATATAAATACCAGAATTGACGGTTTCATAAAATCACAAGTCAGTAAAGAGTTATGTCCATAATGGCGCACAGATGACAATTTTCGGTGGTTTTCTATTTACCTCTACGTTGCACAAATTTTACAGTATATTAAACTTATATGTTAAATTCTAGAAGTATTATTTTATGTAAGTTCATCATGTCAACTTTCCGAAACTTCAAACGGTTCGTAATTCCAAATTTGTGATCTCCCGAAATCTCGAAAATACGAAAATGCGTCTGCTTTCGGACAACTGGCACTTTCAGAATATTCTGAAAAAATAGGTTCATAAATTATTAAAATAATTTATATATTTAGAAAACTAACCTTGATAAGGTTCTAACAAAAAAAACTGGAGCTCGTTTGGAGTCCGGGGCTAGGAGATATCATTTTTTTAAGTCATCATAACTACTAAAAAATGAGGCTGAATTTATGACGAATTTTGACTATTTTTGGACGAAAAAGAGAGTAGTTTGGGGAAGAAAAATATGAAAGAAGAGTTTATTCCATAACTGTAATAGGTATTTATAATAGTGGAGACTACTTAATTGAATACGACTAGGATTGGCTAATTTGGATATAATTATGATTAGTTTAAATAAGGATAGGATATACATGAAATTGCTTTCCTATTAGACTCAGGATTTGAATTAATTTAAAATAATGTTTGAGTTTATCTCAATAATTTATAATCTTAAATAGAATTAAAGATAATACAAATAATTTATATATAATCTTATTAATATCTATTAACACTAAATTAGTATTTATCTAATATTAAGACTATATATAACCAAATAAATCCTAAATAATTTCAAAAATCCAAATAAATTTCTTAAAATTCTAAATAAATTACAAAAAAATATAATTAAATATTTTAACTTAAAATAAATATTTGGTAGAAACAACATGCAAGTATGGTCTCATAGTAAACCATAAAAGTTCTAGAAATTTACGTTTTCTATGTTTTAATTACCAAAAAAAATCTAGAAAATTCTCCAAAAATCTAAAATAGCCTAAAAATAATTCTAAATAAATATTTATATAAGTAAATATATTAAGAAATTTTATCTTCTAATTAACTAAGAGAATACTCTAAAGTAATTTAATATTTAAAATAATCTATAATAAATATAATAATATAAAATATACACAAAATACCTATTTTGGGTGAGGGGGTTTACAATCTACCCAACTTACAAAAATTTTGTTCTCGAAATTAAAAATAAGGAATAATTTGTTAAATCTTTCACATTCGTATCTCAGGCAAGTCAACCGCAATCTTCTTAAAAATTTAAATGATAAAATCTAATCAAATCCATTATAATCTCTTCAAAATTAAAATAAACACTATTTAAATCAAGATTTAACCTATCATAATCTCTTCTAGATTTTTAAAAAAACTAACATCCAAATTTAATTCAAATCTATATGATATCTTGAAGATTTAAATAACCCATATCAAATTTTACATCACGATTTCCAACTATCATAATCTCCTATAAATTTTAAACAATTCTAATCAAATCTTATTCTTATATTTCAACTTAAGAATTTTGTACTCTTCAAATTTTAAATTCAATTTCTATTATCAATATTTCAAATAGGTGATCCAACAATCAAAATTTAACTTTTAATTCAAATCATCAAATTGTAAAATTTTGAATTCAATCCATCAATGTTCATGTTTAGAGTTCTATTATTTATTTTTATTTTCTTAAGATTTAAATCGTTAATTCAATCTCCAATATTCAAAATTTAAATTATGTGCTCAAATTACAAATATTGGGTTTGCAATATCAAAATTTTAAAATTTATTCTATAAGGCATTCTTATCTTTAAAGTTAAATCCTCATCATCTAAATTATTCTTCTAAAAATTCTTAAAATTAAAATGACTTAAATCTCTCAATCTAATCTTACTTGATTACAATCTAAAAAAAAATTTACCTCAAGTTGACAATGCAACTTCTACCCAACTTAGAATTTACCGATCTATCACATAGGCTATACATTTAAGTAAAACTTCCTCAAATTATTTAATCATGTTATTCAATCCTCAAAAATTTTAACACCAAATATATCACATGTGATGTGCCCTTAATTACGAAAGATAGTCAACAAGTAATGTGATTGGCCTATAGGGTATGTCTAGTACTATCCGTATATCAAACTTATGCCAAGCACGAGCATTCGTCTTTCCAAAATAGGAGAAGACGGAGAACAATAATAAATAATTCAAAAAGGAGGTGATAGAAAATAAGTACGGGGCTCAAGGCGATTTTAAGAATTCAAACAGAGAGTTGTCAAGGCAGTTGTGGATTGAAATCTTATTTTTTTTTTTTGGTAAATTCCTATTCATATGTTCATATCAGAACAGTTATGTACCTGATATGATATGCTCTGACTTGTCTAGAGGGCAAGTATATTCATCTAACAAGTTGAGTCAACTATATATCTTAATCCACGTAAGGTAGTTATGCGAAGAGCGAACCAAGCGCACTAAGGTTGATCAGACCATAATACACTGATTCTAAATAGACAATTGTATTAGTGTGTGCACCCAATAATACATATGTCATGAACAAGCTCGATAAAAGAATAAGCTTGCAAAACTAGGCTATAATAGCAGCATAAGTCGAGGTAGTTCAGAAAATATAAGTACGCTGGATTATAATGAAGGAAGGTACAAAACAATTCAAGTTCACCAAGAAGATCGGTGTTGTGCCTCTACAGTTGCTATACTAAATTCTTATCTAAGTCTTTGGTCGACCAAATGGGGGTATGGGCCTCCAAGTTCTACAGTCTAGATAAACACTTTCTTCTTATGCAAGTCTATAGTTTGTGTCATTCAATTATAATTCATTAATGGGTTAAAATGACTATATAATACAAGGTTATGAGGCATACTACCAAACTTACAAGAATTAACTAATAGCGTTATTGAATATTATAGTGGATATACCTAGTATAAGTCACCTTCCTAACCCCTATCAAGCATGAAATAAAGATAAGATTAACGTTGTGAAAGGATCAAGCAAGATGTAATGCAAGCAATCAAATAAGAATGCGAAATAAAATCAAGAGAGATGATTAAATAAGTGGATGAGATCCTATACTCTAATCCTATGTGCAGGCTTGCTCGGTACAGTAATATAACCGAGATAATATACTCTCGACCTGTATGGGCCACCACAAAAACATGTCACGTCCCAGTCCCAAAATATGTAGGACTAGGAATACGTAAGCATGCTAGCCGTATGTATATGGCAACTCCAATATATGGATACCATAATACACACGTACGCTGTAATATGAATAGTAACTCACATATGGTATAAATATTGTCACAAGTCACAAGGCATAACTAAATTTCATCCACATAATCAAATAGAAATAAATAACCAATCTACTATATAACTGAATCAAGTATAAAATGCTTGATAAGAACAAGTGGTTGGGTGAAAACAAATCCACTACCAAACTAGAATATAAGAGAAACCACATAAGTACATCTAATGAACAATAAGACTCGAAGAGAAGACCTCTTCGAAAGAGAGAGAAGTAGCAAGTCCTGATCCGTGCTTCTGCAATCAATCATGATCGTCTACACCTGGAAAGGGACCAGGTCCTCAGAGGGACGTAACAAGATACATAGAAGCATGCCAATTAAATACAGTAAACATGCATAATAGGTAAAAAAATATATAAGTATGTTGTACAAGATAATCCATATGAATGCATAATGAGGACAACTTTTTGATGTATGGGCATTGGTAGGCTACTCTATATAATCTCATAACTCACACACACGTCAAGGACATCATCAGCCGTCATACCGTGAGGGTAGCGACCATCGTGACACCATCAGCCGACATACCGCGAGGGTAGCGACCATCGGACACGACTACCATAGTGCATGCTAGTTACTATGGTTTACTAGAGTGGTTATAGACCATACGCCTACTGATTGTCCTCCCCTCCCATGAAACTATGTGTCAAGTGTGTGTCAACATATATATAGTATATAATTATGACTGGAAAAAAATACATATGCAATGAATATATAAAAATATAATAAGCATACAAAGTACTGTAAGCAATTTGGCAAGGTATCTTACCTGGTCTGAAAAAGAATGAAGTCCCAACTCAAGGCGTCGTCCGATCTACCCGTCACATAAATTAAACAAGTTAGGTTACAAAAGTGGGTGAATAGGTTCCTCCATTTTAATCTATTTTAATTATAAATAAAATAACCTTAAAAAGTATTTTAAACTTATTATTATCTGATTTTATTGTTAAACCCTAATTTTGGTCCAAAGAAAGTCAACTTTATGGATTTGTGATCTGTGGCACGCAAATCGAGATAATCCATTGACCAAAAAGTCAACCAACTCAAATCCTTGATTTTTGTGTAGAATTATATATATTTTAGTGCTACATGAATACCTAAATCGACGGTTTCATAAAATCACAAGTCGGTAAAGAGTTATGTCCACAAGGGCACACAGATGATAATTTTCAATAGTTTTCTATTTACCTCTACGTTACACAAATTTTACAGTAAATTAAACTTACATGTTAAATTTTGGAAATATTATTTTATGTAAGTTCATCATGTCAACTTTCTGAAACTTCAAACGGTTCGTAATTCCGAATTCGGGATCTCCCAAAATCTCAAAAATATAAAAATGCGTCTGATTTCGGACAGCTGGCACTTTCAGAATATTCTGGAAAAATAGGTTCATAAATTATTAAAATAATTTATATATTCAGAAAACTAACCTTGATATGGTTCTAACAAAAAAATTAGAGCGCGTTTGGTGTCCAGAGCTAGGAGATATCATCTTTTTAAGTCATCATAACTACTAGAAAATGAGACTGAATTTATGACGAATTTCGACTATTTTTGAACAAAAAAGAGAGGAGTTTGGGGAAGAAAATATGAAAGAAGAGTTTATTCCATAACTCTAATAGTTATTTATAATGGTGGAGACTACTTAATTGAATACGACTAGGATTGGCTAATTTGGATATAATTATGATGAGTTTAAATAAGGATAGGATATGCATGAAGTTGCTTTCCTAGTAGACTCAGGATTTAAATTAATTTAAAATAGAGTTTGAGTTTATCTCAACAATTTATAATCTTAAATAGAATTAAAGATAATACAAATAATTTATATATAATCTTATTAATATCTATTAACACTAAATTAGTATCTATCTAATATTAAGACTATATATAACCAAATAAATCCTAAATAATTTCAAAATTCAAATAAATTTCTTAAAATTCTAAATAAATTACAAAAAAATATAATTAAATATTTTAACTTAAAATAAATATTTGGTAGGAACAACATGCAAGTATGGTCTCATATTAAACCATAAAATTTCTAGAAATTTATGTTTTTTATGTTTTTTATGTTTTAATTACCAAAACAATTCTAGAAAAACCTCCAAAAATCTAAAATAGCCTAAAAATAATTCTAAATAAACATTTGTTGAAGTAAATATATCAAAAAAAATTATTTTCTAATTAACTAAGAGAATATTCTAAAGTAATTTAATATTTAAAATAATCTATAATAAATATAATAATATAAAATACACACAAAATACCTATTTTGGGTGAGGGGGTTTACACTCATAACTGGACGAAGAGGAGTATATTCTGGGATATGCCATATTGGAGCACCAATCTGATCAGACATAACCTTGATGTCATGCATATCGAGAAGAATGTATTTAACAACATTATTAATACTGTAATGGACGTAAAGGGGAGGACGAAAGACAATTCGAAGGCCAGGTTGGACTTGGAAGAAATATCTAGACGTCTTGTATTGCATTTGATAGAGGAGAAGAATAAAAAGTTAAAGCATCCTAAGGCAATTTTCCCACTGGAGAAGTAGGATAAAGGGAGACTTTGTAGGTGGATTCAGGGCCTAAAAATTTTAGACGTCTTGCGTTGCATTTGTGTTACCTGCTCAAGGCATCAACGACTATGTTGGCCTTTCCTGGGTGGTACTATAATGAGATGTCAAAGTCTTTCATCAATTCTAACCACCTCCTCTACCTCATGTTCAGCTCCTTCTGTGTAAACACGTACTTCAAGCTCTTGTGTTCCGTGAAGATCTTTACATGCTCTCCGTACAGGTAGTGTTTTCACAACTTTAGAGCGAAGATAATTGCTACCAACTACAAATTATGGGTGGGGTAGTTCTTTTCATGAGGGCGTATTTGCCAGGATGCATAGGCAATTACCTTCCCGTGCTGCTGAAGAATGCAATCCAAACCTTTTTCTGAAGCATCACGGTAGATAGTGAATCCACCTGTCCCTGATGGCAATGTCAAAACTAGAGCTATCGTCAATCTCTTCTTTATCTCATCAAACGCGGCCTAAAATTCCTCCGTCCAGACAAAATCTATATCTTTCTTGGTCAGCCTAGTCATTAGTTCTGCAATCCTAGAGAAGTCTTGTACAAATCTCATGTAGTATCTTGCTAGCCCGAGAAAACTCCTAATTTCAGCTACCGAACTGGGGGTATCCTATGAGAAGAACTCACACTTTGAAAGCTTTTTGTACAGCTCCTCTTTCCTGAGAGTCTCCAAGACCATCCTCAGGTGCTCTTCGTGCTCCTCTGGGGTCTTCGTATACACAAAGATGTCGTCGATGAACACCACCACGAACTTGTCAAGGTACTGGTGGAATACCTTGTTCATCAAGTTCATGAATACTGCTGGTGCATTGGTTAAACCAAATGGCATTACCATAAACTCAAACTGGCCATATCTGGTCTGAAAGGCTGTCTTCGATATGTCTTCTTTCTTCACCTTCACCTGGTGATAGCCTGACCTCAAGTCTATCTTTGAAAACACCTTCACTCTGCTCAACTAATCAAAAAGATCATTTATCCTCGGCAGCAGATATTTGTTCTTGATAGTGAGGTTGTTCAGAGCTCTATAATCGATACATATACGTACCATCCTTCTTCGGTACGAACAATACTGGCGCTCCCCATGGTGATGAACTAGATTGGATGAAGCCTTTGTCCTGTAGCTCCTCAACTTGCTTTTTCAATTCTGCCAGCTCACTGTTGTTGATTCTATAGACATGTTGTGAAATAGGCTCCACTCCTGGTACCAAGTCTATAAAGAATTCAATATCTCTGTCTGGCGGCAAGCCTAGCAACTCCTCTGGAAATACATCCAGGAACTCTGCTATCAGAGGATATGGCAACTCCTCTTCTTCCTTTCTGGCTCCACTAAAAGTGCCTCTGCTCCGCTGCTCCTCTGGCGAACTCAAACTCTGGTTCTCCTGGTGGTCAAAATATTACTCTGCCTTCGTAAAAATCTATAGTAGCATGATGCCTACTCAACCAGTTCATTCCGAGTATAATATCGTATCTTTGAAGTGGTATGACGAGTAAGCTCAAGTTTAACTCTCAGCCTCCCAATGATACTCTCCGATCCTTGCAATAATCATGGACTAGGATAATGCCTCCTCCAATCGTGATCTTGCAAGTCCTATCTAATGGTTCCATCTCTAAATGATGCTTAAGAGTATAAATACAGATACGAAACTATGGGAAGCGCCAGAATCAAATAATACAAGTGCTGGAATAGAATCGAGAGAAACTAAACCTGAAATCATGTCTCCAGCTGGCTCGGCCTCCTTAACCGTCATGGCATATGCTCGTCCCTGGGGTACACCTCTCTGCTGCTGCTGGTGCTAAGCAAACCTCTGCTGCTGTGGTGGAAGTAGAGGTCCCCTCTGTTGGCCTCCTGGTACAGTAGGTACTCTGGCTGGTCCCCTCTGAGCGGCTGCTCCACCCTGACGAGTCTGAATAGATGGGCAGTCCCTCAACTGATGTGCTGACGATCCACAGGACAAGCCCGTACCCAACCTCTTCATGCAGATGTCCCTAGTGTATCCTATCTTCCCAAAATATGCACACTGGGCAGCGGGCTGAGTCTGCCTCTGTGGTTGCTGCTGCTGGTGCTGTCCTCGAGCTGGTGCCTGGTGCTGCTGATGCTGCTGCTAGTACGGCCTCTGTTGTTGCTGAAAATATGGGCGCTTGGCCGGTCCTGTGTTACCACTTGTTCCTCCAGAAGTGTCGCATCCTCTCTTAGGCCTGAGGTCCAAGTCATCCTCAGCAATCTGAGCATCCATTAGAATACCCTCAATTATAGCAGTGCGATATCCTGAAGTGCGAGACTTGATCTCCCTTGTCAACCCCTTTCTGAATTTTTGGGCTCTGTCTCCTGGATCTCGAATCATCGATGGCGCGAAATGACTTAAACGGCAAAACTCCACGGCGTACTCGTCGACTGACATGTTTCCTTGGACCAAGTCCTGGAACTGACTCTCCAAGGCTCCCAGGGCTACGTCAGGAAAGAACTTCTCCTTGAAGAGCTCCTTGAAGTCCTTCCAAGTAAGTCCTCCAACAGAGAGTCTCAGCTCCGTACGATACCATGTCAGTGCGATGTCAAACATCTGACTGCCAGCGGCCTCGATATGAAGAATCTCTGAAACCTGCGCCAAGCGCAAGTTCCTATTTATATCCTCTAGCCATTCGTCAGCGTAGAGTATCCCTTTGGTGCCTTTAAACTCTCGAGGCATCATCCTCTTGAAGTCCACTATAGTACCCGGCCTCTGGTGCTGCTGGCCAGGTTGCTGCTGGTGCTGTGCTACTCTCTCCACAGCCTGGAGAGCCACCTGATGAGCATTTTCTATGCTCTCTCTCATCAGCTCTGTCTGTGCCTGGTGTGCCTCTGTCTGCACCCTCTGAGCCTCATCTTGAATACGCTGAGCTTCCGTCATCACTCTCTAGGCATCTAATATGCCCTGGATCAGTGTGAGCATCTGTGCCCCGTCAACGGACATACCTCCGGGAGATGGAGTCAGTAGTGGTGGAAGATTATCTGTCACAACTGGGGCAACCCTCGGAACAGGTGAAGGAGGAGGAACCCCGAAAGTTGCAGATACTCCCATATGAACAGGAGATGTAGGAGGAACTCCAGATGTCTGTTCATCAGGTCGAGAGGTGCAGACCTCTCTGAAGCTGCTGCTCCCAGTCTCAAAGACCTAGTCTTCGGCGGCATCCTGAAGACAGACCAAAAAGAATCAATTAAGGTAATAGATACGATATCATCAAAGAAGGATAGTGAAATTCTAAAGGAAGCAATTATCTAGAATAGCATTGTAAAGATCAGAAATTTCCTAGTTGTGATTGAGCATACTCTCATCCTAAATCCTATTTCCTATTTCATATTTCCTATTTCCTATATCCTATCGCAGGCTCGTAGCAGTATAACTAAGTCATCGCACTACCACGATATCGCTCTAAATACGAATCTACACATGCATGGGCCACCACTAAAAATGTGTCACAACCCGCACCCTGAATTTGGACATGAGCCGTGGGTACGTCCAGCATACGCCGCATTATTGGCGGTAGAATACTGTCTAGGTCTCAATAATACTAAACATAACTCACAACCTGTCAATGATATCAGCTCAATAAGGAGGACAATGAAATATACATTGCTCAACAGTCCATAATATATACTCAATCATAATAGCTATAAGAATAAATGGCACGATGAGATAAAAGATAAGAAGTACTGACATAAGTCAAGCACAATAACTCAAAACAGAGATAAAACTAAAGTCTAGTTGTCCAACATAAATAGTCTCGACATAGTCTCAACATAAACTCGACATAAGTCTCAATATAAGTCTCCACATAAACTCAAATGCATAAAATAAATCTGTCTAAATAGCTGCAGGTAGTGTCTCCTCTAAAGGAAGGGACTTCTCTAAGATCTCTAGTATGTAATCTCCCTCTATACCTAGTCCATAGTATGTGGGACAGAAGTCCTCAACATCCTCTGGAAAAATATATCCAGTCAGGATTGGAGCAAAGTACAAGCACTAACAGTAGTTCCATATATATTGACAAAAACTATAATACAGTATAAAGAAATACAAGATGGAGATAAACACTGGAAATAAGAAATACCAGTGAGTATGAAATACTGGAGAATATATTATCATCAATAGTACAACTAGCAATGAACAAAAATACAAGTGCATGCTAGAATAATGAACTGGAAATACAAGAATAAATATCTAGCTAAGTGTGTGAAACATCAGTCTATCATTTGATTGGTTTAGGACAGATTAGGCTTGTTATATATGATTAGCTATGATTCATGTAAGGTCAGGCCATCTATCCGGTTAGCTATGATGCAAGCAATAGTCAGGCTAATCATATATAACACGCTATGAGGCATGCAATGGTCAGGTTGTACCCGACGTAATGTGTGGGGTGAGCTATGATGCATGTAAAGTGGGTATGATCACATAATCTACTAATATTTCTCTGTCCCCAGCTAGCACGATGGATTCCAATCATGACTCCTCGTGACAGGTCTCAATGATGCTAACCCATGTATCCATAGTGTCAGAATCAAGTACTCTATACAACTAGAATCATAGAGACGATCAACATAATAAAAACTGTCCGAGAATGTACTCGCCTATAGTCCTTAGCTGCAATACCAATATCTTGTTTCCAAAGTCTCGTCTGAACAATCCAACAGTCCTATATACATAATATAACAATAATATAGCACCAGTCGTTACACTAGCACACACACAAACATAATTATACTGAACTCAGAGACTACGCTAGGGGTGATACTGGTCAACTAGCAGGGACAAGTGTGTGTCTAAATGCACGGGTGTCATGTCCTCGAATATTATGCATAACTAGACAGTCAACTCACTAACACATGTCTAAAGCTCTAAATCCTGTATAACACCAACACAGGTCTAAGCCAGTACGTTAGTGTACACCAGGCAGTCAATTCACTAATACTCAGGTCATATAGTCTTTTGTAATTACGGGATACCCACAATTAACACTTATGGCCATACACATATATAATACCGTCATACATAGTACTAGCAATCAATTTCTCATAATATATATATATATATATATATATATATATATATATATATATATATATATATATATATATATATATATATCAAACTAATTATTATACACACACGCACGCACACGCAACTAGTTATTAGGTTCACCAACACAGGGTCTTGCATTCAACCAAACTTTCATGAAATAACATGCTAGCCCTAATTACTATTCACACATGTACACCCAAAATCACAAAAGAGGGTAAGTTTGAACTTGTGCGTGCACATGAACATGGAGGGTGTAGTCGACGTTGAGGGGGTCGTTGACTGGAGATAGTGCTCGGACTGCTCGGCTACTGTCACGGCAGAGGGGCTCGGGCTCCGGCGAGCTGTTGTCGACAGTGGATGGCCGCGGTGTCATTCAAGAGGTCGGGTCAGGGTCATCGAGTGGTCGGGTCGGGATGGTGTAGATGATGATGATGATAAAAGGAGAGGCGGTGGTGTCGCTGCTGTGTCGTCGAGGAGAGGCTCAAGCAAGGGAGGTCGACGAAATGGCGTGACCAGGGCTGTTGATGTCGGGGTGAGGGGAAGTCGTGGCGGTGTCAGTGGGTTGGCCACGGGTGCTCAGGCGGTTGGAGACGGTAGTATTATTAATGGTGATGATATTGGGGTTGTCATCGGTAGAGGCGGTGAGCAGGTCGGTTGCTCCGGTGGAGGTCGATGGGATGGGAAGTCGAAAAATAGAGTGAGGGAGATGATGATGATGAAACAGGCGGTGGACCCGGCTGCTGCCGGTCGAGTGATGGCGGTGAGGAGTCGCAGGGAAGTCGAGGTCTCGACCGTTGTACTGCTCGGTGGTGGCCGGAGCAAGATAAGGTCGGGGGTGAGGGGAAGTCTGCAGGATGAAAAGGGTGATGGTGTTGTAAAAGGTTTAGGGTTAGGGTTCGGTTTGGGGTTTGATGTAGGTGGTGGTGAAAATACAATAAGAAAAAGTGTGCATATATAGGGAGAAAATAGGGTAATATAGACCTAGGGATTTGGGCCGGCCAAGTACTCCTTTAGATGGGGTTAGATGCTACATGAAGGAAATTTGGTGGGCTAGGATTGAGTTGTGTTGAATAGATGGCTAAGATGGTGAGATAGCAAGTTTTGAGTGTTGCACACTCCAAAAATATGAAAAAAATCACATGTGACAGGTCAAAGAAAAGGGGGATATTTTTTTATGTGCTGGGTCCAATAGAATATGGATACCTCACTGCACTTTTGCATAAAAGTCTCCAATAATTGGAAAATTGCACAAAAAGTTGAGTTTTGGATCGAATGAGGGAAAATACCATGTTTGTTGTGATGTAGTGGTTAAAAAGGGTGTGTGGTGTTTAGTATGAGTCTTGAGGGTGTGAATGGGGGTTTGGTTTGGTGTTAGGTCTAGTTTTGGGTTAAGTTGGGTTCTTACACCAATTTAACTAAAATTAATGTAATTGGTGTTCCAAAATTAATTGGAAGTACATAGGGTTAAAATTAGGTGGGACACAAGTATCATGGACGTAGAAGACTCAGAATAGAATATTATCATAATTTGGGTTGCACAAAATGGGTCGAGATTGTGTCTCCAATTTCGATTGGAATGCACAAAGATGCAAAGTTGGATTTATTTGGAAATAAAAATAAATGTCTGTGACGAATATTGTGCGACTAAAATGAAGCACAAAAGGGCATATTTATAAGTTACACAAAGGTAGAATAGAAGACTGGCACGTCTAGGATAAGGGTGTAAAATTTGTTGGAAGACAAAAGCTAGTGTAGCGCTCCCAATATCGAAGCAACGGTAAGGTACAATAATCAAATAAAATCACAATAATAAATTATAATCCTCGATATTTAATCCCAAAATGCTAATAATTAAAATCCATAATCCTATATTTGGTCAAAGGTTCATCTAGTAGGTTTCTAGGTCTAGTCCACTAACTCATGCATTAAAGAACACTATATATAATTTATAAAAAAATAACATGCAATATAATATACACAATACTTATAATAATTAAAAGACAAAAATACCCCTATTTTAGAATGTGGTAGTGACAGAAGAAGCTCGTCAAAAAGTTAACACATTCTGGTAGAAGACAGAAGTCGAGGACATGCAGCCAAGACTCTCGGTGAGACTGATCGTCAAGGACTTCGGTCTTGGTCGTGTCATCAATATCGATAGAATCCCAATAGTGCACGAGGTGCTACGCATGGCAGCTAGCATCGATGTGACGGTCGAGAAGCTGGAGATGACGAAAGATGCAAAGCAACTCGGGGGATCGAAGATCGGTAGCATGGGAGAGCAGGATTTCTATCACAGGGCGACAGGCATAGAGTCGAGTTGAGGAGCCATGGAGCCAACACCTCTCATCAGACTGGAGGGGAAGATTGTTGAAAATCAAATCTGCTGAAGGGGGGCAAAGTTCGGTCCAAACTCGGTCCCTGGCCGAGTTTAGGCCAAACTCGGTATAGTGTTCCAGAACCTTTGAACCAAACTCAGTCCGAGTTCGGTGTCGGCGGTGGCTGCTCGAGTTTTAGAGTTTTTATATTATATTTTGGACCGTTGGATGCTAGTGAACAGCTAGATATTATGGTTGGCTATTTTTAGGATTTCCTAACCCTAAAATAGGTTTCTCGTCCTATAAATAGGGAGGAGGATAGAGGCATAAAAAGAAGCACAAGTTGGAGATTCAGGGTTCTCGTCCACAGAAAATCTAAGAGAAAGTCCACTACCAAAATATGATAAAATAGTGACATTTTTAGCGATATCAAAATAAAATATCGCTAATATTAAAAACTTGAGCAACTACTAAAATAAACGTCGCTATTGGCGACACAAAGCGATATTTAGTGACTGTAATTCAATTTTTTAAAGAATAGTCGCTATAAGCTTTTTAACGTGCATAAACGTCGCTGATTTTTATGATTTAGTGATGTTAAGCGACGTATTTACTGATGTTGCTTTTTTTAATTTTTAGCAATATTTTTAGCGACGTCTCTAATATCGTAAACTTTTTAATTACCGACGTTTAGCGACGTCTATTGATGACGTCGCTAATTTTTTTAATTAGCGATGTTTAGCGACATCGCGAGTGGACATTGCTAAATTACTGAATATAGAATTCTCTCGTCTATCCGACTTTTTATTTCTTTTTCCCCTAACTTTCTTCAACTTTTCATTTCCCGCGTACCCCAACCGGCGATCCACCCTCCCCCAGGGACCCTCCGCGGCTTCGATGACCCACCCACCCCCTCGACCGCCTCTCTCGTTCCCTACCCCGACGAGGCCGTGTTTGTCCCCCAACCCCAACACAGGCGACCCCAATCGTGGCTCCTCCCCCTCCGGCATGGCTCCTCCCCTCCGACGTGGTCCTCCTCCGTCGACCCCTCTCTTAGGCGTTCCTTCTCCCTTCCTCCCACCTCGATAAACCCTAACCCAGACCCGAACACAACTAGGACACACACACATAATGGACACAATCAGGACACATGAACACACACATGACACAATCCTAACCCTGATATGTCACGACCCGATTCCTTAGAATCGTTTGAGGCGTCCCCCGAATCGTGACCGCCGTACGGGCCTGGAGTTGCGCCCGTACAAGGCTTTAATGATTTGCATAACAAGCACATATTCAGAGTACGCAGATAAATTGACACACAGATTTGAAACATAAAAAAGTTCTCTTTATTGATAATGAACATCTATTACAAACTCCTGAACGAGTCAGCTAATATGCCAAACGGCTTACAAAAGAGATGACTCAAAATGAGATAGCAGTCCTGTACATTATATCCCTTTACTAAACTTTAAAAGATATAGACCTCCAGGCTGGAGGATAGCTTTGCCACGGAGCTGCATTTGTGTATGAAGAGTTGCAGCTCCTGTCTTCAAAATGCTTCAAGGACGGCGCAATCAGGATGCGCCTACAGCTGGACTGGATTCGGGAAGACGACTTCGACTCCTCGCTCGGTTCACCTTGGTGCGGAGAACCTGTTTCAACGAGGGTCAGCATGTCGAAACATACTGGTGAAGGCGAGCTAGCCGAACTATACCAATCAACACGTTGTTTTAATGAAGCATGCATATTTATGGGTTTCTATCTTACCTTAGTTTATTTACAAGTAAGCAGCATATAGAATTTACTGAAATGAACGTGCCACCGTTCGGTAGATTTTACCTGCCCGTCTGAATTACCTGCACAATACTTACCATGCCTTTCCTGCCACGAAGACACAAGTTAGTATGCAACAGGTTTAAATATACACGTTGAGCACACGAGGCATTGCAAGCCATATTCACACGATAAACACACAAGGCATTGCAAGCATATACACACGATGATCATTGGCTTGATGCCATAATGGACTAGTCAAGGACAAGGATAGCATGCAACGAGAAAACACGAGGAGCTCATAAAACACGATGCGTTGCAAGTTATCCCGTCCGTACACAATTGACTATAAACACGAAGTCTGCCCGGATCGGATCGGTGCCAGTGCCCCAGCGACCGTCCGCAGAACTTATATCCTTGTGCACAAGTTGTCCATGATCGAACACACGATATTTAGTTAAGTTATCATTCACGCAGTTGAGGCAACACGAGTAATGCATAGATGTGATACATTTATAGCACAATTATAGAAGAAGATACATTCTAACTAAAATTGATGCATATGATGAATATTCTGAACGAACAAGCATGCAAGTAAGTAACCGTTCACGAGTTTGATTGACAAGCAGTATTAACCAAGTCTATTCTCTTTTATCTTGGTTTCTTTTATTATTATTTGGTATCGTTTGATCGGGGCACGAGAATGCAAGTATTTTAGCTGTGAAGCTTGGAAGCAGGGCTAGCTAATCGGGTTGGTAGCCACTCACTTGGATTGTTGGAAGGGAGAAGGAAAGAGGCGCTTCACGACTCCGCTCGTAAGCCGCCTACTGCTCGTTCACCTGCACACGAACAGCTCGATTAATACCTCTTCCTCTCTTTCCAATCTCGGAATAGAAGTGCAAGTCAATGAACGAAAACAATGAAAACCATCGAAACCGTTCAAGGAAAACAAGCAAATCCTAAAACCAACTCAAAGCACGAAAGCAACAAGCAACATCGAAAATCGAGGCAATAAAAGATAGCAGCGGAGAGGTCCCTCCTGACTCTGCCGCTAAGCCGATCCTTGGGGCACAGTCCACTGAATATAGGAATCGATTCCGAAGAAACAAATCCATAACGAAGACGAGTTCTTAATTCAATCTATCCCGATCGAACGATACCGTCTTGTGTTTCTTAGCCGCGCTCTCCGCACCGGGAGAACGGGGCGCTACATGATATATGGACCCAAAAACATGGACACACACACAGGACACAATCCTACATGACATGATTCGTACTAACACGGACACACATGTAGACACGCATGGACACGGACACATACGGGCATATATGGACACACGTGGATACGGACATAAATGGAGACACACCCGGACATACATGGAGACACACCCTAGTTAGTATGGAAGTCTGGTTGCATAATTAGGATATTTGGTTGTACTAGTATATCACACACATGGACGCACACAATACAACACCCATAAATATGCTATATAGTTGTTTGATAGGATTTTATTATGAATTTTGTATCATATGTTGTTGAGTATCATATAATTGGCTTGTGAGTATAGAATTGTGTGTGTGTGTTCATGTGTATGTGTGTATTCATGTGTGTGTGTGTGTGTGTGTGTGTGTGTGTGTGTGTGTGTGCGTGCGTGTCAAGTCACTACTAATGTGTCCAATTAGCTATGAAATATTGGATTATATGAGAAGTGTAGTGCACACGGGATGTCGGATTGGCGATGGGATGTTGGATTATACCTTTATACTTCAAAGCATTTGATTTGGAGGGTTCCTTTGATATTATATATATATGATGTGGTCGGGATGTTGGATTATATGAGAAGTGCTGCAGGTAGTGTGGAAGAGTGGCAATTTGGTTATGACACGACACAGGACATGACACAAGCCCTAACCCAAAGCCGAGACACGACACAGACCCTAACCCTATCTGAGTTAATTAGACGCAGTCTTAGGTATCAAGTAAGGTATTGTGCAGTGCACACTTGTGCATAGTACAGTAAGGGTGTGTGTATGTGGATATCTCGGTGCTGCGAATAATAACCCTATCCTAATCATAACTCGGACACTGTCACGCCCCAGTCCTAAAATACCGAGGGACTGGACGCGTGATAATGGCCAGCAGCATGCACCGATGGACAAACCCAATTTAATAGATCCATCGGGGCATACTTAAGCTGTAATACAATAGTCAGGGTTTACTAATCTCATCCACAGAATAAAAATAGCAACATCAGCAAAAGAAATAAATAACAACATCCAGTTATAAGTAATTAAAAATTGGGGAACAACCCGATAATAAGTCTGTTTACACAAGTTCAATTAAACAAGAAAATAAAGAGTTTATAGGCCAAGTAAAACTGAGCATGGAGAAGTAGTTGTTCAGGAGAAGTCCTCAGCAATCACCTCGTCCTCAGGTTCCGGTACTGCTCCGAGTAGGGCCCCTGTTCCGTACACCTCAGGGTAGATCTCGTCTGCTAAATCTGGGGACATAATCTATTCCAGGTCCTCAGGGGACATAGTAAGGTACAGAAAACACAAGCCAAAATAATGCAGTGCAGAAATAAAGGGACAATAGGGTAAGTAATTAAACCAGCTAAGTGATAATGCAAGTGAGAGTTATTATTCATACTCAGGCTGAGACTACTACAGGATCAGTGTCAAGAAACTATAGCAGTATTCACTCGAAGGGCCAGTACGGTACCAAAGCTCTGTATCAGAGTCTAAGGCACTTCCATTAAGTTATTATATATATATAATCAGCCTTTTGTATGGTAATTCTCTCCCCACCCAATATAATCTCACGTCACAGTTCCATAATGTCTCATGTTCATGTCACGCAAGATTAAGCTAATGCAATAAGTCAGGATAAAATCTAAGTATGTAAAATATATAAGTCATAAACTTGTATCCTATACAGAATCACCTTGAATATTCAGGAAGATTCTCATGATTCATGTCAGGTGTCCTAGGTATAACGTACTTGATTGGCAAGTACGAGAATGTAAATGTCACGATATCCATCTCTAGTTGACATTGCACAACCCCGCGTACGATGTTGGCACCCGACTATAATCGGATGCTAAGCAAGTCACACGGCCCTAGGGTTGAGCATGTACAACAGTCACAGAAAATAAATCAAGAGAACAAAATGAATCAATATACTGCAATTTATGGCAAGGTACACTTGCCTGGGTTTACGGTTCCAATTGTAGCTCGGGCTTCAGCTGGGATTGCAGGCAGTATTCCGGTTGCTGAAACAAATATCACCATCAGATCCAGAAAATATTAATCAGCTAGAAACGCCTGTCCTTGAGTCCAATTTGGACACAGGGGCGAAAATGACATTTCAGGGCAAAATGGGGTCCAAATGTGGGCCGCTTTGCACCGAAAAATGCGTCAGGGTCAAAGGTCTCCAAAATAGTCCAACTTAGTGTCAACAGGTCAGGAACGATGATACGAACCCAACGGAACTTCCAGAATTGGATTCCGATGAGCCGTTCTCAAAATCGCCCGTCAAGTGGAGCCTACGGGGCCCAAGACACGCGATTTTGTCAACATTCTCAGTATCGAACCAAACTTGGCTCACAGGACCAGCATATTGCTACGAGTCTGATGGCGCAAGTTTCGTCTCGATCTGACATGTGTATACTAAGTTACAACGAGATTCAAAAAAGTCAGATACGGGGCGATGTCCGCGGATACGTACTGATTCCGGTGTGCACGCACATCTGAATCAGCTTCTGCGAAATCCAGCACGTCCGTATCAACGACGAGCACGTATCGGTGAAGACCGCGTGCGACCAAGTCGTCCCGTTTGGCGGGGCGTACTCAGTTCCGGGGTGAAACAGGGCATTGGTTTTCCTGTTTTTGGATCGCGGTTCGCGATCACCACAGGACGCGATGCACCGAGCGGTTTGCACGGACACCGAGGGGGTCATACAGGATACGCGATGCAAAAGACGAAATCAAAAATGGGTAAACGAACAGGGAGATACGCATACCTGAACAGGGTCCGAAAAACTTAAAATATTCCGTGTCCGACACGTGTCTAGGGTTAGGGTTTTGGGGGTTCTAACAGAGCTGGGCGGCGCTGTGGTGGGGGAGGCCGGCCGGAGGAGGCTGGGGCGGCGCCGGCAAAGCTGGGCGGAGGCGGCGGCCGGAGGCGTCGGTCCCTGGCTGCTGCTGCTGCTGCTGCTCGGCTAGGAAGAAGGAGGAGGGGAGGAGGGAGGAGGAGGAGGAAGGTCCGGGCGAGGCGCTGGTACGGTGGAGCTGGGAGGCTGGGCACGGCGGAGCTAGGGCGAGGGATGCGGCGCTGGCGGCGGTCGGAGTCGGGTGGAGAGCCGGAGGCGGAGGAGGGGAGAATGGGCTCGGGTGAGGGTTTATATAGGAGAGATGGGGAGAGGGGGCGGCGGCCGGCAAGGGGGAGGGGAAGAGGGTCCGGTGAGGGAGAGGAAGAGGGAGCGGCGCGGGGCAGCGAACGGGCGGCGGCGGCAGACGTTTTCGGCGGCGGGGAGGAGAAGAGTCGGCCGGCTGTTTGGGGGAGAAGAGTGGCCAGCGGGTCGGGTTCGACGACGGACGGGTCGGGTTCTAACGGATCCGGCCCGATCCGAAATAATTGCGGGTTGGGTTCGGGTTAATGGGTCGGGTCTGGGTCGGACCCGGATCCGACCCGCTAAGAATTGGTTTAATAAACCGGTTCAGAAATTGGTTCAGTTTGGTTTGGTTTATTTTAAATAAACCCGGTTTATTTTGGTTTAATTAATTAATTAGTTTTTAGGGCTTTTAAATTGCTTCCGGGGTCCAATAAATTCCCAGAAAATTATCCTATGTCTAGTTTTTTATTTTACACCATAAAATATTATTTTTATAATATTTTAATATTATTTATTATCATTAAAAAATCCTTTAATAATTAAAATACTTGAATTTAATTACAGAAAATTCCCAAAAAATTCCAGAAAATTGTGAAAAATCCAAATTTAAAAATTCTTGAAAATCAGGGGGTTTACAATCTACCCCCCTTAAGAGGATTGTATCCTCGCAATCTAAGAATAACCGATCAATAGAGATGACACGGTTGAAAAATTTATTCGAAACATATCAAGATTAAGAAAAGTCAAGGTTGTGGGTTTAACACATAGGAAAAATCATTTCTCTAAGCAATGGAAGTTATGCAATTTTCCAAATGTATGAAATCTAGAAGATTACAGTTTAAAAAACCAGGTTTTATCCTTTAAAAACTTATCAGGTTATCATTTATAAAATATTCTAGATTATAAGTTCAAAATTACTAGGTTAACACTAGGTTATCAATTATTAACAAGTTAAACTTATCAGGTTAAGTCTGGGGTCACGAACCAGCAGGCACGAACTATAGCAATACTAGAAACGGAAAAACTATAAAAACTTACTCGCATTAGCTACGCCATGGTTCTACGCGTCTCCCACAGTCATCGCGAAAACTTGGCCGCGTCCTTGAGGTGGTGCTATCTGCTGTTGCTGGGCTTGCTGGTAGGGTGCTGCTTGAAGTGCCAAGGGTGACCTTGGTTGCTGTCCTCCTGGTGCCGGTAGAGCTTGTTGGTTTGTCCTTGGTGCTCCTTCTCTACGCTCAGGGCAATCCCTTACTGCATGCTGTCTGGATCCGCAACCTAAGCACAGTCCGAATTTTTGTCTACACTCCTTCTCAACATGGCCTATCTTGCCGCAGTAGTAACAAGTAGGAAGAGTCAGGGATTTGGTTGCAGCTCCCTGTGGTGCTTGATGCAGATGAAGTTTCTTGGCAGCTTCTCCATTCGTTGCTCTGGCTGGTGCTGAGGTGGAAGACCTCTTCAGGTTGGATTCTCGTCTGATGACACGCTCCATACGTCGAGCTGCAGTAAGGACGTCCGTGTACGAAGTAGGTACGACGGATCCGATCATTCTTTGTAACTCAAATTTTAGCCCATCAAAGAACTTCTCAGCCTTTTCTTCTTCTGTTGGGATCAAGGTAGGGGCAAAACGACTCAGACGAATGAACTCGGCCTTGTACTCTTCCACCGTCATAGCATCCTGAGTGAGGCGATTGAACTTGTCCCTCAGTTCTGATCGAGCGATAGCCGAAATATATATCTCTTGAAAGAGTCTGGAGAACTCTTCCCAAGTAACTCGATCTGGTCCGAGCCGTCTCTCTTCAAATAGCCACCAGTGGTGAGCATTGCCCATCAATTGCATTCTGACGGCCGTCATCCAACGTTCCCTAGGTAGCTCAGCTGCTTCTAATTGATGTTGTATGTTGGTGAGCAACTCATGAACTTCTGTGGGATCTTCCTTGCCTGAGAAGGTACGGGGCTTCAGTTGGCGGAAATCAGTGATAGAGCCCGTCGGTTGGCGTCTAGCTGGTAGGTTGGGCTGCTCCAGTGCATTTACTAGACTGTTCCTCAACTAATCAGCTTCGCGACACTGAGCCTCGTGTTGGACTTGTTGCTGGGCTTGCATCATTGCATAGAACATCTGGAACATCTGCTGTCCGTCCATTGCTTGCCCTGGTGGAAAGACAGGCATCTGTGGAGTGAACTGTGGCGGAGGTGGAATGTCATCACGCCGAAATCTAGAAGCTTGTGAATCTGCTTGGCTGCTTCGGTGAGTAGAGGGATCTCCACTCAATAGAGTCACTTCATCTTCTCCGTAGGTGGCTACATCACCTATTGGTGTTCTTGCTGGAGTTCCGTCATTTTTTTGTGAATCCATTACTCTGCATCAAAATAAACTATAAGAGACGTACAGGAATCAAGGCAAGATGCAAGTCAAAAATTAGTTCAAATACGATATAGATATCAAAAATAATTCAAGCAAGTGGATGAGATCCTAAAAACTTATCCTATTCTTATTGCAGGCCTGTTCGGTTCCTAAGTTAAAATCGAACAATTTAGTCGTTGACCTGCATGGGCCACCACAAAAACCATGTCACGCCCCAGTCCTAAAATACCGAGGGACTAGACGCGTGATAATGGCCAACAGCATGCACCGATGGACAAACCCAATTTAATGGATCCATCGGGGCATACTTAAGCTGTAATACAATAGTCATGGTTTACTAATCACATCCACAGAATAAAAATAGCAACATCAGCAAAAGAAATAAACAACAACATCCAGTTACAAGTAATTAAAATTCGGAGAACAACTCGATAATAAGTCTGTTTACACAAGTTCAATTAAACAGGAAAATAAAGAGTTTATTGGCCAAGTAAAACTGAGCATGGCGAAGCAGTTGTTCAGGAGAGTCCTCAGCAATCACCTCGTCCTCAGGTTCCGGTACTACTCCGAGTAGGGCCCCTGTTCCGTACACCTCAGGGTAGATCTCGTCTGCTAAATCTGGGGACATGATCCATTCCAGGTCCTAAGGGGACATAGCAAGGTACAGAAAACACAAGCCAAAATAATGCAGTGCAGAAATAAAGGGACAATAGGGTAAGTAATTAAACCAGCTAAGTGATAATGCAAGTGAGAGTTATTATCCATACTCAGGCTGAGACTACTACAGGATCAGTGTCAAGAAACCATAGCAGTATTCACTCGAAGGGCCAGTACGGTACCAAAGCTCTGTGTCAGAGTCTAAGGCACTTCCATTAAGTTATTATATATATATATTCAGCCTTTTGTATGGTAATTCTCTCCCCACCCAATGTAATCTCACGTCACAGTTCCATAATGTCTCATGTTCATGTCACGTAAGATTAAGCTAATGCAATAAGTCAGGATAAAATCTAAGCATGTAAAATGTATAAGTCATAAACTTGTATCCTATACAGAATTACCTTGAATATTCAGGAAGATTCTCATAATTCGTGTCAGGTGTCCTAGGTATGACGTACTTGATTGGCAAGTACGAGAATGTAAATGTCACGATATCCATCTCTAGTTGACATTGCACAACCCCGCGTACGGTGTTGGCACCGACTATAATCGGACGCGAAGCAAGTCACACAGCCCTAGGGTTGAGCATGTACAACAGTCACAGAAAATAAATCAAGAGAACAAAATGAATCAATATACTGCAATTTATGGCAAGGTACACTTGCCTGGGTTTACGGTTCCAATTATAGCTCGGGCTTCAGCTGGGATTGCAGGCAGTACTCCGGTTGCTGAAACAAACATCACCATCAGATCCAGAAAATATTAATCAGCTAGAAACGCCTGTCCTTGAGTCCAATTTGGACACAGGGGCAAAAATGACATTTCAGGGCAAAATGGGGTCCAAATGTGGGCCGCTTTGCACCGAAAAATGCGCCAGGGTCAAAGGTCTCCAAAACAGTCCAACTTAGTGTCAACAGGTCAGGAACGATGATACGAACCCAACAGAACTTCCAGAATTGGATTCCGATGAGCCGTTCTCAAAATCGCCCGTCAAGTGGAGCCTGTGGGGCCCAAGACACGCGATTTTGTCAACGTTCTCAGAATCGAACCAAACTTGGCTCACAGGACCAGCGTATTGCTATGAGTCCGATGGCGCAAGTTTCGTCTCGATCTGACATGTGTACACTAAGTTACAGCGAGATTCAGAAAAGTCGAATACGGGGCGATGTTCGCGGATACGCACTGATTCCGGTGTGCACGCACATCCGAATCAGCTTCTGCAAAATCCAGTACGTCCGTATCAACGACGCGCACGTATCGGTGAAGACCGCGTACGACCAAGTCGTCCCGTTTGGCGGGGCGTACTCAGTTCCGGGGTGAAACAGGACGTTGGTTTTCCTATTTTTGGATCGCGGTTCGCGATCACCACATGACGCGATGCACCGAGCGGTTTGCACGGGCACCGAGGGGGTTATACAGGCTACGCGATGTAAAAGACAGAATCGAAAATGGGTAAACGAACAGGGAGATACGCATACCTGAATAGGGTCCAAAAAACCCAAAATATTCTGTGTCCGACACGTGTCCGACACACACGTGTCTAGGGTTAGGGTTTTGGGGGTTCTGACAGAGCTGGGCGGCGCTGCGGTGGAGGAGGCCGGCCGGAGGAGGCTGGGGTGGCGCCGGCGAAGCTGGGCGGAGGCGGCGGTGCGGGCACGGCGGCCGGAGGCGTCGGTCCCTGGCTGCTGCTGCTGCTCGGCTTGGAAGAAGGAGGAGGGGAGGAAGGAGGACGAGGAGGAAGGTCTGGGCGAGGCACTGGTGCGGTGGAGCTGGGAGGCGGGGCACGGCGGAGCTAGGGCGAGGGATGCGGCGCTGGCGGCGGTCGGAGTCGGGTGGAGAGCCAGAGGCGGAGGAGGGGAGAATGGGCTCGGGTGAGGGTTTATATAGGAGAGATGGGGAGAGGGAGCGGCGGCCGGCGAGGGGGAGGTGAAGAGGGTTCGGTGAGGGAGAGGAAGAGGGAACGGCGCGGGGCAGCGAACGGGCGGCGGCGGCGGACGTTTCCGGCGGCGGGGAGGAGAAGAGTCGGCCGGCTGTTTGGGGGAGAAGAGTGGCCAGCGGGTCGGGTTCGGCGACGGACGGGTCGGGTTCTAACGGATTCGGCCCGATCCGAAATAATTGCGGGTCGGATTCGGGTTAATGGGTCGGGTCTGGGTCGGACCCGGATCCGACCCGCTAAGAATTGGTTTAATAAACCGGTTCAGAAATTGGTTCAGTTTGGTTTGGTTTACTTTAAATAAACCCGGTTTATTTTGATTTAATTAGTTTTTAGGGCTTTTAAATTACTTTCGGGGTCCAATAAATTTTCGAAAAATTATCCTATGTCTAGTTTTTTATTTTACACCATAAAATATTATTTTCATAATATTTTAATATTATTTATTATCATTAAAAAATCCTTTAATAATTAAAACACTTGAATTTAATTACAGAAAATTCCCAGAAAATTTCAAAAAATTGTGAAAAATCCAA
Organism: Iris macrosiphon; assembly: GCA_036927795.1. Lineage (NCBI taxonomy): Eukaryota > Viridiplantae > Streptophyta > Magnoliopsida > Asparagales > Iridaceae > Iris > Iris macrosiphon. Next base: position 71,850,002 of record JAYESA010000013.1, on the reverse strand, counting down.
ATTTAAAAATTTTTGAAAATCAGGGGGTTTACAGACACACACATGCAGACACTAACACTAACAATAACATTAGGAGGATGAGCTACCTATTGTAACAAATATTGTAGATGTGGACTCAACAAAAGTTTTTCATTACACGTCTAATCGTATGAAAGAGGTAGAATTATCCGAAGAGGACGACGAAGTAGATGAAAGTGAAGATGAGGAGGAAGAGGACGAGAAAAACAAAGAAGATAAATTTTCAGAAGAGGATTAAAAATAAAATAAAATTTATTTAGAACTCTAGCCATGTATTGCATTTTTAATGTGGAATGTAACATATATTTTAACTATATGGATACATATATTTATATCTGTTATTAATTATATTCTTTGTTTTCATCTATCATACCAGATGAAACCCATGACCCGAGCACGTGCACGTCACTTGAGAGTGGTACCTCATACTGTTAAGGAGGAAGTACTACCTCCTACTATTAAGGAGAAAGTGACTGTTAAGGAGGAAATGGCACCTCCTACTGTTAAATTGGAAGCGTTTGTTAAGGAGGAAGTGGCAACTTCTACTGTTAAGGAGGAAGTGGTACCTCCTACTGTTGGGCAAGCACCAGCTCAGAGGGGGAGTTCCAGTCAACCAGCACTTATAGAGGAGATTGATCACCTAGATGTTGCTTATGCAAAGTATCTGAGGGACTGGGTTCTGCCCCAGCGTATTGGATTTTCTTGAGAGATTAAAAAATTGGATAAGATTTATGGTGTGACTGTGATACTTTTATTGTGCTTATTGTGTGACTGTGATACTTTTATATTGTGCTTTTTGTATGGCTGTGATACTTTTATTTTGTGTTTATTGTGTGACTGTGATATTTTCTACCCAGGAAATTCAACGGAGGGTTGCTCCGGGTCTGTCTATTTTTATGAACTATTATAAGTTTGTGTATTTGTTTTATCATCATATGTTATTATCGGGTATGGCCGAACATCGCGGGTCATTCGGAGGTCGATCCTCTAGACGGAGTGCTCCTCCGGTACAGGCTACTGGTTCCGGATTCTCGTCGCAGAGTACTCCAGTGTACCGATCTTTAGCATCTTTGACTCCGTCGATGATACGACATGGCAGTACTCCTGGGACGAGTATAGGCTACTGGATGACTATAAGGCTCAAGTTTTTGTGCTTGTGTGAGCTAAGTGGTTATATTGGTCATTTATTTTCAATTATTGTTTTCTTATTGCTATGTTTCACTATGACCATTGGGCATAATCTATTGATTTATAACCAAGGTACCTCGGCATTATATTTTTATTGTCTAGTTGATAAATTTTAGTATTTGCTTTTATTATATGTACCAAGGTCTAGTTTTCTGATATGACACTATCCTATTTTGCAGGTTCAATACCGAATATTGCTGAGTTGCTATTTTGAGCATATTTAAGGATAGGATACCGATGCTAATGTATTTACTTTCTTTGTCTAGAACAATTATTTATCAGTTTCGTATACGTGTGGGTTATATTCGAGGAAACATGGATATCTTCATTTTTCCTTGGAAGCTCTACTGAGGGTAGTAGAAGTTCAATAATTTATTAATATTTGACTTCTTCTTTTTTCCTAAATACTAATATTAACTAATATTTTTCATCTTTTTCAGGCTAACCTTGCTGATTCATTCTTGGCTGACCTTGATGATTTGCCCGACAATGAAGCTCATATTCTTGTAAGTATTTACACTATCATTATAATATCATTGGTCCTTATTTGTCACTACCACATTCTGAAATAGGAGTATTTTTGACTTTTTATTATTTATAAATATCGTGTATATTTTTATTTATAAAAAATTATATGATATGTGTATATACATTATTTTATATATATTGTTCCCTAATGCATGAGTTAGTAGACTAGACCTAGAAGCCCACTAGATGAAGCCCTGACCGAATTATAGGATCATGGATTTTAATTAGCTTTTTATAGGATTTAATTATGGAGGTTGTAATTAATTACCGTGATTTTATTTAATTGTTGTGCCTTACCGTTGCTTTGATATTTAGAGCGCTACCCTAGCTTTTGCCTTCCAACAAATTCCACACCCTTCTCCTAGACGTGCCCGCCTTCCATTTGGACCCGTATGTAACTCATGAATATGCTCTCTTGTGCTTCATTTTAGTCGCACATTATTCGTCGTGGACGTTTATTTTTATTTTCAATAAATTCAACTTTGTATCTTTGTGCGTTCCAATCGAAATTGGAGACACAATCTCGACCCATTTTGTGTAACCCAAATTATGACAATATTCTACTATGAGTTCTCTACGTCCATGACACTTGTGTCCCACCTAATTTTAATCGCATGTACTTCCAATTAATTTTAGAACACCACTTACATTAATTTTAATTAAATTGATGTAAGGACCCAACTTAACCCAAAATTAGACCCAACACCAAACCAAACCCCCATTCACACCCTCAAGTCTCATACTAAACACCACACATCCATTTCAACCAATACATCACACCAAACGTAGTGTTTTCCCTCATTAAATCCAAAAAACCCAATTTCTGTGCAATTTTCCAATTGTTGGGGACTTATTTGCAAAAATGCAATGATGTGCCACCATCCTATTGGTCAAGACCCATGAAGAAATAAATCCTCCTCCCTTTGACCGGTTTAACTGTCTCTCTCTCTCTCCTCCTTTTTGTTTGTATTTTTCTCCATGTTGAATCATGGCCATCCATTTAAAATGGAGCCATCCCCACCACACAATACCCTCTCCTATATATATAAAATTCCTCAACCCTTTTCCCAAAGCAACCCCATCCCAAGGCTTGGCCGGCCCTAATCCCTAGGAAGTCACCATCAACCTCTCTCCTCTCCTACATGCAAAACTCCTCTATTATTTCCATCACCACCTACATCAAACAACATCTTAAACCTAATACTATTCACCATCCCCTCACCCTAAACCCTAAACCAACCGTACAGCAGCCTTCCTCCGGCCACCATCCCGCCGGAGTCGACGGAGCTGACCTCCTCTTTCCTTCTTTCTCTGGTGACCCACCGCCGAGCCACCCTGCTGCCAGTCACCCCGACTTCCCTCCACGTCCACCGAGCCGTTCGCCTGACCCGCAATCCCCCACTGACTTCCCCTCAGAGCCGACCGGAGCAACCCCCTCGACCCGCTGCTCACCGCGACTCACCCTCGCCGAACCACCCGAGCCTGCCTGTGCTCTCCTCCACACGACCCCCTCCTCTCCCTCCGGTCAACTTCCTCCTCCATTCCCGTTCTCCTTATCACCGGAGCAGCACAGCTCCCCACAGCCATGACCTTGACGGACCCGACTGCATAGCAGTCCCAGACCCGACCGCCTGAGTTCTCCTCCTCCCCACGATTTCATCACCGACCTGAGCACCCCGAGCACCACCCTCTTCCCCGGCCACTACTCCCAGCCACCACTACCGTTCACCTCTTCTCCCCCTCGTCGTTCTCTTCCACCTCTCCTCCTCCTGCCTGAGCTCCAACTCCGGCAGCCCTGCTACGATCACTTTCACCATCATCATCGCCTTCACCATCATCATCACCTTCATCATCGTCATCATCATCGTTATCATCATCGTCATTATCATCATCGTCATCATCGTCACCATCATCATCATCATCATCATCATCTCACCTTAATCATCATCATCATCATCACCATCATCATCACCATCATCATCATCGTCGTCGTCATCGTCATCATCGTCGACGTGTCCTACCTCACCGGAGATAAATAACAGTAGCCTCCCTCGACCCCGTGTACACGCAGGTTCGACCTTGCCCTTCCTTTATAATTGTATTTGTGTGTGCATATGTGACTATTAGTGAGGATTAGCGTATCGCTTCATGGTAGCTTAGTTGACGTGATTGTGAGACCTGCGTTTGGGTGAACCTTAGTGTCTAGTATGGGTATGTGTACATTTATGCATGTTAATAGTAATTAATTGAATAGTAATTAGGTTTAATATTGCTTCATGGGAAATTGACGTTAGTGTTTACTCCTTAGAAATTTGGTTGATAAATATACTTAGGTTGATAAATATACTTTGTGGAAATATGATTGCTAGCAATGCGTTTAACTGTATTATAGATGTTGAATGACCATAAGTGTAATTCATGGATATCCCGTATTGACCATATGATCCTGAAACTTGTGATCTGTCTGCCTTGTGTACACTGACGTACTGGCAAGATATGTGTAGTTGACTGTCTGATTTTGCACAACAATCGCAAACGTGACACCTGTACAGCTATATACGCACACTAACCCCGTTAGTTTACCAGTATCGCCCTAGCGTACCCTCTGAGTTCAGTGTGATTATGGTTTTGTAGGTGCTAGTGTAATGGCTGATGCTATATTACATTATATTATATGTATATAGGACCATTGGATCGTCCTGCGAGACTTCAGGAGCAGGACATTGGTATTACCATCTAAGGACCCCAGGCGAGTACATTCTCTGATAGTTTCTTGTTTATGATATCCTCTATGTTCATTGTATTTAGTGTAGATATCCATATTTCTTGACACGGTGGTTACACAGATTGGTATATCCGGATCTCGTCATGAGATATTATTCCTTGTTCATGGTGTATCTTGTGCAAATCTTGTTTCATTGTTTATCTTGTACATGTACAGACACTGATTCTCGGGAAGAGTCGCTATCTTCTTGGAGAATTCCGTGCCATAGCGTACCATGGTTGGATCTACTATACCAGTCGGGGGTGCGGAGTATTTTAGTGTAGATATGTGATCATACCCTTCATGTACAAGTCTTGTTCCCATGTTAGTGTTGGTCATACACCGCACGTATGACTAGCCAGGCCAGTATTCGTATACAAGTTCCCAAGCCAATCACATGTTAAAGCTAGTACTCACACACTTAGTCATTAGTATTCTTGTTCATGGACATATTGTTCATTCTCGTATTTATTTCCAGTATTTCCTTTATTGTGTATCTCTTGTACATGTATATACATCTTGTATATTTATATCTATTTACTGCTACATAGTTTATATCATTGATTTAGAACTGCTGTTAGAGATGTACTTCGTTCCATCCTGACTGGAAATATTTTTCCAGACTGCGACTTAGAGGACTTATTTCTGACATACTTGGAGACTTGGATGTTATTGTTTGCAGCTTAGATTATTTTATTGTTTGGACTTGTGTTGTATTTCATTTATTTTCTTCGATATCTCATCGTGCCTTAGTTTTTGTGATTGAGTATTCCATATTATATTGTGATATCTGTGTCTCCTTATGGAGTTGGATACTCGTGTGAGATTGATTAGATAGTATTGTGACCTAGACAGCGTTCTACCGTCGATGCTGCGGCGTAGGCTGGACGTACCCACGTACTCGTGCCCCAAATTCTGAGTATGGGTCGTGACACATTTTTAGTAGTGGCCCATGCAGGTCAGACTTTGCAAGTTGTGCGATATCGTGGTAGTGCGATATCTTAGTTGTACTACTGCGTGCCTGCGATAGGATATAGGATATAGGATACTAGGATGAGAGCGAATACTCAATCACAAATTATTTGAGAGATTCCTGGGACGACCCTTGAGAATCTTATTATAATTTCTAATTTAAATCTTTTTCCCTTGTTCCGTCCGTTCTTACTCGTTGTTATTGAATTTGATTCTTGTTGATCAGTTACTAAATTTAATTCTTGGTGTCGTTGTTGAGTTTGATTTCTTATCGAGATAAATTTTACGGACTAAAATTTATGGTATCATCTGATGACATATGTTGATGAGGACAATGAGAAAGGTAAAACGTCTTCTTTGGTTATGGAGCCTAGAATTTCTCGCAGCTATACTAGTCGGCACAGCGAGGATTCTAGACGACATGATTATAGAGTTGCATACCTAAGTTATGGAATCTATCGTTCATCGCAGCTATGCTTACTGGTGTGGCAATGATTCTGAGTGTCATAATTTCGGACAGACGTGTATAATTATCAGGTTGTATCTTAAATTTTTTCTTAAAGTATTATCTCAATACTTATCCACTTCTGTTATTCTAGGACTTTGTTCCATCATTTTTTCTTGATAGCAATAGAGTTACCTTCAGTCCTTAGTCCAGTTTCTTTTTGAGCTTTATTTTTTTAAGGATCCATGTTAGTGTGATAATTGGTGACTTACAATTAGGTTTGTGTCTTGTATCAGTGTTGACTGAGTATGGTTTGTGAGTCTGTAAGTGTTTCTTGGTTGGACATGTGAGCAGTAGACATTAATCTAGAGATAACCCATAGTGTAATACCTTGTAGCAATGGTTCTATGATAAGGTGTCATTATTATAGTAGTATTGGTATTATAGGTAGAAGGAGTAAAGGGTATCAGTGATGGTTCCAAGAGTTAGTATCAAAGTCAGCATGCCAGTCCTGGGTAGTCATAAATTTATGTAGTTGGGTGATCCATGTAAACAATTAAGTAACAAGGAAATTGTATTAAAAATTAATGGAGCATGATATTCAATTTAATGGTTGATTACTTGGGTGTGTCAAGAGTAAAGAAATGTATATGCATAAAGGGTATTAATGAGATGCCATGGGTTGAGAAATATCAAGATTGGTAATGGAAGATATATATAGTGTATTACTGATTAGTGTATCAGCCTGTAAAAGATTTAAGAGAAGATACGTATACATCAATCGAGATATGGAACCATATGCCTACCTTTGAGAGTGAAATAAAACATGTGTATTATAAAAGGTGCAAGTGATCATGAGTTCTAGTGAATGTGATGAGGTAATCTAATGATGAAGCTAGTGTTACCATACCAATAGTGCTAATATTTCTATATCAAGGATTAGTTGAGCAAGGTGCTAGTAATAGTAAGTACCTTGTGTGATGATATTATATTGGTGTATCAGTTAAAATTGATAGAAATTATTGGAAGTAATAGTGCAAGTAATCCGGGCAGTGCAAATTTCAGTACACAATTGAGGGTTGTAGACAATTGGTGTATTTGTGTGTATCTTGTGTGTTAGAGACTGTGAATATATAGATATACTTAGATAGATGTGGATTTAAATTTTATAAATACGCATCGATTGGACTTAAATTAGAGGAGTAAGATGATTAATGGATTAGTGTTTGAGATTCAAACATTTCGGATGAGATTTTTTAAAAATTTTATAAATATGCATTGATTGGATTTTAATTAGAGGATTGAATATTAAATTTTTGTATTATTAAAATTTTGGAGGAGATTGTGATAAGAATGGAATTTGATAATTATTTGAAGATTTTCAGGAATATGATGTTTTAGAATTTTAAAACTTTTGGTAAAATAACAATATGAATTTACTTCATGATTATATGGTTGATGAATCTAAATTTTGATGGTAAGGATAAATAAATAAATACAACTATTAAGGATCTTAAATTTCGAGGATGAAATTTTCTAAGGAGGGTAGACTTGTCACTACCACATTATAAATAATTGTATGATATGTGTATATATATATTATATTATATACATTGTTCCCTAATGCATGAGTTAGTAGACTAGACCTATAAGCCCACTAGATGAAGCCCTGACCGAATTATAGGATCATGGATTTTAACTAGCTTTTTTTAGGATTTAATTATGGAGGTTGTAATTAATTACCGTGATTTTATTTAATTGTTGTGCCTTACCGTTGCTTCGATATTTAGAGCGCTACCCTAGCTTTTTTCCTTCCAACAAATTCTATACCCTTGTCCTAGACGTGTCCGCCTTCCATTCGGACCCTTGTGTAACTCATGAATATACTCTCTTGTGCTTCATTTTAGTCGCACATTATTCATCGCGGACATTTATTTTTATTTTCAATAAATTTAACTTTGTATCTTTGTGCGTTCCAATCGAAATTGGAGACACAATCTCGACCCATTTTGTGTAACCCAAATTATGACAATATTCTACTCTGAGATCTCTACGTCCATGACACTTGTGTCCCACCTAATTTTAATCCCATGTACTTCCAATTAATTTTAGAACACCACTTACATTAATTTTAAATAAATTGATGTAAGGATCCAACTTGACCCAAAATTAGACCCAACACCAAATTAAACTCCCATTCACACCCTCAAGTCTCATACTAAACACCACACATCCTTTTCAACCAATACATCACACCAAACATAGTAGTTTTCCCTCATTAAATCCAAAAACCCCACTTTTCTGCAATTTTCCAATTGTTGGGGACTTATTTGCAAAAATGCAATGATGTGTCACCATCCAATTGGTCAAGACCCATGAAGAAATTAATCCTCCTCCCTTTGACCGGTTCAACTCTCTCTCTCTCTCCTCCTTTTTTTGTATTTTTCTCCATGTTGAATCATGGCCATCCATTTAAAATGGAGCCATCCCCACCACACAACACCCTCTCCTATATATATATATATATATATATATATATATATATATAATTCCTCAACCCTTTTCCCAAAGCAACCCCATCCCAAGGCTTGGCCGGCCCTAACCCTAGGAGGTCACCATCAACCTCTCCCCTCTCCTACATGCAAAACTCCTCCATTATTTCCATCACCATCTACATCAAACAACATCTTAAACCTAACACTATTCACCATCCCCTCACCCTAAACCCTAAACCAACCCTACAGCAGCCTTCCTCCGGCCACCCTCCCGCCGGAGTCGACGGAGCCGACCTCCTCTTCCCTTCTTTCTCCAGTGACCCACCGCGGAGCCACCCTGCTGTCAGTCACACCGACTTCCCTCCACGTCCACCGAGCCGTTCGCCTGACCCGCAGTCCCTCACCGACTTCCCCTCAGAGCCGGCCGGAGCAACCCTCTTGACCTGCTGCTCACCGCGTCTTCCCCTCGCCGGACCACCCGAGCCCGCATGTGCTCTCATCCACACGACCTCCTCCTCTCCCTCCGGTCATCTTCCTCTGCCGCTCCATGTTCTCCTCATAACCGGAGCAGCACAGCTCCACACAGTTCCCCGCGGCCACGACCTCGCCGGACCTGACTGTACAGCAGTCCAAGACCCGACCGCCTGAGTTCTTCTCCTCCCCACGACTTCATCACCGGCCTGAGCACCCCGAGCACCACCCTCTTCCCCGGCCACTGCTCCCAACCACCACCACCGTTCACCTCTCCTCCCCCTCGCCGTTTTCTTCCACCTCTCCTCCTCCTGCCTGAGCTCCAACTCCGATAGCCCTGCCACGATCACCTTCACCATCATCATCTCCTTCAGCATCATCATCACCTTCATCATCGTCATCATCGTCTTTATCATCGTCGTCATTATCATCATCGTCGTCATCGTCATCATCATCATCATTATCTCACCTTAATCATCATCATCATCATCATCACCACCATCATCACCATCATTATCATCATTATCGTCGTCATCGTCATCATTGTCGTCATCGCCGACGTGTCCCACCTCGCCGGAGATGAACCACAGCAGCCTCCCTCGACCCCGTGTACGCACAGGTTCGACCTTGCCCTTCCTTCATAATTGTGTTTGTGTGTGCCCATGTGAATATTAGTAAAGATTAGCGTATCGCTTCATGATAGCTTAGTTGACGTGATTGCGAGACCTGCGTTTGGGTGAACCTTAGTGTCTAGTATGGGTGTGTGTACATTTATGCATGTTAATAGTAATTAATTGAATAGTAATTAGGTTTAATATTGCTTCATGGGAAATTGACGTTAGTGTTTACTCCTTAGAAATTTGGTTGATAAATATACTTTATGGAAATATGATTGCTAGCAATGCGTTTAACTGTATTATAGATGTTGAATGACCATAAGTGTAATTCATGGATATCCCGTATTGACCATGTGACCCTGAGACTTGTGATATGTCTGTCTTGTGTACACTAACGTACTGGCAAGACATATGTAGTTGACTGTCTGATTTTGCACAGCAATCGTAGACGTGACACCCGTGCAGCTATAGACGCATACTAACCCTGTTAGTTGACCAGTATCGCCTTAGCGTACCCTCTGAGTTCAGTGTGATTATGGTTGTGTAGGTGCTAGTGTAATGGCTGATGCTATATTACATTATATTATATGTATATAGGACCATTGGATCGTCCTGTGAGACTTCAGGAGCAGGACATTAGTACTGCCAGCTAAGGACCCCAGGCGAGTACATTCTCTGATAGTTTCTTGTTTATGATATCCTCTATGTTCATTGTATTTAGTATAGATATCCATATTTCTTGACACGATGGTTACATGGATTGGTATATCCGGATCTCGTCATGAGATATTATTCCTTGTTCATGGTGTATCTTGTGCAAGTCTTGTTTCATTATTTATCTTGTACATGTACAGACACTGATTCTTGGGAAGAGTCGCTATCTTCTTGGGGAATTCCGTGCCATAGCGTACCATGGTTGGATCTACTATACCAGTCGGGGGTGGGAAGTATTTTAGTGTAGATATGTGATCATACCCTTCATGTACAAGTCTTGTTCTCATGTTAGTGTTGGTCATACACCGCACGTATGACTAGCCAGGCCAGTATTCGTATACAAGTTCCCAAGCCGATCACATGTTAAAGCTAGTACTCACACACTTAGTCATTAGTATTCTTGATCATTGACAGATTGTTCATTCTCGTATTTATTTCCAGTATTTTCTTTATTGTGTATCTCTTGTACATGTATATGCATCTTGTATATTTACATCTATTTACTGCTACATAGTTTATATCAATGATTTAGAATTGTTGTTAGAGATGTACTTCATTCCATCCTGACTAGAAATATTTTTCCAGACTGCTACTTAGAGGACTTATTTTCGGCATACTTGGAGACTTGGATGTTATTGTTTGCAGGTTAGATTATTTTATTGTTTGGACTTGTGTTGTATTTTATTTATTTTCTTCGATATCTTATCGTGCTTTAGTTTTTGTGATTGAGTATTCCATATTATATTGTGATATCTGTGTCTCCTTATGGAGTTGGATACTCGTATGAGATTGATTAGATAGTATTGTGACCTAGACATCGTTCTACCGCCGATGCTGCGGCGTAGGCTGGATGTACCCACGTACTCGTGCCCCAAATTCCGGGTGCGGGTCGTGACATTATCTATCTTGGATTTTTCCAATGGAAGAAATGGTAGTTGTATTTATTGACTCTCTCGTCTCTTCTGTTCAATAAATATGTAAGTATTTCCATATTTGTTTGGCAACAATCACATTTTAATGTTGAAGTTGTTTGTTAGGATGAAAAGGATGCTGATGTAGGAGACATGGAAGAGGATGGTGATGGTGATATTGCTGACATCGAAGCTCTTAACAATGATGACCTTGACCGTTTCTCAAAACTGCAAAAGACGCAATGCTATATTGATATCATGCAAGAAATTATTATTTTCATGTTTGTTAACCTTCATATTTTTTAGACTTTAAATGATCAAAGTTGTTCATCTTTGAGATCTAGTTTACATCATTAAATCTTCTTTTTTCCATCATACACAACTTAATAAATGAGGCGTATCGTAACCTAAAGCAGAAACTTGAACTTGTTCTCAATCATCATATAAAGGGTATATTTTACTGCTTGGCAGCTACCTTGTTCTCTTTTTTTGCCAAAAATGGAAGATTTTTACTGTAAAGATCAAGAAAGCTTATACCTTTCAAGAATATCTTGAGTGATGTTTCTCTTTCTTATTCACATATATAAGCCAACTTATGTACAAATAATAGTTTGTTTAGTCTTTTCTAGTATGTACTGGAAAAAATTTGAAGCCTCTCCGGGCAGCACCACATTCTTTATCCTTTGTCTGAACCCTGAAGCATTATTTTGTCATACTTCAGTCCTTACAATTCCCTCATGGGGAGCAGTTTGACTTAGGCAAGTAAAATCAATATTAAGTAGGATACATGGACGGATCAACAAGCTGGGTCTCTTATAGGCAACTCTAGATACATAAAGTCAAGTAATCATGATATAATCATATAACAGTTCAGTATATAAGCACTTCAAAATGGAAAAAGGTGTCAATTGTCAAGTATACATTGTGTCAAACACAATGTTACCTGGATCGTACTTTACTTCAATACATGGTAGTCTACTTTCCCTTGTATGCTTTGTAAGGGCAAGTAAGCTTAATCAGTATACTATTTTAGATCGTAATTCATTTAGAAGCGGATCATTTGTGTCTTTCCTATTTATTTTCATGTGCAGTTGATTTGTTCATTTATATTTCCATTTGTGATAGATAAATTTGAAAAAAATTGAACTTTATCTTTCCTAGGATCTGCAATGCAGTTCTAGGGGGTAGACTAAATCTGATAACATTGGTTAAAAATGACAAAATTATTTTTAACCATTCTTTAAAGTAGTTTCTCAAGAGGAGTGTTTTACGGTCCAAGATGGAAGACATGAAGTCCAATGTCAAACAAATCTGTCATTTTAACCATAGTTAAAGATTGTGGTCAATTAAATCATTCATATTATACGTGTATATACCTATATATACATATTTGCATACACAACTATATATTTTAGTTGTGCGTCTAACCACCATGATGCTGCGCTCGAGCGTATCAAATCGTGCGAAGGATGGAGGAGCGATCCCTGTCCCAGCCACAAGCGATCGTGAGAAGGATGGAGGAGCAGCCCCTGTCCCAGCCATAGGCGGACGATGCGACGCTCATCGCACGATTTGATACGCTCGAGCGCAGCATCATGGAGCTCAGGAAGATTGGTTTGGAAACCATTTTATATTTTTTTATTTTTTCCCTGAAAATTTAGCGACGTTTAGCTACGTTTATATACGTCACTAATTACGTCGCTAAATAAGTTACTAAATACGTCACTGAATGTCGCTAAATTACTGACATGGTAGGTCAATAAAATATCACTAAATGTGTTACAAAACGTCGCTAAATAGAAAAAATTTAGCGACGTTCAGCGACACAAAATACATCGCTAATTTAGCGATGTTGCGTCGCTAAACATCGCTAATATAAAAAATATTACAAAGTAAATACGTCGCTAGAAAATGTCGCTATAGAGACGTTTTGCAACGTTTTTCCTGTCAGCGACTAGCTTAAACGCGACTTCTTTGAAACGTCGCTAATGACGTTGCTAAAAAAAATTTAGCGACGTTTTTAGGCCATTTAGCGATATTTTCAGACATCGCTAATTTGACTTATTCTGGTAGTGGCCCGTGCTTTGCTATTAGGACTTAGCCATCTAAGTTATCAACTTCGGTTAGGGAGATTGCTATGGGTTGGTGAGTGATTTCAATTGTAATCTTCTATTTTTCTTCTAGAGTGTGGTGAGGGGGTTGAACCTATTAGGGCAAAGGGTTTCAACATTAGTTTTTGTAATCTTGTAATTTTATTTGAGTTATAAATGTTAGGATTTGTCCAGGTGACGCAGTCACCGCCATATACTTATCTTTATCTGTGCTTGGTGTTCGTAGATTGGTTGGTCATCTCAGGTGGGTTGGCAAAATACTTCCGCAACGCACCCAATAAGTGGTATCATAGCCCAAGGTTACGAGGCTGGTTTGAGCAGCTCTAATTGGTTTAAGACTGATGGTGCTGAACGTTCATGGATTATACATGCTCTTCTCAAGGTAGAGTAGGAGCATCAACTACACGAATTGGCTTTAAAGGTGGATCTGACGAGTCCAAGGTGGAGCAAGACGTTGTGGTTGGCACACAATGATGGTGTAGATGAACGTGTCAAGTTTGGTTCTGTGGTCGAACGGATCAAGATGACAATATGTTGGACCTCCAGGGTGTTCGGTTAGCGGGAACGAACAAAGGTAGCCGGAATGTGCTAATGTTGTTCGGTTAGCGGGAACGAGTAAAGGTAGACGGGGTGTGCTAAGGGTGCTCGGCTAGCGAAAACGAGCAAAGGTAGCCGGGGTGTGCTAAGGTTGTTCGACTAGCAAAAATAAACTAAGGTGGAGATTGTTGGATTGTATCTCATTTCCGGTTGAGCGTTCAAAAGAGGGTGACAATAGAGTTGGTAATTTAGTCCAATATCGGATAGGAGGTGGGATCAGGAGGTGTAGATAATTGGGATTGGCTCAGGCCTTACATGGAAAAAAAATTTAAGGCTTATTGGCCCAGTCTAATATCGCATCTCATGGGCCAACTCTGATTCGGGTCACACCGTGTTCCCATCAGAGTCTTCGGTGGGGAGGGATCAACCACAATGTCCCTTCGAACCCGACAATCTACTTGGTCATAGGTGGGGTCCACATCCGACAATATCATAGGACATGGAGTAGGGTCAGCGAAGACATCTCAACGGATCTACTTCGGAGCACCTCCATAATACACACACACTTATTTTGGAAGAGTAAAACAATGGACTTTTATTTTTTCACTAATTGAGAAGAGAAAAGCCACTTTTTTTAAGTGTAGTTATCTAACTATTCCTTATTGACTAATAAACAATTTTAGTTAGTAAACATAAATAATAACTTTTTTGAAAAAATAAAACATCGACAATGAAGCATGAACTTTTCTTTTATATATACTATTATATATGTACGTGAATTGCACGTATTTTATATTATTTGGTAATATCAAATATTTTAAAGTTTTTTTACCACTCCAGAAAAGCAAACAATAGCATGTTTTAATTTTTTTATACGTAATTATTTAAGTATCCATGTTAAATTTATTGAATAATTTAAATTAGTAAATACTTATAGGAATATTTTTGGAATAAAAATCTCTATGGTAAAGTCTATCTTTTTTTATTATATAGAAGTATAGATAATAATAATAATAATAATAATTATTATTATTATTAGTAGTATTATTATTATTATTAAGTGATATATAAGTCCAAAATTTAAACCACCAGTATTCATGGAAGAGACGGAGGGGAAAGAGCTTAAAGAGGGCATGCACTTAAAAGCGGGGAGAGTAATTAAACCCCTCGAGTCAATCCAATCCAAGCCAACTCACCAAGCCCGAAGTAACCCCAAACTCGCAATTACTCCATTCCACACCATTTTCCAATCACAAGAAATCCCTTTTCATGCTTTCTTGACTTTTAAAACATCTTGCTTCAATTTCTCCATTTATTCCTGCAACAACCTCTTCCATTAGAATAATCCCAACAGTTATAGCTCACCACCACACACACACACCCACACCCTTGCTCACTTGCCATTTATTAACACGGTGTTAACACCCTCCCCCTTCACTCTCTCTGCAAGCAACCAAGACTATCCTCTCCTTCTCCTTGTAGAAAGAACAAACAAACAAAATAAACCAGAGAAAGAAAAGGTGGATGATCAATTCTTCCTCTCCCTTTAATTCCTGTCTCCATCTATCTACTCTGTCTGCCTACTGAAAAGCTCGCAAACCTTTTCTTTTCCTTTCCTTCCTTTGATGGCAGAACTAATAAAGCCCAAGCAAGCCAGCCGCTCCTTGTCTTTGTAGCTTGGCATACGAGGGAATTGCAGAGTACTTTGAGTAGTGGGCTTCAGCCATTTGCTCTTGAATGCTCGGAAAAGTGATCAGAGGGGTATGGGAGAGAGTACTATTCTTTCTTTCTTACTAATTATGTATTAATTTTAGCTTCTTTACAATAAGCCTAAGTCACTCACAGTTGTGAAGTAAGTATAGTACAGTGTTGTTCACTTGTGTTGTTCTTTGGGAGACGAGAACCAACTGTTCCTCTAATAGAGAGGATATTAATTGAACACAGGGGTAGGTGGAAGCAATTATTAGAGGAGAGAAGAGAAAAGAAGAAGAAGAAGAAGAAGAAGAAGAAGAAGAATGCTGAGGGGGTCTTTCTGTCTGCCTAAACCACAACTCTAGAGAGAGAGAGAGAGAGAGAGAGAGAGAGAGAGAGAGAGAGAGAGGGAGAGGTCCCCCCACTCTCTGTTGTTTCCCTACTTATTGGGCTAGCTTTTCACTGATTACACAGCAAGGTAGACCTTCCCTTTCAAACCCAAGCCTAACCATCCATATATACCACCAGCAAACAACAAAGCCCAGCCCTCATCAACATATCGTCAGAAAGAAGAGAAGTGTATCATCAGCATCAGCATCATCACCATCATTCATCATCATGGCTTCATCCAACAGGCACTGGCCAAGTTTGTTCAAGTCCAAGCCCTGCAGCAGCCACCATCATCACCAATGGCAGCATGACATGAACCACTCTCCCCTACTGGCCTCAGGTGCCTGCCAGAAGCCTATCTACTCATCATCAGGAGGTATTTCACATATAATCATCACGACGCCACTCATTTAGCTACAAATTGTTAGTACACAAAAGCACAATTCTGTTTCTTTTCCTTTTTCTGGTAAATAGGACTGCGTGACATCTTTTGTTAACTTGTGGAAGTAAGTCCATCATTGGTTGATAATTGCATTATAGCTATTAGGGTTAGGGTTAGGGTTAGGGTTAGGGTTAGGGTTAGGGTTTCAGGCTCCATTGACTATATCATCTGATCCTAAATTGCAGTGGCGGAAGAGAGGAGCCCCGAGCCGAAGCCCCGATGGAACCCGAAGCCGGAGCAGATCCGCATCCTGGAGGCGATCTTCAACTCCGGAATGGTGAACCCTCCCCGCGACGAGATCCGCAAGATCCGAGCCCAGCTCCAGGAGTTCGGCCAGGTCGGCGACGCCAACGTCTTCTACTGGTTCCAGAACCGCAAGTCCCGCAGCAAGCACAAGCAGCGCCAACTCCAGTCCGCCCGCTCCCAGGCCCGAACTACTGCTGCTGCCGCCAGTACTGCCCAATCCCATTCCGCAGCAGCGGCTGGAACCGCAAAATCCGTCGCAGGTCCCACTTCGTCGTCCTCGTCGTCCACCGGTTCTGGTGCGTCAGACAAGTTCCTGCCGTTTGTCTCGGTAGGCCCGGCGGCCATGATCGAAGCGCCATTGTCGGGACCGATGGCGGTATCTGTCAACGAGACTGCCCCCTTCCATGGCCAGGCACCGCCGCCGAATGAATTCGTAGTCGAGCCATTCTATCTGCAGGGGACACATGCCTTCAGCTTCTCGTCGGCAATCGCCGGTTATCCGGAACCATTTGGTGTGTCAATGGGCTCTCCGGCGGCAATATGGAGCGATCTGATGTTGGGCCAGGAAAGAGGGAGTAAGATCATGAATGTTGGAGGAGTAATAACCGAAGAGCCTAAGGCTTATAATAAGTTGCATAACCCTAACCCTAACCCTAACCCTAGTTTTGTTGCGGGTGGTCTTGTTCCTGCTGCTTCTGTTGGTGGTGGTGTTGCAGCAACTTCTCCTGCTGCTACTGCTGCAAGTGTTGGCTTTCCTGCAGGTCCAATTAGTGAAACCCAAGGTAATGTGGGACTACTGATGGGTCTCTTTCTGCTTCTTTCTATCAGTTTGTCTCTGTCCATGTACTCACAGTCATGTCATCCTCTTAATAGGAGACTTATTAGTTTGATTTCTTTGAATTTGTTAATGCAAACATGCTAACAATAGGAAAGGACACGATAGATGAAACAGTTGCACTATGATTTGAGGAGATGGGTCGAGGGAAGCACTCTTGAGTGGTCATATCAAGTCGATATTCTCGAGGGGGAAAGGATGTAGTACCTAGTTGAAAAGATTGAAGTGATGGTCGCCTTTTTCTTGATTTTCTTTTTGGGTGCTTTCTTCCTCGATTAGTTTCACTTAAGGGCGTGATTACCTAGAGTGGACGTGTGCATGGTTATAATTAAAGTGAACAATGACTTCCATCCTTCCTCCTCGTTGGGAGCATGCATTCTCTTCCCACTCAACTCTACTCTATGATGTTTTGACTTTGAAACATGACATACATATGTTATTGATGTTCTTCTTCTTTCTACATTTGCTTGTGGCATTGACTGCAGCAGAAGCAGCAGCTGCAGGGATAGGAGGGGTTGGTGGTGCAGCAAGATCGATAGTGTTCATCAATGAAGTTGCTTTCGAGGTGGTCTCTGGCCCACTCAACATCAGGGAGGCCTTCGGAGAGGAGGCCATCCTCATCCACTCCTCCGGCCACGCCGTGCTCACCGACCAGTGGGGCCTCACTCTCCATCCACTCCAGCACGGCGCTTCCTACTACTTGGTTGCTCTCTCTCTCTCTCTCTCTATATATATATATATATATATATATATATATATGTGTGTGTGTGTGTGTGTGTGTGTGTGTGTGTGTGTGTGTGTGTGTTGTGGTAAAACGGAATATGACACATAGGCTCATATTTCTATATGAGTGATTCACATGTGTGTCAATAGAAAGGGTCGTGCTAGGTTGTCCGCGCACGGGCCAGCCCGCAAGCCACTCGTCTGACAACCATGGGAGAAGGGGGGGGGGGGGGGGTGTTGGTGGGGCAAATGGGTGGTGCCACATAGGCCGAGGGCCAATCAGCAGTCACCCGCTTGCGGTCCATTTATAATTTCCGCAATAGAAATTGAGTGTACTAGCGCATATGGATACATATGATGTGACAGTCCACTTTTATTGGTCCACATGTAAATGGTTCACACACACACACACAAATATATATATATATATATATATATATATATATATATATATATATATATATATATATATATATATAAACTGATCATCATATACTAACTCTGGAGTTGCATTTACTTCTGTTCAGGTTTGAAGGGCTCAATTCAAGAATGAAGGTAGCCATATAGAAGATTCATATTGAGTGGATGGGACTGCAGTTACTTGAAGTAGTCTTAATTAGTCTCTTTAATTTGCTGAATTTATAAGTTAGATTTATAGATAGATTATAAACTTTATGGACTATGTAGCTTTTGCTTGCTTGCTTCAAAGTTATTGATATATGGAGGATGTTCAACTAATGGTTTTAATATGTAGGTTATTATTAGTTCATCATGTACTAGCTAGCCTTCTTTATAGATGAATGCAATGGAATATTATTATATACATCTGTAAGAACTAGCTTTAAATGGGAGGGGGATCTCATGTTCTTGATCTTGTGCATAAATATGGGCAGGCAATGTGAGTGAGTGATGGATATTGTGTAAAGCAACAGAAACTTGAAAGAAAAAAAAAACTAGGGCCAGGCATGCAGTCAGGGTTTCGTATCATCTGCAGTAAGTACTATGGGAGAAAAGACGTTGTGGATATGTAGCGTTCTATGGACCAGACTATTGGAAGTTTGACCAATAAATCGATGGCTATGGAGCAGTTCAATTGTAGGTCTATCAGCACACGTCTAGGCCTGTACCAAGTGAAAATAACAGGTTCCTACTCCCCTACAGTTCACAGGAAATTGCTAACTTGGTGAAGAAGTTGAATTATTCTAAATTCTTTTCACCTCCTCATTTAATTCCAATGTGATGGTCCCCTAGGTTTGTCTCATTTTGTAGTTGCATCCCAACTTCTTAAACAACTAGTTCCAGCAATCAAAAAAAAAAAAAAAATTACAATGTATTTTGTAAAGTAAAGAAAAGTAAGAAAAATGGAGGAAAAACGTTTCTTCATTCACATATCTCAATCAACTTGAGATGAGTCTCCTATATAGACTTACAATGGAGGTTAACCTCATGATTACAATTAAAAGAAGAAATGCCAAAAGACATAGATTATGGATAACCAAAAGGCCTAGGTTATAGATATTAAATAATAATGGAGAATAATCCATATTTACAACACTTACCCTTGGATGTTCAAAATTAATTGTTTGGTGATGTATGCTCATTTGTTGCCTCATTAAAACCTTACTAAGAAAAATCCAGTGAAAAAAAAATTTAGTTAAGAAAAAAGAGTACAACAAACAAAACTCAAAAAAAAAAAAAATTACAAGCCATACTTTCCCTCGATACAATGGATCTATAACAGCTAGTTGATCTGATAATTAAGACATCACATGCATATTCCGTGTACCAACTTCTGAAATATGTTCTTTGGTAGTGTCTTAGTGAACAAATCAGCTAAATTTTATTCGATCTTACTTGTTTTACTTCGATCATTTGCGTTCTTTGTAGCTCATGTGTGTAAATCAACTTTGGTGGAAGGTGCTTGGTTCGATCTCCTTTAGTAAATCTTTCTCTGACCCGGGCAATGCAAGCCGCATTGTCTTCGAATATTGTTGTCGACACATCCGTAACTGTGGGTAGTTGACAAATTTCTCTTATACGATGAATGATCGATCTCAACCACACAGTTTCTCTTGTTGCATCATATAGTTCAATTAGTTCTACATGGTTAGAGAAAGTTGTTACTGAATCTTGCTTTGTTGGCCGCCAAGATATAACTAGATGGTTATTAATAAACACATAACCTGTTTGGTAGCAACCCTTATGAGGGTCTCAAAAATAACCAGAGTCTGCATAACCAACTAGACGAGAAATGTTAGCGGAATCACAGGAATAAAATAATCCTATGTCAGTTGTTCCACTAAGATATTTCAATATGTGTCTCTATTACAATGTCTAAGTGTAGGTGCAGAACTTTATTTAGATAATAAATTAACAGAATATGCGACGGTTGGTCTTGTGCATTGTGCTAGATATAGTAGTGCTCCGATAGCACTTAAATACGTTATTTCAGGACCAAGAACTTTTTTATCTTCTCCCTTTGGTCGGAACGGATCTTTATCAATCCAAACTTTGTACAATCATAGGTGTACTAAGTGGATGTGTTTTGTCAATTCTGAACTGTTTCAAAATCTTTTTATTAATATATCGTAATTGATGCACTAATCTTCCACTGGAACTACGTATTATTTGCAAACCGAGACAAAGCTTTGTCTTTCTCATGTCTTTCATTTCAAATGCGTTCTTTAAATAGTTTGCAATTTTCTCCAATTATGTAGGAGATCCGATTAGGTTTATATCATCCACATATACTGCTACTATAGAAAATTCATTCTCGAATTTCTTAATGAAGACACATGGAAAATTTTGATTGTTTTTGTATCATTCCTTAGTCAATTATGTACTTAGACAATTATACCACATTCTTCCAAATTGTTTCAACCCATATAATGCTCATCTAAGTTTAGTTGAATAAATGTTCTTTAACCTAGTCTCTGACATTGCAAATCCTTCTGAAAATTTTATATAGATGTTAGTATCTAAGTCTCCGTACAAATATGCAGTTATAACATACATAAATCTTATATCAAGATTTTTAGAAACTACGAGACTAATTAGATATCTAAAAGTAATGACATCCATAACTAGAGAATATGTCTCCACATAGTCAATTGCAGGTCTTTGATAGATACCTTGTACTACAAGTCGAGATTTGTATCTTTCAACTTCGTTCCTCTCATTTGGTTTTCTCACGAACACCCATTTAAAACCAATAGGATGTATGCCCTTTGGTGTTTCCACTATAGGTCCAAACACACAATATTTTTCTGAAGATTTTAATTCTGTTTGAGTAACATCTTTCCACATTGGCCAATCTTTTCTTTGTCGATCTATATTATGTGGTTCATTTTCACAATCATCGTTGTCATTTGATATTTCTGTAGCTACTGCATTACTAAATATGTCATCGATGACTAGTGGTTTCATATTCCATAATTCACATGCACATGTACGAAATATCGAGATCTCTTTATTTTCAGGTACTTGTACCATTCTAGAGGCATCAATAGACATTTTAGTGAATTTGAAAACATGCACATCTTCATTATTTCTTTATGGAGCTCCAGCCACTGCCGGACATTTAGCAAGGCAAGATGTCTCATTAACTCTCCTCTTTTTAGGAACATTATCCTTGGGACCTATAGGCCTACCACGCTTTTGATGTGTAGTAGTAGATTCATTTGCCGCCTTGTTTGGATTTTGTCAAACTGGAACAGTGATTCTGGCCGGCACATTAATAGTTGGCACAAGTGATCTAGTTACCTTTGCGGCATGCATCAGGTAATTGATTTGCAAATATATTATTCTTCTTTTCTCATAATCACATTGTGGAGTTCATGGATCTTGATGAGATAGAGTAGAAGCATTCTATGTCAATTTACGTCATTTATTAGCAAATGTGTTGTTCTATATGAACAATTATTGTTTTCCTCCCCCTAACGGTGGGAAGACTCTCTCATCAAATTAACAATCATCAAATCTTGCAGTGAAGACATCACCAGTCATTGGTTCCAAATATCTTATTATGGAAGAAGACTCTAACCAATGCATATTTTCAAACGTCGTTGGAGGTCCATCTTAGTTTTTTTTTTGGGGTAGAATTGGGATATATATTGTATATCCAAACTTTCTCAAATGTGAAATATTGGGTTGTTTACCACTAACAAGTTGTATAGGTAAAAAAATATAGTAGGCAGTGGATCTAAATTAAACTAAAGATGCAGCATGTAAAATAGCATGTCCCCAAGCCTCAATTGACAAACTAGATTGCATTAGCAGAGGTCTAGGTATAAGTTGGAGATATTTAATAAATGACTCAGCTAACCCATTTTGTGTGTTCACATGGGGAACATGATGCTCTATCTTAATTCCTATGTATAATAATCATCAGAAACTTGTAAGATAAATTATGCGGCATTATCAAGTCTAATTGACTTAATCAGGTTATCAGGAAACTAAGATCTAAGTTTAATTATTTGGGCCAAAAGACAAGAAAATGCAAGATTTCTAGTAGGCAATAGATAAACATGTGACCACTTAGTAGATTCATCTATAAGTACCATGAAATACCTAAAGGGACCACTAGCAGGATGAATAGGACCACAAATATCTACTTGTATTCTTTGCAAGAAAGTAGGCGACTCATTCTTAACTTTTAGAAAAGATGGTCTTGTTATAATTTTTCCTGTGAACAAGGAACACATAGGTGATTCTTCGGTAATCCAAGATCATGATTTTATAATAAGTATCCACAAGAATTGTCAATGATCTGCTTAAACATAGTTTGTCCCGGATGACCCAAATGGTCATGCCAATTGGTACATAAGACATGATCATTGGCTTTATGTTTTGTCACATTCATATGAGATTCAATTTGTCATGCCCCAGTCCCAAAATATCGGAGACTGGACACGTGGCAATGGCCAGCAGCACGCACCGATGGACAAACCCAATTTAATGGATCCATCGGGGCATACTTAAGCTGTATTACAATAGTCAGGGTTTACTAATCTCATCCACAGAATAAAGATAGCAATATCAGCAAAAGAAATAAACAACATCCAGTCACAAGTAATTAAAAATTGGAGAACAACCCGATATTAAGTCTGTTTACAAAAGTTTATTTAATCAGGAAATAAAGAGTTTATTGGCCATAAAACTGAGCATGGAAGAAGCAGATATTCAGGAGAAGTCCTCAGCGATCACCTCGTCCTCAAGTTCCGGTACTGCTCCGAGAAGTGCTCATGTTCCGTACACCTCAGGGTAGATCTCGTCTGCTAAATCTAGGGACATAATCCATTCCAGGTCCTCAGGGGACATAGCAAGGTACAGATAAAATAAGCCAAAAATAATATAGTACAGAAATAAAGGAAACAATAGGGTAAATAAATAAACCAGCTAAGTGATATGCAAGTGAGAGTTTTAGTCATACTCAGGCTGAAACTACTACAGAATCAGTGTCCAAGAAACCATAGCAGTATTTTCTCGAAGGGCCAGTACGGTACCAAAGCTCTGTGTCAGAGTCTATGGTTCATCCATTAAGTATTATATATATATATATTCAGCCTTTTGTATAGTAATCTCTCCCCACCCAATGTAATCTCATGTCTCATGTCCATGACACGCAGGATCAAAACTAATGCAGCAAGTCAGAATAAAATCTAAGCATGTAAAGATGTCATAAACCTGTATCCTATACAGAATCACCTTGAATATTTTAGGAAAATTATGTCTCATGATTTGTGTCAGGTGTCCTGGATATAATGTACTTGATATGGCAAGTACGAGAATGTAAATGTCACGATATCCATCTCTAGGTGACGTTACACAACCCCGCGTACGGTGTTGGCACCCGACTATTAATCGGACGCTAAGTAAGTCACACGGCCCTAAGGTTGAGCATGTACAATAGTCACAGAAAAATAAATCAAGAGAACAAAATGAATCATTATACTGCAATTATGGCAAGGTACACTTGCCTGGGTTTTTGGCTCCAATTGTAGCTCTGGCTTCAGCGGGGATTGCAGGCAGTACTCCGGTTGCTGAAATAGACAACACCATTAGATCCAGAAAATATTAATCAGCTAAAAATGCATGTCCTTGAGTCCAATTTGGACACAGGGGCAAAAATGACATTTTCAGGTCAATGCGGGGTCCATATGTGGGCCGCTTTGCACCGAAAAATGTGTCCGGGTCAAAGGTCTCCAAATTGGTCCAACTTAGTGTCAACAAGTCAGGAACAATGATACGAACCCAACGAAACTTTCAGAATTGGATTCTGATGAGCCGATCACAAAATTGCCCGTCAAGTGGAGCCTATGGGGCCCACGACACGCGATTTTGTCAATGTTCTCAGAATCGAACCAAACTTGGCTCACAGGACCAGCGTATTGCTATGAGTCCGATGGCGTAAGTTTCGTCTCGATCCGACGTGTGTACACTAAGTTACAGCGAGATTCAGAAAGGACGGATACGGGACGGTGTTCGCGGATACGCATTAATTCCGGTGTGCACGCACATCCGAATCAACTTCTGTGAAATCCTGTACGTCCGTATCGACGGCGTGCACGTATCTGTGAAGACCGTACGCGACCAAGTCGTCCCGTTTGGCGGGGCGTACTCGGTTTCGGGGTGAAATAGGACGTTGTTTTTTCTGTTTTTGGATCGAGGTTCGCGATCACCACAGGACGCGATGCACCGAGCGGGTTGCACGGGCACCGAGGGGGTCACGCAGGGTTCGCGATGCAATAGACGGAATCGAAAATGGGTAAACGAGCAGAGAGAAACGGGTACCTGAGCAGGGCTTGAGAAACTGCGTTTTCTCGTGTCCGCGTTGACACGAAGTGTCCGTGTCCGACCGTGTCCGATGCTAGGGTTTACGTTTGCCGGAGAGTTGCTGCTGGCCGGGGCGGCGCGATGAGGCTGGGCGGCTCGCTGGAGGAGGGCGGCGCTGCAGACGGCGCTGCGGGCGGCTCTCGGACGGCCGGAGGCGGAGATGGGCTCGGGTCGACCGTAGTTCGAGCGAGCGGGGTCGGAGCTACGGGAGGAAGGCGGCAGCGGGGTCTGGGATGGGGAGAGGAAGGAGGAGGAGAGGGGCTGGGCACGGCGGCGAGGTCCGGGTACGGTGAGGCTCTGCGGGGTCCGGAGGCGGCGGTGCTGGGCAGCGGGAGTCGGAGGAGGGTGGCCGGATACGGGGTCGAGGGGAGCGGGGAAGGAGGCGGAGGAGGGGGTCTTATAGGGCGACCGAGGGAGAGGGAGAGGCAGCCGGTGAGGTGGAGGGGACCCGGAGGGTCGGGGATGCGAGCGGGCTGCGGCGGCGGTTGCAGGAAGCCGGAGCGGAGCGGCTGCCGGCGGTGGGAGGTGAGGAGTCATCGGGTTAGGGGAGATGAGGCTAGCGGGTTAATGGGTTTCGGGCGGACGGGTCGGGTCAGGGGATCAGGCCCGATCCAAAACAAATGCGGGTCGGGTCGGGTCCAAGCGGGTCGGTTCTGGGTTTTGGGCCCGGATCCGACCCAATAAGAATTTTGGTTTAATTAAACCGGTTTGGTTCATCTATTGGTTTGGTTTGGTTTATTTAAAATAAATCCGATTTATTGTGGTTTAATTAATTAATTAGTTTTTAGGGCTTTTAAAATGCTTCTGGGGTCCAATAAATTCTCGAAAAATTACCCTATGTCTAGTTTTTCATTTTACACCATAAAATATTATTTCTATAATATTTTAATATTATTTATTATCATTTAAAAATCACTTAATAATTAAAACACCTAAATTTATTTACAGAAAAATCTCAGAAAATTCCAGAAAATTGTGAAAAATCCAAATTTAAAAACTCTTGAAAATCAGGGGGTTTACACAATTATACCAATGGTGGTGTAATACAAACCCATCGAAAGACAAAAAAATTCTTCTAATGTGAGCTTTTTGCTCCCAATATTAGATATGATACATAATGTTCTCTTTGTTGTTATTATTTCGAGTTTCAATATGGTACCCATTTTTGCGTATTTACTTGAAACTTAGTAAATTTCTTTTTATTATTTAATTTAATGTGTTAATATTGCATGATATTTATTTATATTTAAATTGTTGTAATTTTAATTGATTGTTGTACCTTACCGTTGCTTCGATAATGGGAGCACTACACTAGCCATTGCCTTCCTACAAATTTTACATCCTTGTCCTAGACGTGACAGCCTTCTATTTTGATCCTTGTGTGACTCATAAATATGCCCTTGTGTTCTTCATTTTAGTCACACAACATTCGTCGCAAACGATTGTATTTAATTCTATATAAATTCAACTATACATCTTTGTGCGTTCCAATCAAAATTGGAGACACAATCTCGACCCATTTTGTGCAACCCAAATTATGATAATATTCTATTCTGAGTCTTCTTTATCCATGACACTTGTGTCCCACCTAATTTTAAACCCATGTACTTCTAATTAATTTTAGAACACCAATTATATTAATTTAATTAAATTAATCCAAAAATCATATTTTGTGTAATTTTCTAATTGTTGGGCACTTTTATGCAAAAGTATATTGAGGTGTCCACGCCCCATTGGACCAACACATGAAGAAACCCCATTTTCCTTCATGTGAATTTTCTCCATAATTATTTTGGAGTGTGTAACACTCAACATCAACCCTCATTGAACCTTGGCCCTCCATTTTGAAATAATGCAATCCTAGCCTTTGAAATTCTACATAAGAAGCCAAGCCCTTTTCCAAGGAGGATGTTGACCAAGCTCACCTTTCTAGGTCAACCTCAAACCCTCCTTTACAAATATATATATATATATATATATATATATATATATATATATATATATATATATATATATAAACTTATTTACTTTTTCTTTTCATCCCTAACCTAAATCTAATCCAGCCGACCCCCTCCCCTTTCCTGTTCACCATCTCTTTCTTCCCTGAACCCGTCGATCGGAGCCGCCAAGTTCGGCCACCCTCATCACATCCTCCCGCCGCCAGAAGCCGCTGCTAACTGCCTGAAGCCGCCCCGACCCGCTGAACGAACTCCCCAACTGCCTGTCAGCCGCCTGCATGTCACGTCCCAGTCCCAAAATATGTAGGACTAGGAATACGTAATACGCCCATCCGTATGTATACGAACTCCAATATATGGAAAACGTATGCACACGCACGTTGTTTATGAATATCCAATCCACCAGTGGTAATATACTGTCACAACAAGTCATACACAATCTGTATCTCATCCACAACACAATTAATCAATAGTACTAAAGGGCTGAATAATACTGAATATCCAAAAATGAGTATTAAGTCTGATAGTCAGGTGGAAACAAATTCACTACTAAATGACTATACTGAAGTAGCAACATATCTAAACAGCAGTAATAAAATCACAAGTACTCTGAGGGTAAGGACTCCTCAGTCAGGTACGTGGAGTCAGGTCCAGGTCTGTACTCCTGTGGGTACTCCTGCTCGTCCATATCTGAAAAGGGACCAGGTCCTCAGTGGGACGTAACAAGATACATATAAACATGCCAATAAGTACTGAAATATAAACATCCACTGGGTCATCTAACCGTCTATGTGAATGCAGTTTGAGAACAACTTTCCAACCTGTGGACTATCTGGCCATAAATGGGATTGAGATAATTTTCTCGGAGAATCAGAGGCCTACAAAGCATGTCGTCTTTTGAACGACAGAGGCCGCCAGGTAGTATAGGGGTTATCTCGCGTATCTTCGTTGGAGCGTACGGGTTACATATAAGGAAAGTGCAAAGGAGCCCAAATGCCTTACTTGTTGTTCTCTCCATCCCATGCTCTAAGCATGCCACATCCATGACACGATAAAACCTCTAAATAACCGCCAGGTCTACTAGCATACAAAGTTTCTATCAGCAATTATTCCTAACGCACAGCTCATACGCACAGGAGGCCAGACCTGTCACGCAGTCCGTGATCTATATGAGACTCACAATCCGTGTAACAACTGTGTCACGTTTGAATGAGCCAAATAATACTCCATAATACTGGGGTAGTCTCATAAACAAGGTACAATGCAAATAACTAAATAAAACAGGATCATGCTTTAATTGAAATATAAATAAGAGTACAGTGGCAAGGTATACTTGCCGAGCAAAAGTTCGGGGTAGTGCACGTCCAAACAGTGTTTTTAGTTGAAGAAGTGAGGTTTTATGGCTTGGGTGCATTGCATGGATATATATAGAGAATAAGAGGCGGTGGAGGAAACTTAGTGGTTAAGAAACTAAAACTACTGCTGCTGCTGTTTTCTTTCTTTTCATTAGTTTTGGTTTCGGTTGAGGGTTATTTAGCAATAGTGTTAAGGAGTGGTGCAATGAGAGACTTACACGTGTAGGAAAGGAAAATGAAGCAAAGTTGAGTTTTGCTTCTGTTGCTGATATTTTCTAAAGGGTGTGGTTTTACGCGTGGTGAAAGGAATTTAAGTGGTGAAAGATATTACGCAGGAGTTGGTATTACGCGTAAAGAAAAGAATTAGGATGCTTGGGTTTACGCGCAGTGAAAGAAAGAGTTTACGCGTATGAGTTATACGCGTAGGTTTGCTACTGATGCTATTATATTTACGCGCGGAGAAGAGAGGCAAAGTTTACGCGGCTGTTGCTGCTATTGCGAATTTTACGCAGGGAAGTAGTATACGCGGGTTCGGTTTAGCACCAATAGGAACTTCTATTTTCTATTTCTCTCATTCTTTTTTCTTATTAATAATATATACATATTTATACATAGAAAATTCTAAAAATTATAGGGGTACTCATGGTTTAAACTGGCAATTGTCCAAAGGGTCTCCTACATGAAATAATTTTAGAAAAATTTATAATGGCTCCATAAAATCCTCTAGATGTACAAATAATAGATATTTTTAATAAATAAATAAAAATAGGGTTTTCAGGATTAGGGATCTTACATTCTACCCAACTTATAAAAATTTCGTCCTCGAAATTAAAACTAAGTCTCTGTAGAAAGTCAAGAATGGTGTAAGATATAATTAATCAAAGTAAATTTATACCTTGGTCTGTGAATAGATTTGGAAAACATTCAAGCATATCATCCTCGTGTTCCCAAGTAGATTCTCCTGGCGAGCCATGCTTCCATGCCACACGGACCAAGGAAATAGACTGGTTTCTTAATACTTTCTCTCGACGATCAAGGATTCCCACGGGTTGCTCTTGATATGACAAGCTTGGCCCAATGGTGATTTTTGAATGATCGAGAACATGACTGCTGTCTGCCCCATATCGCCTGAGCTGTGACACATGGAATACGTCATGTACTCCCTCAAGTGAAGGTGGTAGCGCAAGTCGATATGCTACTTCTCCCACTCTCTCTAGTACGTCAAATGGTCCAATATACGTTGGACTTAACTTGTCGCGCCCTCCAAATCGAATAGTGCCTCTGGTAGGTGATATTCTTAAGAAGACATGATCGCCTTCTTTGAACTCCAAGGGTCGACGGTGAAGGTCTGCCCACTACTTCTGCCTGTCTTGCGCTGCTCGCAGGTGTCCTTGTATCTTTTTAACTGTCACAACAGTGTTGACTACTAATTCTGGTCCCATAATCTGACGTTCTCCCACGTCACTCCAACACACAGGAGATCTACACTTTCTTCCATACAATACTTCAAACGGAGCCATCTGGATGCTTGCCTGATAGCTATTGTTGTAAGAAAATTCCACAATATGTAGATGGTCCTCCCAGGATCCTCCAAAGTCTAACATACAAGCCCTTAACATATCCTCCAATGTCTAAATAGTACGCTCTGATTGCCCATCTGTTTGCGGGTGATAAGATGTACTGAACTTTAGACGAGTTTCAAGGCTCTCTTGCATGCTCCTCCAAAAGTGTGATGTAAATGAATCCCTGTCTGATACAATGCTTACTGGTATGCCATACAGTCTCACGATCTGTCTCATATATAAGTCAGCCAAAGCTTCTGTAGATTGGCCAACTCTAAAAGGCAAGAAATGGGCTGACTTGGTGAGTCGGTCCACTATTACCCATACTGCATCTCTTCCACTTGGACTTTTGGGAAAACCCGTGACAAAGTCCATAGTGATGTGCTCCTACTTCCATTCTGGAATTGGGAGTGGTTGCAATAATCCTGCTATTCTTTGGTGCTCCGCCTTTACTTGTTGATATACCAAACATTTAGCTACCAAGCGAGCTATCTCTCTTTTCATTCCATGCCACCAGAAGTGCTGTCATAAATCCCGATACATCTTTGTTCCTCCAGGATGAATAGAATATATTGAACTATGAGCTTCTGTCATCAGCTCCTGTCGAATTTCTTCATTTGGAACATAAAGACGATTACCACATCGTAATATTCCATCATCATGAATGCGCAATTCGGTCTGCTCTTCGGCCTCTGTTCTTTCCTTTAGTCTTCTGAATCTGGCGTCTGTAGGCAATGCTGCCTTGATTCTTTCTACTAGTGATGATTGTACTTGTAAATTGGTTAGTATCCCGTCTGCTCCGGGTAATATCACTTCAATGTTAAGACTTTGCAAGTCCTTTAATAACTCCCTCTGTGTTGTTAGGAAATAAGTTGTTGGTTTTCGGCTTAATGCGTCTGCTACGACGTTAGCCTTGCCTGCATGATAATGTAGCTCTATCTCAAAATCTTTCATCAACTCGAGCCATCAACGTTGCCTCATATTTAACTCCTTTTGTGTGAAGACATACTTGAGGCTTTTGTGGTCGGTATATATTTCCACTCGTTCCCCATATAAGTAATGTCTCCATAACTTCAGAGCAAATACAACTGCTGCAAGTTCCAAGTCATGAGTTGGATAATTCTTCTCATGTAATTGTAACTGCCTAGATGCATATGCAATCACCTTGCCATGCTGCATCAATACACATTCCAGGCCTTTCCCTGATGCGTCACTGCAGATCACATAGCCTCCTGATCCTGATGGAATAGTCAATAATTGTGCTGTAGTCAGTCGCTTCTTCAATTCCTCGAAAGCGGCTTGACATTCGTTGGTCCATATGAACTCTTGATCCTTGTAAGTCAACCGAGTCATAGGTGTTGCTATCTTTAAGAAATTTTCTACGAACCGTCGGTAATATCCCGCAAGTCCAAGAAAACTTCTCACCTCTACTGCTGAGTTAGGAACAGGCCATGTCTCGACTGTCGATATCTTTTCTGGATCAACAGAAATACCATCTCCTGTAATGACATGCCCAAGAAATGAGACTCTATTCAAGAAAAACTCACATTTACTGAGTTTTGCATATAACTACTCTCTTCTCAAGGTCTCTAGAATAATGCACAGGTGCTTCTCGTGCTCCTCATGGCTCTTTGAATAGATAAGTATATCATCTATGAAGACGACCATGAATTGGTCCAAATATTGATGGAATACTCGATTCATTAAGTCCATAAAGATAGCTGGAGCATTGGTCAATCCAAATGGCATGACCAAAAACTCATAATGCCCATATCTTGTCCGGAATACGGTCTTCGGGATGTCCTCCTTTCGTACCTTCACCTGGTGATATCCTGATCTCAAATCTATCTTTGAGAACACCTTGGCTCCACTGAGTTGATCAAATAAGTCATCAATGCGCGGTGGTAGATATTTATTCTTCACTGTCACTACATTCAAGGTTCTATAGTCAATGCACATAAGTACTGACCCATCCTTATTTGGTACAAACAATACTGGTGCTCCCCAGGGTGATGCACTTGGTCGGATGAAACCTTTATCTTATAGTTCCTTTAATTGTGTCTTTAGTTCATCCATTTCCTTCTTCGCCAATCTGTAAACATGTGATGCTATGGGTGCTGCTCCTGGTGTCAATTTAATTGAGAATTCTATGTCTCTATTTGGGGGTAGGCCTGGTAATTCCTCTAGAAAAACGTCTGGGAATTCTGAAATAATGGGATGATAGACAACATCGTCCATCGCGAGCTGTATTCCATCAAGGATTTCTGTGGATCCTCGTACAAACTCAAATTCAGGCTGGCCGGGTATCTTAAAAAGAATACTTCCTCCAAAGAAATTGAAGAAAGTATGGTACTTGCTCAGCCAATCCATCCCAAGCATAATATCAAAAGTTGGCATAGGAAGGACTAAGAGTCGAGCATTCATTTCTCTATCATGTATCACTATAGGACACGATCTACAATTTCTATTAACAGGTACTACTCCTCCTCCGGTAAGAATTCTAATACAACTAGGTAAAGGTGTGGAGGCAATGTTGTGTTTGGCAATAAAACTAGATGCTATGAATGAGTGGGTGGCTCCCGTATCAAACAATGTCACAGCAGAAAAAGTAAAAGCAAGAGTGATACCTGCTATGACATCGACCTCTTGATCCATATCATCTACTTTCATTGCAAAAGCTTGCCCGTTCCTCTGTGGTTGTCCCTGTATGGCCCTCGCGAATTGATCCTCCTGGGCAGGCAGCGGTGGTCCTAACTGAAATCCTTCTGCGGCCGGAGGTCGAGGTGCTCCTTGTCTCATCAGTTGCGGAGCTGGATTTGGTGCTGGAAGTGCTAGCCTCTGTGTTGGCGGTGGAAGTGTTGATGTTTGTTGCATAAGACAGTCTTTTAACATATGCTATCCGGAACCACATCTCATACATTGTCCTAGGCGAGATCGACAACCCCTCATAATATGTCCACATTTTCCACAATAATTGTATTGGGGTTTCTCTGGGATCTGGTACGGTCCTACTCTGTATTGGTACTGCTGTTGCTGAGCTAGAGGACGTCTGATAGGTCCTCCTTGTTGTGTCCTTGTCGGTCCTGTATGTGTCCTTGCTGGTCCTTGTTGCATCCCCAGCTGAACTCCTTTTCCACGGCTGATGGTTTCTTGCAATCTGGCTTTTATTAGTACCTCGGCATAAGAGATGCGGGATTGGGAGCTAGTGTAGTGTTGTAGCTCCTGAGTCAGTCCACGGTGGAATCTCTTAGCTCTGGCCAAGTCATCTGGTATCAGGGCAGCGCCATATTTGCTAAGGCGACTAAACTCGGCATCGTACTCGTCAACTGTTTTGTTCTCCTACTCCAGGTGGAGAAACTGGTCGTACAATACATCTCTGACGGTGTCCCGGAAGTACTTTCTTTCAAAGCACTCCAGGAACTGCTCCCATGTCTGGTATGTACCCAGCTGGCGTTCCATGGATTCCCACCAGTGGTGAGCATTACCATCTAGGAGTGTCCTTACACCTGTCATCCATAGGTCTGCAGGTAGCTGTGATGCCTCTAATAGCTTCCGAGTGTGAGTGATCCAGTTGGTAGTTTCCTCTGGGCTCTCAATACCTTTGTACGGCCTTGGACCCATTTGTACAAAGTCCTTTACTGAACCAACTCTGGCAAGAGCTAGTGCTTGAGTTGGTACAACAGTCTTTGCAGCCATCCTTTCAAGTGCTGCTAGGAACTCTTGTCTCTGTTCTGCTGCTTGCTGTCTCTGTTCCTGTATCATTATCTGAAAGAATTGGAACAGTTGTGCCCGGCCATCTTGCGGTGTCGATGAGGCTGGAAGGTTCCCATTAGGTGGAACGAAAAGATCGGATGGGACTGGATTGTGAGTCTGTCCATCTGTTTCTGGAAGTCTAGGAGTGGTTGAGGTCCCTCCTTGAGTCTGACCATTGACTCCAGGAGTTGTGTCATCATTGGTGATAGTACATCCCTTCTGCATATTCATCTTTCTGCAGGTGATGTATACCACAATTTTAGAAGAGGTACAGGATGCAAACAGGATGCGAATATTAAATAGGGTGTAGTAGCATGAAATATGCTGAGGAATTTGCCCATGGAAAACATAGATTCAAAACTGTCAGCGTAAATCATGGTTTTGGAATTATCCGCGTAAGGCAGAGAATCAAGGAAGTTTGGCGTAAAACATGGCTCTTGGAAAAGTCTACGTAAAAGTCCATCCGCGTAAATCTGTATAAAAGTTCTACGCAGAAAAAGATCGGTTGCGCAAAGTTATGCTGTGTAAAGTCTGCACGAAAAATTTACCCGTGCGTAAAATATGCGTAAAAAATGTCTGCGAAAGTATAGCATACCTTGCAGCGTAAAGTTGTACGAGTAACTCTTCATTTTTCCTCGGATGAGTTTGTCAGTCAAATCAGTGAATCTGACGTCTGACAAAAGTACCGCACGATGATCGAGAGGGCGGCTGTGATGATGATTTTTGCACAGAGACCCAGGTTGTTGTTTAGTGACAGAAGTCGTTTTACGCATATATAAGGAAGGAAATGGGTCTTCGAAATTCGCTGCCTATAGAAATGAGTTTTACGCTCAGGAAAGGACAAAATCAAAATGCTAAGTCAAAAAGCTGTTTCTTGCACAGGGCTCGAGGCATATCTCTACATTTAATGCATGAGATTTTGTTTTTCTTGGTCATGGCTGGGAAAGCTAAGTATGTGATAAATACTCATTATATTACCATCTATACACTTTACACCTAATTAGGCTATTCTACACTGTTTCTAATTATTTATTCAAATTTCTCAAGTTTACGTTAGGGTGGGCATTTTATGCCAACTAGGCGGTTTGTTTGGTCTTTACACCAACAACAGTCACCTTGTTTGATCTCTAAAAAAAAATAGAGATCCCTGGTCACAGCATAAAGGGCTTCTGGCGTAAACTCAGGTTATCCAGAAAATAGGGTGGTTGGAAGGAGGAATGAGATTTCAGTCCAGTGTGAATGAGATCCTTATTCTCTATTCCTATACACAGGCTTGTTTGGTACAGTTACATAACCAAGACAATATATTCTGACCTGCATGGGCCACCACCAAAAATAATGTCATGCCCCAGTCCCAAAATACGTAGGACTAGGAATACGTAACACACCCAGTCGTATGTATACGAACTCCAATATATGGAAAATATATGCACACGTACGCTGTACATGAATATCAAATCCACCAGTGGTAATATACTGTCATAACAAGTCATACACAATCTATATCTCATCCACAACACAATTAATCAATAGTACTAAAGGGCTGAATAATACTGAATATTCAAATATAAGTATCAAGTCTGATAGTCAGGTGGAAACAAATCCACTACAAAATGACTATACTGAAGTAGCAACATATCTAAACAGCGGTAATAAAATCACAAGTATTCTGAGGGTAAGGCCTCCTTAGTCAGGTACGTGGAGTCAGGTCCAGGTCCATACTCCTGTGGGTACTCCTGCTCGTCCATATCTGGAAAGGGACCAGGTCCTCAGTGGGACGTAACAAGATACATATATAAATATGTCAATAAGTACTGAAATATAAACATCTACTGGGTCACCTAACCGTCTATGTGAATGCAGTTTGAGAACAACTTTCCAACCTGTGGGCTATCTGGCCATAAATGGGATTGACATAATTTTCTCGGAGAATCAGAGACCTACAAAGCATGTCGTCTTTTGAACGACAGAGGCCGCCAGGTAGTATAGGGGTTATCTCGCGTATCTTCGGTGGAGCGTACGGGTTACATATAAGGAAAGTGCAAAGGAGCCCAAATGCCTTACTAGTTGTTCTTCCCATCCCATGCTCTAAGCATGCCACATCTATGACACGATAAAATCTCTAAATAACCGCCAGGTCTACTAGCATACAAAGTTTCTATCAGCAGTTATTCCTAACGCACAACTCATACGCATAGGAGGCCAGACCTGTCACGCAGTTCGTGATCTATATGAGACTCACAATCCGTGTAACAACTGTGTCACGTTTGAATGAGCCAAATAATGCTCCATAATACTGGGGTAGTCTCATAAACAAGGTTCAATACAAATAACTAAATAAAACAGGATCATGCTTTAATTGAAATATAAATAAGAGTACAGTGGCAAGGTATACTTGCCGAGCAAAAGTTCTGGGTAGTGCACGTCCAAACAGTATTTTTAGTTGAAGAAGTGAGATTTTATGGCTTGGGTGCATTGTATGGATATATATAGATAATAAGAGGCGGTGGAGGAAACTTAGTGGTTAAGAAACTAAAACTACTGTTGTTGCTGTTTTCTTTCTTTCCATTGGTTTAGGTTTCGGTTGAGGATTATTTAGTAATAGTGTTAAGGAGTGGTGCAATGAGAGACTTACACGTGTAGGAAAGGAAAATAAAGCAAAGTTGAGTTTTGCTTCTGTTGCTGATATTTTCTAAAGGGTGTGGTTTTACGCATGGTGAAAGGAATTTAAGTGGTGAAAGATATTATGCAGGAGTTGGTATTACGCGTAAAGAAAAGAATTATGCGGGTTGGGTTTACGCGTAGTGAAAGTAAGAGTTTACGCGTATGAGTTATACGCGTAGGTTTGCTACTGCTGCTATTATATTTATGCGCGGAGAAAAGAGGCAAAGTTTACACGGCTGTTGCTGCTATTGCAGATTTTACGCAGGGAAGTAGTATACGCGGGTTCGGGTTAGCACCAATAGGAACTTATATTTTCTATTTCTCTCATTCCTTTTTCTTATTAATAATATATACATATTTATACATAGAAAATTCTGAAAATTATAGGGGTACTCATGGTTTAAACTGGCAACTGTCCAAAGGGTCTGCTACATGAAATAATTTTAGGAAAATTTATAATGGCTCCATAAAATCCTCTAGATGTACAAATAATAGATATTTTAATAAATAAATAAAAATATGGTTTTCAGGATTAGGGATCTTACACTGCACCTGTCATGACCCGATTCCGTAGAATCGTTGGGGCGTTCCCCGAATCGTGATGCCGTGCGGGCCTGGGGTTGCGCCCGCACAAGGCTAAAGTATTTTGCATAGCAAGCACATATTCAGAGTACGCAGATAAATTAAAACACAGATTTGAAACATGGAAAAGTTCTCTTTATTGATAATGAACATCTATTACAAACTCCTGAACGAGTCAGCTAATATGCCGAACGGCTTACAAAAGAGATGACTCAAAATGAGATAGCAGTCATGTACATTATATCCCTTTACTAAACTTCAAAAGATATAGACCTCCAAGCTGGAGGATAGCTTTGCCACGGAGCTGCATTTGTGTATGAAGAGTTACAGCTTCTGGCTCCAAAATGCTTCAAGGGGTGCGGTGAAGATGCGCCAACAGCCGGACTGGATCGGGAAGACGACTTCGGCTCCTCGCTCGGTTCGCCTTGGTGCGGAGAACCTGTTTCAACGAGGGTCAGCATATCGAAACATGCTGGTGAAGGCGAGCTAGCCTGACTATATGAATCAACACGTTATTTTAATGAAGCATGCATATTTGTGGGTTTCTATCTTGCCTTAGTTCATTTACAAGTAAGCAGCATATAGAATTTACTGAAATGAACGTGCCACCGTTCGATGGATTTTACCTGACCGTCTGAATCACCTGCACAATACTTACCATGCCTTCCCTGCCACGAAGACACAAGTTAGTATGCAACAGGTTTAAATATACACAGGGATCACTGGCATGATGCCACAAAGGGACGGGTTATAGTCTCGGGACAAGGATGATATGCAACGCAGGTGGCGAGCCCCGCTACATAGCATCCCGTCCATGACAAACGACTATACAAACTCTTTCGCCCGGATCGGATCGGCCCCAGTGCCCTGGCGGCCGTCCGCGGAAGCCAAAATACCTTGTGCACAAGTTGTCCGTGATCAAGCACATTTAGTTTAAATTATTTCAAACGAATTTCGAACGAATAGGAGCAAGCTCCATAGCCAAACAGTTTTGCATAGTCTTACTGATCAATCTATGCCAAATTAAAGTGTGTTCCATATGCATAGCACAATTTATAGAAGAACATGTATTCTAACTAAAATTGAAACATATGTTGAACATTCCAAACGAATAAACATGCAGTGCAATACAAACCAAGTCTATTCCCTTTTTATCTTGGTATGTTTTATTATTACTTGGTATCGTTTGATCGGGGCGAAGAAGAATGCAAGATTTTGAGTGTGAAGCTTGGAAGCAGGGCTAGCTAATCGGGTTGGTAGCCACTCACTTGGATTGTTGGAAGGGAGAAGGAAAGAGGCACTTCACGACTCCGCTCGTAAGCCGCCTACTGCTCGTTCACCTGCACACGAACAGCTCGATTAATACCTCTTCCTCTCTTTCCAATCTCGGAATAGAAGTGCAAGTCAATGAACGAAAACAATGAAAACCATCGAAACCGTTCAAGGAAAACAAGCAAATCCCAAAACCAACTCAAAGCACGAAAGCGACAAGCGACATCGAAAACCGAGGCAATAAAAGATAGCAGCGGAGAGGTCCCTCCTGACTCTGCCGCTAAGCCGATCCTTGGGGCGCGGTCCACTGAATATGGAAATCGATTCCGAAGAAACAAATCCATAACGAGGACGAGTTCTTAATTCAATCTATCCCGATCGAACGATACCGTCTTGTGTTTCTTAGTCGCGCTCCTCGAATAGGAGGAACGGGGCGCTACAGCACCCACCTGAACATCCCGCCGTTCTCCTTCCGTGCTCGACTGAACATCGCGACCATCCATCCTCCCGCCAACCGGAGCCCAGTCCAGCCAACCACCCATCCACCGGATTGACAGCCCAGACCTCACCTGAACCCGACTGCCATCCGCCCGAGCCCGCTGAACCTTCATCCCTGTCGACCTCGCCGATTGCCTGAACCCGGCAGCGCCGACCGCCTGTCAGCCTTCCCTCGATAGCACAGCTCCTCGACGACTGAACGTCACCTGCACGCCATCGTCTTCACGAAACTCGATAGCCCGCTGAACCCGTCTTCCCTCACGACTCGACGTCGAACACTCTCTCATGCACGTGCACGCCGAGGCCAAGGTGTGAAGTATTTCTCTTGCAATTTTGTTTGTGTATTTGTACGTAAATGATGTTAGGATTTAGTGTGTCGTATCTTGATGAGTTCATTAGATGTTGATTGCTAGACGCCATGCAATAAACCTAACTCGTATGTGTATACGTACGCGTATGTGTATAACATTTCAATTAGTATGCATATAATTATTGGTTGATATATACATATATAAATATATGGTATATATATATATATATATATATATATATATATATATATATATATATATATATATATTGTATGTAATTAAATGCTAAATGCTAGTTAGGACTATATATTGTATATATATACAGTATGCCCTAGTGTTAATTACGGATATCCCGTAGTTACATTGACCATGTGACCCTGAGAATTATGAGTTGACTGCCTTATGTACACTGACGTACTGGCGAGACCTGTGTTAGTGATTGACTGCCTGATTGCACAGCAATTGCAGACGTGACACCCGTGCAACTAGACGCATACTTGACCCTGTTAGATGACAAGCGTCACCCCTAGCGTAGTCTCTGAGTTCATTGTGTACTATTGATTGTGTGTATGTTAGTGTATCGACTGATGCAATATTATCATTAAATGATGTCTATAGGACTTTTGGATTATTTAGACGAGACCTCGAAAACAGGACATTGGTATTTCCAGCAGAGGACCACAGGCGAGTACATTCTATGACAGTTTTTATTATATTGATATCTCTATTATTCTAGTTGTATAGCGTACATGATTCTGAAACTATGTATATACGAGTTGGCATCATCGAGACCGATCACGAGGAGTCGTGATTTGGAATCCATCGTGCTAGCTGGGGACGGGGAGATATTAGTAGCTTATGTGATCATACCCAACTCTACATGCATCATAGCTCACCCATACCTCACGTCGGTGTAGCCTGACCATTACATGCCTCATAGCCTGTTACATGTTATTAGCCTGACTATTGCTCGCATCATAGCTATTCGGATGGTTAGCCTGACCTTACATGAATCATAGCTAATCATATGTAACAAGCCTGATCAGTCCCAAGCCGATCACATGATATGCTGATGTTTCACACACTTAGTTAGATATTCTATACATGTTCTAGTTTATTAATCTAGCATTTCTCTATGTTCTAGTTATTGTTCTAGCATTCACATATATTCCAGTTCATTGTTCTAGCATGCACTTGTATTCTGTTCATTGCTAATTGTACCATTGATGATGATATATGCTCCAGTATTTCTATCTCCAGTATTTAATTATCTCCAGTATTTCTTTTTGCCAGTATTTATATTTATCTTGTATTTCTTTACACTGTATTATAGTTTTTGTCAATATATATAGAACTGCTGTTAGTGCTTGTACTTCGCTCCAATCCTGACTGGATATTTTTTTCAGAGGATCTTGAGGACTTCTGTCCTACACATTATGGACCAGGTATAGATGCAGACTACACACCCGATATTCTAGAGGAGTCTATTCCTTTAGAGGAGACACTACCTGCAGCTGTTTAGACAACATTTATTTTATGCATTGAGACTTATTTTGAGGTTTATTTTAGTTATGTTGAGACTTATGTGGAGTTTAATTTGAGACTTGTGGAGACTTTTTATGTTGGACAGCTAGACTAGTTTATCTCTATTTGAGACGTTGTAGTTGACTTATGTCATTACTTCTTATCTTTTATCGTGCCATCTATATTCTTATAGTTATTGTGATTGAGTATACATTATGAGATGTTGAGAGATGTTTACTTCATTGTCCTCCTTATGGGGTTGATATCATTGACAGGTTGTAAGTTATGTTAGTATATTGAGACCTAGACAATGTTCTACCGCCGATGCTGCGGCGTAGGCTGGACGTACCCACGTACTCGTGCCCCAAATTTCGGGTGCAGGTCGTGACACTAACTAACTTGTAACTAACCTCTTCTAGAACCATCCCTCTAACTACCTAGATTGGGGAGCAAGGTACCTCCTCTTATAAATAAATTGATTTTCCTTTTGAAATTCATTTCCATTGATTTTTCCAAACATTTATTCGGCCAGCTTAACCCTAACCCATTCAATAAGCCCAGACCCAAACCCTAATACACAGCCCGGCCCAACCGTTGTATGCAAACGTAAACCCATTTCAATCAGCAGAGTTCTCTGTCAAATCCTGCTATCAAAACAAAAAACGAAGCTCCACAGAGCGGCCATGGAGACGTCAAGCTCCTCGGTGGCGAAACGGTCGCCAGTGAGCGATTCTTCTTCGCCGCGTCTCCATATTCCTCCACCGCAAGCTTCGTCGTGACGTCTTCCCCGTCGCCGAGCACGGTGCCAAGCCGCGTCCGGTCAGTCTTCTCTTTCCACGAAGCTCCACCAGGGATCGTTCTTTCCTCCGACGACCGTTACTTTCGTCGCCGGCGGTCCACGACTATGATCAGCGGATCTGACCGGTTCCTCGGCGGTCCGTTTCGTTTCTCCGGCGACGAACTTTAGTTGATCAGTTCGTCCAACGATCAGCGGGGAGCTCATCGATATCGAGTAGTCATTATCTGGTACTGTTGAATCGAGCACGAAACTATTGGAGTATCGTTGCGTTTGATTTGAGTTTGTTCTTTTTCTCTTTAATTTC
Source organism: Iris macrosiphon (assembly GCA_036927795.1). Taxonomy (NCBI): domain Eukaryota; kingdom Viridiplantae; phylum Streptophyta; class Magnoliopsida; order Asparagales; family Iridaceae; genus Iris; species Iris macrosiphon. The sequence goes on along the minus strand of JAYESA010000013.1, from coordinate 71,808,487 downwards.
TGATTTTCGTTCTTCAATTTTTATTATTTGCAAGTTCTGATCAGTAAGTTCTCGTGTGAACTCTTATTTCCTGGGGTTGATCCCTCCCTTCCTGATTTCTGGTCCTCAAGAAATTCAAGTTCATACATACTAATTATTTTCTGATTCGTGAACACAAGGTGTTATATGAAGCGTCGACCGGAGCTTTCATCGGTGATCGATCGATCATCGGGAGCGACGAGTAGATCGGAAAGAACCCAGCCGATCGATCGTTAAGTTTCAGTCGAAATCGACGAAGCGACAAGCTCCTTCAAAGCTCTCTGTATTGAATCATTTTCCTTGACTTCTTGATTTGTTTTTATCAAAGAAATCAAGATTGAACTCTGATTACTGTCTTTTGTGTCCGCACTCCACGTATTCTATGAAATACCTATTTAAACCTAATCACAGGGTTATGCCGGGGATTGTGTTTAAAGGTGACACGGATACGATTCTCCGTAGTTCGGATACGACATAGGTAACATCCTACTTTTTGTTTCCTTCTTGTTGACTTAAGCTCTTGATCTTGATCGGATCCTGTAGTCTGTATCAGACACAGTCTATGTTCAGGAACGGCACCGCACTCTGTGTCCTCACTAAGGTGTATCTATGACTGAACATAGAACATTATATCCATGACAGTGTTGGTGATACAGAGCTTTGGTGAATTCAAGTTATGAGCGGGATTTTAGTTTTAGGTTTAAATTCAAGTTGATGAGCAGTTTTCTAAAACTTAACGTTCACATTTAATTTGGAGTTACTGTAGCTTTTAGGGTCGAATGTGAAAGGCTAGAGGAATGAATTAAGCTTTTGGGGTTTGGGTATAAAATCTTAAAAAAAGGTTTTTGGGATTTGTTATGGTCTCAGATTTAAATGTAAACTGTTTTTAAGCTTGGTTAATAATTTGTTAGTAAAACCATTAGTAGTCAAAGGATTATTAAAGGTATCTATTCTACTATATAATGCCAAAACTAGGCTTCACCGTGAAAAATTTTCGTTCCAAAAATACCCTTCATTATATTTCAATATGTATGTTTCATAAGGATATCTATTCTACTATATAATGCCAAAACTAGGCTTCACCGTGAAAAATTTTCGTTCCAAAAATACCCTTCATTATATTTCAATATGTATGTTTCATAAGGATATCTAAGTAATTAAAAACAGTAATTAAATGTATGTATGCATGCATGAGGCAATTTGGGAAATGATAGTTAATAAAACAAAGATATGCATGCATGCAAAGTAGGTAGTTTGGAGAATAAAACAAAAGTTAATAAAGAATGCATACAAAGTAGGCACATTAACCCAAGAGATAAGAGAAACATTTCTTATTCCCGTCAATTAATTTCTCCCAACTTTCATGCCCCTGCCTATTATATTTCCACCTATAATAAAATTAAAAAATTATCGTTTGCTCTTTTAATAAATTATTTTTTTTCAAGTAATATGAAATACGTACAACGCACGTGCGTATATACTAGTTGTTAGTTAATTTATTTAGTTAATATCAAGAAGGGATTAATAATATAAACCAAGAATTTGTTATTTAGAAGTTAGATAGAATATAGAGTTAAATTAAGGATAGTTTAGAATGTTTTAGAAGGGGCCCAAATAAACTAGTTTAGTCCTGGAGTACTTATTGTCTATTAAGAACCTAACACTTATACATTATTTTCTAGGTGGACCTAGTGCGATCCCCATTCTCTTAAAAAGGCAAGTACACTTTCCCTCTCCATTTAAGATTTTGTATTTCATATTGATTGCACATGGTCATTGTTTATTGATTGATATCGATTGAGATGGGAGGGTGACACAAGTCATAGCATGTTGTTTACCATTAGCCGGACAACGATTGACTGCTAGCACACTTGTTGTGCCTTACGTCTAATTATTAATTAACTGCTAACATTAATTAGTGCCTTACTTATATGATTGACTGTTAGTACTAATTAATGTATTATTTACATTGATTGACTGCTAGCACTAATTAGAGCCTTACTCACATTGATTGACTGCTAGCACTATCAGTGTCTTACTCGCATTAGCCGTACATGCTATGGTCAGTGTCAGATTGTATTTCATTCATTTAGTGCAATGCATGATTGTTCAGGTACAATTTGGTCACTTGTCTATTTTTTGATTATCAACTATTATTTATTTATTGCATCATATTGTATTTGGTTTGGATTATGTGTTACTTTTCTCCGATCCTGACGGGATGTTGACATATTAAGCATCTATTCTACTATATAATGCCAAAACTAGGCTTCACCGTAAAAAATTTTCGTTCCAAAAATACCCTTCATTATATTTCAATATATATGTTTCATAAGGATATCTAAGTAATTAAAAACAGTAATTAAATGTATGTATGCATGCATGAGGCAATTTGGGAAATGATAGTTAATAAAACAAAGATATGCATGCATGCAAAGTAGGTAGTTTGGAGAATAAAACAAAAGTTAATAAAGAATGCATACAAAGTAGGCACATTAACCCAAGAGATAAGAGAAACATTTCCTATTCCCGTCATTTAATTTCTCCCAACTTTCATGCTCCTGCCTATTATATTTCCACCTATAATAAAATTAAAAAATTATCGTTTGCTCTTTTAATAAACTATTTTTTTTCAAGTAATATGAAATACATGCAACGCACGTGCGTATATACTAGTTGTTAGTTAATTTATTTAGTTAATATCAAGAAGGGATTAATAATATAAACCAAGAATTTGTTATTTAGAAGTTAGATAGAATATAGAGTTAAATTAAGGATAGTTTAGAATGTTTTAGAAGGGGCCCAAATAAACTAGTTTAGTCCTGGAGTACTTATTGTCTATTAAGAACCTAACACTTATACATTATTTTCTAGGTGGACCTAGTGCGATCCCCATTCTCTTAAAAAGGCAAGTACACTTTCCCTCTCCATTTAAGATTTTGTATTTCATATTGATTGCACATGGTCATTGTTTATTGATTGATATCGATTGAGATGGGAGGGTGACACAAGTCATAGCATGTTGTTTACCATTAGCCGGACAACGATTGACTGCTAGCACACTTGTTGTGCCTTACGTCTAATTATTAATTAACTGCTAACATTAATTAGTGCCTTACTTATATGATTGACTGTTAGTACTAATTAATGTATTATTTACATTGATTGACTGCTAGCACTAATTAGAGCCTTACTCACATTGATTGACTGCTAGCACTATCAGTGTCTTACTCGCATTAGCCGTACATGCTATGGTCAGTGTCAGATTGTATTTCATTCATTTAGTGCAGTGCATGATTGTTCAGGTACAATTTGGTCACTTGTCTATTTTTTTATTATCAACTATTATTTATTTATTGCATCATATTGTATTTGGTTTGGATTATGTGTTACTTTTCTCCGATCCTGGCGGGATGTTGACATATTAAGCATTTGGATTAGCACCTGGCTCGTAGGAGGATCCAGAAGACATAGATTAGGTTTTTTTTTTCAAATGTACAGATGTATTATTTATTTTGGATGATTGTATATATGATGTTGCCTTTAGTTTCACCGGGTTTGTTTTCGGACATCACTTGTAAAAGAAATGTAACAAAAGACATAGTGGATATTGTGGTGATTGTATTAATGTTGGGCACGTATTAGATGTTGTGATGAGTGAGATAGATAATTGCAAATTGATGACATGTAAGGTCTAGACAGCTGACTACCGCTGTCAACGACAGCGTAGGCTAGGAGTTCACAACCCGTACCCGATATCGCGGGCGGGGGACTTGACATATTTTTAGTGGTGGCCATACAGGTCAAACCTAATAGTACTTAGGATTTACAGTGCTATTGGATAACCTGTTAGAATAGAAAACTCATCACAACATAGGCTAATTGTGTTATTATATATCATATTGCTTATACCCCACATCCATAAAGTTCTAGGAATGACTAAGAGGTGTGTCACGACCCATACCCGGAATTTAGGCATAAGTCGTGAGTACGTCCAGCCTACGCCGCAGCATCGACAGTAAAATGCTGTCTAGGTCACAATACTATCTATCACAACTCACAATAATATATAACATGTCAAAGATCTCAACTCCATAAGGAGGACAAGATGAATATAAATATGACGACAATATCAATACTCAATCACATAATTCTATAAGGAAGAGGAATTGCACGATAATGATATAAAGAAAAAGAGAAGTCTAAAAAATATACATCACACATCAACAAGTCTAGAGTCTAACTATCTCAACAACCACATAAGTCTCCAAATAAAATATACAACTCAGAGTATCTTAAGTCTAAAATTTCAACTACAAAATGAATGCTAGACTCTAATTCTCTACTAATAGATCCAGTACTGGAATATGATCCTCCTGAAGCTCCTGGGTGAAATCCTCGTCTACTCCGGGTCCGTAATAAGTGGGACAGAAAGCCTTAAGATCCTTTAAAAAATGTTATCTAGCCAGGATTGGAGCAAAGCACATAAACTAACAACAGTTCCATTAATTTAACCAAGACTATAAAATAACAAGCAATGAAAATACGAGATGGAAAAAATACAGGACAATAAGAAAACTGGTATGCAGATAATCATCTCACAGGTAATAATGAACTGTAAATAAACAAGAAATAAATGTATCAGCAGGTATAAAATAGAATAGAGATATAAACAACTACTAAGTGCCTTGAAATATCAGTTATTATGTAATCGGCTTGGGACAAATCAGTCTATACCATATATGACTGGCTATGCACAAGTACAGTAAGGGATCATATCAATCAAGTATGATTGACTATGCACAAGTACGGGTAAGAGAATCAGGCCGATCATATACGGGGAGCTATGCACAAGTAATAAGGTCAGGCTACACCCTCGTGTAATGAGTGTGAGCTATGCACAAGTAGGTGGTGTATGATTACATAATCAACTAATACTTTCACATCCCCGGCTAGTACATTGGATCCAATCATGACTCCTCATGACCGGTATCTATGATACTAACCCGTGTATCCATTGTGTCGAAAATTAAGCATAACACTACATACTAGAATTATAGTAATCGGCAAAATAAGAAAACTGTCATTGAATATACTCGCTTGTGGTACTGAGCAATGTGTGAGGATCGAGATCCAAAATAGAGTCACAAAGAACTAAATATGAAATAATGGTGTTAATTGGTGAATTAAAAGGATAAGCACAATTAACTAACTAATGATGGTGTTTCTAGGCCATGTCTAAGTCCACACTAGTTACTGCTAGGTCAATACTAGGTGCCCTAGATTATACTAGTTAGTACTACCAATACATAGATAATATAACTATACTATATGCTATATATATATATATATATATATATATATATATATATATATATATATATATATAGGTATTAAATTAATACCTTAACTATATAAACTTGTCTTAACTATTACTAGTTATATACTTGATTGAAACATCTACCTGACATCTCTTACTACTCCCTGCACTTATCTACTGCCATCATTTTTACAGTGCACTAGTGTGCACTGCCATCAATAGCCACTGCCTTTACTTGCTTCCCCCAAACCTATACTTGGAACTCCCACACTAACACATGTCTGCACCACTGCAATGAACCATTGCTATTACACCCTTCATACTACCCTAAACCCTAACCACCATATCATTGACACTAACTTACTCGAGCCCCCATCTAATCTCTTCACTGATACTCTAAGTATCAGTCCAGATTTCATTCCCTACTGATACTCTGAGTATAAGTCCTCACAGTCTGCTCCTACCCTTGCACTAGCTCAGGTACTTACCCGAGCCAATCCTCCTACACATACCGGAGCTATAGGCTCAGATACTCTTCCTAATTTCTGCCGCTACTTCCAACTGTTCAGTCTGCAACAATAGATCCCATACTAGTGTAGTGCTCATATGTGCACTGACTGATACACCTTACTGACACATGTCTAAAATCGAGCTTGCCCAACTGTCATGGATCCAAATCATAATCTACAACCTATGCAACTTAATACAGATACTAGCACTCACTGCTATACTAGTGTGCACCTCACTCACATCCCCTTGATGCCTAATTGATACCCTATATAGATACACTGCAGTCACCAAATTGGACCAAACTCATATCCCAAATATATTTCCTTCCTCCAGTTACTGATACTCTAGTGTATCAACACTCCCCCCCTTCATCCTCAGATCTTGTGCACTATCTGTCACTGGCATTCTTGTCTGAACACAAGCTTTGCCCACTGCTACTTAACTGATACCTAGGTATCAGTCATAGATATAGCTCTGATACACTTTCCCACACTCTCCAAAAATACCTGCAACACACTTCCATATGTGCAAACCTCACACGGCACACCATGTGTACTGCTCGACTAGGCAACACAAACCCGACACTAACACTTGTGCATGCACAAGGACACACTGTAATGTGTGCACTCTAACCCAAACCCACACCTTGATCACACACAACAACAAACATCAACAACAACTGACAGTAACAACAATACCCACTGTGTCGTATTGAGCACACAGTCCACCACTACCAAACCCGATCATCCAAGGTCCCCAATCACCTCTACACCACACACAAACACCCATACATAGATACATAATACACATATACCTATATACCAATATATATACACTAATGTATAATATACATTGAACATATAAACCATATAATAAAACACCTTTAGTGCAAGGCTCAAGATACCCTCTATAGTGCCATGATACACCTCCAACCAAAGCCAAATTTCTATACAACCAATACTAATTATAAATATCAAATATAGCTATATATATATATCTAATATAACTAGTTACAATGAACAATAGAGGGAAAAAACCCAAAATAGAGCCCCATACCACACCGTATCATTATGTATACTGATACGGCCTACTCATATCCAATTGTGGACACGTAGCTACCCTCACATGACTAATCTATCTCTAATTAGGTCTACCAAACCTAATGACAAATACTTAGTGTCCTATTCTCGAAATTCTCCAAAAAATGGACACCAAATTCAATGTAGAAATCTCAATAGGGGTTATAGAAGCTCAAACTTCTCCCTATGGGTAGCCGTAATGCATGGGTACATCCTAAATGCTCTAACACACTAAATGGAACTAATTAGAGAAAGAAATTTTAGAATTTACCTATTAGGAGATGGTTCCCCAATAAAAAACCAATATGACACGATTTGGACACGAGCACCAAACCTAACTCCTTCTCCAAAGCTCCTTGCAACCACTACTAGCTTCTAATTACCTTTGATTGTGAGGATGAGGGAATTTGAGATGAATTTGGGGTGGAATTGATGGTGGGATGAACTATTGGGGAAGAATACTAATTAGGAATTACTTGATGATAAAGAATGAGAGGAGAAATAATTTTCTCCCTAAAAACTAGAGTCGGTCCCATCTTCCTCCTTCCTCAAGCAATGTAGAATGTCCCAATTACCCCTATTGGGTTGTCATGAAGGAATTAATTAGTGGAAGCTTCTAATCCTAATGTGAGTTCAATCTAATTTATAATAAGGAGAAGGGTTAACTTAGATTGAGTCTAATGTGACTAGTCCAACTATGGGTCCAAGTTGTCATGACAATCTAGTTTATACACCAAATAATAATAATTACTATGTATATAAATAAGTATCATGCACAATATGAATAATACAAAATGGAAAAATATCCCTATTCTAGAAATGTAGTAGTGATAAGTCTACCCTCCTTAAAATAATTTCGTCCTCGAAATTAAAATTAAACTAGCACAAGACACAATAGAACAATAAGAACTATACCTCAAGGCTCGAAGAGATATGGGTACTGCTCGCGCATTTCATCCTCCCTTTTTCAGGTTGACTCACCTGAAGAGTGATGCCTCCACGCAAAGCGAACCAAATGAATGGTCTGGTTCCGCAATACCTTCTTCCTGCGATCCAAAATCTCCACAAGCTGCTCTGGATAACTGCGAGTCGGACTAAACTCGATCTCCGAGTGATCTAGTACATGACTGGGATCTGCCATATACCGTCTCAGTTGTGACACATGGAACACATCATGTACTCCCTCTAGTGCAGGCGGCAAGTGTAGTCTGTAAGCCACTGTACCGACCCTCGCAATAATACCGAAGGGTCTAATGTACCGTGGACTAAGCTTTTCGCCTCCACCAAAGCGAATCGTGCTCCATGTCGGAGAAATCCGTAAGAACACCAAATCATCAACCTAGAAAAAAATACAGCCTTAACACTCAATCTAAAACAAAGCAATCACAAGTAATTACAACAAAATCTATACCTCAAATTGTAATGCCCCGCAACCACACAGCGCGTTACGCTGAGTCGGATTGAATGAGGCAATAGCTGGTTATATTTTGATTTGTTGGATTTGGGAACGAGTATTGATTTGAGTTGGTTTCATATGCAGATTGCTAGCGGAGTTCGATGGAAATCAGGTGTTCGTTCAGAGCACTACTGAGATAGCTGGATTGGAGCGATAATACCGTCTTCCTTAGTCCGATCGGTCAGATGATTTGGAGAGCACGGCCTGCTCGCAAGGTCAAACTAGTTGAGTAGATCGTGCTTTGAATCGGACCACGAGTTCAAGGGATCGGCCGTATCGGCAGGACATGATGCTTAACGGAATCAAACTTGGTGAGTGGGCTCTGTCCCTTCTCCTCTACTCCTTCATGCCTAATAATATAGAAAACACGTTAAGGCTTGAAACACTTGGACTGAAACTTGGGAATCACTACACTGAGGCGTACATAGAGTGTACGTCGTTTGCTTGGATAGGAATTATGGCTTGAATTGGTTTTCGCGTTGGATAGTTGGAGCTAGAGTTAGATTTTATACATTTGGGGCAGTTGGAGAAATAATTGGAATTATGTTTGGACAGTTAGAATATCTTGGTTGGAACATCGGGAATTCGGGCGAGCGAGCGTGTATCCGTGCACAAGTATCATTTGGACGCTTTGTCAAGCAAAGAGTGCAGTTGTGGTTCGAAATCAAACAACTGCATCGGCGAGGGCATTGTGCCACTATTGGGGCATTGTGCCACGGGATTGTTCTGAGCGAGGGGTGTTGCACCAATTGGAAATACTTTATCGAGAAGCGGTATTGTGCCTATAGGAATAACTTGAGATTTGTGCCTTGGGCTATATGTTGGAAGAATGGTTATGGATATTTGGTTGGATGAGTCTAGGATCGCTTGGTGAGACGAAAATGTTCGATCCTCTCGTCGTACCTACTTGGTGTCTGCATGTCACGGACAACCTGTGTTGCACGGGGTTTGGTCTTCTCGAACGGGAAGGCTCCGGGGCACCGAAACCGTTCGGCCATGGGGGAGACAACTTGGTAACGTGCCTCGGGTGCGGTGCCGGCAGTTTAATGTGATTCAGGCAGGTTCGCTACTTAGCGCTGTTTCGAGTAGAATCGCATTTGATCAGTCCGATCAACGTCCTTTATGGCTTGGCCAGTGACTTCATATAGATAAGAGTTAGTTTGCTTTACTTTGGTTTGGTTTATGCTTTCGTGTAGGCGCGACCACCTTGCCTCAGCAAGAGTGTGCATATCGAGATTGGATTGTAAGGTTTGGATTGAATATGGATATTGAGGCTTGGGAATGGTTCGATAGTTTTATGTGTTGCTTGGGTTTGAGTAGGACGGTTGCATGCTAGTTTCCTTTGAGTTGGTTATATATAGCTTGTCAATTGGTTTGAGATGAATGCTTGCATGCTTAAATTGATTTACAGCTTTCCTTAATATGTCATCCCTATGCCATGGAATGAATCTAGGATTCAACTAGAAAGATCACCATATGACTATTTGCATTCACTATTTTACTTAGTGTCGGCTTAAACGAGTGGGTTACCCCGCTCACCAGTACGGCTGTGTACTGCCCCACGTTTGTGGGCATTATTTTAGGTATGCAGGTGTAGTGGCGCTGCTTGGATATACGGGACATAATGTATGAACGGTAAGTACCTTTGTGGGCTAGAGAAAAAAGCAACAGTATTACATCGCCTTTGTCGCATTTTATTTGGACCCTATCGAGAGCTTCGCTGCGTATACTCTGATGTGTGCTTGGTACACAATACTTGACTTTTGCTGCAACTTGTTTGTTTCGATGATAACTTTGGTGTTTGACAACATCGCTTTGTACGAGCGCAACTCCAGGCTCGTACGGCATCACGTTCCGATGAGAACGATTGCCTGCGGGAGCGCTACAATGTGGTGATTCACGTTCAGCGGGGACTATTGAGCTTGCGGGAGATTGGGGCGTGACATATTGGTATCAAAGCCAGGTTCATTTCCTCGGACTTGGTCCTTCGTTTCATCACAAACTCTAAATAGCTTTCGCGTGTCGTTTAGCTCTTGGCTCTACTCGGTGCCACATTGGATGTTTCATGCAATAAGTCTATATATTATTGGTTGTGGCTGCATGTTGTGCTTTGTTGTGTTGCTTTTATTGGTTTTTGTTAGATCGCTTAGCCTCGTTAAGCGTTGTTTCATTCGTGCAACAAGTTGGGTGGCGTTGGTGCAATTGTACAGCAAGTTGAGAGGTATCTTTGTTTTGGTTTGGCTTATCGTTTCGTGGAGGTTCTGGTTGCATCAGTGGATCAGTTGGTTGGCAGACGAGATTGGTTATGTGGCATATTGTAAGTAGAAGCATCGGATGAGATAGATCGTTGCACGAGTTGTTCGTGTAGCGAATAGTTGGATGGAGTTTGAATTTTGGCTGGTTATATCACATAGCATTGGCTGAACAGGTTTTAGTTTGGCTTGGGAATATCAGGATTGTATTGCATGAGTTGCTCGTACAGCAAATATAAGAAACAGTTGGGTATTGGGTTGGATTACTTGGAAGAGATCGTTGCACGGTTGCTCGTATTGCGAAAGTATCGGACGGTTTGAGAAATAGTCGGAAGTATTGAGAATGAAACATGGCACGAGTTGCCTAACGAGATTGATGGAAAGAGTTAGATGATTCAGGCATTGGTTGAGTTTCGTGTCAGACTTGAGTTGGGAATGGCAGGATCAGGCATAAGGGATGGTTCGAACGAATCTTGAATCAGTGCAAAAGAATCTTAATGCGAGTAGCGTCTTGATTTAGAGTGGTATATGGGATACCACATAGTGAGCAAGGCATTGAAAATTTTTGGATAGTTACCAATGGAAATTGCCTCAACGGACTCGGGTAACAGGAATATAAGTTGGTTGGTGCACATCGGCTGAGTTGGAAAGAATAAAAAAATAGAGCAAGCGAATATTGAGTTGAGCAATCGAGAACGGACTTGTGCAAATGGAAGTATCGTTGGACTTGGGTGATGGGCAAGATCAGAATAAACAGTTGGAAAAAGTGTTTGGAAATTTGAAGGAATAAGGCAGACCAAGTATTAGAAACAAGTTGAGATAATCAGATAGAAAGCTAAATATTGGATTTTGCTTGCACGATTTGGGAGAGTTCGATGGAGCATTCATGTATGCAAATAGAGAGTTTGGCATAAGGAACGAACAGTTGGGATACGCTTGAGCGAACGATGGGTGAATCGGAGGATAGTGAGCACGGACTACAAATTTTGGAAACACATTGGAACTGTTGGTTGAGCAATGAAACACGATCTGGTTTGGAGGGGTAATAGGATAGTTTCACACGGACTTAAAGGATTGTGGATATTGGCACTCGAGAAGTTTGACTCAGGTTTAACGTAAGTAAAATTTGGCAAAAATGGTGCAACAATGGAAGACAGATTACCCAGAAAACATGAACGGGCATGGAGCAAGTCTAGTTGATGTTAAGTCAGATTGGAAGTTAAAACTTGCAGTACTGAGGTGGATTGAGGCAACAAGTATAGGCAATATGGAATTAAGATTATGTTGGGACTGATGCACGAGTCATTGAGAATGTGTGGAATAATCGGAACACAGAGAAAATCAAGACAGGCTAAGAAATGGAACGAGAGCAAGGATTGTGGCGGATGGATTTTTGAAGATAGCTAAACTAGATAGCAACGTTGGAGCAAATCACTGTGTTGCTCGAGCAAGTTGGACGTGTATTGTGGAACATGATATACGAATACGAATTTGGAGCAAGTCTTTGGATTTGGAACTCATCGTAAAGTGGTAGTGCGAGAAGTCGAACATGATATTCAGAAAATTTGATGGATTCAGGACAGAACGACGGATTAATAGAAGACGGTTTCAACGAGCGCAGTCCTCGATTTAAGGCTTGGATACATAGTAAGACTCTAAGTGGTTAAGCGGCATTTGGTTTCAGAAATCATTGTAAGTGGTAGTGCATGAAGTTCTCGGAGTCAGAAGTTCGTTCGGATGGAATGGTTAGATTATGGCTCGGATTTGCAGAGGAGATATAGCATGGTTCATAGTAACTGTCCATCGTGATGACTTACAAGTATCGAGCGTAGCTTCGGGACAGCTGACCCTAGCAACTTGACCGCCAAATCAGAGGTGAATATTGTAGACCCATAGAACGACCCTTGAGGCGGCGCATTTGGGAATGTGTCGAGGGCATATATGAGTAGTGTGTGTTGGAGATTGGCCTAATTGACTGAGTGTTAGATTTGAGAGATCCTTGGGATAGCCTTCAACTGAAGAAGCAACCAGAAGATCGGAGCCATGGTGGGAATGGCCTAAGTCAACTGATGAGATTCGGAGTCGCGAATTTTTGAAGATAGCATCGCCTCTGACTCGTCGTGCCCCGGAAGGGAACGACATTCATAAGAATTGATGACTATGAAACTAGCTTGTGAAGTTAAAGCAGCGGCTCGTTCGAATCATATCATTGCAATACTGGAAGGGACAGATGTGCCTCAGATTTATAAGATGCATCAAAACTTAGTCTGGGATGCGTGCTCGTACAGAAGGCGAAGGTGATATCCTGTGCTTTAAGGCAGTGGAAGCAGCGCGAAGAACTATTCCATGCGCAACCTAGGAATTATGGCGAGTGTGTCCACGTTGAAGTCGTGGCGACACTATCCCTTTGGCGTGGCGGCGAGATCTTCGTGGATCACATGAACCTCAGTATAGATATTCACCCAGCGAGGTATTAAGATTGAGAAAAATGTGTTGGGCTGAGATGATCTAAAAGCAAAGTTTGATATTTGGGTAAGTCGCCTAGCTGGGGTAGTATCAGTTGAGATGATTGTTCGGTGCAAGAGATAATATATTTGGAGATGGTGCTAGCGTGGATTCGAAAATAGTTGGATGGATCGAGTTGGAACATGAACTAATTTGAGTCAGGTAGGAAGAGCGTCGGTGAGAAATCATCATACTTGAGGATAGCGCTTGTGCAAATATGTTGGAATGAACGTCAAGATTGGTTCAATTGAGAGTAAAATAAATGGATGCCTCGGACATAAAAATACCTTTGTAACTTGTCCAAATTTGCTATCGTAAAGCTCGGTTGAAATACATGTATTTCAAGGACGCCTTAAATATGTGTATGATCCAAAACTGAGCGATAGAGGAATTCGTATTGAGCTGCAAGGAGGATGCGGGAATATGGAATTTGTGCGATGCGTTCAGCGCAAGCGAGATGCTGAGAATGGATCGAGAGAATATGAGTCACATAGAGCAGAGTTATGAAATTGGATTGCGGCATGCTAGTAAAGGAAGGATACTAGTATGGTTCAGGGACGAACCAGATTCTAAGTGGTATATTATGTAACGCCCTGCAACCGTACGGTATGTTACGCTGAGTCGGATTGAATGAGGCAATAGCTGATTATATTTTGATTTGTTGGATTTAGGAACGAGTATTGATTTGAGTTAGTTTCATGTGCAGATTGCTAGCGGAGTTCGATAGAAATCAGGTGTTCGCTCAGAGCAGTACTGAGATAGCTGGATTGGAGCGATAATGTCGTCTTCCTTAGTCCGATCGGTCGGATGATTTGGAGAGCACGGCCTGCTCGCACGGTCATAGCAGTTGAGTAGATCGTGCTTTGCATCGGACCACGGGTTCAAGGGATCGGCTGTATCGATAGAAAATAATGCTTAACAAAATCAAACTTGGTGAGTGAGCTTTGTCCCTTCTCCTCTACTCTTTTATGCCTAATAATATGGAAAACACGTTAAGGCTTGAAACACTTGGACTAAAACTTGAGAATCACTACACTGAGGCATGAATAGAGTGTACGTCATTTGCTTGGATAGGAATTATAGCTTGAATTGGTTTTCACGTTGGATAGTTGGAGCTAGAGTTAGATTTTATACATTTGGGGCAGTTGGAGAAACAATTAGAATTATGCTTGGATAGTTGGAATATCTTGGTTGGAACATCGGGAATTCGGGCGAGCGAGCGTGCATCCGTGCACGAGTATCATTTGGGCACTTTGTCAAGCAAAGCGTGCAGTTGTGGTTCAAAACTGAACAACTACATCGGCGAGGGCATTGTGCCACTGTTGGGGCATTGTGCCGCGGGATTGTTCTGAGCGAGGGGTGTTGCACCAATTAGAAACACTTTGTCGAGAAGCGGCATTGTGCCTATGGGAATAACTTGAGATTTGTGCCTTGGGCTATATGTTGGAAGAATGGTTATGGATATTTGGTTGGATTTTGGTTGGATGAGTCTAGGGTCGCTTGGTGGGACGAGAATGTTCGATCCTCTCATCATACCTACTTGGTGTCTGCATGTCACGGACAACCTGTGTTGCATGGGGTTTGGTCTCCTTGAACGGGAAGGCTCTGGGGCACCGGGACCGTTCGGCCATAGGGGAGACAACTTAGTAGCATGCCTCGGGTACGGTGTCGACGATTTAATACGATTCAGGCAGGTTCGCTACTTAGCGTTGTTTCGAGTAGAACTGCATTTGATCAGTCCGATCAACATCCTTTATGGCTTGGCCAGTGACTTCATATAGATAAGAGTTGGTTTGCTTTACTTTGGTTTGGTTTGTGCTTTCGTGTAGGAGCAACCACCTTGCCTCGGTAAGAGTGTGCATATCGAGATTGGATTGTAAGGTTTGGATTGAGGATGGATATTGAGGCTTAGGAATGGTTCAATAGTTTTTCGTGTTGCTTGGGTTTGAGTAGAACGGTTGCATGCTAGTTTTCTTCGAGTTGGTTATATATTGCTTGTCAATTGGTTTGAGATGAATGCTTGCATGCTTAAATTGATTTACAACTTTCCTTAACATGTCATCCCTATACCATGGAATGAATCTAGGATTCAACTAGAAAGATCCCCATATAACTGTTTGCATTCACTATTTTACTTAGTGTCGGCTTAGACGAGTGGGTTACCCTACTCACCAGTACGCCTGTGTACTGACCCACATTTGTGGGTATTATTTCAGGTACGCAGGTGTAGTGGCGCTGCTTGGATATACGGGACATAATGTATGAACGGTAAGTACCTTTGTGGGCTAGAGAAAAGAGCAAGAGTATTACATCGCCTTTGTGGCATCGCCTTTGTGGCATTTTATTTGGACCCTATCGAGAGCTTCGCTGCGTATACTCTGATGTGTGCTTGGTACACAATACTTGACTTTCGCTGCAACTTGGTCATTTTGAAGATAACTTTGGTGTTTGACAACATTGCCTTGTACGAGCGTAACTCCAGGCTCGTATGGCATCATGTTCCGATGAGAACGATTGTCCTGCGGGCGCGCTGCAACATGGTGATTCACGTTCAGCGGGGACTATTGAGCTTACGGAAGATTGGGGCGTGACACAAACTCCAAGGGTCTCCGTTGGCTGTCAGTCTAATATCGTTATCTGTCTTGCGCCACTCGAAGTCTATCTCTGATGAGCTTCTCCTTCTCAACTGTATCCACTACCATCTCTGGTCCAAACAAGGCTCTCTCACCGACATCATCCCAAGAAAATGGAGTGCGATATCTTCGTCTATATAAAGCCTCAAATGATGATATCTCAATACTGGCCTGGTAACTGCTATTGTAAGAAAACTCTACCAGGTGCAGATGATCCTCTTAAGAACCTCCGAGATCCAAAACACAAGTGTGAAGCATATCCTCGAAAGTCTGAATAGCCCTCTTTGACTGCCCGTCTGTCTGGGGGTGATATGCGATACTAAACTTGAGCTGAGTGCCCAAGCTAGCCTAAAAATTCCTCCAGAAATGAGAAGTGAAACCACTATCCCGATCCAAGACGATGCTCATAAGAACTCCACATAATCTAACAATCTGTCATACATACATCTTTGCTAGCTTCTCCGTAGACGTACCCACTTTAAATGGTAAGAAGTGGGCTGATTTGGTCAATATGTCTACGATGACCCAAATTGCGTCTTTCACTCCAGGAGAACGCGGAAACACCGAAACAAAATCCATGGTCACATGCTCCCACTTCCACTCTGGAATGGGTAAAGTCTGTAGCAATCCACCTGGCCTTTACCTGCTAGCATACCAGATATCTTGATACGAAGCTCGTCACCTCCCGCTTCATACCATACCACCATACGTGCTCTCTCAGATCCCGATACATCTTGTTGGCACCTGGATGCATCGAGTACTGAGAGCGATGTGTCTCTTGCAGAACCTCCTCGAGCAACTCTCCACTCGGCACACATAATCTAATACCGTGCCGCAACGATCCATCATCAACGATGGTAAAATCCTCCGATAATACCATCTAAATCTGTGCTCAGAGTCTCATCATCAAACTGCCTAGCCCTGATCATGTTTATCAGCTCAGATTGTATCTGCAATTCCCACATTTGCATCTCGAAACCATGAACTAGCACCTCTATCTCCAGACTCTCAAGATTGGCCAACAAGTGTCTGTCTATCGTCAACTACATAGCCACCGGATACCTGCTTAAGGCATCGGTGTCTACGTTCGCCTTCTATGTATGGTATTGCAATTATATGTCAAAGTCCTTTATCAACTCGAACCACCTCTTCTGCCTCATGTTCAACTCTTTCTTTGTGAACACATACTTCAAGCTCTTGTGGTCTGTAAAGATCTCCATACGCTCTCCGTACAAGTAGTTTTTCCACAGCTTTGGAGCAAAGATGACCGCTGCCAACTCCAAATTATGGGTAGGGTAGTTCTTCTCATGAGGTCGTAATTGCCTGGAAGCATAGGCAATGGACTTTCCGTGCTGCTGAAGAACGCAGCCCAAACCCTTCCCTGAAGCATCACTATAAATAGTGAATTCGCTTGACCCTGATGGCAACGTCAATTTGGAGCTGTCGTCAATCTCTTCTTCAGCTCATCAAAAGCGGTCTGACAATCCTCTGTCCAGACAAACTCTACATCCTTCCTGGTCAGCCTAGTCATTGGCTCTGCAATCCTGGAGAAGACATGTACGAATCTCCAGTAGTAACCTGTCAGTCCTAGGAAACTCCTGATCTCTGCCACTGAACTTGGAGTATCCTACGACTCCACTGCCACAATCTTCTTCGGGTCAACTGAGATTCCGTCACCTATCACCACATGCCCAATGAATTCAACCTTGTCAAGAAAGAACTCCCACTTTGAAAGCTTCCCATAAAGCTCCTCCTTCCTGAGAATCTCTAAAACTATCCTTATGTGCTCCTCATTCTCCTCCGGGGTCTTTGAATTCAAATGGATGTCATCAATAAAAACCACCATGAACTTGTAAAGGTATTGGTGGAACACCTTGTTCGTTAAGTTCATGAATATCGTCGGGGCATTAGTCAACCCAAACGGCATCACCATGAATTCGAACTGGCCATACCGAGTCCGAAAAGCTGTCTTCGGAATATCTTCCTTCTTTACCTTCACCTGGTGGTAGCATGACCTCAAGTCTATCTTCAAAAATACCTTTGATCCGCTCAACTGATCGAAGAGACCATCTATCCTTGGCAGCGGGTATTTGTTCTTGATAGTGAGGTTGTTCAGAGCCATGTAGTCGATACACATGTGTACCGTCCTATCATTCTTCGGTGCAAACAATACCGGAGCACCCCCACGGTGATGAGATGGATCTGATGAATCCCTTGTCTTGCAACTCATCAACCTGCTTCTTTAATCCTGCCAGTTCGTTGTTGTTGACCTTACAGACGTGCTGTGATATTGGCTCTGCGCCTGTCACCAAGTCTATAGAGAACTCAACATCTATATATGGTAAAAATTTTGGCAACTCCTCTAGAAAGACATCCAGGAACTCTGCTATCAAAGGATGTGGCAGCTCATTCTCTTCCACCATGGCTCCATAAAAGATGCCCTTGCTCTGCTTCGCTGCTCCTCTGGCAATCTCAAACTTTGGCTCTCCTGGCGGTCGAAATATCAGTCTGCCTCTACGATAATCTATACTAGTATGGTGCCTACTCAACCAATACATCCCGAGTACAATATCGTATCCCGGAAGTGGCGTTACGAGTAAGCACGCACTCAACTCTCGGCCTCCCAATAAAACTCTTCGATCCTTGCAAAAATCACTAACTAGGATAATGCCTCCCCAAGTCGTGATCTTGCAAATCCTAGCCAAGGGTTCCGCCTCTAAACGATGCTTAAGAGCAAAAGATACAGATATAAAACTATGAGAAGCACCAAAATCGAATAAAGCAAATGCTTGAATAGAATCGAGAAGAACTGAACCTGTAATCTTGTCTCCCTCTGGTTTGGTCTCCTCAACAGTCATGGCAAAAGCTCAACCCTGACGTGCACCTCTCTGCTGCTGCTGGTTGTAAACCTCCTCGACCAAATTTAGGTCTACTTAGCTTAGATAGAGAGACTAAGGTTAATTTGGAGCCAATTAGAATTTGATTACAGTATTTTATATTATTGTGCAATATTTATCACTTAGTGCACCGTACCGTTGCTTAAATATTTAGAGCACTACGCTAGCTATTATTTGTAAACAAATTCCATATACTTTTCCTAGACAAGCCAGCCTTCCATTATAACATTTGTGTAACCTTTAAATACTCTATATTGTGCTTCATCTTAGTCGCACAATAATTGTTACAACCGCCCAGTTTTAAATCCCAATAAATCCAACCTTGCGTAGTTGCCCGTTCCAATCGAAATTGGAGACCCAACCTCGACCCGTTTTATTCAACCCAAATATTGATATTATTCTATTCTGAGTCTGCTACGTCTATGACACTTGTGTCCCACCAAATTTTACCCCTATGTATTTTCAATTAAGTAAAGCGCATCACTTATACTAATTTTGATAAAATAAGTGTAAGGACCCAACCTCATCCAAAACTAGACCCAACCTAGCCCATTTATACCCTACATTCCTTCATGTCAACATATCCCCCATCCCAAGGAGCCATAGCCGGCTCAATTCCCTAGGAGGACCCCCTTTCTCTATCTCCTATATAAATACAACTCACTCTCTCTCCAAACACTAAAACCTACAATAGCCGAACCCTAGCAAAACCCGACTCCCCCTTCAACCTGATAGCCTCTCTCCATCCCCGATCACTCAGCCAGCATCCTCGACCACCTCCACCGCCTCAGCCACCATCCCCGACCTTCCTCCACCGCCTGCACCCTCGACCGTCAGCCCCCTCATCCTCCATATTCATCGTCATCAACACCATCAACCGTCCCCAACCCGATACCATTAACAACCCAACTCCACAGCCACCCTCCTCATCACCCCTTCATAGCCCGACCACCGCCACCTTGACCGCCGCCTCTCCCACGACCAGCCCCACCGCCAGCACCCGCCAACCATCGCTGCTGCAACTGCAGCCGAGACTGCCGCTGCTACAACTGCTACCGAGGCTGCCGTTGTTGCTGCTGCTGTTGTTCCCCCGTGCCACGCCGGAGCTCCGCCCCTCGCCGAAGAACAGGATATCGATGAGAATAGATCCCCCCCCCGTTCAGCCACAACTAGGTACATGTGTATTGCATCCTTCTCCTTCATAAGTCGAGGTATCGACATGTCGTGTAACGGACACGAGCAACGGAAATTCCCAAGTGCAATGTGCGTGTGTGTGGTTATGATAAATTAGAAAGTTATGTTAAGTAATTACTCCAATAAATGACTTGTTAATATAAATACTGTGTTGACCTAAAAATCTAGACATTGACCTAGTACACCCTAACATGATAGTTAGGACAAGTATTTCTGTACAAAATGTAAATAGTTTCGTATCATAACTTTGGTAATTCGTTGCCTTGAGGTACATGGTAACCTAGGATAGGGCACGTGTACGTCTTAGCTGCGTGCGCACGCGACCCTTTTTGTTGACCAGTTGTGCCCTATTGCGTCAGTGGCTAAGAGCAGCGTAGTGTTTCTATGCGTATTACTTTAGTGACTGATGATTGTATTGCTATATTGTATTATATGTATAGGGTCGCTGGACCATTCAGGAGAGACTTCAGGAGCAGGTTATTGGCACTCGCAGTTTGAGGACCCAGGCAAGATACCTTGCCATATTTACTGTTTAATTTAAATTATGAAATATTGTATGATATCTTGTTGCATTATTTTATATAATTGTGCGCGTCCGAGATTGACTCGGGTGCAGTCGACGAGTACGTCGATGTGTAGTATAATTGACATAGACACTAGCAGACTCACCCACCATTGTGAGGATATTCTGATATCTTCTTAGACCCCGACACTTATACACGCATCACGGTGACAAACTTATATTGGGATGCGGGTCCGCGTACCCGACTAGCTATCGGTACGTGTGACATGCATCATAGTTTAGTACATAATCAAGGTTATCTTATTAGTTGAGACTTGGCATGTAGTTACGTGGTATGCACGTCATATAGTCGACTTGTATATCTACATTGGGCAAGGAGGACAACTAGTAGGCGTATGGGATACACATATTGGAATTCGTAGTATCCGAAGGAGCCACGGATCCAATGACTTCCTTTATACAGATACCGTGTTCTTCGGAGCGATACGGACGTATATATTTGCAGATACCTCATTCTTCATAATAATGGACGTTACATGTACAGATACCACGCTCTTTGGAGTATTGGACGTTATGCCTACACCTACCCTTACGTACCAAGGTTGTCCTCACATTGCATTCACATAGATGGTTAGTACAGCCCTTTATCTTATTTAGTATTTATATATGGCATATATTTTTGGGATACGACCTACACGTACCCAATTTTGGAAATTAACACGTATCCCCAAATCAATACGTATCACCAAATTGTTGGGATACGACCTACACGTACCCAATTTTGGATACGACACTAGCCCCAAACACACAAACACATGCCAAATTGATCTATAGGATCAATTGACACACACACAACAATTGTCAATCTCGAAATTCTCCCAAAATTGACACAAAAAATACCATAACTTTTTCAATATGTCTCATATGAACACAAAACCAAATCCTATGGGTAGCCTATGCATATGGGTTAATTTTCCATGTTAAATCTCAGATTTAGAACCTAATTTAAGAGGAAAAACTGAATTGTACCTATTGGGAGATAGATTTCCAATGAAACCTCTATTTGAGATAAAATTGCCTCCAACTTGTAGATCCTTGCTCCTCTTTGTAGATCCTTGCTTCCTCCTTCTAGATTCTTGTTTCTCAAGTCTCTAATGGTGATTTGGGAAGGAATTGGAATAAAATTTGGTAGAAAAATAAAATAGGAATAAAGGAATTTGGTAGAGAAAAATTCTAGATCTAGTTTTGGAATGAAAAGAGGAGAGAGAATTCCCCCCTTTATAAATAGGCCAGCCCCTATTTCCCCTCCCTCAATCTACTATAAAATATCCATTATACCCTTTGGGGCCTCTCATAAAGAAATAATTAAGGAAGGAAGCTTATAGTCTAATGATTTAATTAATTTAATCCATCTCCTTAACAATGGGCTTTCTAAATGGGCTAAGTTCTAACCAATTAATTCATGTTGGTCAATGGGTCTAAACTACTAGTTAGGTCCACTAACACAAGTCCAAATTAAATAACTAACATCTAACAATAATTAAATAATACAACAAATAACTATTTATCATGCACAATATTTAATTAAATAGAAAATTACTAAAATATTCTTTTCTAGAAAATGTGGTAGTGACAATACGGAGTTCATCCGTTTGAGCCGCTTTGTACCTACACTAATTTTGACAGAAGAAGAGAAGGCTGAGAAATTTTTTGACGGACTAAACTTTAAGCTACAGAGACAGATTGGCTATGTCACACCTAATTCTTATAAGGACGTCCTTGCTGCAGCCTGACGCATGAAACGTGTCATCAGGAGAGAGACCAGCCAGAAGCGGTCGTATGCACTAAGACCAGATAGAGCGCAACAGGGAGGAGCTGTAAAGCGACCATAGATGAATCCATCACCGAAAGCATTTACACCACTAGTACTAGTCCTTCCTACTTGTTACTACTGTAGCAAGGTAGGCCAAATTGAGAAGGAATGCAGACGCAAATGGGAATTATATTTAGCTTGTGGATCCAGCCAGCATTCAGCCAGGGATAGCCCTAAGCGTCGAGAAGAAGCACCGATGGTTAACCGACAAGCTTTACTAGCACCGGAAGGATATCAGCCGAGGCCACCATTGGCACCACATGCAGCACTCTTCCAGCAGGCCCAGCAACAACAGAGGGCACCACCACATGGACGTGAACATGCTTTTGCAATGACAATGGAGGAGGCACAAACTCGAGGAGTAGTGAATATGAGTAAGATTTAGTTTTATCACAGCTAGCTATAGTAGCGAATATTCCTAGTAATACTTTAGCATGTGCCTGTTAGTTCCATTCCCTAGCCTATACCTAGTATTATGTTAGCATGAACTTAAGTCTAGATTAGTAATATGTCAGTGGTACCCAAGTTTTCATAAGCTGTAGTTGATCTTCGTTATAACCAGGCTCTTTTACTCTTGAGTTACTTATCTCTCATTGCCTCGGAAAAAATTTCATTTCTTCCCTACGTATTCTCTTGAAAAAAAACCCTCACCCTTTCTCTCGATTTTTCTTTGTTCATGGTTCTTTATTCTTTGTGTCGTGCTTCAACAAACATGTCTTGAAACCACATCATCTCTTCTGGAGTAAACCTTTCTTGACTGGTTACGTTTTATTTTCTTAATTGTTAGGACGCAATTCTTTTAAGGTGGGTAGATTGTAAACACCCTAATTTTTTAAAAAATTAATTTAAATTTTTTATTAATTATTATTGTAAAATTTTTAATTATTTTTAGTTAATTATAATAAATATTCTTCATGGATATTTGTTTTTATTAAATTAATTATTAAAATAGTACAAAAATTATATTTTTGAGTGTAAAACTAATAATAGAGTATTGTGCAATTTTTTTAAAATTTATTGGGGTCCAAAACTATTTTTAATGGCCATGTATTCATTGTTTTAAATGAACCAACCCAAAACGAACCAAACCGAACCAAACTAAGTCACTAAAACTACTCGGACCCGGATCCTAACCCATACCCGAACCCGCAGACCCGATAACCCTATATAACCCTTTAGCTACAGTAAACCAAAACCCCCGGACTGTTCCCTTCCTCTCCCCCAATCGGCCGCCGACCCGACCCCTTCCCCTCCTTGTAACGCCCTCTCTGACACCCTATATAAACCCGAGCTTATACCACCCCCACCACCATCATCTCCTCTTCAAATACCGATGAACCACCACCGTCGTCGACGCCTTATACAAACACTTGGTGTCTCATTCTCGGAATTCTCCTAAAATGGACACAAAATTCAATGTAAAAATCTCAATAAGGGTCATAGAAGCTTAAATTTCTACCTTTGGGTAGCCCTAATGCATGGGTACACCCTAAAGGCTCTAAAATACTAAATGGTACTAATTAGAGATAAGAATTTTAGAATTTGTCTATTGGAAGATGGTTCCCAAATGAAAAACCAATAGGACACAATTTGGACACGAGCACCAAGCCTAACTCCTTCTCCAAAGCTCCTTGCAACTACTTGCTTCTAATCTCCTTAGATGGTGAGGATGAGGGAATTTGAGTTGAATTTGGGATAGAATTGATGGTGGGGTGAACTATTGAGGAAGAACACTAATTAGGAATTACTTGAGGATGAAGAATGAGAGGAGATAGAAATTCCTCTCTAAAAAACTAGGGCCAGCCCCCTCTTCCTCCTTCCTCAAGCAATATGGAATTTTCCAATTACCCCATGGGTTGTCATGAAGGAATTAATTAGTGGAAGCTTCTAATCATAATGTGGGTTCAATCTAATTTCTAATAAGGAGAAGGGTTAACTTAGATTGAGTCTAATATGACTTGTCCAACTATGGGTCGAAGTTGTCATGACAAGTCTAGTTCATACAACAAATAATAATAATTACTATGTATATAAATAAATATCATGCACAATATGAATAATGCAAAATGGCAAAAATATTTCTATTCTAGAAATGTGGTAGTGACAAGATGCGAGGTCGTGGTTGCAATCCTACGGCTCCCTTGGGATCATTTTCTTCCCTACCACTATTAGTCTCTAAAAATTATATAGGGTCTAAGCTCAACTATTACTTATTATTTAGAATAAAGTTTCCAAACTCTTTCTCTAATAAAGACTTATGAGTTAAACTTCTATATGTTCTTTGGAACCAATAAAAGGTCCAACTCAAGTTAGCATATCAAACCTTCTTATCTATTCCTTAGATCATTTCAAAATTTTTTGGTCAAAATAATACTTCTCCTTTGAAAAGCTTTATTTAATTTTTCCTAATCCTAAGACCAATGTAATCTAACGATAAAAGCCCATAGACTAGTTACCAAAAGACCCAGTCCGTCTCACTTATTTTTCTGGGCCACAATGAATTATTTTCGGAATAATTTCAATACGGGCCTAATATATATACATTCTTAACCCAATTTCCTCCCTAATCATTTCCAAATATCCAAGAATATTTCCAAGTTCTCCAGCCCAAATCTCTACAGTCTCTATTCGATATTGAATCTAGTCCCAATTATCCATTCATAGAGTATCTAGTTTAAGTCAGCTTTTGATCAATCTAAAGTCAATAATAATATCAGTTTTTGTCCGCACACTTTAATTATCCTTTCATAGAAAACGAAAGACGAAAATCAGAGAACGGATACTCACTGTGAACAATCCCAATAGTTCTATTCTCCTACTCAATTGTTCGCTTGATCCTTAATATGTTGTCTCTCAAAACAAATTTTACACAAATCATTTTTGGTAGTTATGTTGTATCTCGGAACTGATATACAGATCTCTTTTGGTAGTGTGTTTCCAATAGATACTCATACGTAACTGATACTGATACTCACACCTGAAGAACATATACATATACTGATTTCTTTTCTAAGAACATATGCTCATCTTTATTTATCTTTTCCCTTCTAATCATCCTTTTTCACTAAACTATGATGGTTCTCAATCACAGATATTTACATAAAATAGAACGGACACATACACTTGATGAACTGATATTGTAACACCCCGTTAGCTTTAGCGGCCTGCCGACTCAATCGGCAAAAAGTGCAACTGTCCCGACCCGCTTTGCCTCAAACGAGAAGCAAAGGATATCCAGACTTGTCCCTACAGGAATCCGGCTTAGGCTTACAGAGGCTCGCTTGACGTATCGCTCTACCGAGGCGAATCATCGCTAAGGTGGGTGGCTACGGTAAACTTGTCTTTGCTTAGCCAGCACACATAAAATATGGAATATTCATGCTAGTCGCTAAGTGATTCACCCCTTGCATGCTAATAAATCCAACGCACCTAGCTAAGGGAATAATCCCAACTTGTATTGCTTATGCTAGAACATGGAAATTGAAATAATGCTTGTATTCAGACCCTCGCATGCTAAGTCCCCTAACGATCTAACTCTCGGCTTACCTTCGGGTCCGAGCAAACGTGTTTAGTTGTGTTCCTTAGAAACGCATGCTTGTCTGCTTGAATGTTGCCTTATTTTCATCCAAACCCCGGAAGACTACTAAGTAGTCGTTCCGTGCATGATTGAACCTGCAAGTATCCGGGACCGTTAGGTCACCAGGTAGCCCCGAGCCAGGGGAATGCATCAAGGCACATTACTGTACAGAACCAAGATTCAAGTATCCCGTGTGCTCGTGTACTCGTATTCCAGTGCACTCGTGTTTTCGTGTTCTGGTGCACTCGTGTTCTCGTGTATCTCGTGTACTCGTGTTACCTGAAATTGGCCAAATAAACCACGTACTCGTGTTGCCTGAAATTGGATTGACTCTGACTTGCATATCGCGGACAACTCGAAAATGAGGCATAGTTCCACGGACGGTTACCGGGGCACTGGGGCCGCTCCGATCCGGATGGAACTTCAAGTGTGGTCCATCGTGTGCAGGTGAGTGGTTTGTAGCATATCGTGTACTTTGGTTACATTCCACTTAGCCTAGGACCACATCACGTGTAGTCTATCATGTGCTGGCAAGATAGTTTATAGCATATCGTGTACTTGGTTGTATTCCATCTTGGCCTTGGACTACATGTACAATCCATCATGTACGGGCGACATGGTTCGTAGCGCATCGTGTGCTCTCGTTGCGTTCCATTCTCATCTGGGATTAGTCCTTTATGGCTATGCCAGCGACTCATGTTCATATAGATAAGTCATCCTCGCTTAGCGGCTATCCGCGTGCGAGTTATTGTATCACATCAAAGAACAACTGAGCACACCAAATATTGTCCCGTTCAATGACTCTCGTATTTGCATGTTGCATATGCTATGCTCCTGAATGCTTATACTTGCCCATGCTTAAATTAACAATATTTTCCTTGGGCAGAGAAGGCTAAATGGTAAGTCTCGCCGTGTTTCCTCTCATGTTGCATGGCGCACTGCCACACGAACTAGGCTATTCAAATATTGCATGAAACTGATCCTAAGGCAACTAGAAAGACAACTTAATAGTTGTGCACGGAACCTGTATTACGTGTTTGGATTTGTCGAGCGGGCGAGTAGCTTCCCCACCAGTGCATTCAATGTACTGATAATCCACCAGTTTGTATGTAGGGTACGGAAGAACCTCGTTCGGTGTGGATGCCTCCTTCGTACGTGCTAAGGCGTGGACATCACTTCGAAGCAGCGGTGTGTCCGGAACAGAAGCACATATACAAGACATAAGTTATGAACATCGCCTGAACATCGCCTGTACAATCATTCCACAATTATAGCCACTTAGCACGCTTTTACTGTTTCAGAGAGAGAGGCTTTAGCGACTTGTAATCTCGGCTATACGCCGCCTGTAACACTTGTTTATATCAATAAAGAGTTGCTTTACTTCAACTTGTGTTTCAATGCTTCCGCTATATTGTCGACTCAGTGAACCTGTTATCAAATTGCTATGCGTTTATGACTTCGCTGCACTCGGACAACCTGTGCGACTCTGTGGTTTAGAACTCTTGCCGCCAGCCAATGAACCATGGCCTTGCATGGGCGTGGATTACGCTCGTGCGGCATCACGCCAGGATGGGTCAAGCGATCGTTCCGCGGGAGCGCTGGCGAGGGTGATTCCCGCCTAGCGGGAACGGCCGATTAGCCTGCGGGAGATCGGGGCGTGACATGTTGGTATCAGAGCTTGGCTTCTACGCCCTTGGAATTTAATTCGATATCTCTGTTTCGAAAGCTCGTTCGTGGGTTATGTGCGCGCTCTCTCTCAATGCCTCGATGGTATGTTCCAACAATAAGTCTAAATACTTTCAAAATACGTTTTGAATGATATGCTTGCTTGTTTGGTTGTGTGCTGCGAGTGGCCTTTGTGCCAACCTGTGCGAACCCTTGAGAGTATCGCTAGTAGCTTGTCCGATTTTACTAACTCTAAGTTTGGTTGAATGCGTCTATTCGAGGGACGCCTTGAACTAGTGCACCATCCAAGACTTAAGAAAAGGTGAAACTCGAGTGCTAAGACTTCGCTATCACTAAGCTGGTTGACGTATTCACGCTAGAGGGGCCCTTCGAAAGTGCGCACGATCCAGTCTAAGCGATATGCTGATTTCGACACTTGTGCAAGTGAAAATCCAAATAAATAAGTGCAACGACTTATCTAGGATTGCCTCAACCCCAGATTACTGCTTGTACTAAGATTGTCATGGGGGATAATGGAGAAAGACCAACAAGTAAGGGCTTATGTAGTAATGTCACAATAGAGTGCCGGGGACTAAGATTGTTGCAAATACCCAAACTAACAATTGATGCCTAGGTCTTATACACCTACACACACCAAGGTCCCATGTGTGTTGTGTCAGTGAGCTAGGAGACTAAAATCAGAGGAAATCCTATTAATAATGTCATTGAAAACTTTAATGTGACACCCTAAACCTAACCCCTGCTCAAAAACCCTAAACCTAATCCTAACCCTAACCCCAGGTCAAAAAACCTAACCCTAACCCTAAACCTAACCCTAACCCTAATCTGCGTCTGTGTGTGTGTGTCTGCGTCTATGTGTGTGTGTCGTGTGTGTGTCTGCATCTGTATGTGTGTCGTGTGTGTGTGTCTGCGTCTGTGTGTGTGTCTGCGTCTGTGTGTGTGTCGTGTGTGTCGTGTGTGTCTGTGTGCGTGTGTCGTGTCTGTATGCGTGTGTCGTGTCTGTGTGCGTGTGTCTTGTGTCAGTGTCACATGAGAGAGAGAGAGAGATAGATTACCTAAAGCTCGAGGAGGAGGAGGGGGGTGCCGGAGTAGGCGCAGCCGTGGAGACTCGGTCGCCGGAGGGGGGGCGGGGGAAATCGAAACATTTTTGAAATTTTCGACAGATGGAGAAAAGAAAACTGAGCCCTAATTAACCAAAATTTAGCGACATTTAGCGACGTCAAATAAACACGTCGCTAAAATAAAAATTAGCGACGCCAAAGACGTCGCTAAATACGTTACTAAATATTTTTGATAGATATGTCACTAATTACGACGCTAAATGTCGCTAAATCAGATATATTAGCGACGTTTAGCGACCTTAATTGAACTTATAGCGACTATTCTTTTAAAATCTTAATAAAAGTCGCTAAACGTCGCTAAATGTCGCCATTTAGCGACGCCTAGCAATAATTTTTACCGAGTCGCTAATTTAGCGACGTATTTACTAGGAGTCGCTAAATACGTCGCTAATCCCACTTATTCTAGTAGTGTGTCCTCAGTAAGTCTCGAGGACGAGACTTTTTCTGAGTTGGGTAGGATGTAACACCCCGTTACGCTTTAGCGGCCTGCCGACTCAATCGGCAAAAAGTGCAACTGTCCCGACCCGCTTTGCCTCAAACGAGAAGCAAAGGATATCCAAACTTGTCCCTACAGGAATCCGGCTTAGGCTTACAGAGGCTCGCTTGACGTATCGCTCTACCGAGACGAATCATCGCTAAGGTGGGTGGCTACGGTGAACTTGTCTTTGCTTAGCCAGCACACATAAAATATGGAATATTTATGCTAGTCACTAAGTGATTCACCCCCTGCATGCTAATAAATCCAACGCACCTAGCTAAGGGAATAATTCCAACTTGTATTGCTTATGCTAGAACATGAAAATTGAAATACTGCTTGTATTCAGACCCTCGCATGCCAAGTCTCCTAACAATCTAACTCTCGGCTTACCTTCGGGTCCGAGCAAAACGTGTTTACTTGTGTTCCTTAGAAACGCATGCTTGTCTGCTTGAATATTGCCTTGTTTTCATCCAAACTCCGGAAGACTACTAAGTAGTCATTCCGTGCATGATTGAACCTGCAAGTATCCGGGACCCTTAGGTCACCAAGCAGCCCCGAGCCAGGGGAATGCATCAAGGCACATTACTGTACAGAATCAAGACTCAAGTATCCCATGTGCTCGTGTACTCGTGTTCCAGTGCACTCATGTTTTCGTGTTCCGGTGCACTCGTGTTCTCGTGTTCTCGTGTATCTCGTGTACTCGTATTGCCTGAAATTGGCCAAATAAACCACGTACTCGTGTTGCCTGAAATTGGATTGACTCTGACTTGTATGTCGCGGACAACTCGGAAACGAGGCATAGTTCCACGGACGGTCACCGGGGCACTTGGGCCGCTCCGATCCGGATGGAACTTCAAGTGTGGTCCATCGTGTGCAGGCGAGTGGTTTGTAGCATATCGTGTACTTTGGTTGCATTCCACTTGGCCTAGGACCATATCACGTGTAGTCTATCGTGTGCTGGCAAGATGGTTTGTAGCATATCGTGTACTTGGTTGCTTTCCATCTTGGCCTTGGACTACATGTACAATCCATCGTGTACGGTCGAAATGGTTCGTAGCGCATCGTGTGCTCTCGTTGCGTTCCATTCTCGTCTAGGATTTGTCCTTTATGGCTATGTCAGCGACTCATGTTTATATAGATAAGCCATCCTCGCTTAGCGGCTATCCGCGTGCGAGTCATTGCATCGCATCAAAGAACAACTGAGCACACCAAATATTGTCCCGTTCAATGACTCTTGTGTTTGCATGTTGCATATGCTATGCTCCTGAATGCTTATACTTGCCCGTGCTTAAATTAACAATGTTTGCCTTGGACAGGGAAGGCTAAATGGTAAGTCTCGCCGTGTTTTCTCTCATGTTGCACGGTGCACTACCACACGAACTAGGCTATTCAAATATTGCATAAAACTGATCCTAAGGCAACTAGAAAGACAACTTAATAGTTGTGCACGGAACCTGTATTACGTGTTTGGATTTGTCGAGCGGGCGAGTAGCTTCCCTACCAGTGCATTCAATGTACTGATAATCCACTAGTTTGTATGCAGGGTGCGGTAGAACCTCGTTCGGTACGGATGCCTCCTTCGTACGTGCTAAGGCGTGGACATCACTTCGAAGCAGCGGTGCGTCCGGAACAGAAGCACATATACAAGACATAAGTTGTGAACATTGCCTGAACATCGCCTGTACGATCATTCCATAATTGTAGCCACTTGGCACGCTTTTACTGTTTCAGAGAGATAGGCTTTAGCGACTTATAATCTCGGCTATACGTCGCCTGTAACACTTGTTCATATCAATAAAGAGTTGCTTTACTTCAACTTGTGTTTCAATGCTTCCGCTATATTGTCGACTCAGTGAACCTGTTTTCAAATTGCTATGCGTTTATGACTCCGCTGCACTCGGACAACCTATGCGACTCTGTGGCTTAGAACTCTTGCCGCCAGCCAATGAACCATGGCCTTGCACGGGCGTGGATCACGCTCGTGCGGCATCACGCCAGGATGGGTCAAGCGATCGTTCCGCGGGAGCGCTGGCGAGGGTGATTCCCGCCTAGCGGGATCGGCCGATTAGCCTGCGGGAGATTGGGGCGTGACAGATATTACACTTGAGGAACTTATACTAACATAAATTTCTTTTGGTAGTTGTATTGTCTCTCAGAATTGATAATTACACAGAACATATACTTACACAAAATAGAACGAATACTTATATTTCGGAACATATATTTACACTGGTCAATCTTTGTGTTTCCCAAGAACAGATACTTACACTAACATCATAAATCACCTTGTCTCCTAAGAATATATATTTACACTTCAAGAATAGATGCTTGCACTTCAAGAATTGATACTCACACTGATTACTTCGTATCAAACCCTTTTTGTAAATTTGGAACTTGCTATCCTTTGAAATTGCCACGTCCTGCTCCCAATACGGTGAGTCGAGTACGTAACCAGCATCCCCAAGCTACGTGTTTTAGGAATAAATCTATATCCGTAACCACGATTGTTACCTGTAAGTTCTAAGATAAATTATATGGTAAAGCTAAACCATCAACAAGTAAGAACTATGTACATTCACAATATCATTCTTTTTATTTACATCTCACAAGTATGAGTTTTGTCTTCAAAAGAAAGTATACAAGCTGCTCACTAAAATATACAAACACATATCTGTCTCCCATAAAGATTAATGCACATAGAATTATATAAGAACACAAAATAAAATTATTCTACACGCGACATCCTTTACTCTTCAGAGTCGTCCACATTATACAAGGGAAGTATCTTATCTTTGCCCTGGCCTTCATCTAGTGAACAAAACTAGGTCATCAAAGACATGCAAGTCCTCGATTCAAGGAAGGTAAAATAAATAAAATACTATGATACTGAAGATCAAGTACAATAAAGTCTAACCAAATAAACTCTAAGTACATGACAATATACGAATTTGAAATAACTTCTAAAGTGATCTTAATATAGTAAAATAATTGTATTCAAATAATTTCGTAAGTTCTAAAGTCACTAACACAATCACAATACAATTTTTCCTATATGATGATGCAAGTTAGAGAACATGTTTGGGTCTCACATTCGAGCAGTGTCACTAGCACTTATCTAGGCAATAATTTTGTTTTCAGGGAACATGTGGTAGCAAGTAGGCACAATGCTTAGTAGGCTGGCCACTCCTCTTCGGGAGCAATAAGTCATATACATCAATTAATACCAAATTTGACTTTTTATCGAATTAGGGTAAACATTTACAAATAACACGAGATACATGTAAGTAGGTGATATAAGCATTCACCCACTCTCAACGTAAGGCCTTGCGAAGGAGCTACAGCTACTGATCAATTTTATTAATTATATTGCCAAGATTTTATACGATATAATCCAAACTATTCACCCCCGCCCAATGCTCTATTCTAAAATCATAATCAAACCTAAGTTTATTCTAATAATTAAAACTTCGTTTCCTGACTCAAATATACATCTTGATTTATATTTCTGGAATATATATATCACTTAGCAAAAATGTTTCCAACTATTGGAATAACACCAATTAATTCTCTATACGTGTTAATATCACGTAATACGAGAATACATTCAACATGATATTCCAGAACCGAGGAAACGAGATTTGATAATTAGATCGCTTATGTGTTTACATGTCCACGTCCTTACAAGTCCAAGACTTAGATAGTTAATCTCTAGGCCTTCTTAGAATTATCGTTAGTCTGTCTCTAGTTGATATAAAGTTATCTAGGTTTAGGGTTCAGTATGATACCACAACGTTTAAGATTCGAAATTAGGCTATCTTTCGAAATTCTTAGACTTTTGGACAGAGTTTTCTTTGTATTTTGAGCTCCAAACATAGTAATATAACCGACCCAGAGCAACTCTCCGTAGTATTGACATGGGTCAAAGCCCCTTCAGTGGAACAACTCTACACCGGTCACACGTAGTTAAAAGGATAGATAGTAAACGCATAGAAGCACAAAACTAAATTGCACAAAAAATTCTGGCATATATATTCTACGTTGTACAGAGCATAACTCCTTTCAAGGAATCTAAATACCATCAAATTATATAAGATAGGAAATCTTATCGAATCCTCTTCGATTTCTATTTAGACATAATCGAAGTTTGACAACGTTTAATAGATCAAAATTGGCCTACAAAATAAGGTATAAAATATTCCAGATTTTGATTCCAAAATTTTAAGTCGAAGGTGCACGGCCAATAACTCCTATTATATACACCCAAATGCTATCATATCTTATACAGTTGGAAAGATTATCGAATTTCCAACAATTTCTGTTCAAACATATCCTGATTTTGACAAAGTTTAATAGGTCAAATTTGGCCTACAAAATAATGTGTACATATGTTCTAGATTTCAATTCCAAGATTCTAACTACGTGTTGCACAACCAATAACTCCAACCATATGAATCCAAACCCTATCATATCATATACAGTTGGAAAGCTTATCTAACTTCCAATGATTTTTATTTGGGCATATTTAAATTTTAACAGGGATTAATAGATAAAAATTAGCTCTGAAAAATGTTGTGCAGTAAAAATGAATTCAACACCTATATTTCCAATTCTAATTCATGTACAAGCTTTCTACTGGGGTGTCACCTTAACAAATAATCCTTAGAATTATGTTCTAAATAGTATATATTTAAGTCTATATTAATCCATAATAATTTTTGTTTTAAATAATATAAGGAAAACAATTTAATACTACAAGCAACACAAGAACTATATACATGAATACAACAAATAAAAAAAAATTGGTTGAATGGAAGGAGGACTTGCCTTAATTCTTAGGGTTTGAAAAGGATGAAGAGATGGAGGGAAAATGTTTGGAGAGGTTATAGGATGAAGAGGTTGAAAGTTATATATATAAGTAAGTAACTTTTTATATATATATATATATATATATATATATATATATATATATATATATATATATATATATATATATATATATATATAAGCCAACTCCTTACTTATCCTTTACAATATATTTAAAGGATGGGGTCAAATGAAAAAGAAGCAACTCCCCCCCCCCGCTGGCCATGCATGGCTTCTTTATGAAGCTAGGTATTAAAGTTAGTAAATGGAGTATTTTGGTAATTTCTAGGTTAATTCAATTAGGATTGTAATTAAACATATTTTCTTCCTAATCAAAATCACTTCTTTACACAAAATAAATCATAATTCATACATGACAAAGCTTGTCTAACACTTCAATAATCTATTTAAGATTTTTGTAAAATAAATAATAATATTATATTAAACATTTTGGGAATTCGAGAAATTATATTCTTAAAATAGTATAATTTTACTTGAAAAGCTATTTTCTCGTAAAATTTGTATTTTTAAATAAATAATAATAATAATAATAATAAATTTTGAAACCAACTATGACTGAAATTCTTATGAATAAGGTTGAGAGAGTATTCGACGACCTACTGTGGCACGGTAGATGTGCACTGCAACCATTTAATTGGGTCACAAAAACTGTGAGTTTATTGCAGCCATGTGCGCACTGGCGTGGCATAGACTTTAAGTTGAAGTGATTTCTGGTATGCATAGATTTTCAGATATTATTTCAGACTACGTCCTAAATGCCTCATGTTTTGATCTCCACCAGAAGCATTCGTTTAAGTTGTTCATTCGATATCGTTTAAAAATGGATAAAGTTGATAGAGTATTCGGTAACTCATTATTTATTTAAGTCATAGAACCAAGGGTTTACAATAGCCAAGTGTACAAGTGTACACTGGCATGACGTGGACTCTGAGTAAGGTGACTTGAGATATATATACATGGTTGTTGATACCTTAGCAACTATCTTCTTATCATATGATTATCGATTTTTCTTAGAAAACACATCCTTACATAATTTTCTTAACTTGGTACCTTATATACAATTTATTTTATATACTAATTCTTCACTTCTTATCATCTAATTCCATTATTGTACGTCTTTTCAAAAAAAATCTACCATTATGTCCATTCAACTTCATTTAACCTAGTCGTACCCTTGTCAAAGTATAATCATTTGCTAACTATGTCTTCTTTAGTTATTTTGATACTGAACTACAATATCTTTCAGTGTCATTCGATTCCTTGTGATTATTTTAGGACAAAATTCTATTGTGAACCCTTGTCCAGATAACCTACTTATTACTGTCTTTCTCCTCATTACCACATTTGTGATACATGTTAGTTATGTTAGTTAGTTAATTAGTTGCTTAGGCTTAGATAGGATATTCCCTATAACTAGTTAGAATTCATTTCTAACAAACTTAGATTCTTTCCATTTTAATTCATTTTTGAATTAGAAATAGAGAGTGGCAAATACGTAACGTTATCATTTTATTTCCTAACTTTCTTTCCCAGTTTTCTTCTCCAAATCCTTCTTTTTGTTTGTGGATCTTCATTGGGAAATCATTTCCAATATGTAATTCACTTTTTTCCAATTTTCAATGTAAATTTCTATTAGAGACTCTCAATAGTTAGATCAAATTCAAAGAAAGTTGAAATACTATATGACAAAATCCTAAAAGGTCTATATATAAAATGACAAACTTGGTGGAATTATGAAATATGAAGAATCTAAACCTGGGGTTGTGTTAGTAAGGTTTGTTTCATGATACTTTAGGGTGCATATGAGTAGATTTGGTAAATCATGTGTGTTGTGTCAATAATAGATTATATAGATCTGATTATGTTTAGTGTCGATTGCTATATATATTTTAATTGGGAGTATATTATAGATTTGATACTTTTGCATAAGGGAGATGTATCGGTGTTTGGAAATATGGTGGATTTGCATATCATGGAGAAGGGGATTATAGGTGTATCATTAGAATGAGTCATGCATCATATGATATTGTATTGGTATCACGGTATGGATTATTGAATAATAGTGGATATTTGAGTATCATATAGGTGAGTGTGTGTATCCAATATAAATTAGTATTGGTAGGTATAGTGGGTGTGCCATGAGTGAACCTTTAGTGTGTACTATGAGTGTAGAAGAAAACAAGGTAGAAGTATGCTGTCATTATAGCAATGGCAGGTGCAATAGCAGTTCACGGGGGTATTCTACAACTGAATTCGAAAAAAGTGCTAACAAACAGCAGCAGAAGGTCCTGCAAAGTTTACCTTCTGTACAATAGATGCACGAGAAAAATGCAGTAATGTGCAGAATGCTGCAGGTAGTGTAGAAAACTGACTGCACGACCGTAGTAGTTAGGGATTGGAGTACCGTAGTTTGTAAGCGACATTAGGCAATATATTGAAATTTTTGCCATATTTTATCTCGAAATATTGAGTGCAATATTTCATTTATCGTTCTCCTCTTTCATATCCGTGCATCTAAAAATTCGAGGACAAAATTTTCTAAGGTGAGTAGATTTGTAACTCCTCTATTTTCAAATCAATAATAAATAAATAGTTTCTACAAATATTTTGTATAAATAAATTTTTAGATCATTAATAATAATTTTAATACTTTAATTAATAAATAACAAACATCCTCTTTAGTAATAATATTATTATGGACAAGGATGGTAAGGAAGCAATTTAGAGGGTAAATTAGTAATTATATATTTTGTTCATGAACCATGTGCTTAATTAAAGAACATCTAGAATTTTCTCTCAACCACCACTAACTAACTTGTAACTAACCTCTTCTAGAACCATCCCCCTAACTACCTAGCTTGGGGAGCAAGGTACATCCTCTTATAAATACCTTAATTTTCCTATTGAAATTTATTTCCATTGACTTTTCCAAACATTTATTCTGATACCTTTACCCTAGCCCATTCAATAAGCCCAGACCCAAACCCTAATACACAGCCCGGCCCAACCCTTGTATGCTAAACCCATTTCCATCAGCAGAGTTCTATGTCAATTCCCGCCATCGAACCAAGAACCGAAGCTCCACAAAGCGGCCATGGAGACGTCATGCTCCTCGTTGGCAAAACATCGCTAGTGAGCGATTCTTCTTCGCAGCGTATCAATCTTCCTCCACCGTAAGCTCCGTCGTGACGTCTTCCCCGCCGCCGAGCACGGTGACAAGCCGCGTTCGGTCAGTCTTCTCTCTCCATGAAGCTCCGCCAGGGATCGTTCTTTCCTCCCTCGACCGTTACTTTCGTCACCGGCGGTCCATGACTATGATCAGCGGATCTGACCGTTTCCTCGGTGGTCCGTTTCGTTTATCCGGCGACGAACATCAGTTGATCGGTTCGGCCAACGATCGGCGGGGAGCTCATCGATAACGAGCAGTCGTTATCTGGCTCTGTTGAATCGAGCACGAAAATATTGGAGTATCGGTGAGTTTGATTTGAGTTTTTCTTTTTTCTAATCTTTAATTTCAAATTTTTGTTCTTCAATTTCGATTATTTGCAAGTTCTGATCAGTAAGTTCTCGTGTGAACTCTTACTTCCTGGGGTTGATCCCTCCCTTCCTGATTTCAGGTCCTCAAGAAATTCAAGTTCGTACATATTAATTAATTTCTGATTCGTGAACACAAGGTGTTCGATGAAACTCCACTGAGGAAGCTTCGGCTCCGATCATCGTCGACGAGTCATGACGAATAAAAAGCTTCGACCGGAGCTTTCATCGGTGATCGATCGATCATCAAGAGCGACGAGTAGATCGGAACGAACTCAGCCGATCGATCGTTAAGTTTCAGTCAAAATCGATGAAGCGACTGTAAGCTCCTTCAAAGCTCTCTGTATTGAATCATTTTCTTTGAATTATTGATTTGTTTTTATCAAAGAAATCAAGATTGAACTCTGATTACTGTCTTATGTATCCGCACTCCACTTATTTGACAAAATACCTATTTGAACCTAATCACAGGGTTATGCCGGGGATTGTGTTCAAAGGAGACACGGATACGACTCTCCGTAGTTCAGACACGACACAGGTAACATCCTACATTTTGTTTCCTTCTTGTTGACTTAAGATCTTGATTTTGATCGGATTCTGTAGTCTGTATCAGACAAAGTCTGTGTTCAGGAACGACACCGCACTTGTGTCCTCACTAAGATGTGTCTATGACTGAACATAGAACATTATATCCATGACAGTGTTGCTGATACAGAGCTTTGGTGAATTCAAGTTATGAGCGGAATTTTAGTTTTAGGTTTAAATTCAAGTTGATGAGCAGTTTTCTAAAACTTAACGTTCACATTTAATTTGGAGTTATTGTAGCTTTTTGGGTCGAATGTGAAAGGCTAGAGGAATGAATTAAGCTTATGAGGTTTGGGTATAAAATCTTAAAAAAAAAAAGGTTTTTGGGGATTTGTTATGGTCTCAGATTTAAATGTAAACTGTTTTTAAGCTTGGTTAAGAATCCATTAGTAGTCAAAGGATAATTAAAGGTATTGTTAGTTAGTTTATTTAGTTAATATCAAGAAGGGATTAATAATATAAATCAAGAATTTGTTATTCAGAAGTTAGATAGAATATATAGTTAAATTAAGGACAGTTTAGAATATTCTAGAAGGGTCCAAATAAATTAGTTTAGTCCTGGAGTACTTATTGTCTATTTAGAACATAACACTTATACATTGTTTTCTAGGTAGACCTAGTGCGATCCCCATTCTCGAAAAAAGGCAAGTACACTTTTCCTCTCCATTTACGTTTTTGTATTTCATATTGATTGCACGTGGTCATTATTTATTGATTGATATCGATTGAGTGGGGAGGATCCAGAAGAATTAGATTAGGTTTTTTTATTCAAATGTATATATGTATTATTTATTTAGGATGATTGTATATATGATGTTGTCTTTAGTTTCACCGGGTTTGTTCCCGAATATCACTTGTAAAAGACATGTAACAAAAGACAGTGGATATATTGTGGTGATTGTATTAATGTTGGGCACGTATTAGACGTTGTGATGAGTGAGATCGATAATCTCAAATTGATGATATGTGAGGTTTAGACAGCTGACTACCGCTGTCAACGACATCGTAGGCTGGACGTTCACAACCGGTACCCGATATCGCGTGCGCGGGACTTGACAAGCTCCGCCTTCATCGATGATATTCCTGCCACACCACTCCAGTCGGGACAACCATCTCAGCCAAACGTGACAACCCCACTTATCCAATAGTACCCAAAAAAACCTGTGCCCCAAATAGGACGGCTTGACCAGCGAACCCCAGCACCTCAGGGAGGACATATACCACCACCTCCTCAGCCCCCACCTAAGCAACTATTCCTTTACATTGATGAGGCTTTGACAATACAATTCTTGCATGCATTATTGCAAGCCCAACGGCAACAAAATGGGCTTCTGAGGCAGATTATGCTAGAACCCCTTAACAGGCCTCTACCTACACTACCAGCCCCAATACTAGCTAGAATAACTCAGAACAGGCTAATTAGACATCATATAGCACAACAACAAAAGAGAGCATCCCCATACCAGCTTAAGGAACTTTCTACCTGTTATTACTACGGTAAGAAGGGATACATTTAGAGGGACTATCGCCACAGATTAGGATTGTGTATAACATGTGGTTCAAATAACTACCATGCCGAGAATGTCTACAGCAATCCACAACGGGACAATGTCAACTACAGAGGCCAGTAGCACTAGGAGTAGAAGCGCCTCGTACACCAACACCTAATGGATATCAAAGAGGCCTACCTCTGCTCTCACAGTCTGCTCGGTTTGAGAGGGCTAGACCCCAACTGGGCAACCAAGGCCAAGGCCAAGCATTCATTATGACAAATGTAGGACCGTAAGCAAATGAGGCTGTAAATACAGGCATGACCTTGTAGTTATAATTACCAATGTATAATCATGACCCTCATTATGACACGGGATTTTAGGAGTATATATCGATGTTGAATTGTATAAATGGTGGTTTAGCGGCTATAAGGATATGTTGATATTTTAACTAGATGGTATACCCATGAAACTGGAAGACAACACGAGTAGCAGTAGTAATATTCTCTTTTCTATCAAACACCTCGTCCCCTTGAGTTACTCATCTCCCCTTGTATATCTTCTCAACCTTGGTATCGTGAACAAGTGCTTCATGTACTGGAACCTATTTGTGCCATATTACCTCATCCAAAGTAGACCAAACAAATCTTTCGAAAGTTAATACATCATTTTCGAATTACATTTCTTAGTTTAAGGTACGATATTTCATACTTAACTATTTTATGTCGCATGACATCTTCTTATCCTCAAATCATGCTTTAGTTTTAATTTTGAGGACAAAATTCTTGTAAGTTGGGTAGAATGTAAAATCCCTCAAATTTAATTTTTTTTAGTTAATTAAATATAAATAATAATAGCTAATGTAAAAAAAAAGTGTTCTACACATGGTAGTACTTATAATTATAGCTTTATATTAATAAAGATGTTGCAATAGAAATAAATATCAATTATCCTGAGAATTACCTTTAGGAAATATATCAAACTACATCTAAAAAAATAATAATTCAAAAGAAAATATTTTGTTAGAATTTAATTTCAAAATTTAGTTAATAAAATTTAAATCTAGAAAATGAAATAAAAGAAAATGAAAAGAAAAAGAAAAAGAAAAAGAATGATGATATAATAAATAGAAAATAAATATATATATAAATAAATAAATAAAAAATTGAAACGTGAACTAATGTTCACTTTCCTTTTACTTGAACCTGATAGCCCACCCGATCCTTGCGAAGGAGCGGGATTTCTCCATCAAACAAAATTAAATCCCCATCAAATCCTCTCAGATTTGTTTCCTTCCGATCCTTATCCAATTCTCTTGCATTGAAACAAACGTAATTCTAATCAAAACCCAATCTAGAATCGATCATCAATCAGAAATCAGTTTAAAAATTAGTATATATATACAAGCGATATCTTCTCCCTAAACCCTTAGAAAACCTATCATGATCACGAATAATCAATCCCTAAGGGACCCTCGACCTTCAGCGATCCTTCCTTGACTCTTGCATCGTCGGACGACCACCGAAAACGTCGCCGGAGTCGCCCGACAACAAGCGGATTGCACCTCCGCCGCCCAGGAACCCGACCCCCGACACCCCTCCTTTAAGTTGTATTTTCTCCACCAATCTTCGATCTTTTTTCGATCCAGTTGATCAGGTATGGCCACAACCTTTCCAGCTTCGATTACCTTCAAATAGTTTCGATTCGAATGAGTTAAATTCTGTAATAAATCGACCTGAAAAATCCTTATTTATAAACTATTTATAAAATAGAACCAAAATCGAGCCAAAGTCCAGTTTTGGAAGGCATTTAAATGCCAGGGTTTTTGATATTATTGAAATCAAATTGAACAGACTTGTAGACAACCTGAACAGCTTCGCAACGATATATATATATATATATATATATATATATATATATATATATATATATATATATATATATATATATATATATATATATATTTTGCACAAAATTGATCATTGAATCTATATTAAAATCTAGTTTAAAAACCATGAAAAACAGTTTACAAAAACCTTGAAATACTCCGATACGGGGTCCGTACCGACAAGCTGGACCACCTCGTCATGTACCAATTGCGCCTAAAGGTGCGTACAGTATTCTTCGACGTGTGGGCTTTGACGAAATTTAAATTGCTTGCGTGTGCGCGACGAATTTGACTCGTATCCGTCAAAAGTTTCCGTATCGACAATTTTGTAAATTATCCAATTATTTTGTGCTCTCTCATTGGATTACAACGAAACTTGCGCCAATGGACTCGCAGCGTCTGACTTGTCCTCTGACTCAAGTTTTGTCTGATTCCGAGTTAGCCGACGAATTGTCGTTTCGTGGGCCCCACGATTCGACTTGAAGAACGATTTTGTAGTCTGCTCACCGGAATCCAAAAATAGATATACTGTTGAGTTCATATTGCCGTCTATAATTTGTATGACTTATAATTTGTCCTATTTAGAAACCTTTAGCCTTGGCACATTTTTTGGTATGAAGTGGCCCATATGTGGATCCTACTTTGACCTGAAAATTCTTTTTGCCCATGTGTCCAAATTAGACGAAAGGGTTGTGTTTTCTGACTATATCACTCATTGTCACGCCCCAGTCCCAAAATATCGAGGGACTGAGCACGTGATAATGGCCAGCAGCACGCACCGATGGACAAACCCAATTTAATGGATCCATCGGGGCATACTTAAGCTGTAAATAAGGTCTATAACAACAATCCAGAACTAATCTCATCCACAGAAAAGATAATAAGATCATCAGCAATAAAGAAAGTAAAACAAACATCCAGTCTCAGCAAAGTAATTCGGGGAACAACCCGATATAATGTCTGTTACAATTGTTCTCATAAACATGAAAAGAGTTTAATTAAACATGAAATAACAACTGAGCATGGCGAAGTAATAGTTCAGGAGAAGTCCTCAGCGATCACCTCGTCTTCAGCTACGGGTACTGTTCCGTGAAGAGCACCTGTTCCGTAGACCTCTGGATAAACCTCGTCTGCAAATCCTGGGGACATAATCCGGATCCAGGTCCTCAGGGGACATAGCAAGGTACAGATAAAACAAGCCAAATATAATGCAGCAAAGTAAAATAATGAAACAATAGGGACAACTATATAACCATCTATGTGAAATGCAAGTTGAGAGCATCACTAAACTAAGGCTGATACCACTACAAGCTCTGTGTCGGGGAGCCGGTAGCAGTTATACTATGTGTTATACTATGTGTTTACTATGAATATATATATATTATCAGCCTGTAGCCTGTGTGTCTCTCCCCACCCAATGTAATCATACATATCATGTCCACGATGCCTCATGTCCACGTCACGTACGATCATATCTAATGCAGTAAGTCATACTATGTCTATGAACATAATGTCTAGGAATGTAATGTCTAAGTCATAAATCCTGGAACCTACACAGAATCACCTTGAATATTTCAGGAAGATTCTGTCTCATGCTCTGTGTCAGGTGTCCTGGGTAATAAGTACTTGTTAGGGCAAGTACAAGAATATAAATGTCACGATTTCCACCTCTAAATGACATTGCCCAACCCCGCGTACGGTGTTGGCACCCGACTATGATCGGACGCTAAGCAAGTCACACGGCCCTAGGGTTGAGCAAGTACAATAATCACAGGAAAATAAATCAAGAGAAATGAATCATTAAACTGCTTTTATGGCAAGGTACACTTGCCTGGATGTTCAGCTCCAATTGTAGCTCTGGCAATAGCTGGATTTGCAGGGACTACTCCGGTTGCTGAAACAAACATCACCATTAGATCCAGAACACTTCAATCAGCTAGGAACGCCTGTCCTTGAGTCCAATTTGGAGACAAGGGCAAAAACGACATTTTCGGGTCAAGGCGGGGTCCAAATGTGGGCCGCTTTGCACCGAAAAACGTGCCAGGGTCAAAGGTCTCAAAAATAGTCCAACTTAGTGTCAACAGGTCAGGAACGATGATACGAACCCAACGGAACTTTCAGAATTGGATTCCGATGAGCCGTTCTCAAAATCGCCCGTCGAGTGGAGCCTGTGGGGCCCACGACACGCGATTTTGTCAACGTTCTCAGAATCGAACCAAACTTGACCCACAGGACCAGCGTATTGCTACGAGTCCGTTGGCGCAAGTTTCGTCCCGATCTGACTTGTGTACACTAAGTTACAGCAAGAAACAGAAAGTACGGATACGGGGCGGTGTCCGCGGATACGCACTGATTCCGGTGTGCACGCACATCCGAATCAGCTTCTGCGAAAGCCCGCACGTCCGTATCAACGACACGTACGTATCTGTGAAGACCGCACGCGACCAAGTCGTCCCGTTTGGCGGGGCGTACTCGATTCCGGGGTGAAACAGGGTCTGGGTTTTCCTGTTTTTGGATCGCGGTGTGCGATCACCACAGGACGCGATGCCCCGAGCGG
This sequence comes from Iris macrosiphon, assembly GCA_036927795.1. Lineage (NCBI taxonomy): Eukaryota > Viridiplantae > Streptophyta > Magnoliopsida > Asparagales > Iridaceae > Iris > Iris macrosiphon. Next base: position 71,764,427 of record JAYESA010000013.1, on the reverse strand, counting down.
TTTGTCCGGGCACCGAGAGGGTCAAACAGGCTACGCGTTACAATTGACGGAATTGAATTCCGAGCTACGAGTCAAAAGTTATGATTACCTGAAGTGGTCCGAGAAACCGAGTTCAAAATCGTGTCCTCGTGTCCTGACACTGTGTCCGACACAAGATTTAGAAATTAGGGTTTACTGTGCGTGTCCGCGGCTAGGCTCCTGTGTCCAACCAGTGTCCTCTGGTCACTGGGTGTAGCCGGAGTCGGCTGACTGGGCTCGGCGAGGCTGACTGCTGCGGGGGAGACTCTGCAGGGTGGCGCTCAGGCGGAGCGGCTCGACTCGGGGTGGCGTCGCCGGCGGAGGGGACGGCTAGGGTTGCTGGAGGCGAGGAAGGGAGGTGCTGGGCGAGGCGGTTCTGGGGTCGACGGGGCCAAGTCGACGAGAGAACCGGAGGCGGATGGAGGAGGCGGCTCTGGGTGGAGGATAACCGGAGTAGGCGATTCTTCGCCGGAGAAGAAAGGGGGAAGGGAAGTCCTAGTCGGCCGGAGCTAGGGTTATATAGAGGGGATAGGGAGGGGATCAGTCGGCGGTTCAAGGGAAGAGGAAGGGGAGGCGGCTGGTGGCGTTGCGGAGCGGGGAGGCCGAGCGGCGGGAAGGCGGAGGGTCGCCGGCGCCGGAAACGGCCGGAGAGTTCAGGGGTCGGGGGCTGCAGGCGTTTGGGGAGAGAGAGAGATTCGGGTTCGGGTCTCGGGCGGCTACGGGTTCGGGTCTGTCGGACCCGACCCGACCCGGTGGGCAGCGGGCTGGGCTAGGTTAGTGGGCTGGGCCGGGCTAATGGGTTTGGGCCGGATTAAAAGATAATTAAAACAAAATAATTAATTAACAATTAATAATAATAGTTTTATTTTTAGGGCTTTTAAAATTCATCCGGGGTCCAATAAATTCCCGGAAAAATACCCTATGTCTAGATTTTCATTTTACACCATAAAATATTATTTTCATAATATTTTAACAATATTTATTATCATTTAAAAATTCATTGAATAATTAAAACACTGGTATTTAATTACAGACTCTTCCAGAAAATCCCAGAAAATTGTGATAAATCCAAATTTTAAATTTATGAAATTCAGGGGGATTACAATATACCCCCCTTAAGAGGATTGCGTCCTCGCAATCAAAGAATAACCGGTCAACAGAGATGACTCGGTTACAAATTTTATTTGAATCATAATGCAATAAAGAAAATCAAGGTTCAGGGCTTGAATACATAGGAAAAATCATTTCCCTAAGTAGAAACTATGCAATTTCCCAAATGTGGGAAATCTAGAAAATTACTGTTTTAGAAAACTAGGTTATCTTTTCAAAATTTATCAGGTTAACAATTCTAAGTTATTATCAAGTTCAAAATTACTATGTTAACACTAAGTTAGCAATTGTTAGCAAGTTAAAATTATCAAGTTTTAAGGTTATCAGGTCAAGTCTGGGGTCACGAACCAGCAGGCACGAACTAAACAATGCTAGAAACGGAACAACTATATAAGACTTACTCGCATTAGCTACGCCATGGTTCTGCGCGTCTTCCAAAGTCATCGCGAAGGCTTGTCCACGTCCTTGTGGGGGATTCCTCTGCTGCTGCTGTTGCTGGGTTTGTTGGAAGAGTGCTGCTTGTGGTGCCAATGGTGGCCTTGGTTGATACCCTCCTGGTGCTGGTAGAGTTTGTTGGTTTGCTCTTGGTGCTCCTTCTCGATGATAAGGACAATCCTTGGCTAAGTGTTGATTGGTTCCGCAAATTAAGCATAACCCCAACTTGCGTCTGCAGTCCTTCTCAGTATGGCCTACCTTGCCACAGTAATAACAAGTAGGAAGAGTCAGGGCTTTGGATGCAGATCCCTGTGGTGCTTGTTGCAGATGAGGTTTCTTGGCAGCTTCTCCATTATTTGCTCTGGCTGGTACTGATGTGGAAGGCCTCTTCAGACTGGTTTCTCTTCTGGTGACGCGCTCCATGCGTCGAGCTGCAGCAAGGACGTCCGTGTATGAAGTGGGTGCGACAGATCCAATCAGTTTCTGTAGCTCGATGTTGAGTCCGTCGAAAAACTTTTCGGCCTTCTCTTCTTCTGTAGGGATCAAGGTAGGAGCGAAGCGACTCAGACGAATGAACTCGGCGTTGTACTCTTCTACCGTCATAGCTTCCTGAGTGAGGCGATTGAACTTGTCCCTCAGTTCTGATCGAGCGATAGCCGGTATGTACATCTCCTGAAAGAGTCTGGAGAATTCTTCCCAAGTGACTCGGTCTGGTCCGAGCCTGGTCTCTTCAGATATCCACCAGTGATGAGCATTGTCCGTCAACTGCATCCTGACGGCGGTCATCCAACGATCTCTTGGTAGTTCAGCTGCTTCTAATTGATGCCGAATGTTGGTGAGCCATTCATGCACTTCTGTTGGTCCTTCCTTGCCCGAAAAGGTACGGGGCTTGAGTTGACGGAAATCGGTGATAGATCCCGTTGCTGGTCGCCTAGCTTGTGGGTTCACTTGCTCCAATGCATTTACTAGGCTGGTTCTCAGGTATTCTGCCTCCTGACGATGCGCCTCCTGATGAATTTGTTGTTGGGCTTGCATCATTGCGTAGATCATTTGAAATATCTGCTGCCCGTCTATAGGTTGCCCTTGTGGGAATACGGGCATCGGTGGAACGAATTGCGGAGGCGGCGGGATGTCATCACGCCGGAACCTTGAATTATGCGGTGCTTCTTGATCATTTTGAGAAGATTGCCCTCGGTCTTCGGGTGTCACTCCTTCATCATAAGTGACCACAGCATCGTGTGGTGTACTCAAGGGATTCTCGTCTCCACTTCTTGGATCCATTAGTCTGCATCAAAATAAAACATAAGAAGCGCACTGGATTCAAGGCAAGATGCAAGTCAAAAGTTAATTTGAATACGATACAGATATCAAGAACGTTTTCAAGCAAGTGGATGAGATCCTAAAACTTTATCCTATTCTTATTGCAGGCCTGTTCGGTCCCTAAGTTGAAACCGAACAATTTAGTCGTTGACCTGCATGGGCCACCACAAAAACCATGTCACGCCCCAGTCCCAAAATATCGAGGGACTGAGCACGTGATAATGGCCAGCAGCACGCACCGATGGACAAACCCAATTTAATGGATCCATCGGGGCATACTTAAGCTGTAAATAAGGTCTATAACAACAATCCAGAACTAATCTCATCCACAGAAAAGATAATAAGATCATCAGCAATAAAGAAAGTAAAACAAACATCCAGTCTCAGCAAAGTAATTCGGGGAACAACCCGATATAATGTCTGTTACAATTGTTCTCATAAACATGAAAAGAGTTTAATTAAACATGAAATAACAACTGAGCATGGCGAAGTAATAGTTCAGGAGAAGTCCTCAGCGATCACCTCGTCTTCAGCTACGGGTACTGTTCCGTGAAGAGCACCTGTTCCGTAGACCTCTGGATAAACCTCGTCTGCAAATCCTGGGGACATAATCCGGATCCAGGTCCTCAGGGGACATAGCAAGGTACAGATAAAACAAGCCAAATATAATGCAGCAAAGTAAAATAATGAAACAATAGGGACAACTATATAACCATCTATGTGAAATGCAAGTTGAGAGCATCACTAAACTAAGGCTGATACCACTACAAGCTCTGTGTCGGGGAGCCGGTAGCAGTTATACTATGTGTTATACTATGTGTTTACTATGAATATATATATATTATCAGCCTGTAGCCTGTGTGTCTCTCCCCACCCAATGTAATCATACATATCATGTCCACGATGCCTCATGTCCACGTCACGTACGATCATATCTAATGCAGTAAGTCATACTATGTCTATGAACATAATGTCTAGGAATGTAATGTCTAAGTCATAAATCCTGGAACCTACACAGAATCACCTTGAATATTTCAGGAAGATTCTGTCTCATGCTCTGTGTCAGGTGTCCTGGGTAATAAGTACTTGTTAGGGCAAGTACAAGAATATAAATGTCACGATTTCCACCTCTAAATGACATTGCCCAACCCCGCGTACGGTGTTGGCACCCGACTATGATCGGACGCTAAGCAAGTCACACGGCCCTAGGGTTGAGCAAGTACAATAATCACAGGAAAATAAATCAAGAGAAATGAATCATTAAACTGCTTTTATGGCAAGGTACACTTGCCTGGATGTTCAGCTCCAATTGTAGCTCTGGCAATAGCTGGATTTGCAGGGACTACTCCGGTTGCTGAAACAAACATCACCATTAGATCCAGAACACTTCAATCAGCTAGGAACGCCTGTCCTTGAGTCCAATTTGGAGACAAGGGCAAAAACGACATTTTCGGGTCAAGGCGGGGTCCAAATGTGGGCCGCTTTGCACCGAAAAACGTGCCAGGGTCAAAGGTCTCAAAAATAGTCCAACTTAGTGTCAACAGGTCAGGAACGATGATACGAACCCAACGGAACTTTCAGAATTGGATTCCGATGAGCCGTTCTCAAAATCGCCCGTCGAGTGGAGCCTGTGGGGCCCACGACACGCGATTTTGTCAACGTTCTCAGAATCGAACCAAACTTGACCCACAGGACCAGCGTATTGCTACGAGTCCGTTGGCGCAAGTTTCGTCCCGATCTGACTTGTGTACACTAAGTTACAGCAAGAAACAGAAAGTACGGATACGGGGCGGTGTCCGCGGATACGCACTGATTCCGGTGTGCACGCACATCCGAATCAGCTTCTGCGAAAGCCCGCACGTCCGTATCAACGACACGTACGTATCTGTGAAGACCGCACGCGACCAAGTCGTCCCGTTTGGCGGGGCGTACTCGATTCCGGGGTGAAACAGGGTCTGGGTTTTCCTGTTTTTGGATCGCGGTGTGCGATCACCACAGGACGCGATGCCCCGAGCGGTTTGTCCGGGCACCGAGAGGGTCAAACAGGCTACGCGTTACAATTGACGGAATTGAATTCCGAGCTACGAGTCAAAAGTTATGATTACCTGAAGTGGTCCGAGAAACCGAGTTCAAAATCGTGTCCTCGTGTCCTGACACTGTGTCCGACACAAGATTTAGAAATTAGGGTTTACTGTGCGTGTCCGCGGCTAGGCTCCTGTGTCCAACCAGTGTCCTCTGGTCACTGGGTGTAGCCGGAGTCGGCTGACTGGGCTCGGCGAGGCTGACTGCTGCGGGGGAGACTCTGCAGGGTGGCGCTCAGGCGGAGCGGCTCGACTCGGGGTGGCGTCGCCGGCGGAGGGGACGGCTAGGGTTGCTGGAGGCGAGGAAGGGAGGTGCTGGGCGAGGCGGTTCTGGGGTCGACGGGGCCAAGTCGACGAGAGAACCGGAGGCGGATGGAGGAGGCGGCTCTGGGTGGAGGATAACCGGAGTAGGCGATTCTTCGCCGGAGAAGAAAGGGGGAAGGGAAGTCCTAGTCGGCCGGAGCTAGGGTTATATAGAGGGGATAGGGAGGGGATCAGTCGGCGGTTCAAGGGAAGAGGAAGGGGAGGCGGCTGGTGGCGTTGCGGAGCGGGGAGGCCGAGCGGCGGGAAGGCGGAGGGTCGCCGGCGCCGGAAACGGCCGGAGAGTTCAGGGGTCGGGGGCTGCAGGCGTTTGGGGAGAGAGAGAGATTCGGGTTCGGGTCTCGGGCGGCTACGGGTTCGGGTCTGTCGGACCCGACCCGACCCGGTGGGCAGCGGGCTGGGCTAGGTTAGTGGGCTGGGCCGGGCTAATGGGTTTGGGCCGGATTAAAAGATAATTAAAACAAAATAATTAATTAACAATTAATAATAATAGTTTTATTTTTAGGGCTTTTAAAATTCATCCGGGGTCCAATAAATTCCCGGAAAAATACCCTATGTCTAGATTTTCATTTTACACCATAAAATATTATTTTCATAATATTTTAACAATATTTATTATCATTTAAAAATTCATTGAATAATTAAAACACTGGTATTTAATTACAGACTCTTCCAGAAAATCCCAGAAAATTGTGATAAATCCAAATTTTAAATTTATGAAATTCAGGGGGATTACACTCATTTTGGGAATGTTTGTGATGTTTATTGCAGCAACTAGATTGTCAAACATTGTCAAACATTGTCTAAACTCTTTTCGTACATCTTCTTCCTTTTGTGCTACTATTGACTTGATGTGTTCATTGTCAAACATTGTCTAAACTCTTCTCAGACACCTGGCAAGATACCTTGCTATATTTACTGCTATTATTACTATTTAATTTTAGCATTTTTTTTCGTTGTCTCATATTTATTTTCATATAAACTGTGCGTCTAAGTTGACTTGGGTGCATGCTAACAACTTCCCTCTAGACCTAGCTACTGGTAGCGGGGTTGCCTTGAAGGCCCGTCTGTTGTTTCTCTTGTTTTTTTTCTAGGCCCATTGGAAGCATTTTTATGGCAGTCTTTGCCGAACTCTTCTGGATTTGAGGTTCAAATGAAAGATTCTTCTCAATGGAACTGGCCATCTCTTCCGCTTGGCGCGAACTCCTTTCGATTTGTCACGGAACGATAGATGTGGGCATACCATGACATACAGCGAGCGGCTAAAAGGGATGCTTGGGGGAGGACTAGAGGTGGACATGGTGCACCTACTTCTCAACTGGGAGACTATCAAGAAAGCCTAATGGTTGGCCCGGTTGTCCCCCCGGTAGTGGTCGGGCGGGCCTTGGTTCAATCTTGCCGATTCCACCTAGTGTTGAGGCCATTGAAATCATAGTCTGGGTGTGAGCCCGTTTACTAATAGGATTCTGAATGAAAAAAGACAAAAAAAGTGCGTCTTTCGTAACTTTTATTTATTTTATGTATGTTGACTTAGTTTTAGCGGACTACCTCCTACTTGTGGGATATTCGTATATCTCCTTGGGCTATGACACACACATTACACGATTTGTGATATTCTACTAGGGACACGGACTACGTACTTGACTTGCTACTGATACGTGAGGAACATGTGACGGTTAGAAGCGTAATTGTTATGATTAGTGTGTTAGATATTCATACAGTTACAACGCTGGACATGTTGTGTATACGACTTGGTCAGTACGGGGATAAGGGGGAAGACAATCACTGTGCGTATGAGATAGCTAAATCGGTGGCCATAGTTTCCGGATGGAACTTGGTTTGATATTATATTATTAGTTTCCCTCTAACGTTATTGAACGTTATGAATGTTTAGGATATATGATTGATTGCAGTATATGTAGATGAGCCAACAATCTCACTTATACGCACGAAGGTGTCTTATAAATTGCACATTAAATGGTTAGAATGCCCTTTGCATATTTATTTATTTATTGCAGTTTATATAGCATGCTATTTTATGTATCTTGTTACGTACCTCTGAGGACCTGGATCCGGATTATGTCCCCAGGTGTAGACGATCAGGACTATCCGCAGGAGTATGGATCGGGACCTGATTCTTCTGTTGAGGAGATTTTAACTTCTGAGCATCTTTGATTATCTCTTAGTGGATGGATATTTTAGCCGATACTCTTTTTATTTAGTATTTATTTTATATTGGACTTTCGTCCTCCTCTCTCATTTAGTTTGATATAGTCGTTTGGTAGTGGATCTGTCTCCACCCGATTATCATTTTGGGATTATTCAAACTTGATCATCGTGATATATTTGATTTAGTTTATTTCTCAATTTGTTGACTTGTTCTGTAGATGAGATTAGTTGTGCTTGTGACTTATATATATACCACTTGTGAACTGTGATTAATATTACAATGTACGTATGTATTTGTTAGTCCATATATTAGAGTAGTCACATACATACAGCTAGCATGCTCGCGTATACCTGGTTTTACGTATTTGGGAGTGGGTCGTGACATGGTCGGAAATCAATTTTAAAAAGGATATGGTCTGTGTTGATTGTGAAAATAAAATAAAGAAGCCATATCTTCTTTTAAATCAAAAAATGTTGTAAGTACGTCTAGACCCCTTCAACTATTACACAGATTTATTTGGACCTAAAAAAATCGTCAGTCTTGGCTGTAAGCTATATGCTTTTGTAATTGTTTATGATTTTTCTAGATTTACTTTTGCTTACTTTCTTGCAAATAAAAATGAGTCATTTTATGAATTTGTGACATTTTGCAAAAATGTTCAAAACGTAAAAGACTTTATGATTACTCGTATCCGAAGTGATTATGGAGGCAAATTTGAAAATTCTAATTTCAAAAACTTTTGTGATTCAAATAGTTTTTTGCATGAATTTTTATGTCCTAGAACTCCTCAACAAAATGGTGTTATGGAGCGGAAGAATAGAACTATTAGTGATATGGCTAGAGTTATGTTTTATCAATTCAATCTTTCGAAATATTTTTTTCTGAGACTGTAAATACAACATGCCATATTTTAAATAGGGTTCTAATTCGACCTATATCGAAGAAAATTTTCTATAAGCTTTGGTTTGGTAGAACTCCTATAATTAGTTATTTCAAAGTTTTTTGATGTAAATGTTTTATTTTGAACACCAATGATAACTTGAGAAAATTTGATTCCAAAGCTGATGAAAGAATTTTTCTTGGTTATGCTGCTAAGAGTAAAGGTGTTAGAGTTTTCAATAAGCATTCTTTGACTGTTGAAGAATCTATAAATGTTGCTTTTGATGAGTTTAACAGTCAAGTACCCAGTGATGGTGATGATAAAGATGTCGAAATAACATCCAACAAAGCCCCTGAAGATACATCAACTGGTACAAGCTATTTGGAGAGGTTGCCCAAGAAGATGAGATTCACGGTCGATCATCCAGAAAACTTGGTCATAGATGATGTATCCAAGGGACTAAGCACTCATTCTGCAAATAAAGATATTATTGCAAATGTAGCTTTCATTTTGCAAATAGAACCTACATATGTTGTAGAATCTTTCATAGACGAATTTTGGATTACTGTTATGCCAGAGGAATTGAACCAATTTGAGTAAAATCAAGTTAGGAAACTTGTTTCTAGACCTAATGATTAGTTTATAATTCGCACCAAATAGGTATTTCGAAATGAAATCAGTGAGGATGGACAAGTCACATGTAACAAAGCACATCTTGTAGCTAAAGAATATAATCAAGAAGAGGGCATTAACTATAACGAGACTTATGCTCATGTTACGAGACTTGAGTCAATTCGCATGCTTTATGCTTTTGATAGTTTTCATAATTTTAAACTATTTTTAAATGGATGTTAAAAGCTCTTTTCTAAATAGTTTTATCAAAGAAGAAGTTTTCGTGGAACAACCTCCTGGTTTTGAAGATTTCAAATTTTAAATTCACGTTTTCAAGTGACGAAAGGCTCTTTATGGACTCAAACAAGCTCCTCGTGCTTGGTATGAGCACTTTAGTTCTTTTCTAATTGAAAATGGTTTTTGAAAAGGAAAAGTTGACACGACCCTTTTTATAAAAGCACATAATGATACTCTTTTATTAGTGCAAATTTATGTTGACGATATCATTTTTGGTTCTACTAATGAGATACTTTGTGAAGAATTTTCTAAGTGTATGCAGAGTGAATTAGAAATGAGCATGATGGGAGAACTAAACTTCTTCTTCTGATTGCAAATCAAGCAGAATTCATAAAGAACTTTTATCAATCAAGCTAAGTATACAAATAATTTGCTAAAAAAAATTTGACATGGACAATGCAACCTATCGACACTCCAATGGCAACATCTACGAGCCTTGACCTTGATGAAAATGGTAAACCGGTCGACACATGTAAGTATCGAGGTATGATTGGTAGTTAACTTTATTTAACTACTAGTCGCCGTGATATAATGTTTAGTATTTGTTTGTGTACTAGATATCAGGCTAACCCTAAGGAATCAAACTTTTGCACAGTTAAGCGTATATTTTGATACCTTAAAGGTACTTTGACAGTCAGCTTGTGGTATCCCAAAACTACGCCTTTTGACCTTAGAGGTTATTCAGATGCTGATTTTGCCGAATGCAAAGTTGATCGTAAAAGTACCAGCGATACTTGTCATTTCTTAGGCAAGGTATTAGTCTCTTGGTTCAGTAAGAAACATAATTCTGTCGTATTATCAACTACTAAAGCTGAGTACATAGCTGCAGGACGTTTTTGTACACAAATTTTGTGGATGAAACAGATCCTAGAAGACTACAATCTATGCTATAAGAACATTCTCATATACTGTGACAACACTAGCACCATTAATCTCACAAAGAACCCTATATGTCACTCACGCACTAAACACATAGAAATTAAACTACACTTTTTAAGAATCATCAGTTAAACGGAGATATTTGTTTAAAATTTATTAACATTGAACATAAACTGGCTGACATCTTTACTAAGCCCTTAGCTGATGACCGTTTCAGCTTTATTCGTTGAGAATTAGGAATTTTGGATTCCAATGCTATATGATGTTATAATTTGCTTGTATTCCTTTTAATCTGAGTTCTTTAATGTATAGATTATTTTGGGTACAAGCCGAAATGGCTCTTCTATCAAAGAGGTGTAAATAACCTTAAGCGACACAATATTTAAGTGTATTCGGACAACTGCTAGGTGGGATCTAGCCTCTACAGCTAATCCAAGATAATCATACTTCATAGAATAAAGACTTGTTACGGTATACTTTACAATCATTTTTAGAATATATCAACGAATTTGATCCCTACTCTCTGACTTAAAGTTGGAAACTGTAACTTCATATGTCAAGAACTGAGTATTCCCTATTCAACTTGTTTTGAACACTAAAATTATGGTTCAGAGGAACCGAATTCGGACAGAGTTCCGTCCCTGACCGAACTCTGGCCGAACTCGGTATCCTCAATTCCAAGATTTAAGTTGTGTGGACCCCACTCTTACATGTGGCTACTTATATAAAAAAATTATCGATATTCTGCCAGAACCAAACATCAGCCCTATTCCACCCATCTTTAATATCTAGAAACCCTAGTTCTTCAAAACCCTAACCCTTGGTTCTTCCTCCTCAAGCCACTTCAAGACTCCAAACTTTAGATCATAGTCTACTTCGTGGTTCTCTTCCATTATCCACAATCTTTTTGACGTGTAATCTTCTTTTTTCTTCAATTTTTTTAATGACACCAAAATTATTTGGTAGGAAGAAAAAAAAAACTTGGTGAAGCCTCTTCATCTAATCCTCCTCTAGAGGAGACTTAACATTATTTATTTAGTCCATCCATGCCCAATGAGGATAATTTCGATAGGTTTCTCTTTAGAACCCTAGAAAATTCTGTGGAATGGCTTGACGATTTCTGCAAGAGAAACGTCTGTCCAGGAAGCCCCCTGAATTTTACTTTCTTTTATGATTTTCTACCCTACTTTAGGGATCTTGGACTTGAAGAACTTGTAGTAATTAGACATCGTATTTACCTTAATGTTATTTGTATGTTTTACTGCAACTTAACTTTTGCACATGGTACTATTCGATCAAGTGTCTGTGGCATCGATATTGAGTTTGAGATGACGACTAGGGGGAGATATTTAATGTTCCAAACGATGGTGACCCCTTAATTGACATCACCAAATTCAAGTTTTAAAATGATACGACTCTTGATTCGTTTAGAGATTCGATGTGTGAACCCCATCCTCATCCTCCCCGACGTCTTCGTGCTAAATATTTAAACAACTAGTTTTATGAGCTTCATCACATGATCTTCTCTGTGATTATTCCAAAGTCTAGTTCAACAGATGAAATTACTATGTTGGAAATGATCGGACTCCACCATTTGCATTTTACTGTCCCATTCAGTCTTCCTAAGACTATCATCAATGCCATTGTTCGATGTTGCAAGAAAGGGCGTAACCTACTCTACGCCATGTACTTGCCCATCATCTTCGAGCATTTCTATATTCCTTTTGGTAACTATCCTTTCCTTACTGAGCCAACATATCTTAGCAAAGACCGTAGGACTGAACCTACCTTTCCTTCTCCTGCTGCTGATGGCGACTGATCCTCTTCGAGTTTCCATGGTTTTCCTTATGCACTCTATGTACCTCCTACCCCTGCTGCTCCTACAGCTACCCTAGATTCCATCCAGGACATGATTCGCGATAGTTTTCGATTGGAAGCACTTTCCACTATTAGAGGTATTTTGTTAATTTACCTTTTTTTGCTAATCATATAGTTATATTGAATTAGTGGTTGGTTTAGAATTAATTATTTTTTATTTATCATGGATATAATATTCCTTTTTTAGTTAGATAGATGACATCCATAACTAATTAAATTCCTTCCAAAATAAATAGATTTCATTCATACTAGATCTAGAATTTAAATTATAGTGGAATGACAAACTTGTAGATATCACCAACTCCACCCTCACTATAAGTAACCAACTCTCTTTATTTTATTGTATTTTATTTCCTTCTCCAAACTTCTTCTTCTTCCTCAAAATTTTTCTTCCCTAAGCCACTACATTACCAAACCCAATTTTCACCTCCAACTACTCAAATTAACCTAATTTATCCTCATTTCCTTCCCAATGGAGAGCTAGAGTCTTGGAGCACAAAAGGATCTTGGAGAGGAGCCCAATCTAGGAGAATCGTGTCCAACCCGTCCTCATTGTGTCCAATTTTGTAGAGATTTATTGGGACACAACTCCCAATAGGTAATTTTTTCTACCAATTTATATGTTTGAAATCCAAATTGAACCAATAAGAACTCTCCCATAGGTGAAAATGACTTCCTAATGGTAGATCTAGGTGGTAGAGGCCTCAAATTTGTTAGACCTAGGCTTTGTGTGGTGGAATTGTGTTTTCTATGGTCAATTTGGTAAAATTACGAATTTGTGTCCACCAAGTGTTTGATACATGTTCCTAAAAGAAATTTTGTATCCACCAAGTGTTTGATACATGTTCCCAAAGGAAATTTTGTGTCCAATTGAGTTGTGCTTGTATCCTTGTGTCCAAAATTGGATACCTTAGTTTGTGTCATGATACTTCATGATACACGTGGTTAGAATTGACGATTCTTATGTAATTTTGTTCATATGTGTCAATTAGGTGTATACATGTGTTATTTTGTCCAAAATAATCCAAATTTGTCATAGTTTTCAACCTCATTTTTAGCATCCATAAATACTTAGAAATACCATAACTCCTAACTCAGGACTCCGATTAATTTCCCTTTTTTTAACAGAACCGTATCGAAGTTTGCTTTCCAATTATGTAAATTAATAAGCCAAATTCGATCTGGAACTTTCTGTAAAATTGTTTGAGCATCAGGTGTCTAAAAAAATATTCTTTGGTATTTGCTCGATTCAAGGAGCTTTCGGACACGAAAATGTGATCCGTTTGAAGTTTCGAAAAGCTGATACGAAGGGCTAAGACATACTTTAACCCAAAAATTTATTGAATAGGTCTAGTAAGGCAGTATTAGTTACAAGTAGATAAATGACTATACAACATAGGTTTTTACAGGTATTCATAAAAATATGGATATGACCATAGTTATATCACTAATAGACTAAAGATATAATGTAGATATAGATTAGTATGAAACCCAAGTCATAGGATATTCATTGGTTCATGCACATATTGACTTTGTAAATTCAAATATAGGCTACTTGGACTCCGGTTCGGACACTGACTTGTGTTCTTTGCTCAGGATCACATGCAAGTACATTCTCTAATAGTTTTTCTTACTTGATAATTACTATGATACAGGTACTTAGTGATGTTATACTTGATTTCTAACACATTTTGTTAGTGGTCTATGCAGGTCTCATCTTCGCAAATAGTGCGAAGTCGTGGTAGTACTTAGGCTTAGTCATACTGCTGCGAGCCTGCAATAAAATGAGATTGATGGATTATAAGAAGTATGGTACTCAATCACAGATTATAATTTCTTGAAAGATTCTTGGGATGACCCGTGAGAATCTTACTATAACTCTATTAGGATCTTTTCCACTTGCTTCCGTTCATCTTCACACTTTATTTTGACTGAATATTTGTTCGTTGTTAAATTTAATCCTTGTATCGAGATAAATTTTATGGACCATATTGAGGTATATTCTGATGATGTATTTGGATGAGACAGTGGGACTATAACCGTTTGTCTTAATTATGGAGTCTAGAGTTTATTGCTGCCATACTAGCTTGCATGGCAAAAACGTAGAGACCTGATTTGGATGTACATATCTTAGTTATGGAATTTAGAGTTTATCGCAGTCATACTAGTTTGCGTGATGAGAATTCTAGATAACATGATTATAGTGGTACATACCTTAGTTATGGACCCTATAGTTTATCGCAACTATGCTTACTGTCGTGACAATTTTTTTGGGTAACATAATTTTGGATAGATGGATACGATTATCAGATTGTATCTTAAATTGGTTCTTAACATATCATCTCTATTGTTCAACCTTTGTTATCATTGAATTATGTTCCTTCACCCATGCTAGCTTAGGATAGAGATATCTCTAGTTTCTCTAGTTCAGTTCCTTATAACGCTTTATCTTCATTAGTTCCTGAGGCAGCTTCCTAGGATAGTGTAGTAGTTTGGTAACGTGCAGACATGTTAGTGTCAAGTTTGAGTATCAACGCTGATTGTTAGAAGTGTAACTTATGAGTCTGTGAGGGGTTCCTGGTTGGGTATGTGAGCATTAGGTATCAGTATATAGGCCTGAAAATAACTCATAATGTAGTACCATTTGTAATAATAGTTTTATGGTAGGTGTCAGAGTATAGTTAGTAATTTGTATCAATGGTATCAGAAATAAGAGAGTTAGGAGGGAGAGTAGGGTATCAAATTGTGATTATTGGTGTTTGTATTAATATCATCATGCATGTTTTAGATATATATAGATTCATATAGTAGTGGGATCCATGTAGCAATGGAGTATCATGAATTTGTGTTAGGTATCAATGGAGCTTTATTTGTTCTTGATACTTGGTTGTGTCATAAGGAGGAAAATGTATATTGATGAGATGTACTAGTGAGGGTGACATGAAGGAGTAGTGCATATAAGTGTGTAGGATGAGTATTCTAGTATTAAAGTTGTGTTGGGCTAGGTAATAGGACTTGTGCTATGTGTTCAGTATTGGGCATTGGTGTGGGTAGATATGTATGCACAAGTATGTGTCTAGTGTGGGTGTATCACCTAGTACTTGAGAGTGTTGATGTGTTAGCGAGTGATATGTGGAGGAATGAAGTAGGGTGTCTAAAACTGTGTGCACAAATGCACAGTAAAAGATGTGTGAGTAAGTGTATGAGTGGTGAAGTGAAGTACCAGGGTGGGTGTTTCATGAGTATCATGTAGTCGGAGCTTGGGTATCAGAAATACCAATAGTGTGTCAGTGGTAGGGTAGTGTCAAGTTGGTATCCCAGAGTATTAAGTGAATGTATCCAGTATATTTATGGAGTTAGTGTCTGTGTACCAAGAGTGCCTAGAGAGTGCAAGTGTCCAGGGTGTATCAAGATTGGGATGAGTATTATGTGATAGGTGTAGTATGGCAGTCTAGTATCAGTGAGTGTTATTATGGTTAATAGTATCCGCTAGGTGTATCAGTGTTATATTAAAGTAGGGTATGTAAGGGAGTCTCATGGAGAGTAAGAGTACATGTGTTCTAGGCAGTGAGAAAAGATGGATAACCTATGTGGGAGTAAGTTTCAATGAGTGTGGGCACATTTGCATGTCTATTGGAGTGTGGTAGTAGTTATGAATAAGTGAGTTATATAATGGGTAGAATGGTACCAGTGTGATATCATAGTGTCATAGTGGGTAGAAAGAATTTACATATGTTTATATTGATACCCAGATACAAGAGAGTGTCCTAGAGTGATTGTTAGGTGTTAGAATATGGGTTGTATCCAGACAACAAGTTAGGAGGAGTATTTTAGTGTCAAGATCCAGGGTATCTCAAGTATCATGGATATTTAGGATACGAGCAACCGAGTGGCTAGTGTATTAGATACATATGAGGTACTGGAGGATCTTGGTATGAGGGTATCACACGAGTGTCATGTGTAGGTTTTATTGTCTTGTGTAGATAGTGTCAAGAATTTGGATAGAAATCTATAGATAGTGTTATAGAGTGACGAGTGTGTACCAATAGGATACATGAGTGTAGGGTATTTGAGTGTCATGAGTATATGACTAGTTTTAGTACCTTGAGAACTAACGTATAATCTTTCGATATTCTATCTCCTTCTTGTTCTGGTGTCTACCTTGGATGTTATCACTTTTAGAAGATTCAAGGCCAAGCCATGACTCCATAAGAACATTCCTATCTCGAGCTATATATATTATTTTCCTTCTTCATATTTTCTTTCGTAGTAGTAAAAGTTTCTATATTGAAAATTTTAATAGTATATGTTGCCACATTTTGCAAGACCAATCAATATTTTTTATCCTAGTATTCTTTTAATTTCGAGGACAAAATTATTTTAACGGGGGTAGATTTGTAACCACCACTTTCCACTATTAGGGATATTTTTGTCAATTTACCTTTTTATGCTAATCATATCGTTATATTAAATTAGTGGTTGGTTTAGAATTAATTACTTTTTATTTGTCATAGATAGAATATTCTCTTTTTTGTTAGCTAGATGCCATCCATAACTAATTAGATTTCTTCCATAACAAATATACTCCAATCATACAAGATCTAGAATTTAAATTATAGTGGAATGACAAATTTGTAGATATCACCAACTCCACCCTCACCATAAGTGGCCAACTCTCTTTATTTCATTTTATTCTATTTCCTTCTCCAAACTTCTTCATCTTCCTCAAGTCTTTTTCTTCCCCAAGCCACTCCATTACCAAATGTAATTTCCACCTCGAACCACTCAAATTGACCCAAATTCATCCTTATTCCCTTCCCAATGTAGAGCTAGAGTCTTCGAGCTCAAGAGGAGCTTGGAGAGGATCCCAAGCGAGGAGGATCATGTCTAATCCATCATTATTGTGTCCAATTTCGTGAAGATTCATTGGGACACTTCCAATAGGTAATTTTTTCTACCAAATTCTATGTTAGAAACCCAAATTAAACCAATAAAAAATCTCCCATAGCTGGAAATGACTTCCTAATGGTAGATCTAGGTAGTAGATGCCTCAAATTTATTAGATCTAGGCTTTTATGTGGTTGAATTGTGTTTCCTATAGTCAATTTGGTGGAATTACGAATTTGTGTACCAAGTGTTTGATACATGTTCCGAAAGAAAATTTTGTGTCTAATTAAGTTGTGCTTGTCTCCTTGTGTCTAAAATTAGATACCTCGGTTCGTGTCACTATACTTTATGATACGCGTGGTTAGAATTGGTGATTCTTCTGTAATTGTGTTTATATGTGTCAATTAGGTGTATACATGTGTTCTTTTGTCCAAAAAGTCCATATTCGTCATAGTATTCAGTCTTATTTTTAGAAGCCATATCAAATCAAAAATACCATAACTCCTAACTCTAGACTCTGATTGATTTTTTTTTATAGAACCGCATCGAAGTTAGATTTCCAAATATATAAATTAATAAGCCAAATTTGATCTGGAACTTTTTGTAAAATTGTTTGAGTATCAGGTGTCTGAAAAACGAATGCATTTAGGTTTTTTCACGATTCTGGGAGCTTCCGGACATGAAAATGCGATCTGATTAAAGTTTCAAAAAGCTGATATGAAGGGCTATGACATATTTAAACCCCATAATTTATTAATTAGGTCTAATAGGTGTAGTATTAGTTACAAATAGAGAAATGACTATACAACATAGGTTTTTAGTTGTATTCATAAAAATATGGATATGGCCATAGTTATATATCAATAGACTAAAAATATAATGTAGATATAGATTAGTATGAAATCCAAGTGATATGATATTCATTGGTTCATACACATATTGACATTGAAAATTTATACATAGGCCATTTGGACTCCAGTTCGGATACTAACTTGTGTTCTTTGATAATTTCTCTTACTTGATATTTTCTATGATAAATGTTTATAGTATTATTTGACTTAATTTCAGATAGATACACTGATTGATATTATATGGATTCATTATCATGAGATACGTAGCTTCAGGCCTATTGGTTCTAGATTATTGATTACTGGACTAATGTATTTATGACCTATTGATTTATTCTGGACTATAGTGATTCTTCATGTCGGGACCTTGATCCTTGAGTAATAGTCGGGCGAAAAAAATACCTAGGAGACGTGTGAACTACCCTTTCTATCCCATGGTCTTACTGAAATAATAACAACCACATACGACACATGTGGTTTGCCAGATTTACCTCCTAGCCGTCCACATGTCGACTTGGTATTTTAACACACTAGGATAGGTGTAGTATTCCTTATTTCTTCTACTTGCTAGTTATATTCTTACATTGGTATGTTTACTTGATTCCATATATTTACTTATGTTTACTGCTTTACTTATATTCTTCATACTATCTACCTTACCATGATATCTACTTATCTGTTCACTCTATTTTCAATGTCATGATTCTATGATTACCTGTTCATCATATACTTCATTACTATTAACTGTTTTATAGTCGTTATTGTGTATTGGAACTAATGTTAGAGTTGTACTTGTTCTATCCTGACTGGATAATATTTTTAGGAGTTGTTGTGCCCCACGTTCCTAGACTTCATAGTGATGCTATAGTTGAGACTGCTTTTGCTCTGTGGACCACGAGGTGACATTGTAGAGATCTAGACTAGTATTTCTTATTTCATATCTTGCTATAGTTTCATTTCTCTTAGTTAGTTGTTTGGTTTGTTTTCCTTTTCATATCTTTCTTATTATACTGTGATTGAGTTGTGATAATACTAGTTGTTTTTTTGATGATATATATGATTCCATTGAGGTCTTGACAGCATTCTACCATCGATGTTGCAATGTAGGCTAGATGTACCCATGTACTCGTGCCCCGATCATTCGAGTATGAGTCATGAGAGAAGATGATCGTTACCACACCTTGGACTAATGTACTACTCTCCATGCTCAAGCTCTCAAACACTCTAGAAGACATTAATTATGGTTTATCTCAGCACCCAGCTGGACCTTTTTCTAGGGCTCGTGATCCTTTCCGTTCTGAATTTCACATTGATGACCCCTATGTTTAGAGATACTTTGACCCAACTGCAGCTTACCATGATCCCAACCAATCGGCCGATGACCTACAATTGGTGATGATCGGTAGTGGTTGCAGTATTTCTGATGCTTGGACTTTAGCGGAGATGAATGTTGATGATGTTCTAGCTTAGTTTACTTTGATTACTTCTCATTATGTTATTATGTCATGCACTACTTTGCTTCTTAGTTGTTCTATGTATGAAAAATTATGTCTTTTTATTATCTGTTTGAGTTTGGATTCTACTTAGTTTGCAATGGTATCAATGGTTATTCAGTGCTATGTTTAGATATTGGATTGTTATATTTTATCTTTTGTGTATGTTACTTCACTCTTTTGTTTTATTGTGTTATGTTGCTTCACCTATTATGGAAGAGCCATCCATTTTGATGAAATGACAAAGGGGGAGAACATGAGAACATGATTATCACTGATACTTCATTTGGTAGATAATACAGAACAAGAATAGAACACGTATTAATTTCAAATTTTCTCGTACACATTGAGGGAGAACTATCTCTAATGCTCGTATCAGGGATTTATTTGTCGTATCAGTTGTGATTTGTTAGTTATAAAAATGGGGGAGATAACATGAGAACATAATTATTGCTGATACTTCAGTTGGTAGACGATACAAAACAAGAACAAAACAAGTTTCAATTTTAAAGTTTCTTGCACACATTGCGGGGGAGCTATCTCTAATGCTCATATCATAGATGTATTTGCCGTATTAGTCATAGATTGTCAATTATCAAAATGTGGGAGATTATTGGCCTATCTGGTCATAGTCAACCTAATTTCGATAATCAACTAAACCTTGATTCGATATGCCGTAATACGATACAACCGAAGATCATCACACTACATCACTGCTACCGCATCACAAGAAGATTGTGTCTGGTTTTTTTTTTAATTTTCTTATGTAATTTTATATTTTATTTGAGTCTAGGACTATTGTAAGTTGAGTCGCACTTGGCAAATAGATGGCACTCAAGTCCACTCAAATAAGCCTACCAAAACCCGATCAAACCACTACCCAAATTAGCACAAAACCTGAACCCAAACTTCTGGAAATGGACCAACAGAACTTAGATCAAACTTGGGCTAAACTCGATCAGGGTTAAACCTACTTTACTGATTCGACTCATTCTTCTTGAAGACTAGGCTCTAACGTTCAAATTTTTGATCGTTTGGGAATTGAACTCTGCCTGAACTTGGTCTACAAAAAATCTTAAAATCCATACCATTTTCACTCACTCTTTCCTACTTTCATTTAGTAATTTGAGAATACAATCTGAGCTTCAATCTTCTTCATCCCCTAGTGTGAGACCCGTCTCACTATTTTAGTATTATTATATTTTATCTGGTATATGTGTATTATAGTTGTATATTACTTTCCATGTATTTTATGGATTTTCTAGCTGCTTTTATGTAATTTCTAGAATTGTGAATAGTGCTAGTCACCCTTTGATATATATATCCTTCCTTTTCTCTCTCCTCCTCAGTCTTCTTTATTTCCTTATCTTTCTTCATTTTTTCTCCCTCTCATCTCCTTGGCCGAATCCTAGCCCCAGCCGAGAGCAGCCTAAGGCTGGCCTCCTCTTTCCTTTTGGCAGTAGTAGTATCTTAGTAGTGGGTTTAGGCAAGTACATCTTGCCAATGGAGAAAAACTTGCTATATTGCATTTAGAAGTTGTTGCTGCACCTTTATACTAACCTGGCCTTTTAGCTTTATTGCATTTATTTGCTCTATATTGTTCTCTATGAGTTTCTCTACATATTTTTGCTTCTTGTTATTTTCGATTTTGATGCCTTGGTAGGAGTAGATCTGAATTATATATTTTTGGGTATTTTTGAGTTTACTCGGTTTTGATCTCTCAAAACTTGATGTTTTTCAAAACTAGTAGTTCCATGTTGATAAACACTTGATTTTATGCGATTTTGAACTTTACTTTGCTGGATTCGGACTTGAAATGAGTATATCATGGAGAAAATAAGTTTTCAGACTTGGAGCTTTTTTCATGGCTGAAACTTGCTGTTCTGGGACGAAGAAGTTCCATGCGCCCCTCTTGGTATGAGGCATGGACTTCTTGATCCAAGTCAGCATGCGGCCATCTTGTTGGACGCATGACTGAATCTGCATGTTGGCTCCTTGGCCAAATGCATGGAATTTGAATGAATAAAATTTCTCTAAGTCAAAAGATTTCATGCGGCCCAAATATGTATACGACCAAGAGGAGCATACGACTGAGTCGTCCATGCGGCCCGAAGCTATGCGTTCCTCTTTCCCTTGAACGTATGACTCAGTATCGCCTTGGCACGACCTTTCATGATTTTGTCTTTTACTTTTGACTCCCTTCCTTGACCAGTCACATCGGTCACTTCTCTGACACGGCCAGTCACATCAGTCACTTTCCTGACTTTTTATTTATTGTCTGTCACTCACCGAGTCCTGAGGAGTTGTCACGACCCGCACCCGGAAATTCGGGCACGAGTGCGTGGGTACGTCCAGCCTACGCCGCAGAATCGGCGGTAGTACGCTGTCTAGGGCATGATTACAGGTAATAAATCTATCTCATCCACAAATAAAGTAAATAGACAAGGAAATTAACAGGAAATAGGAATGCTGATTTATAAAACAGATTGTGATAACAGATCCATAGTTTATACATGAACAGAAGATAAATCGGGGACAAACCCGATTACTGAGCTGAAAAGGGAAAAACTAGCTAACTGGCTACTACTCCTCGGAGGTAATCTCCTGAGGGGGAACCTGCTTCTCAACTGTGCCACCTGCTACGTCATATGGTTCATAATAGGTAGGGGCAAAGTCCTCATCATCGCCTAAAACAACGGATCCAGTCAGGAAAGGAGCAAAGTACACAATGCACATCAAGATTAAAACTAAATATTTATGACAATTAGGTTGAGCATCATATTGAGAAAATTGCATAAAAGAAGCATCAATATCTCAGAGTTAATGCTACACACAGGAATATGAGAAAACAGGAATAAATGTGACAGAAAATGAAAACTACAACAGTCAACAAGAGCCATAACTAGACAAGAAGCTATGTGTGTGAACTTGTGTTTTTAGAATACCTAGTTGGCATGTAGGGGTCTATAAAGTTAAACCGGCCGCCATGGACGGCTATTATTCACGAAAAATCGAGATCCGGCTGATGGACAGTCGTGTACCAACAGCTATTATTCACGACACGGGTCAGGGTAAACTACATGCCTTTCAGTATTCTCCCTCCCGACACGAAAAACAAAACATGAATTCCAATATTCAAGACATGAGATACAGTATTCTGACACTACGTGTAATCAGCAAGGGTACTAGTAGAGCAGGGAATTAATTATCACAATATAAAGATTAACTTGAAGTGCAGGTACTTGCCTGTTGTTTGGATCCGATTAATAGGTCTTCGGGGAAAATATCCAGAGATGAGTCCAAATACTGAAATAAACATCACCATCACGCTCAGAAGACGTCAAATAGCTAGAAACGCCTGTCCTTGGGTCCAATTTGGAGACAAGGGCAAAAACGACAGTTTCGGGTCAAAACGGGGTCCGCCGTTGGGCCCGCTTTGCACCGAAAAACGTGTCCAGGTCAACGGTCTCCAAATTCACCAAACTTAGTGTCAACAGGTCAGGAACGCTGATACGAACCCAACGGAACTTCCAGATTTGGATTCCGATGAGCCGAACACAAAATCGCCCGTCGAGCGGGGCCTGTGGGGCCCACGACACGCGATTTCGTCAACGTTCTCAGAATCGAACCAAACTTGACCCACAGGACCAGCGTATTGCTACGAGTCCGATGGCGCAAGTTTCGTCTCGATCTGACGTGTGTGCACGAAGTTAGGGTGAATTGCCGAAAAGGCGAATACGGGGCGGTGTCCGCGGATACGCGTTGATTCCGGTGTGCACGCACACCCGAATCAGCTTCCACGAAAACTCACACGTCCGTATCGACGATGCGTACGTATCTGTGAAGACCGCACGCGACCAAGTCGTCCCGTTTGGCGGGGCGGACTCAGTTCCGGGGTGAAACAGGGTCTGATTTTTCCTGTTTTTGGATCGCGGTGTGCGATCACCACAGGACGCGATGCCCCGAACAGTTTGTCCGGACACCGAGAGGGTCATACAGGCTTCACAACGCAATTTACGGAATTGAAAACGGAGATACAGAGTGCAAGATACGAGTACCTGAAGAGGCTCGAAAAATCGGAAATTCCGTGTCCGTGTCGTGTCCGACACGACACGAAGAATTGGGATTAGGGTTAGGGTTCAGGGGTGCTTGGCCGGAGATCCGGCGGCTCGGGCGGCGGGGAAAGCCGGAGGCGGCCGAGGGCTGGCGGCTCGTCGTCGACGGCGAGGTGCTGGCGGCGCGGAGGTGGCCGGAGGCGCCCTGCGGCTGCTGCTGCTGGGCTGTCGATGTGGGGAGGGGAGAAGGCTGGGAGGCGTCCGGCGGCTGAGCAGCGGCGCCGCGGGCGGTGGCAGCGGCGACGGCTAGGGCCGAGGGAGGCGACGCGGCGGGCGGCGTCAGGCGGGCGAGCGAGGTGGCTGGGGTGGCTGACGGTGGAGGCTCGTCGGCCGGGGGGGGTTTTATAAGAAGGAGAGAGGGAGAGGGCTGCCGAGCGGGGCGGAGGTAAGGGGGGGTCGTGGCGGCCGGTGCGGGGGTCGAACGGTGGGGCGGAGCTGGCGGAGCGGCGTGGCGGCCGGAGGACGCGGCGGCTCCGCCGGAAGACTCGGGCGGTTGGGGTGAACGGGGGAGACGGGTTCGCGGGCGGCTCGCGGGTCGGGTCTGACCCGACCCGACCCGGAAAGGAACGGGCTGAGGGCTGGCGGGCTGGGCCGGTCCACTGGGCCGGGCCGGCCCAAGAAAAGAAAATAAATAGATAAATAAATAATAATAATAATTAATAATAATAATAAATAATAATTATTTAAATAAATAGTTTTTAGGCATCTAAAAATAGGTCTGAGGTCCAATAAATTCCAGAAAAATTACCCTAAGTCCAGTTTTCCATTTTACACCCAAAAATATTATTTTCATAATATTTTAATATTATTTATTAACAATTAAAAATTATTTAATAATTCAAAAACTCTGATTTTAATTACAGAAAATTCCCAAAAAATTCCAGAAATTGTGAAAAATCCTAATTTTAATATTTTTAAAAAATCAGGGGCTTACAATCTATCCAACTTATAAAAATTTCGTCCTCGAAATTTAAAATTAAGCCATACTCTGTTAACCCTTTATGTACATAAGGCAAGTCAATCGAAATCTCCTTGCGATAGTTAGAATCCCTATCATATCCACTGCGATCATTTCATGGTTAAAAATAACTACTGTTCCAATCAAGATTCAGCCTGGGGTTATTACTTCTTACTTCCTCAAATTATCCACAAGCAGATTTTTAATTTTTAGTCCATATAGTATTTTCAAGATGACCTTGCCTCACGATTCGAATTATCATAATTCCCCTAGAAGTGATTCGAGTCCAACAATATTGGTATGTTTCAGCCCTTTTAAATTACATTCACATCCTCAATATTCCAACTAGGTAGTCCAACCATCAACTTTTAAATTCTTAATTTAAATCATCAAATTGAAAAATAATTTAAGTGTGGTCCACCAATGTTCAAGTCTGAATTACATCCTCTAAATTCAAGTTTGACGATTTTACTCTCATTATTCAAAATTAAATCATGCACCTAGGATGTAACTATTGGGTCCTCGATATCAATTTATTAATCATCTTAGTCACTCCTCTAAATTTTCAAAAATTTGGAATGGCTTGCTTTTTCCAATCTGACCTTACTCGGTCACGATCCAAAGGATATTCCTCTCTAGTTGACAAATGCATTGCTACCCAACTTAGAATTTACCCATTCATCACCAAAAGACTATATACTTTAAGAAAATATTCCTTAATATGGTTACTCATGTCATTCAATCCTCGAAATTTCAACGCCGATCATATCACATATGATATATCCTCAATTACGAAAGGTTAGTCCTCAAGTATGTGATCGGCCTAGGTGGCATATCTAGTACTATCTATGTATCCAACTTATACCAAGCACATGATTTCGTCTTCCCGAAATAAGGGAAGACGAGGATCAATAATAAAGAGTTTAAGGGTGGGGTGATAGAACAGAAGTATAGGGATCAAGGCGTTTAAAGAATTCTAGTGGGATTTGTCAGGCGGTTATTGTTTGAGGTTCTATTCTGGTAGTCACTTATTCGCATGCTCGTATTAGTTTGGTTATGTAACTGATACGATATGCTCAGCATGTCTAGGTCAAGTATATTTGTCTACTAATCACTACGTATCTCAATCCACGTAAAGGAGTCGTGCGAAGTGCGAATCAAAATGTACCAAGGTTGATCAGACCGTAATACACTGATTCTGAACAGACACTTGTATTAGTGTACGCGTCCAATAATACACGTGTCATGAACAAGCCTGATAAAGAGTAAGCTTGCAAAACTAGGCTATAGAATAGCAGCAGAAACAAAGTACATCAAAATTAAGTGCGCTAGATGATGATGAAAGGAGGTACAAAATTTAAATTCACATAATAAGCAAAATAACAGAAAACTCTACAATCTCTACAGTTATTAAATATAAAAGCATACCAGGTTATTAGCAAGTTTAAAATTACTAGGTTGGGGCTGAGGTCACGAACCAATAGGCGCGGGCTAAACAATACTAGAAGGGCAGCTAAAGAAATCACTTACGCGCATTAGTGACTCTAAGAGTCTGCACGTTCCCCACGGTCATCGCATAAGCTTGTCCGTGTTCTTGGAGTAGCGGCACAGTCCTTCACTCGATGTGCTGCTGATCCACAAAGTAGACAAACACCTAGCCTCTTTCTACAATCCTTCCAAATATGACCTTGTTTTCGACAATAGCCACAAATGGGAGCTCGTTGGTTCTGTCCTTGAGTTGGATTCATATGTGGTCGTTTTGCAGCTCTTTCCTGTTGTGCTTGGTCTGGTGCTGATGCATACGGCCGCTTCTGGCTGGACTCGATCCTTGTGGTGCACTCCACAGGTCGCGCTGCTGTAAGAACATCCTCGTCGAAGGTAATTGCATTTGAACTGCTTGGCTTCCGTGACTCCGAGCTAGTTTTGTCGATGAAGTTCTCCGCTTGGTGTTGCTGAGCTTCTTGTTGAACCTTCTGATAGGCTTGCATCATTACGTAGAACATGCGGAACATCTGCCGTTCGTCCATAGGCAGTCCCGGTGGGAAGGAAGGCGTCGGTGGAATAGGCTGCGTCGAGGGGGGAACGTCATCTTGGTGGATTCTTGAGGCAGGCTGACTTGCTTGACTGCCTTGTGATGATTGGACGACTGGTATCACATTGTCTTCTTGGGTAACCACAACGGCTTGTGGTGTTTCTGCGTGAGCCTCGTTGCTGGCTGGTGGGTCCATTTCCTGCATTCAAAATAACCGATAAGAGGCGCACAGAAATCAAAGCAGGATGCAAGTCAATAAAATGATTCGGAACCGATATGAATATCAAAAACGATTCAATCAAGTGGATGAGCTTTTACTAAAATCCTCAATCTTATTGCAGGCCTGTTCGGTCCCTAAGTTGAAACCGAACAATTTAGTCGTTGGACCTGCATGGGCCACCAAAAAAACGTGTCATGACCCGCACCCGGAAATTCGGGCACGAGTGCGTGGGTACGTCCAGCCTACGCCGCAGAATCGGCGGTAGTACGCTGTCTAGGGCATGATTACAGGTAATAAATCTATCTCATCCACAAATAAAGTAAATAGACAAGGAAATTAACAGGAAATAGGAATGCTGATTTATAAAACAGATTGTGATAACAGATCCATAGTTTATACATGAACAGAAGATAAATCGGGGACAAACCCGATTACTGAGCTGAAAAGGGAAAAACTAGCTAACTGGCTACTACTCCTCGGAGGTAATCTCCTGAGGGGGAACCTGCTTCTCAACTGTGCCACCTGCTACGTCATATGGTTCATAATAGGTAGGGGCAAAGTCCTCATCATCGCCTAAAACAACGGATCCAGTCAGGAAAGGAGCAAAGTACACAATGCACATCAAGATTAAAACTAAATATTTATGACAATTAGGTTGAGCATCATATTGAGAAAATTGCATAAAAGAAGCATCAATATCTCAGAGTTAATGCTACACACAGGAATATGAGAAAACAGGAATAAATGTGACAGGAAATGAAAACTACAACAGTCAACAAGAGCCATAACTAGACAAGAAGCTATGTGTGTGAACTTGTGTTTTTAGAATACCTAGTTGGCATGTAGGGGTCTATAAAGTTAAACCGGCCGCCATGGACGGCTATTATTCATGAAAAATCGAGATCCGGCTGATGGACAGTCGTGTACCAACAGCTATTATTCACGACACGGGTCAGGGTAAACTACATGCCTTTCAGTATTTTCCCTCCCGACACGAAAAACAAGACATGAATTCCAATATTCAAGACATGAGATACAGTATTCTGACACTACGTGTAATCAGCAAGGGTACTAGTAGAGCAGGAAATTAATTATCACAATATAAAGATTAACTTGAAGTGCAGGTACTTGCCTGTTGTTTGGATCCGATTAATAGGTCTTCGGGGAAAATATCCAGAGATGAGTCCAAATGCTGAAATAAACATCACCATCACGCTCAGAAGACGTCAAATAGCTAGAAACGCCTGTCCTTGGGTCCAATTTGGAGACAAGGGCAAAAACGACAGTTTCGGGTCAAAACGGGGTCCGCCGTTGGGCCCGCTTTGCACCGAAAAACGTGTCCAGGTCAACGGTCTCCAAATTCACCAAACTTAGTGTCAACAGGTCAGGAACGCTGATACGAACCCAACGGAACTTCCAGATTTAGATTCCGATGAGCCGAACACAAAATCGTCCGTCGAGCGGGGCCTGTGGGGCCCACGACACGCGATTTCGTCAACGTTCTCAGAATCGAACCAAACTTGACCCACAGGACCAGCGTATTGCTACGAGTCCGATGGCGCAAGTTTCGTCTCGATCTGACGTGTGTGCACGAAGTTAGGGTGAATTGCCGAAAAGGCGGATACGGGGCGGTGTCCGCGGATACGCGTTGATTCCGGTGTGCACGCACACCCGAATCAGCTTCCACGAAAACTCACACGTCCGTATCGACGATGCGTACGTATCTGTGAAGACCGCACGCGACCAAGTCGTCCCGTTTGGCGGGGCGGACTCAGTTCCGGGGTGAAACAGGGTCTGGTTTTTCCTGTTTTTGGATCGCGGTGTGCGATCACCACAGGACGCGATGCCCCGAACAGTTTGTCCGGACACCGAGAGGGTCATACAGGCTTCACAACGCAATTTACGGAATTGAAAACGGAGATACAGAGTGCAAGATACGAGTACCTGAAGAGGCTCGAAAAATCGGAAATTCCGTGTCCGTGTCGTGTCCGACACGACACGAAGAATTGGGATTAGGGTTAGGGTTCAGGGGTGCTTGGCCGGAGATCCGGCGGCTCGGGCGGCGGGGAAAGCCGGAGGCGGCCGAGGGCTGGCGGCTCGTCGTCGACGGCGAGGTGCTGGCGGCGCGGAGGTGGCCGGAGGCGCCCTGCGGCTGCTGCTGCTGGGCTGTCGATGTGGGGAGGGGAGAAGGCTGGGAGGCGTCCGGCGGCTGAGCAGCGGCGCCGCGGGCGGTGGCAGCGGCGACGGCTAGGGCCGAGGGAGGCGACGCAGCGGACGGCGTCAGGCGGGCGAGCGAGGTGGCTGGGGTGGCTGACGGTGGAGGCTCGTCGGCCGAGGGGGGTTTTATAAGGAGGAGAGAGGGAGAGGGCTGCCGAGCGGGGCGGAGGTGAGGGGGGGGGGTCGTGGCGGCCGGTGCGGGGGTCGAACGGTGGGGCGGAGCTGACGGAGCGGCGTGGCGGCCGGAGGACGCGGCGGCTCCGCCGGAAGACTCGGGCGGTTGGGGTGAACGGGGGAGACGGGTTCGCGGGCGGCTCGCGGGTCGGGTCTGACCCGACCCGACCCGGAAAGGAACGGGCTGAGGGCTGGCGGGCTGGGCCGGTCCACTGGGCCGGGCCGGCCCAAGAAAAGAAAATAAATAGATAAATAAATAATAATAATAATAATAATAATAATTAATAATAATAATAAATAATAATTATTTAAATAAATAGTTTTTAGGCATCTAAAAATAGGTCTGAGGTCCAATAAATTTCAGAAAAATTATCCTAAGTCCAGTTTTCCATTTTACACCCAAAAATATTATTTTCATAATATTTTAATATTATTTATTAACAATTAAAAATCATTTAATAATTCAAAAACTCTGATTTTAATTACAGAAAATTCCCAGAAAATTCCAGAAATTGTGAAAAATCCTAATTTTAATATTTTTAAAAAATCAGGGGCTTACAGGAGTGGACTTTGCATCTTGCATGCAGCCAGCTCTCCCATGCGTCCAGTGTGCTGCATGTGGCCAACTCTTGCATGCGGCAAGCTCTTGCATGCGACTAGCTTACCCCATGTGCCTATGATACTTGTAGTAGCTTATCTTCTTATGATTTGTTCTCTTATGTTTTAACTGTTTCCATTATTTAGCCTATTCTGTTTAATTGTTATGAATGCAGGTTTTCTCTAAATTGCTTATAACCCGATTTGTGATAACATGCCCGAACCTGAAATTCCCTGAACATGGATTGTATTGACACTATTAATCTTGAACACCCGACACCTGACCTGAAGTGATACTCCTGATACTGGCTCGACGAAACACACTCTTAACATGCTAGAATTGAACATGGATTGTATTGAAACTATTAATCTTGAACTCCCGATACCAGATTTCCCCTGATATTCATGATAATAGCTCATCGTATCGAGTTAACCTGACATGTACCGATATTTCCTGATAGTGGCTCGACGAAGCACACTCCTGACATGCTAGAATTTCTTGAAACTAAAATGCTTGAATTGATAATATAAATTTTTGTGGTTGATTTGCTTGCTCCTGTCCTGAATGTACTTGTCAAGCTACTGTCTTGTCCTATCCTGCATCATGTCTAAGGCAAATTCTTGAGCACCACAGTCAGGAATTTTTAATAACTTGCCCAGGATAACAACTAGAATAATGAATTAGAGGCATTTAGAGAGATTTCTTGGCTACATGCAATCCCGATATTCCACTGACACCTGATGGATTTGGAGCTCTCCGTCGTGAGGGGCACACTTCCAGCATGTCGTCGAGTGTTGCATTTACCTATAAATTACTATGCCTGATATAATATATCCTATGTATCCTTACTCTTGGATAATCCGAATATTCTACAGGGCATGTGGTTGTATAAAATCTTAAACTGCATGTGTTAGTAACTAGGAGTGTGATA
The DNA here is from genome assembly GCA_036927795.1 of Iris macrosiphon. NCBI lineage: Eukaryota > Viridiplantae > Streptophyta > Magnoliopsida > Asparagales > Iridaceae > Iris > Iris macrosiphon. Next base: position 71,733,953 of record JAYESA010000013.1, on the reverse strand, counting down.
ACCCTATAGCTAATGATAGTAAGCCGTAGGACATGAATTATCGTGATTTCTTGATTTTCAGTCTAGTCTAGTCCTGTCCTGATTTGTTTAACAGCTGATCCGAAAATTTTTAACCTGAGTACTGATTTAAGATATCCTTGTTTAAATACTCCATAATTGTTTAACTGTTATTTTGCCCGCTGTACTTATTTAACCATTACTTGGGCTATTTCTTACTGATTTGTCTGTATGCTGGTTTTAGTTCCTAGGTTGGCTCCCTTGTGGTACTTGCAGTTTTAGGGTCTGACCCTACAAGTTTTGTATGGCCAAATTTTGGAACATGACCGCAGGATCTTCCGTATTTTCTTCCTCAAGATGGTGAACACTAGGAGCACCCACTTCAAGAAAAACTGCCTTTCTTGACGGTCGATTTCTTGACGTATGGCCAAAACCGTCAATGAAAGTTGTTATCTTGACGGTTTTGACATACGTCAAGAAAGCACCATTTTTGTGTTATTTTAGAAAATTTGATCATAATACTTGACTGTTTAGAGGAACCGTCAAGAAAAACCATTGTATTAGTTGACGGTTTGTTAATAACCGTTAAGTAATGCATGTGCAAAAAAATTGCACGCAAATTTCAGCTGCCTTTTTGGTAATTTTTTTATTTTTTCTTATTTTGGGTTCAATGTTGACGGTTCCGTGGTTAATTTATTTGCTGAACCTTCTATTCATTTTTTTAGTTCTCCCGAGCCTTTCCTCTTTCCATATTCTCCATTTCTCCATGGCTGGATATCTTCTCCACATGATTCTATCTGCTCTCCTCTGCCACCTCCTCTCCCTCCTCCCCTAACTCTCCACCGAAATCCTAGCCTCCATCGACCTCCAAATCCTAGCCGCAAACCCTAAATACCTGGAGGAGACCCCTCTTCCTTCGCCTCTTAATCATCTTCCTCGTGGGATTCTTTCTCCAATAGAGACTGCTCTCTTCCTATGTAGCAGCCGGTGCCGATATAGACATTTAGGATTAGGGTTTTGCCATAGCAATCTCGCGATCATCGTTTAGATCCAAAGAAATTTAGGGTTTCGATTCAAGGATGATGGCTCAGGCCATGGACGAATGGTACAAGAAGATGCCGATCATCACCAGTTCATTCCTAACGGCTAACGACCGTCGTCGTCACCACTGTCAACTGCTTTCTCGAGGTTAGGGTTCCCTTTTCTAGATCCAATTTCCCCAAATCAAAATCAATTTTTTTATTTTTATTTCTTTTTTTATTATTAACACAAGGTGTCATCGACCACGACGACTCGTCTGTGGAAGAAGCTGGCATGCTAGTATCGATGGTGTCTTCAGAAGCCTAAGGAATATAGGAGCGAAGTGTTGTCGTCAGCTTCCTTGCTGGCAAGACAAGCAGAGGTGTCGTCCCCTTGAGCATCCTGATGGCCTTTCAGATTTTGGGTCTCTGCGTGTAGTTCGAAGCTGTAGCATTTGTCTTTTTGGTTGCTACATCCGTGCAGGTGTACTCTGGTGCCAGGTTCCCCATCTTCCCCGCTGGTCGTCGCTGCATAGTTGCTTGACGCGACGCCCAACGATGTTCGTTGATCAACGCGAGTCCTAAGTCCCCGAGCATGGCATTGAGGTCTGCGTCGAGCAGTACATTGAACGTACTGACATCTCTATGGATGATCTGCATCCTGTACTCTTCGTGCAGGAATGAAAGCATGCCACCTACTCCAGGACGATGCTGAAGCACCTATCCCACAGAAGCTCCGTATTCCTCTTCAGTGCCACAAAGAGGCTCCAGTTGGGCACGAACTCGTATACCAGTAGGAGCTCGTCCTTCTCGCAACACCAGTCCTTGAACGGGAGTAAGTTCTGGTGGAGAGAACTGTCCAATAGCACCCCAAGCTCCGTTGTGAGGGTGTCATTGAACTTCTCCACTTGGCCGAACTTCTTGACGACAACCTTGTATCCAGATGATAGGATACCTTCGTATATAGTTCTGCAACCGCCATGAGCCTCGTATGTAATTATCTTTTCAAATTTACCATAAATATTGATGTACTTTTAATTTTCCTTCGAGATTGTATCTCCGTATCATTTGTATCTGAACCAGACACTCGTGGTTCAACAGTACGAGATATGGCACCTCATAACCAACTTCGTATATTTCGGGAAAATAGGTAATTTCGAGCACTAATCTTGTGATTTCTTTATTCTTGATTAATTTGGCCTATTATTGATGTGTAGATAGTTATTGCTTAAGATTTATCAATAATCTTTAGTTGTATTGGTAGAAGAATATTAGCATTGATAATGAAGTACTTCCGACATGTGAACAAAAAGAAAAAGAAATCTTCGAGAAAAAAGATTGTGTTTGGTCAATTAGATTTAAGTGTAGTATGGTCTTCTCGAATGTTGGCTCCAAAGCAGCTGCATGATTCTAGCATTTTATAAATGTGGTTAGGTTATTCCAATTTGTTTCTATCTATTTGTGAGGAGGTATACAAAATAACGAATAAGTGGGATAGAGCATGTATTATGGTTACTCAATTAATGTATCCCTATCGTACCTATCATTGTTTCTCAAAATGGCTATAATCATATTTGTATCATGTATTATGTATCCGCATGTATCTATTATGTATCATAACTCAGGTTCCTGCATCTCATCTTATTACATATAGTAAATTGTTTTTTAAAATTTGTTCTTTTGAAGCTCATTAAATCAACCTTATCCAACACCTTAACAATGTAATATATAAAGAAAGACAGAGCATTTTGGAGGTTGCACTTTAAGGAACAAATGCATTTAGGTTCTTTTATTTGAAACCAACAGAGGGTAATAACTTAATATCTAAGATTATGGGGGTCATGAATGTAATATAAATAAGCAATTTTTTCTCATTATAAATGCTTATTAAACCATTTCAACATTATTTCTATATGCTTTTTCTCCAGGATGATTACCTTAACAGCTTTGGTGTTTGGTAAGGTAGGTGCACTCCAAACCACCTTTATAATTTGTTAAATGTATATGATGAGATAATTTCATACTTTCTTTGCTGATGTTGTGAACATAATATCGGCATGAAACCTACATTTCTTTATGTTTTCGTTGTTGTAGATAGGGACTGATATTGAAGTCTTATTGGCTTGTTGTACAAGCCCTATAATATGCTAACAAATACCAAATGAAAACTTCAACGGTAAGAATGTTTTCTTCTCTTTTGTTACTTTGTATATCTGAATGTTCGAAAATGGTAGTCCTTAAAAGAAAAACTAGTAGATTTGCCTTAGGTGGGTGTCTCGACTTTGATGAAAGAGATCGAACATTTTATTGAGAAAAGAAAAACAACCATTATGTAAGAAATAGGGTGGATGAAATTTAAGCCCAGATCATAATATTTGTAACTACTAAGTTATCAAAAGAATCATATGGGTAGTTGTCCAACATTTTTTGAACAACAAATGCCCTAAAGTCCATTAGATTCTAGTTTTTTTTTTTTTAATTTTTTGCCCTAAGATCTGATGAGTACGCACAACTGTAGAACTTTGGTTTTGATACATTACAACTTACAAATGAACATATTGAAGCATGTTGACTTCTATTGGTGGCTTGCACTGATGGGGGAAACAATACCACTTAAAAATTCTAGGCTTATTTTTTTTTCCTATTGCGAATTATCCCTATTCGAGTAATACACCAACACCATTATAGAAAGATCCCAATGTGCTTCAACATATCCTTTTTGCCATGCCTGCTTTACCAGTTTGCTTCTCAGTACTTGTTATTGAAATTTTTCTATAATAAGCGTTCCCTCAAAAACAATTTGCAATATTTTCTTTCTAGGCTCTTCTCCTGCCTTTTGGGCAAGGTCATAAGTATTGGTTGAAGCCACCAAAATTGCTACTTAGGATTTGAAATAACTGAAAAAGCAAGGTATTAAGTATAGTCGCCTGCCTTTTGGAGGGTCCAAAGTCGCCAATACTACAGAAATGACTGGTTCAAACCAATAAAACTCTAAACTTCTGAAACCAAATATGAAATCAAATATGAAATATTGTTTAATTTTTCAGTCAATTTGTACAATTAGCTAGCCTAAACATGACATGTGCTAAAATATATTACATTTGTTTGCTATTTCTTATAATAAACTTGTTATATAACTGCCAACTGAATTAAATATGATACCGCATTACTAGATATCTTGGGATGCATGTTGAAAAGTTTGGCTTATTGTATATAGAGAAACTTAGGCAACTGCATAAATGAATTGTTTGGTATCAACTTGCTGGTTTAGACCTTAATATTTGGGACCATGTTAGATTGAATAGATTTTGCTAAGAACACAAATGGAGGAGAAGCTTCATCTGAACTTACTTGCACTTAAGTAAATTGTTAGCTAGGAAAATGTTATAGATTCTTTGTTTGTGGGGTGATTGTTGTTGCGTCAGAAGTATCTGGTTATATGATTAATGTATCCTATTTACCTCGTCTTCTAGATTGAATCTATATTTTTTCCAAGGAGCCTTATGGATTTGGCTTTGTTCAATACATTGACCCTGATGATGCAGCTGAAGCTAAGTATCAAATGGATGGTCAAATCCTTCTTGGGCATGAATTAACTGTTGTATTTGTAGAGGAGAACAAGAAGAAGCCCGCTGACATGAGGGCAAGGGAGAGCATGAGGTACAATTCTTAGAGCTTTATTTTCTTATAGTACTCTAATTTATTGTAGGCTATCAGTTATTCTTCTGTTCATTTTTGTAGCTCGATAGTTTCATCACTCAACGTACAGTAGAACAATTTTGGGCTAAATATTTCTTAGTTGTCTACGACTTACAACATTATTAGATATAGTTGTATTTGGATTGGTAGTTTTTTTTCCCTTTATAAATTTGAACAATACTCCATGAAAGTGGGGTACATGTGAACATGCCTCGCGTGAACTCACTTGCAGGTGACCCAGGTGGATTAGGTGCGGTGCATGCAGGGCTTGGACCGTATCTTGGCTCGCTTGTCAACAAGACCGTCCCTGAATGTTCATATGGAGGGCATTTAAATAAAAATCTCTTAAGGATTTTCTGACCCATCATTAATAGTATGAATTTGATTTAACTAAAGAACGTACAAAACATCTTTTACCAAGTGGTGATTGAAGTTCTAATATTATGATCTGGAGAAATATTATGCTTGGGTTGGGAAAGAATCTTTACTAATGGTGATTGGACTTCTGATATTATTAACTCGAGAAATATTGTGCTTGGGTTGGGTTAGTTTTATATATATATTTATATGTGGACAATTTCCCTAAATTGATGATGGGGACTATGCTTGCTTACTCTGTGAACCATGCGATCCATTCACCGGGTTACCTAGTAGCCTATTCCTAGATACTTAGATACTGTATCTGAATTTTCATAACTTTATTTGTGTTTCATGATATAAACTGAGCTTTTCAATCTAATAATTTTGTTTAATGGAGAAACAAGTTGAATTATTTAATGTATACTTGAATCTGGATTCTAAAACTAGATAGACTTGTACATTCGAAACAAAGAAAAAATTTATGAGAATTATATTAAACAATATTCTATATAGACTTAGAACTATATACCTCAATTCCATATGATATACGATATGATATGTGATACACGATAAGAAACACGAGTTAGCAACCTAAAGTAAAATTATAAAATATGACCAATGCCTGAAGTTTGCCACTTAAAACAATTTGTCATGAGTAGAAACCATAACATCAATTTGAAATGAACTTGGTTTAAAGTAAAGGAAAAACCTTAATAGGGAATTGCTTCAAACCAACCTACTAAAATGGATCGGGTTTGAACCAAAAACTAAAATAGAAGAAATTTGGTTCGTGCAACCAAGCAGCAAACATAGAATGTCTTGAAATATGAAATTGACGTTTGTTTTTCCTATGAATATGCAAGTGGAGGCGGTATTGCATATTTTTCATTTTTAGCAATTATTTGACTGAACCCTTGTACGTGTATCCGATATCTTATATTTTTTATGCTTTTTCTTTTACAAAAATATTCATTTCCATTAGTAGTTAAGTAGTTGAGGTCAAACTGCACCACTTCTATTAATATTTTTATATCTGCCACTAGGCCTTGTCATTTTGAATACACACATAACCTGAATTTAGCGTGCAACCTAGTTTTTGTTCGTATATTGCTTGTAGTGCTGCTAGGATTTTATATTGTACAATGTCATGGTACATTTACCAAAAATTGATTCAGTTTCATACTAATTTCCTTTTATACTAGGAATATTTTTAATATATAATTAAAAAAACTTTAGGGCATGAATAGCTCGGTAGTGTTAAATGGAGAAACAAGCGTTTTTAACCTCAATATAGTTCAAAATGTGGAAAGGTGTGATAATTGGTCTGATTAGATGATTTCTTGGTCTATTATTAATGATGCTTTGGTAACTCTATTATGACATTGACATTCAGGGCATTTGTTGTTAAATAATTTATTTTACCATATCCAGATAATGGTGATTTTAACTATCTTGACTTAAGTTGGGTTAGTAATTGATTCTATTTTAGGGTGAAATCTTTATTTCTACTGGACATTTTTTGATTCTTTGGTATTTAAAGATGTAAACTTCCGATAGTATTAGTTGTTTGCCTATGGTCGCTTTGATAGAAAAACTTTACGTTTTCAGTTACTTGCACCATTAATTACATGATTTTCTTTTTATCTATTTTCTTAGTTACTAGTAATGTAATGAGCTCGAAAACATTAACTTCTGGTCAAAATTTTATCGTGCACAACCCCAACCCTTTCTTATATAATGATAGAACTTCCAAGCTTTCCTCACTGGTCAGATAATAGCCTCTTATCAAATAGAGATGTATGTTATATATCCTTCTATTAATTTTTATGTATAATTTGTATTAGAAATACTTCTTATGTCCTCTAGGTTGTTTTTTGCTATTCCAGGTGCTGTTACTTTGGACAAATATAAGCATTCAGTGGAACATATGTGACAGAGTACTACCGATGATAGAAAGGATAAGGGGAAAACTTGACATGTTCAATACTAGAAAAGCGCAGAAACATTGGGTATGTCTCATGGATCCCTTTTGTAGGCCGTTTGCTCTCTTTTTATACTCGTTATGTTAGGTTGTAGATGTTCAGCATGGTATAGCGTCATCTCCATGAAAGAGAAGGAAAAATGTCATTTCATGATCATACTCTTGATATGCTTGTAGTTAATTTGTTTCAATTTTACTAGTTCTAACATGGTTATTCCTTACTCTTCTTTACTGAGACTTATAGGAAAAATGTCATATCATTTGAGTTATCCAGCAAAATAGCTAACATGCATGTTTCATAGCCTACTTGTGTTGTAAATAATCCTTTTAGTTTTCTATACCATAATATAGAACTCCTTTCTCCAACTTATGTATGTTGTTTTCTCTGTTATATGTACTTAAACTTTCTTTATGATACTTATTACTATTATTTTTTTTCTTGGTCTCCAGCAGAAGAAATTAAGAAGTAGCTCATAAGATCGCGAATCAAGGGAGGACTAGTGATGAGAAACAACTTCCTCCAATCCTGAGAAGACTTGAAGGAACTCAAGCTCAGCTTATCACCTTGAGGATCATCATCATGATTATGGTTTTCCTTATGATTTTTTGTACTCTTCTTCCTCCAATCTTGAGAAGACTTTTTTTTACACTTTGTATATATCATTCTTTGATGTTTGCGATGTACAAATTTTTTGTATTTGTGATCAATAAAAAGATTGTACATTATAATAATATATATGAGTTTGTTAACTGGCAAAGTGAAGCATTTAATGTATAATTATAAGTAAAATTTTGTTAAACAAATATCTTCTCTTGACGGTTATATAATGTCAAAAAAAATTGAATTTTTGCTATAAACATCATCTCTTGACAGTTTTTAAACACCAAAAAAATAATTTTCTTGACGGTTTTTTCTCTTTAAGAAAGTTTTCTTGACGGTCATTACCCGTCATCTACGTCAGAGTCATAAAAAGTTCATGCTTACCTTGACAATTTTTTGCTATATTTTCTTGACGGTTTAGAACAGTCGAGACAGTTTTTTTTACTTTACAGTTTAAAACGGTCAAGATGACTAAACCAAAAACAGTCAAAAAAATATGGACTTTTCTTGACTCTGGCCTAGATGACGGATCCAGAACCGTCAAGATAACCCTTTTTTGACGAAAAAACCGTCAAAAAAATCCATTTTTCTTGTAGTAACCCGAGGACATGAGTAGGTTTCTTCTTCATCACCCACTTGATCTTATACTTATACTTTTGAGGCATTTAGCCACCGAGCAGGTGTTACGCCCCGATCTCCCGCAGGCTATTTCGGCCGTTCCCGCTAGGCGGGAATCACCCTCGCCAGCGCTCCCGCGGAACGATCGCTTAACCCATCCGGGCGTGATGCCGCACGAGCGTGATCCACGCCCGTGCAAGGCCATGGTTCATTGGCTGGCGGCAAGAGTTCTAAGCCACAGAGTCGCACAGATTGTCCGAGTGCAGCGGAGTCATGAACGCATAGGCGATCGGTAACAGGTTCACTGAGTCGACACATATAGCGGAAGCATTGAAACACAAGTTGAAGTAAAGCAAGCTCTTTTATTGATATGAACTTGTGTTACAGGCGGCGTATAGCCGAGATTACAAGTCGCTCAAGCCTCTCTCTCAGAAACAGTAAAGCGTGCCAAGTGGCTACAACTGTAGAATGATTGTACAGGCGATGGTCAGGCGACGCTCCAACATTATGTCTTGTATATGCGCTTCAGTCCCGGACGCACCGTTGCAAGGCTTCAGAGGGAAACTCCTGGCCTTAGCACGCACGTTGGAGGCGTCCGCACCGAACGAGGTTCTCCCGCACCCTGCATACAAACTGGTGGATTATCAGTACATTGAATGCACTGATGGGGAAGCTACTCGCCCGCTCGACAAACCCAAACACGTAATACAGGTTCCGTGCACAACTATTAAGTTGTCTTTCTAGTTGCCTTAGGATCAGTTTCATGCAAACGTTGAATAGCCTAACGTGTCGGGCAGTGCGCCGTGCGATGTTTGAGGGAACACGGCGAGACTTACCAACTTACCATTTATCCTTTCCTGTCCAAGGCAAACATTGTTAATTTAAGCAGGGGCATGTATAAACATTCAGGAGGCATAGCATATGCAAACACGAGTACTTATTTTCAAGATCGTTCAAGTGTTCAGTTTATTTATTTCATGCGATACAGTATCTCGCACGCGGATAGCCGCTAAGCGAGGATGAATGGTTTATCTTTCGTTTACAAGCAAGCATGCAACAAGTTAAGTACAAGGTGATCACTGGTGTATGCCATAATGGACACTAGTCTGTGACGAAGATGGTTTGCTACGTGCAAGAACGTTAGGCGCCGCATACCACCCTGTCCTAGTACGTGAGACTAAACGTTAGTTCCGTCCGGAGCCGGAACGGTGCCAATGCCCCAGCAGCCGCCCGCAGGAACTATACCTTGTGCACAAGTTGTCCGTGATCGAACAATAACATTCATTCGCCCGAAGGCTACGTGATTATCACCCGTAGGCTACGTGCGCCCGTAGGCTACGTGACTATCGCCCGTAGGCTACGTGAATATCGCCCGTAGGCTACGTGATTATCGCCCGGAGGCTACGTGAGTACAAGACAAGCAGTAGCATGATTCATTTATATTGCATCTACGTTCCATTCATGCGTTCAGGATTGCTTAAACATTGCACAATATAATAACGTTAGACATTCATAAGCAGACAAGCATGCGTTTCTAAGGGACACAAGTAAACACGATTGCTCGGACCCGAAGGTAAGCCGAAAGATGAAACCGTTAGGGACTTAGCATGCGAGGGTCTGAATATAAGCAGTATTTCATTTCCATGTTCTAGCAAGCAATACATGTTGGGATTATTCCCTTAGCTAGGTGCGTTGGATTTATTAGCATGCAGGGGGTGATTCACCTAGCGACTAGCATGAATATTCCAGATTTTATGTGTGCTGGCTAAGCAAAGATAAGTTCACCGTAGCCACCCACCTTAGCGATGATTCGCCTTGGTAGAGCGATACGTCTGAGCGAGCCTCTGAAAGCCTAAGCTGAATTCCAGTAGGGACAAGTCTGGATATCCTTTGCTTCTCGTTGAGGCAAAGCGGGTCGGGACAGTTGCACTTATGCCGTTTGAGACGGCAGTCCGCTAGAACGGAACGGGGTGTTACAGCAGGTGTTTAGCTCGTGTTTTATAACTTGACATTCTAACTTGCATGCCTACATATAATGCATATTCTAGACTATAGTCAGAGATGATCATGTAATATTGTACTCTTTCTAGTTCTTTATTTTGTAACTAGCTTCATTATTATCTGTGTATATATTATTTGTGACGGCTTACTATTATATGTTTGGTGATATACATCTTATAACTTGTTGCTTGCTTGATATTGAGACACCTATGACCCTTGACCCAGAAATGACTGTTAGATTATAGAGTAAAACCCTCACATGTCTAGACAGCCGTGACCGTATCTCAGAGTATTGAGTACTCTGGTGTACATAGCTGGCTTTGTTCGCTCTCGCTCTCTAGTATTCTGGTTCTGGGTGTGATACGGTTTAAGTGGTGGCCCATGCAGGTCTAAAAATTTATAAGTGTGGGGGGTTTACCAGATATTTTAGATGTCTCAATCCTGTTGCCCTTGATCTCCTCTAGTGTCAAATTTATATCCTTAAAATCTTGATTCAACATCTGCCTTGATCCTCGATCAATTATGTCCGTCCCTTTGTTGATCCTTGTGTCCTTTATCTTTCAGGGACATTGTTCCTGGTCCTTCTAATCATCCCGCCCGAGTTTCTCCATAAGAAGGACAATATCCCGATGCCCAGCAAACCCATGAGGTTCAACCTCAGCATTAGGGGGCCGGGTCCAGAATAACTCAAAATAAGGAACTTCAGATCCAGCTATTGCCTCCCGTTCAACCAATACCTGAGGTAGGAGGGGGCAACAGTGTGCAGATTGATATCCTTACAAAATTGATAGCATCTTAAGGACATCGAGAGCACATACTCACTCAGTCAGTACGAGAGGCCTTGGAAAGAGGCGAATATCGTGCCAATAATTCAGCAAGCAACTTCAAGTGCCTCCAGCCGTCATATTTCTATGGTACCGAGGACACAATTGCATCAGATGCATAGCTTCAGGACACATAAGCTATCCTAAAGGCAGTTGGAGTACCGGCTAGAGAGCAAGTGTCAATATTACGACTATAATTGCTAGACTTGGCCTGAGACTGGTGGGAAGTACAGATGATTTTACTAATAGTACACGTCCCTTAGGGCTGTCTTCAGTAAAAGATTTCAGAGAAGATATTTTGGCGCAATAGCGCGTTATGAATTGCATCAAAGGTTTAACAACTTGAAGAAAATGGACAAGACTATCGATGGCCATGCGGTAGAGTTTTGCAGACTTAGTCGGTTTGCTACCACCTTGGTGGCAACCAAATTAGATTGAGCCAGAAGATTCCAGCAGGGACTTCACCTGGAGATTATATTGTTAGTAGAACATAATAATTTTTAGACTTTTGATGCTGTGTTAAGAGCAGCAAGAAGACATGCGTATACCTCCTAGAGAATTATGGAAAGGACTGGGGGATGAAAGAAGACCCACACATCAGGAGTTTCTTACACTAAATCTTCATCACCAGCCCCGACAGTTAGGGCTTTAACCATCGGATCTTCGAGGAGGCCAGTTTCGACAACCTTAGTTCAGCAAATAACCCCAACCCGAACTCAATAGCAAAGGACATCTTTTTCAGTCTGGTATTCTCATTATGGAAAGCCTGGGCACGTAGTTTCTGAATGCCATAGAGCAAAAGGATTGTGCTTAGCTTATGGAGCTCTAGGCTACATAGTGGAATCTTGCCCACACAGATCTAGTTCATTATCATCTTACCTGACATAAACGCAATATAGGGCTCTAGTACCTGTTTAGCAACACCATGGTTAGAGGACTTTGCCGACCCAATCCCATGTATGCAAGCAGTAGAGGCTACAACAGTATGCGCAGGCCCAAGATCAAGTATAGGCCAGGCAAGAAGGTCCGCAGCAGAGAGGACCAACACCAAGAGGATGAGGTCAGGTGATGGCACTCATTGTGGAAGAGCAGTTAGCTTCAGGAGAAGTAGTGGTAGGTACCATTCTTGTCAACTCTCATTCAGCTTCAGTATTGTTTGATTCTGATGTATCATATTATTTTATTTCTACACGATTTGCGATATGAGTTGGATTAGAACCTGAACCATTATTAGTAAGACTCAATATAATTACTGGTAATGGTATCGTGGGAGTCGATAGAGTTTATGACTCATGTCGAGTCGTAGTGTACGGGAGAGAGTTTTTTGCTAGATTGATAGAATATCCTATAAGAGATTATGACATCATCTTAGGCATGGATTGGTTAAGTGCCCGATACGCGATGATAGATTTCCATAATGGCAAGGTTATCTTTCATATCCTAGGTAAGAAGGAATTCTTATTTTCTAGAGGCGAGACGGAGTCTTCATCAGCAATCATCAGGATAAAAGTAACAGAGAAAGTACAATTCCCCAGAGTTGTTAATGAATTCCCAAATATATTCCCAAAAGAACTTTCAAGCATGCCACCAGAAAGAGAGAGTGATTTTACCATTGATCTATTTCCAGGAACAACACTAGTGTCGGAGAGAGTCTATAGGATGACGCCTTCATAGTTAGAATTCTTGTACTGGATGATAGAAGAATTGAGAGCCAAGGAATTCATTCGTGCTAGTGGATCGCCTTGGGAAGCCCCAATGCTACTTGTAAAGAAGAAAGATGGAACATCACGATTACGTGTTGATTATCGTAGCCTCAATACAGTAACCATCAAGAACAAGTATCCCTTGAAAATGATCGACGACTTGTTCGATAAGCTTAGTAGAGCAACGGTGTTTTCCAAAATTTACTTGCGGTCGGGATATCACCAGATCATAGTCATGGAGTAGGATATACCCAAGACTATGTTCAGATTGAAATATGGACATTGAGAGTTTCTAGTAATGCCCTTTGGAGCAACCAATACGCCAGCAACATTTATGGATCTCATGAATTATTTTTTCTTGCCATACTTGGAAAAGTTTGTGATATTGTTCATTAATGACATCTTGGTATAAAGTTGAAGTGAAGAAGAGCACGAGCAACATCTTCGTGCAGTTCTTCAAACTCTCAAAGAGCATAAGTTATATGCCAAGTTCAGCAAATATGAGTTTTGGCTTGATCGTCTTTCATACATAGGGCATATTATTGCTAAATGAGGAGTTAAAGTGGATCCACAAAAGATAGAAGCCGTTGAGATATGGCTAGTTCCCCGAACAGTTGCAGAAGTTTACCGTTTTTTGGGATTAGTAGGATATTATCGGCACTTCATGTCAAACTTTGCTAGAATTTTTGCACCCTTGATGCAACTAACACGAAAAGATGTTAACTTTAATTGGACAAATGAATGTCAAACCGCTTTCGAGAAGCTCAAACAAAAGTTGATCACGATACCTATTGACTATTCTAGACGGAACATGTGGTTTCACCGTATATTGTGATGCATCAAGCAGAGAATTGGGATATATTGTCATGCAGCATGTCAAGGTTAAAGCTTATGCGTCTCGGCAGCTTTGAGACTATGAGAAGAATTATCCGACTCATGATTTAGAGTTAGCAACAGTTGTCTTTGCACTCAAACTTTGGAGACATTACCTCTATGGAGATCGAGTAGAGATTTATAATGATCACAAGAGTTTGAAGTATGTCTTTACCCAGAAGGATATTAACATGAGATAGAGAAGATGGCTAGAGTTTATGACAAACTATGACCATGACCTTCAATATCACCCTGGGAAGGCTAATATTGTAGCGGATGCCTTGAGCAGGAGAGCATGACTTGACAACTAAACAAAGAATATTAGAAGATCTCTAGGAGATGGGCATAGAAGTAGTAATGCCTAGTAACATATCATTGATGGCTGGTCTGCTAGTTTAGTCCACTATAGAAAAAGAATCATGGTAGCACAACCAATAGATGTTTATCTTTAATGTCTCAGAGCAGAGTTTGAGGCAGAACGTAGACCAGAACTAAGCATTCACAGTGACAGAACTCTTCATTTTGGGAATCAGCTTTGTGTACCAAGTATAGACCTTCGTCACGAGATTACGACAGAAGCTCATAGTTCACAGTATTTAGTGCATCTTGGAGGAACAAAGACGTACAGAGACATTCATCAGCATTTCTGGTGGAACAGAATAAAGAAAGAAATAGCTCGGTTTGTCTCTAGATATTTTGTCTGTCAACAAGTTAAAACTGAGCATCAGAGACCCGCAGGACTTGTTCAACCTTTTCCAATTTCGGAGTGGAAGTAGGAGCATATCACCATGGATTTCTTATCATGGCTTCCCAAATCCCCAGCTGACAGAGATGCTATTTGGTTAATAGTGGATCGTCTCATGAAAGTTGCTCACTTTATTTCTTTTAGAATTGGCCAGTCCATAGAACAGTTAGCTGAGATATACATGAGATAAATTGTCAGACTATATGGTGTTCCAGGTAGCATAGTCTCTGATAGAGATTCCAAATTTACTTCTCATTTTTGGTGAAGTCTTCAGAAGAGCTTAGGTACTCGTCTAAAGTTCAATACAGCCTACCACCCGCAAACAGATGGTCAGTCTGAGTGTACCATCCAGACTCTAGAAGATATGCTTCATTCATGTACCCTTGACTTTGGTAGTTCGTGGGAGGATCATTTGTACTTGGTCGAATTCTCCTACACCAACAGTTTCCAAACAAGTATCTATATAGCACCGTTCGAGGCACTATATGGCCAGAAGTGTAGATCCCCTATAGCTTGGGATGCTATTGGCGAGAGGCAATTGCTTTGTTCCAAAATCATAGCTCAGATAGTTGAAGTAGTCAAGCAAGTCCGAAAGCATATCAAAGTAGCCCAAGATCGCCAGCATCATTGGGACGATTCGTATCGACGACCTCTTAACTTTTCTGTCAGCAACCATGTATTCCTTCGAATTTTGCCTACCAGAGGAGTCATCAGATTCGATGTTCGGGGAAAGCTTAGTCCTCGGTACATAGGTCCGTTCGATATTCTCGAGTGAATATGAGATATTTTATATCATCTTGCTATTCCGCCATTACTTAGTAAGATACATAATGTTTTCCATGTATCCCAGTTATGACGGTATATACCGGATATGAGTCATGTCCTGGATTATTCAGAATTGATTGTTGGTACCGACCTTTCGTATGAGAAAATACCTGTATCCATTTTGGACCAGAGAGAGAAGATTCTCAAGAACTGGGCCATTCATTTATTCTGAGTTGCTTGGGGGCATCACTCACCGAACAAGTCAACTTGAGAGCACGAGGATGATATCCAATCTAGATATCCGTATTTGTTTGACTCGTGAGGTATATTTGTTCATATATCTCATACCCTGATCTTGTTTGCGCATACTTATCTTGTTCTAGGTAGTTCATATTATGTGATTGATAATTATATTATCTTACTTATTTTATTACCTGTCTGATCTCTAGAGATACCTTGATAGACCTGGTTTCGTATTAAAATTCTTAGGACAAAATTTTTCTAAGGAGGTGAGAGTTGTGAGACCCATCGCACTATTTTAGTATTATTGTATTTTATCTGATATATGTATGTTATAGCTGTATATGGCTTCCCGTGTAATTTAGGAATTTTTTTAGCTGCTTTCATGTAATTTTTAGAATTATGAAAATGCTAGTTACCCTTTGATATATATATAGCCTTCACTTTCTTTCTCCTCCTCATTATTCTTTATTTCCTTCTCTTTCTTAATTTTGTTCTCCCTCTCGTCTTCTTGGCCGAACCCTAGTCCCAGCCGAGAGCAGCCTGAGGCTGGCCTCCCCTTTCCCTTTGGTGGTAGTAGTAGCTTAGTAGTAGGTTTAGGCAAGTACATCTTGCCAATGAGGAAGAACTTGCTATATTACATTTATTTAGCTTTCTTGTATTTTATTTGATCCATATTATTCTCTATAAGTTTCTCTACATGTTTACTTCTTGTTATTTTTGGTTTTGATGCCTTGGTAGGAGTAGATTTGAATTCTACGTTTTTGGGTGTTCATGATTTTACTTGGTTTTGATCTCTCAAAACTTGATATTTTTTAAAACTAGTATTTTTATGTTGATGAGCACATGATTTTATGCGATTTTGAACTTTACTTTGCTGGATTCGCACTTGAAATGAGGATATCATGGAGAAAATAAGTTTTTAGACTTGGAGCTTTTTTCTTAGCTGAAACTTGCTTTTCTAGGACGAAGAAGTTCCATGCGACCCGCTTGGTATGAGGCTTCGACTTATCGCTCCAAGTCAGCATACAAATATTTTATTGGACGCATGACTAAATCTGTACATGTGCCACTTGGCTACATGCATAAAACTTGAATGAATAAAAGTTCTCTAAGTTTAAAATATTTTATGCAGCCCAAATTTGTATGCGACAAAGAAGAGCATGCGGCTGAGTCGTCCATGCGGCCCGGCGCTATGCGTTTCTCTTTCTCTTGAACGTATGACTCAGCACCACCTTGGCACAACCTTTCATGATTGTCTTTTCCTTCTGGCTCTCTTTTTTGACCAGTCACATCACTCACTTCTCTGACACGGCCATGTAGAAGCATGAAAAATATGCTGGATAGCTTTACGTAGCATATTGATGCAAAGCAGCGTAAACAGAGGACTTCAGAGCCTTCAACGTACAAACAGAGCTTCTTCGCCAAAGCACAGCGTGAAATATAGGCTCAAGGACCATCCGCGTAGGGCAGTATGTCCAGGCTGCTTCAGCGTAAACAGGGTGCTTCATCGCCTTTATGGCGTAAAACTCATCCGCTTTCAATACAGCATTAAAGTGTACGAGGGACGCTTCGTATTCTCCGAAATGAACCTGTCAGATCCTGCAATGAACCTGACGTCTCGACTTCTGACAAAGGGATACTTCTCGACTACCCAGGCGACGGCTATAATGATGGCGCGACACTGCAATCCAGGCTGTCATTTACTGCCATTTTCCTTGCGTAAACCGCTTTTACGTACACAGAGGAAAATGCTGCCTAGTTTTACACAGGCAGATGAGAGCTCCTTACGCTCCGCGGAAGACAAACCACCTGCCACGTCAAGAGCTGTACTCCGTACGGGACTCAAGGCGCGTCTCTGCATTTAATGCACAGGGTGGTGACAGGCCCTCAAGGCACGTCTCTGCAATTAATGCACCGAATACTGACAGATGCCTGAGGCACGTCTCTGCGTTTGATGCACAGAAGGGTGGCAGACCTTCAAAATATGCCTCTGCATTTAATGCGCAGGATGATGGCGGATCTCCACATTTAATGCAGGAGATTTGATTAAATGTCACCGAACCGTCGTTTAATAACATTTCCTTTGCGAGAGCTGCTCCTACGCATACAAGGAAATACGCTGCCTAGTTTTACACAGGCAAACGTGAGCTCCTTACGCTCCGCAGAAGACGAACGGACTGCCACGATAGCGGTTACTCTTCGCACAGAATTCAAGGATGGGGGTAGATCTCTGCATTTAATGCAAGAGATCTGATTATCTCCAAGAGCCGTAATTCCGGCTAAGACATCCACATCATCACTCTGGCATATTACGCAGCGGCTTCTACGCCTATTCAGCTTTGGTGCCTACTCGGCTTCTACGCCCATTCGACCTTCTGTGCCTACTCGGCTTCTACGCCCACTCGGCCTCTATGACCACTCGGCTTCTACGCCCACTCGGCCTCTATGACCACTCGGCTTCTATGCCCACTCGGCCTCTATGACCACTCGGCTTCTAGGCCTATTCGGTTTCTATGCCGGTTTGATAACTATTTGGCTTCTATGCCATGGTGACAGACATTGGCTTCTATGCCAACCTCTTCTACACGAGGGATACCTACCTACGTGGCTTCTACGCCGTGATCTTCGTAGCAGTTATACGCGTTTTGTCCCTTAGTTGGACCCGCGTCACACGCTCATTCAAAAGATCATCTATACGCAGGCATTGGTTATTTTAACCGTTGTGTAAAAGGGTGTTGTACTTTCCACTACTCGGTTTTTATACCGATTGAGTGGTCACTGTCACTAAAAACTCTATAAATAGAGACCTCTATCAACGAGGAAAAAGGTCGAACGATCAGAAATAGGTCGACAAATTGGAGGATCAGAGAAGTTAGGTCTGAAAACTGATCAAGAGATCCAGTACCAGATCCAACGATCGAGAGAGAGAGAGGGAGAGAGAGAGAGAGAGAGAGGAAACCAGAGCTCAGGCAAAGAGAAGGGATCGATGACTTTGGCATTGGGCATCCACCCTCTTTAGCAACCTTCGAAGCTGTTCTCTGTCTTCTACGACACTTCTTCACCATCGTGTTGTCCAAGGGCTAAAGTGATCAGCTACAGATCAGACACCCATAGCAATATTTACCCAGATTAACTAAATTATACTCCCAAATCCTCGTATAGGATTACATTGTACAAGCTTGTTTGTAAACCAAAGAAGGAAAGGATTTTCTTTCGTAATAAAGAACCCGTCGTCGTTTTCTTTTTAAACTACCCTTTCGTTTATTTTCTATCCGAAACATGCCAGTCATATCAGTCTCTTACCTGGCTTTGTATTTATTGTCTGTCACTCACCGAGTCCCGAGGAATGGACTTTACATCTTTCATACGGCCAGTGTGCTACATGCAGCCAGCTCTTGCATGATGCCAGCTCTTGCATCCGACCAACTTACCCCATGTGCCTATGATACTTGTAGTAGCTTAGCTTCTTAGAATTTGTTCTCTTATTGTTTAACTATTTCCATTGTTTAGCCTATTCCGTTTAATTATTATGAATACATGCTTTCTCTAAATTTCTTATAACCTAATTTGTGACCACCTACTAGAACCTAGAATTCCCTGAACATGGATTGTATTGACACTATTAATCTTGAACTTTCGACACCTGACCTGAATTGATACTCCTGATAGTGGCTCTACGAAGCACACTCCTGACATTGTAGAATTAAAAATGGATTGTATTGACACTATAAATCTTGAACTCTCGATACCAGACTTGCCCTGATATTCCTGATACCAGACTTGCCCTGATATTCCTGATAGTGGCTCTATGAAGCATACTCCTGACATGCTAGAATTTTATGAACTGAAATGCTTGAATTGATAAAATAAATTTTCGTTGTTGATTTGCTTACTCCTGTCCTGAATATACTTCCTATCCTATATCATGTCTAAGGCAAATTTTTGAGCACCACGGTCAGTAATTTTTAATAACTTGTCCAAGATAACAACTAGAGTAATGAATTAGAGGCATAAAGAGAGATTTCCTGGCTATATGTAATCCCGGTATCCCAGCGACACCTAATGAATTTAGAGCTCTCCGTCGGGAGGGGCACACTTCTAGCACGTCTTCGAGTGTTACATTTACTTATAAATTACTATACCTAATATAATATATTCTATCTATCATTATGCCTGGATAACCCGGATAGTCTGTAGGACATGTGGCTGTATGGATTCTTAAACTGCATGTGTTAGTAACTAGGACTGTGATAACCATAGTTAGCTAATGGTAGCAAGCCGTAGGGCATGAATTATCGTGATTGCTTGATTTCTAGTCTAGTCTAGTCCTATCCTAATTTATTTAACATCTAATCCAAAAACCTATAACCTGAGTACTGGTTTCAGATATTCTTGTTTAAATACTCTAGAACTGTTTAACTGATATTTTACCTACTGTACTTATTTAACCGTTCCTTGTGCTATTTCTTACTGATTTACCTTCATGCTGGTTTTAGTTCCTAATTTGGCTCTCTTGTGGTACTTGTTATTTTGGGCCTGACCCTAATGGTTTTGTATGGCCAAAATTTGGAGTAGGACCACAGGATCTTTTGTATTTCTCGTCTCAAGATGGTGAACACCAGGAGCACCCGAGGACATGAGTATATTTCTTCTTCATCATCCACTTGATCTTGTACTTATACTTTTGAGGGATTTAGCCATCGAGCAATTATTTAGCTCATATTTTAGAAGTTGACATTCTAGGCTGCAGGCCTATATATAAATCATATTCTAGACTATAGCTAGAGCTGATCATGTAATATTATAATCTTGCTAGTTCTTTATTTTGTAACTAGCTTCATTATTATCTGTGTATGTATAGTTTGGGATGTCTTACTATTATATATTTGATGATTATACATATTATAACTTGTTGCTTGCTTGAGGTTGAGATACCTGGGACCCTTAACTCAGAAATGACTGTTGGATTGTAGAGAAAAACGCTCACATGTCTAGACACCCGTGACTGTATCTCGGAGTATTGAGTACTCTGATATACATAGCTGGCTTTGTCCGCCCCCACTCTCCAGTATTTTGGTTCTGGGACATGACACCAAGATTACATCTCCCAAGCCATCTAAGTGCCAATGCGGTTTCGATTAGAAGTTGTTCGAGTTGTACTAGCTTAGAAAATTCCAAGATTTGTTTCATGTCTGAAGTTGGCGTGCTCTTCGCATCAAAACTTGTGGTTGTAAAAATTCTGCAGTCACTTTGGATTAAAGCTTGTATTATACGCTATTTGTGATAATAGTGAATTTAACTCTGAGCAAGAGTTCTCATGATTAGTCCTCTATGAGAGAAACTGGTATACATCGCGGTATTAGCGTTTGTAATTTCTAAACTCTATTTGCTTTTCATATAATTGTAATATTTTTAGTTGGTAACTAGCCTTACTTATTATTGGTTAATATTGACACATACTCTATTCACCCCCTCTAGAGTTACCTTCAGACTTTGCCATAATTTTCAAGAATTTCCAAAGTTGGCCATTTTTGAAAACAAAAAATTGGTTAAACCTATTTAACCCTATTCATAAAAATTTTGTTCATAGAGACATACTTGTGATTAATACAAAAATCATAGGGGTCAATTTTCTTTAGAACCTAAGATACGTAGGACACGAACACATAGACACGAAATAAAATCCTGTTTTGTATATTTTATGTTTCTACTGGAGGAAATTTTTATTATCAAACTAGATAAATTTTTAATCCTATTATGTGTTCATCGGAGAAAATAACAAGATATTGAGGTTATGATATTATATGTTTTATCGTATTTTAATTGGAAAGAGAATACAAATTGTATCCAGTGTTTCTATTTATATTTATTCGAAGAAATAATAAGTATTGAAATGCTGATTCCAGTATGATAATATGATCCTTGTGGAAAAAGGCAAAATATTAATTTAATTATAATTTTGTTATTCGTGGAATTTAAATACACGAATCGAGATCCGAATTCATACATATGTCCAACAGAAACTTAATGCAAGATAATAGAATAGGATTGTTTGTAGCTTTAGGTTAGTGAAATGGCGGAAGGGAACAACTGGATTACACCCAAAATATCTGTAATATAATAACAAAAAAATTGATCAGTAGATATGTTTGCATCGTAAGGCCATACGATGTTGGGCGTGAGGCTTAGCTCTCTAGGAGATATTTCAAATTCTAAATTTTTTATAATAAAACAAGAGCTTAAGAGTTTAAAAATTACAAGTTTTACTCCATGTACTGAAGGGGCTAGATTCTAAGCATTGTTCCACCAAGACAACCTGATCCCGGTAAATAGGATTATTGTCGAGAAAATATAAAAAACTTGTTTGTGATTGTGGTAGTGAGTAGGTGATCCAAATGTGTTGATTATGATTATGGTTATGATTATGATTGTGATTGTGCTTGTAGTTATGATTATGATTGTGAAATGTTATAACTTAGTTATAAGACGCACATTGAGAGAGTCACTAGAAAAGAATTCTAGTCAGAATAATATTTCAATTTAACACAACAATAAGTCCTATAAATTAACTATTAAATCCTGTCACTTTGAATATTCAAGAACCCAATCATTTTAGGTTCTTATTTTATTTTATTTTATTTTATTTTCTCGTTCTTGACCGAGGGCTTGTATGTCTTTTGACGACCTAGTATAGTTTACTAGTTTTGTAGAAATATTTCTAAGGAAGAGGAAGCTGCTATCAAATATTGAAGAACAACTCGAGAGCAAGATCGAGATGCTATAATTGGAACCAGATTTCTCCTCATCATCATATATATATATATATATATATATATATATATATATATATATGGTTAATAGTTGTAAGTAGGTAGAATAATAAAGTCTCTATTTATAAGATTTAGAGTTGTCCTTCATTTAGAACGTTAATTATTATATCAGGAATTAGATGACATGTGGTAAAATTATCCTAGAATCTTACGGGCGATAATCGCGAATATGAGTACTAAAGTATTTATATGTCGCGTAGCCTAGGGATGATTTTACGTGCTCGGCTTGTCATATTCCGGGAGTAGGGCGTGACATGTGTTTTATTAGTCTCCTATGCAGTGAGAAAAAAATAAAGAACCTAGGATATGATGGAGATCAAACTTTTGAGGAGACCTATATAGGCTAAGATATAGAAAATAAGATATTTTTTTAAGAAAAGCCTATAAAGAACCTTAGGATAGAGAACACCCCACAGGTTTTCTCTATAAACTATGCTCAAATCCATTTATCCTATATATCCTTGCTTAACGGATCTCCAATAGTAATCCTACCTAGTTAAGAAATCCTAAATTAAGACTAGCATTAAAGATGTAGATGATATTCAGGAAAATCATGGGTAGTATAAGGATATGCATGACTAGAAATCTAGGTCAAGTAATTTAGAAAGAATTAGAAAAATATTCTTATTAGAATGGCCCGGTGAAGGATCTAGAATTCCTTAAAGATCTTGAACTTGGTACACTTACTAAATCCGGAATTTATACCTATCTAGAACTATTATATAGTTAGAAATAATAAAGGGATAATAACCACATAGCCAATAGGCCAATGATAAGCTAAAACTTTATTTAGAATGGGTGTAATATGTTTTGTGGGATTAGCGTATATATAAACGAATTTGGAAGGACTATTGGGTAAGCTAGTACTAGTAGTATCTTGCTTAAAGCATAGGTATAATATATATTATATATAGTTTATCAAGGTATGGCTTCTTGGCCTCTTGATCTTATCAGTTCTTGGAATCCTAACTCATTTTCCCTTCCTTGTAAGATCTTATATATCTTCTTCCACAAATTTCTAACTTTCTTGAAATTCCTCAATCTCCTTGTATCATCCATATCTTATTGATTTTGAATTTTGAATTATATTCTTGTTTCTCCCTTTAATTTCATTATCAAGAGTATCTTTGATTTCGATAATTGTCTTCCCACTAAATGTCCATACATGTATTTGATTTCCTATAAAATAATATTTAATTGGACTTTTAATGATTGAATCTTCTGTAAGAGAATATTTATTTAATGGTTTCAAGAACCCAAAAATTCTTTAATTGAATCATAAAAAGAGAAGTTATTACAGCCATCCGGACTTGCAAGGTACATATTCTCGAAATATGATTCAGGAATTCACTAAAATTTTGGGGATCAAGACATAATTATTTCGTAATGGATTTTGAACTTTGATATTCATATTTTGATTTTATTTTACCTCAGTTTGGATTTGAAAACCATTGATCTAAATAATTTAAAATGACAAATAGTGCTTTTGATAAATATAGATATATGAGTTTATCTTATGTTATAATATTACTTATTAATTTTGATTCTATGATAAAGTATTGCTGATGATATTTAGAAAACTTAAAATTAAGTATTAATTTTGAATATGTTTTGGATTATTAAGAATTCCACCTGTAAGGCTACCTCACAATCTCGATTCTTTCTCATTCTATGTATATGAATGGCGCGGTAGGAAAAGCTACAAACAGGAATCCTGATAGTGAAACAATATCATGATTACTATATCACGTCAAGAAACGAGAATTGAAGAATATGATTTTGACTTGCAGAATATACACGATTATGTTATTTGGCAATTTGATTGATCTCTTATAAAAATTTCAAGATTCGTAATGATTTAAATATTTTTGAATATTCTTAATTTGGTGAATTTTTTAATGAATATAATTTTAAAGTATTTTCTTTTAAATAGATTATTACTTTATCTCTATAAGCTGGGTAGGATATTTTGTTTTCTCTATAGTTGTCTTTGGAAAAGCTTAAGTTTAAATTTTAAATTTCTAGGACGAAAGTTTTGTAAGGTGGTAGAGTGTCATAGCCATTATCCATTATATGATATTGATTGACTATTCCTTATTCATTCTATTTATTATGAAATACTAAGTATCCGAGTTGCATACCGAAGATACGATAATTACAAATTCTGTATAGATGTGTGTGTGTGTGTGTGTGTGTGTGATATATATATATATATATATATATATATATATATATATATATATATATATATATATATATATATATATATATATTATTCCTTATTAAATAATATTAGTGTTAATCATAATAACTATGTATATTTAACATTTCTAAATAAACCCTTCCTCCAAAAAAAAGAGAAAAGAGATATGGTTGGCTCTCGATAGAGGCACCGCCTCCTCTCTCTCTCGAGCAAAACATGAATCAGCAGTAGCAAGTAGCAGTTGCTTTCACAAATCTCTCATCTACAAGTCCTAACTGTTGCCATTGCTAAAATTTGGAAAGTTTTACAAACTTTTGTATTAAGAAAATTACAACCAGAAAATACACAAGAATCCTAATATTGAGAATTCTAAGTATAAGTTTAGAGATATAGGGAAGTGTGACAATGGAGTTTGAGTAATGCAGTTAACTCATTTACTCCGTTGATGATCAGACTATGAAAGAGAATTGCACGGTCTCTCGCTTACTGGCAAGAAGGACATCAATTGGGCTCTCTTTGCTCTCTGTGTGTATGCGTCTCACCATACATCCCTTTAGGAAGCATATGTTACTATTATTTATAGCCATTTACTCAGAATGGTCATACGCGCGTATGTGCTGAAAAATTACTATTTTTAGTTTATGCCCGTATAATTTTAGGTTGACGCATCGTGTTCTCAACAGAATGTAGTTGCAACCTATGGCATGTCACGGTCCAACTGCCATGTGGCAGAGGTTGTGGTTGTTTGTTTTCTGAGATGTTAGAATATTCCCATGTAATCTGGGTTATTTTACGGTCGTTGCTTGCATGACGTGGTCAACTTCGCATGAAGATGTAGGACCGTAAGGCAACTCTAGAGCGGGGGTGAATATAGTGTAGCGGAATAATTTATCAAATTAAAAATTGATACGAAGTAAAGACAGCTACCAACTAACAATAATAATCTATATATGTAAAGCAGTAGAGTTGAGAGAAAGCAAACGTAAAAACCACGATATATACTGGTATCCCTCGTGGTGGCAATCCAGTCCCGAGAACTCTTGCTCGGAGTTGTATCCACTATATTCACTAATAGTGAATCACAAGATTTGATCCGAAGGCTTTTCCATTTCTTACAACAATGAGCTTTGATCCGAAGGGCTTGAAATATTTTATACTAAAGAAGAAACTTGAGAAACCAAGCTGTTACAACTCTGACTGACTTATAACAGAGATCGCACTTGGGATTAGAAGGCTGTGAAGTTGATCTTGGAGATAGAGAAGGTTAAGGCTCTGAGTATATCTCACTAATGGATATAAAGATTGAGAAGAGATGAGTGAGTAAGAATAAAAAATCTAAGTCTATTTATAGGCTTTTCTGGGACAGAGTTCGGTCAGAATTCGGTACCCAAGTATTTAAAATTTTGAAAGTTGGAACCACAAAATCCAGAATTTAAAAGCCAACCAAATTTCTAATTATGAAAGACTGAGTTCAGTCCGAGTTCGATCAGAGATCGAATTCGGTCCGAGTTCGGTTATAGGCCGAGTTTTGGTCCGAGTTCGATAGGCCAATTTCTAAAATGGTCTAAGTTTTGGTATAGGCTAGATTTGGTTTAATTTGAGTGGGGTTATAAGTAAGCTAATACGAGTGGACTTGAGTATTTCTAGTTGCCAAGTATGACTCGATTCACATAAGTCCTAGACGCAATACAACCAACAAACACCATTGCAGAAGTATCATCGTCGACGTCTTCAGTTGTATTCAGTTGTATCATATTGTGACATATCGAAACATGGTTTAGTTAACTATCAAAATCAAGTTAACTGTGACCGAATGGGATAGAAGGCTCTATCACTTGAAGGCTATGCCGCATGAACGCTCTGTCGCATAAAGTCTAGTCATGCCAGAAACATGTGGCACTGTACAACTGCGTTTGCCAAGAGTAATTATGATGTTAACGTCGCCGTCTATACCGAATACGAGGCATTCAAAGTAATAAATGCTGTCAGTGCCATTAATGCTGTGACTGACAAAAGTGACTTTATGTGGCAAGATTGTTTGCGCTGAGGCACTTTGCCGCATGCTTTCAGGATCGCTGCCTTTATGCGACAAGCTTGTATACGCTTGGGTTTTTTGTCACATGAGCTTCATGCCACATCAATGCCTTAAAATTTGTATATGTGTGGCTTGTAGTACGGGCACAAGGATTTGGATTTTTCTACGCTTCTACACTAAATCTTTTCCTTCATTATTACACATCCATCTATTTACTCCTTATTCCTCCAACTTCTCCCCCTTCTTCATCATTTCCCTTCAAAAAACCACCATAACCTATTTAGTCATCTTCTTTAACGACCACCGTAAACCATTTCCAATACCTCTCCATATTCCCTTCTACCACTGTCATGCCCCAGTCCAAAAATATCGAGGGACTAGACGAGTGATAAAGGCCAGCAGCATACACCGATGGACAAACCCAATTTAATGGATCCATCGGGGCATACTCAAACTGTATTACAATAGTCAGGGTTTACTAATCTCATCCACAGAATAATGATAGCAATATCAGCAAAAGAAATAAACAACATCCATCACAAGTAAGCATAATCGGGGAACAACCCAATATTAAGTCTGTTATAATGTTCTCATAAACAGGAAATAAAGAGTTTAATTAAACAGGAAAGAGAGTCTATTTGCCATAAAGACTGAGCATAGAAGAAGCAGATATTCAGGAGAAGTCCTCAGCGATCACCTCGTCCTCAGGTACAGGTACTGCTCCGAGTAGTGCTCATGTTCCGTACACCTCAGGGTAGATCTCGTCTGCTAATCCTGGGGATATAATCCGGATCCAGGTCCTCAGGGGACATAGCAAGGTACAAGAAAGCTCAAGCCATAATAACGCAATAAATGAAAATAGGGTAAATAAATAGCCAGCTAATTGATATGCAAGTGAGAGTTATTAGTCATACTCAGGCTGAGACTACTACAGGATCAGTGTTGAAGAAACCATAGCAGTATTTTCTCGAAGGGCCAGAACTGGTGCCAAAGCTCTGTGTCAGAGACTAGGACACATCCAGATGATAATATATATAATATAATCAGCCTTGATATGGTAATACTCTCCCCACCCAATATAATCTCACGTCACAGTTCTCAATGTTCATGTTACGCAAGATTAAACTAATGCAATAAGTCAGGATAAAATCTAAGCTTATAAATTGTATAAGTCATAAACCTGTATCCTTTACATAATCACCTTGAATATTCAGGAAGATTCTATCTCATGATCTGTGTCAGGTGTCCTGGGTATAATGTACTTGATATGGCAAGTACGAGAATGTAAATATCACGATATCCATCTCTAGCTGACATTGCCCAATCCCGCGTACGGTGTTGGCACCCGACTATAATCGGACGCTAAGCAAGTCACACGGCCCTCGGGTTGATCATGTACAACAGTTTAATTAAGTCAAGTAATTAAGTAACAATACTGCAGGATTTTGGCAAGGTACACTTGCATGGTGTTTCGGCTCCAATTGTAGCTTTGGCTTCAGCGGGGATTACAGGCAGTACTCCGGTTGCTAAAATAGATATCACCATCAGATCCAAAAAATATTAATCAGCTAGAAACGCCCATCCTTGAGTCCAATTTGGACACAGGGGCAAAAATAACATTTTTGGGTCAAGGCGGGGTCCAAATGTGGGCCGCTTTGCACCGAAAAACGAGTCAGGATCAAATGTCTCCAAATTAGTCCAACTTAGTGTCAACAGGTCAGGAATGATGATACGAACCCAACGAAACTTCCAGAATTGGATTTCGATGAGCCGTTCTCAAAATCGCCCGTCAAATAGAACCTGTGGGGCCCACGACACGCGATTTTGTCAACGTTCTCAGAATCGAACCAAACTTGGCTCACAGGACCAGCGTATTGCTACGAGTCTGATGGCACAAGTTTCGTCTCGATCCGACATGTGTACACTAAGTTACAACGAGAACCAGAAAGTACGGATATGGGGCGTTGTCCGCGGATACGCATTGATTCCGGTATGCACGCACATCCGAATCAGCTTCTGCGAAATCCCGCACGTCCGTATCAACGACGCGCACGTATCGGTGAAGATCGCGTGTGACCAAGTCGTCCCGTTTGGCGGGGCGTACTCAGTTCCGGGGTAAAATAGGGCGTTAGTTTTCCTATTTTTGGATCGCGGTTCGCAATCGCCACAGGACGCGATGCACCGAGCGGTTTATACGGACACCGAGGGGGTCATGCAGGCTACGCAATGCAACTGACGGAAAAGAAATCGGGGTAGCGAGGAGAGAGATACGAGTACCTGAACAGGGCTCCAGGAAACAGAAATCTCCGTGTCCGACTCGTGTCCGACACGTGTCCACAGAAGCTAGGGTTAGGGTTAGGGCTCTGCTGGCCGGAGCTGTGGCGGTCGGCTTCGCCGGAGGGAGGCTGGGGCGGCACTGGCGAGGGCAGTCGAGGTCCGGAGGCGGCAGGGGACGGCGGCGCAGGCTCGGGCGGCCGGAGGTGGCCGGGGGAAGACGCTGCTGCTGCTGGGGGAGATCGACGGCGGCTGAGGGGACGGAGGAGGAAGGAGGAGGAGTGGGAGGTTCTGGAGGAGGAGGGGAGTCGCCGGCGGAGGTCAGGCGGCTGGGGACTGGTCGGCGGAGGCTGGGAGATCCGGCGGGGGTCGACCGGCTGGATAGGGTTTTATAGTGGAGAAGAGGGAGAGGGAAGGGCGGTCCGGTGAGGGAGGCGACGAGGTGGCGGGTGCGGGGATGCCAAACGGCGCTGGGAGGCGGAGCAGCGACCGTTACGCGGCAGGCGGCGGCTAACGGCAGCGGCGGGGAGGCGAAGGGTTGGAGTCGGCTGAACCGGCGTTGGGTTGGGAGAGAAGGAGTTTCGGGTCGGGTTTGGGCGGACGGGTCTAGCGGGTCGGGTCTAACCCGGATCCGACCTGCTAAGGGGTTGGGCCTGGGTTGGTTCACAGTTTGGTTCGGTTTGGTTTTAAGTTGGGTTGGTTTATTTTAAAATAACCCGATTTAATTAGGGTTTAATTACAAAATAGATTTTAGGGTTTTAAAAATACTTTCGGGGTCCAATAAATTCCCGAAAAATTACCCTATGTCTAGTTTTTTTTCATTTTACACTAGAAAATATTATTTTCATGATATTTTAATATTATTTAATAACATTTAAAAATATTTTAATTACCAAATACTTTGATTTTAATACCAGAAAATATCAGAAAATTACAGTAAATTGGGGAAAATTTCAAATTATCAATTCTTGAAAATCAGGGGGATTACAACCACTATTGCTCCAGTGTCTGCTGTTCCCATATGCTTGCATCCATCACTCGCCTGCAACACGTCCACCGTTGGTCGACTGACCAACTATGGTCTCCTCCTAGACCTGCGTGCCATCACATTATCGACCTTTCTCGTTGATGTAGTCACCATCACCACGATTATCTTCATCATCCATTATCACCACCATCACCAAAACCTAGCCTTACCCCCTTTTCTCTCTAAAATAATATGAAGAAAAAGATGAAGCTTGAAAAAGAAGAAGTTGGAGAAGGATAATTTCCAAACCCTAGCCCTAATTTCCATCCCTAAATTCCAATAGCCAAGGCAAGTCCTCTTCCTTTTGCTTCAGCTTTGTTAATAATTTTCTTAAAATAATTTCTAATTTTACTTCTCGTATAATTAATTAATATATATGTTGTCTTGTTAAATATTTGTAAATTATTATAGAAATTGGTGAAGAATTTATATTTGTTTTAATGCTATGATACAAACATGCATGTCGAAAGTAGTTCGGACACGCAAATATGGACTAGGATATGGTACAGACACACTGACACAAATAAGGATTGTATATATATATATATATATATATATATATATATATATATATATATATATATATATATATATTAATCACAAGGCCAAATTTTTTAATAATTTCTAGAGCAGGCCAATTTTGGAATAAAAATTGGCTAAACCTATTTAACCCAATTCATAGGATTTTTTTTTATAGACAGACTTGTGATTAATACTTAAATCATAGTGGTCAATTTTCTTTAGAACCTAAGATATGTAGGACACAGACACAGAGACACGCAAGTGAAATCCAATTTTGTATATTCTGTGTTTCTACTGAAGAACATTTTTATTATCAAACTAAATAATTTTCTCTATCCTATAATGTGTTCATCTGAGAACATAAAAAGATATTGAGGTTATGGTATTATATGTTTTATCATATTTCAATTGGGAAAATATAAATTGAATCTAGTGTTTCTATTTTGATTCATTCAAAGAAAGGAGATGTATTGAAATCCTAATTTCAGTATAATAATATGATCCTTATGGAAAGGGACAAAATATTGAATTATACTTTCGTTATTCGTGGTATTTGAATACATGAATTGAGATCTGGATTCATACATGTGCCAAACAGAAACTTAGTTAAAGATAATAGAATACGATTTTTTGTAGCTTTAGGTTAGTGCATTGGGCGGAAGTGAACAACTAGATCATACCCAAAATCTCTGTAATATAATAACAGAAAAAACTGTTTAGTAGAGTTTTTCGCATCGTAAGGCCATATGATGTTGGGGGTGAGGCTTAAGCTCACCTAAGAGATTTCGGTTTTAAGAAATTCTTGTAATAAAAAATTTTAAGAGTTTAAAAATTATAAGTCTTATTTCCTGTGCAGAATGGGACGGATTCTAAGCACCGTGCCACTGAGATAGAACATGATATGGGTAAATTGGATTATTGTCAAAAAATAGGATGAATTGATCCATGTGTGTTCTCTAAATTGCATCATCATATAGAAAACTTGTTTGTGATTTTGGTAGTGTGTAGGTGATCCAAATGTATTGATTATGATTGTAGTGACGATTATGATTGTGATTGTAGTTATGATTATGAGTGTGAAATGTTATAACCCAGTTATAAGATGGATACTAAGGGAATCACTAGAATAGAATTATAGTTAGAATCATATTTCAAGTTAACACTACAATAAGCCCTATGAATTAACTGACCAATCCCGTCACTTTTAATATTCAAGAACCCAATCATTTCAGATTCTTATTTTATTTTTTCATCCTTGACTGAGGGCTTGCATGTCCTTTAACGACCCAGTATTGTTCACTAGTTTTGTAGAAATATTCCAAAGAAAGCTGCTATTAAATTTTGAAGAATATCTAGAGAGTAAGATCGAGATGCTACAATTGAAGATGATCGAGTTGGAACCAGATTTCTCCTCATCATCTATTAAAGGTATAAATATATTATATATATTGGATTAATAGTTAGGAAGAATAATAAATTCTCTATTTATAAGATTTAGATTTGTCCTTCATTCAGTACTTTAATTATTATATCATGAATTAGATTACATGTGGTAAACCTATCCTAGAATCTTATGGGCGACAATCGGGAATACGAGTACTAAAGTATTTATATGTCGCATGGCCTGGGATAATGTTACATGCTAGGCTCGTCGTATTCCGGGAGCTGGGCATGACATACACATTTATATTTTATGAATCATAACAATTGTTGTAGGAACAAACTTATGATACACACACACATATTTGTTCCAATATATATATATATATATATATATATATATATATATATATATATATATATATATATATATATATATATTGAACAAAGTAATTATGTTACAGACTCCGGGCCCGAAGGTCTAAAAACTTGGCCCGAAGGTCTAATCCAAGCCCGAAGACTCGCACCTGCATCTCACCCGCACCCGGCATGCACTCACATTAATTCCTCCACAAGGAATTAAATGTGCTTCCCCCATTACTCGAACCTGCAACCTTTGGGAGGGATATGCCTCACTCTCTCTCTCTTTCTCTCTCTCTCTCTCTCACACACCCACACACTATATATATATATATATATATATATATATATATATATATATATATATAGAAAATAGGTAATTTTATACCATGAAACTTAATTTATAGACCCGCCATTCATGTGGATTCATTCATTCCCGATGTCATAACCAATACATCAAATTACATATTATGAATAACCCAGCAAATGAAGTGGTAAGGCCCTCAAATATATGATTGTTTCGCTTCTTCTATAAGTGCCACATTGTTGAAAACCATCTGATACAAGCTTCCTTAATCCATTTCTTATCCTTACGGTCTGACCGCAATATCGACCCCATAATCCCAGCCAGTTCTTGCGAGCCCCCTGTTGTAATTGTAGCTTGTTTATTTATGCTTCCCAAATCATCTATGAGAATGCACAAGTTAAGAATAAATGAAACATAGTTTCATTATAACTATGACAAAGAATGCATCTTAGTCCCCCAGTTTGGATACCCATCCTCTCCTCCCGATCCAGTATTAGTAACCTCCCCAATACTACTATGTACATCTATAGTTGTATTTTAGTATTAATCCCACAAACGTAGACGAACTCGACCTTCTCCATGACTAGGTGATAAACATGAATTTTATTGTACACACGACTGTGTTCAATCTTTATACTAGGCGAGTCCCATATCCGTGCGTTTGCTTGGAGAGACTCGTCGATCTGAAGTTGTGCAATCTGATTGCTGAACTGTCGAGCCCATACATTTAGCTTTGGATTCCAATCTCCTTGCTGCAAGATGCAACTAACCTGCTGTTGGCCATGAGTAGTACCATATGTCAACCATCCATCTCTCTCTAGAAATCTATGGTATTGTACCCAGGGGTAAGCTTATAGCCGTCCTATCCTTCATGGCCCAGAGAATATTCTTCTTCAATTGTCTCTGTTATTTATAATTGTCTTCATAGTAATCGAGTAGTTACTATTCGACCGATGAATCCATAAATTTTCCCTTTTTATATATCTTCCTCTAATCCAATTTGCCCAGAGTGACTCCTGAAAAATAAATTTCCTAGATAGCTTCATACCTACTTTATCGCAAAGTTTTTATAGAAACCTCAAACCTACTCCACCCTCCCTTCATGGCTGGTAAAGTGTGTCCCACCCAATAGCGTGCAGGCCACCATGCCAAATAAACTTTGCACAGAGCTTCTCAAACATATTAATGGTAGAAGTAGGAAGAAGTATTTCCTGTATCCAAAATATTAAGTTATCAGTGATTATCGATCTAACCATCTCGATATGCCCTTCGAAAGACAAACTTTATGTATTCCAACCCTCAACCCGTTATTATGTGTACTCGACCAAACTACTACATTCTGCATCTTTGGCATAATTTATCAATTGAGGTATACCCACATATTTTACTGGCAACTCCCCCACCTACACACCAAGCAACAAGGCCCACTCCTCTCTGTCAGTGCAATGAGCATCAAAATAAGCCTTACTTTTTTTATGTTCAAGTGAAGTCCCATGTGATCAACAAATACCTTCATAATCCTAGACAGCACTGCGAGGACTGATCACGACGAACACATGAATACAAGTAGATCATTTGCATAAATCAGATAGAAAATAAGTGGTTGGACCATTTTATATAACAGAACAATATGCTTCCTATGCACTGCCAAGTCCATGAGGCATGTAGATTACTCCATCACAAGAGCGAACAAGTCCGGGGAGAGAGGATCGTCCTGCCGTAGTCCCGATTGCTGCCAATATAGCTATACAGTTGCCTTTGAATCAACACGGAGAAAGTAGGCATCGAAATATATTCACATATCATATCCACCCAAGCCAGATCAAATCCAGTGGCCAACATAATATAGCAGACGAACTACTAGTTAATAATGTCGTACGCCTTCCATAAGTCCAAATTCACTCAAGCTTTTTTGCCATCAATTTTGTTGAAGCCCCGAACCATCTCGTGTGCCATCAGGCTATTGTTTACAATCACCCTGCCTTTAAAAAATGCTGCTTGATTCATCGATATCAATTCCTGCATATTGCCCTCTATACATCGACACATAATATGCATAAATATTTTATATAAATAATTACAACATGAAATAGGACGAAAGTCCATCAATGATGTCGCCCCTTCTTTCTTCAGAATCCGAGTCAGAAACATGTTGTTTAACTCCCAAAATAATCTACCAAGGGTAAAAACATCATGTACTACCTCCAAAATATCTCCTTAAGCACCCTCCAATACACCTTATAAAACCTGCTACCAAAGCCGTCAGGCCTATGGGCCTTATTGGAGTCTGCTTTGAGAAAAATTTCTTCTACCTCCTCCATCCTTATCGGAGCCATCAACGTTTGATTACCATGATTGATGACCAATTTTTTTACACATAATGTCCAGCAAATCAATTATAAAATTATTTTGGTTAAATAGGTTAGAGTAGTACCTAACAACTTCCTTTTGAAGCTCACTCTGCGATGAAACCTCTTTATCATCCGAGACAAGAAGCATACTGATATGGTTACAATGTTGCTGCATGTTACGAACCACACCCGGATGGTAGGGAATGATTACGTGGGTACATCCAGCCTACGCTGCAGCATCGAGGGTAAAACATTGTCAAGTTCAACAATACCATCTATGTATCTCACACAATAATATATCATAACTTGTCAATGATATCTCAACTCTAAAAGGAGGACACTATGATAAATAAATAATGATACTCAATCATAATAATCTATAAGAAGAAATTATCACGAGATGTTATAAATCAAGAAATTTTTAAGTCACAAGTCAAAATAGCTACAACAATTCTCAAGTCTAAGAGTCTAACAAATCAATATAAAGTCTAGAATATCAACTACATCTCAAATATCTAAAGAGTTGGAGACAAATCCAGTACAAATGCTAAGAGAATAAAAATAAGGTAACTCGTGACACCAGCTAGACCTCCCGATAATTACTCCTGAATGTCAAGGCCCATGGTTGCCAGTCCCTCATGTGGACCATAAAATGTCAGACACAAATACTTCTAGAAATCATCTAAAAAATATATCCAGCCAGGATTAAAGCAAAGTATAATCCAATAACAGTTCCAATTAATTGACAAAGATTATGAAATAGTAAATAATGATGTAATACTTGATGAGTAGATAATATAAAAACAGAGTACAAAATAGAGTAAGCAGATAAATAATGAAGTAATGAAAAGCAAGAAGGAAGAACGGATAAGTATGTAAAGACATACATATATGTGAAACTAATAAACCTGTCAATGTAAATATGCAACTAGCAAATATAGATTGAACCAAAAAAGACAATATCTAAACTAGTATTTTGAAATACCAACTTGACATGTGAACGACTAGAGGATAAAATCTGGCAAACCACACGTGTCATGTGTGGCTTTTATTATTCCAGTCAGACCATGGGATAGAAAGGGTATGTTCACACGTCTTCTAGGTATTTCTCTGCTCGATTAGTATTCATGGATCCAGGTCCCGACATGAAGAATCTCAATAATCCAGAATAGATCATTAGGCCCAAAAATATATTAGTCTAGGTGATACATTAGTCCAGCAATACATTAGTCCAAAAAAATTATTAGGCCTGAAACTACATATCTCACGACAATGAATTCATATAATACCAATCCGTGTATCTAGCGTATCCAAAATCAGGTAAAGCAATACTATAAAACATGAATCATAATAAATATCAAATAAAAGAAACTATCAGAGAATGTACTCGTCTGTGTTTCAGAGCAATGAATGTCAAACTGTATCCGTCTAGGTGTCTCAAAGACCTAAATATGAATATCAAGTCAAAAAGTGTTTTGGAATGATAAGTAAGTCTTAAATAGATTAAAACCATATTTCTAGGTCAAAACTAGGTCACACTAGTCAAAGTAGATCAAACTAGGTCAACACGGTCAAACTAGATCATTATCTTGTTTTGAGTTCACAACTACCTATAAAGTTGACATATGGAGTCAGACTAGTCATTACTAACTAAAACTACCTTGTATCTTGTTATACCTAGGTTTCTAGGTCAAAACCTTATTGGTATAGCTATACTAGTTATTACTACTATTTATATATTTATCTAACTCATATATACTAGTATTATCTAGTATCCTAGCAATAAACAATCCCAATACCTAGTACATATGCCTAGTATCCTAATCAATACCCTTTACCTAGTCAATACCTCAACTAAATCCTATTACCATAGCTATTTACCCCATAGTTATTACCTAACACTAGTATCCTAACTTATATACAATACCTTGGTACACACTACTATCATATTACCCATACCCTTATTCTCACTAAGTACTATATAATACTTGATTATAATCTCACTGATACTCTTCACTCCTATACCTTTAACTCAACCCAACAATATGTGCACAACTGCACATACACTAATTCTGTGCACATTATTATGCACACATACCTGGCACTTCTGTTATTAACTCTAAAGACGTGCTGAGATATAAGCTCTGCGCTGACACCAAATCTATAGAGAACTCAGCATCTTGGTTTGGAGGCAAATCTGACAACTCCTCCCAAAAAAAATCTATAAACTCTACTATCAATGGATGTGACAACTCCTACTCTTCCACCATGGCTCCACATATGGCATCCTCGCTCTGTTCCACTGCTCATCTGACAATCTTAAACTCTGGCTCTCTTAGTAGTCGAAATAAAACTCTGCCTCCACGACAATCTATACTAGCATGGTGTCTACTCAACCAATCCATCCTAAGTACAATATCATAGCTCAGAAGTGGCATTACGAGTAAGCACGCATTCAATTCTTGGCTTCCCAGTATAACTGTCCGATCCTTGCAAACATTACTTACCATGATAATGCCTCCCCCAGTCGTGAACTTGCAAGTCCTAGCCAAAGATTTAGACTCTAATCGATGCTTAAGAGCAAAAGATACATATAAAAAAGAATAGGATCAAATAAAGCATAAGCTGTAATAGAATCAAGGAGAACTGAACCTGATGTCAAATCTCCAATTGGCTCCTCCTCCTCAACTGCCATGGCAAAAGCTCGCCTTCGTAGTGCACCTCTCTGCTGCTACTGGTGGTGGACAAAATTTTGCTGTTGAGTCTGTAAAGGAGGTTACCTCTACTGTCCCGTAGGTGTTCTCGCTGGTGCTCTCTATGCCAGTTTGCTCTATGGCCTGCAAGAACAGAAGCCACAAGATACTCCCTCAACTAGTGGACTGTCTCTCTGCAATAGAGGAACACTCCAAGCCTCTTTCTATAAACCTCTCATGTATGTCTAATCTTCCTACAGTATGTACACTACGGGGCCTACTGTGCCGGTCTAGGGGCCTGATATGCCTGATGCACAGGTTCTCGGAATGGTCCATGAAACTACTCTCTACTGCTGGAAGTGAGGTCGTTTGGCTGGACCCGTACTACTGCTAGCTCTTCCTGACGTGTCTTGTATTCTCTTAGATTTAAGCTCCAGGTCATCCTCTACCCTCGGTGTGTCCATCAGGATATCCTCAAATATTGCTGTACGATATCCTCTAGTGAGAGATTTGATCTCCCTGGTCAAACCCTTCCGAAACTTTTGGGCCTTCCCTAGAGGATTCTGCCACTCTATAAATCTGCCTAGTCTGGAGGACTCTATTGCGTATTCATCCACCATCATGTTCTCCGGGACAAGATCTAGGAACTAGCTCTCTAGAGCACTCAAAGCCACATCCGAAAAAAACTTCTCCTGGAAAAGCTCCTTGAAAGCTTCCAAGTTAGTCCTGGCGTTGTGATCCTCGGGTCTGTGCAGAACCATATCAGAGCAATATTGAACATCTGGCTGTGTAGTACCTCGCTCTGCATAGGCACTATGTACAAGTGATATCACTTTTTTTTGCTAGAGAAAGCCTTCTCTAAGAGTTCCCGATTGAAACACAAGACGATTGATTTAAGTGAGTGGACAGAACTTTATTCTCTAATTCTTACACGCCTTAATAATGAATTTGAGTTTTTGAAATACTTGTTTGCTTAATAAGATAATATTCGTATTGAGAATGATAGAATAACAACCTACATGCTTAACTAGAGAACTTGTATGCTTGTCTAAAAAGAAGATAGAACCTTGCCATGCTAAGTCAAGATAGAAAGAATATTGCATGCTTAGTTACACTGACACCTCTATCAAATGAACCCTTGCCATGCTAAAAAGATAAGTAAAGGAATTGCTTAAACAAGTCCCTTTGTCATATGCTAAGTAAGAGTAGAATTGCATGCTTTAGTAAAAAGAGATAGAAGAACTACTATTATGCTTGCTTACATAGAGATTTCTTGCCTGTTTCCTATCGAACTGAAAGAGATAGATATTGCATGCTAGTTTTTATAAAATTGTTATCATGCTTGCTAATATATGTTTCACTTATCGTTTTTCTTATATCGAACTGCTATAAGTTATTGATTCGTATAAGCAGATACTAATAGTGTGCCCTGAGGTACGGTCCTTGTGATCTAGTTGGGTGTGCTATTAGTTGTGTGAAAGAAGATCGAACCTATCGCTTATTTTGAAAAAGAATAACAGATATATTTTACTTGATCATTGCTTTCTTGAATTATAGATCTTTTATGTCATGCATTGGTTTCATACAACTTGTGCACAAGGTTCTGTCTCTCGAACGGTTCCTTGGGCACTGGAAATTGCTCGGTCCGAAAGAGATTTTTGTTTTACCCTGAGGATACGGTCTTACGGTGTCTAGTGGGGTGATGTGTCTATTAGTGTTGTACAGAACCCATGATGTCACAGTTGATAGTACTCGTGTGTGTTGGTGAAGAGCTGAACCTTGAGTCACAACTGCCGACATACGCGCATGCTAGTGCAGAGCTGAACCTTGAGTCACTGCTGGTAATCATGGGCTACCCATAAACCATCATGTAGTTAGGGCTCATGCTAGGTTAGCTTTCTTACATACTTAACTGTTTGATGCAGAGACGAACAAGGAATATAATATATGTTTATGTAAATTATTGCTAACTTGTATGTCTGCTGCAGGGATTACCATTCGGCAAAGCTAGGAATTACCGAATAAGCGATGCATTGATTTTCGATTATGCTTTGAATCTCGTTTTGTCCGTAGAATTACATATTTCACTTGATGTTTCACTGCTGCCCCTTCGTAATAAATTAATCAGTCCACTAGAATAATTTGTGTTCCTAAAGAGTTAGTAAATATGGTGCACGATACATGCTGCGTATTGCACGATATAACACTGTCCCGATTGTATGCTTAAATGTTTGAATATGCAAACTGTTTCCAAAGATATATTTTTGAAAGAAGTAAACTGACTCTAACCCTGTACAGCATGAAATGAACATAGGTAAAAGTAGCAAGATCAAAAGTATTGCAATATTTTACCACATGCTTACTTAGTGTTGGTTTCAGGTATTGTTGCTTCTGTTCGTTGACTTATACTCACCAGTACTTTCTCCAAAGTGCTGACCCATCAACAGTTTGCTTGTTCGTAGGAACTGGATCGTCTGAGGAAGCGATAGCCGTGCCTCATCCACAAGACCCAAAAATCTAGAGTCAATGTCTTGAGCCGTATCGAGTTGTGCTTTGAGCTGCTTTTGTATAAAGGGATGTAATGTATAGAACAATGCCATTATATTCGAGAGAATGCTTGAGCAAATTTGTAACCTCGGCTTAACGTCGCTTGTAACACTTTTAAATATCAATACAAGATGCTTGCTTTCTTATGCTATTGTGTTCTTTACTTTTCTATAATATGAGCTGCTGCTTCCGTCTTAAATAGCTTACTTTCCCTTGTTCAAACTTTGGCCTTGTGCAAGTGCAACTTAGGCTTGTACGGCATCATGACCGTGCAAAAATGGTTGGTCCTGCAAGGACCCAAGCGAGGATGAACAGTCATGCAGGATCAGGGCGTGACAGGCTGCCCGTTGCCTCCACCTATAGGCCCTCCGGAATCTGTTCTAGCCTCATGGTTCTTTCAACATCCTCGATCCAATCGTCGGCATATAATATCCCTTTGTTGCCCCTGAAGTCCTTGTGTCCCATCCTCTTGAAGTCAATGATGGTACCCGGCCTCGGATGGTACAGTACGGGATAAAGCGGTACGGTCTATGGATTAACAAGTAGTACCTTCTCCATAGTAGTTAGTGATAACTAGTAAGAACTCTCGATGCTCTGACGTAGAACATCCATCACCCTCTTCTACGTCGCCATTATCTCCAGGAACATAGCAAACATCTGCGTCTCGTCTGCCGGTATGGGTGGTGGGGGTAGAAGATCCTACATGAGTGATGGAACAGTCCTCGAAACTGGTGGTGGATCACCCCTAAAAGCTGCTACTAAAATGCCCACCTGGACTAGTAAAGTAATCCTTTGAGCGAAAGAAGGCGAAATAGTCATTGCTGGCTCTCTCTGAGGTGACGAAGTAATAGACCATGCAGAGACTGCTCCAGAGCACTGTGATCGGTTCTTTGGCAGCATCCTGAAGACAGATTCAAATAAAGAAATAAATATTGCGCAAGATATGATAGCATCAAGGAAGGATAATAATATTTCAAAGAAAGCAATTATTCTGAATGATAAAGATAATAAACTCAATAGATTAGAAATGTTCCTAGTTGTGATTGAGTATCCTCTCAACCTATATACCTAGTCCTATATCCTATAGCAGGCTTGTAGTAATACTAGTCTGAGTACTACTAGCAGAAGAATACCTGCATGGGCCACCATAAAAATGTGTTACGACCCGCACCCGGTGTAAGGACATGAGTACATAGGTACGTCCAACCTACGCCGCAGCATCGACGGTAGAACGCTGTCTAGGTCAATAATACTATATAAACATCTCACACAATATATATCTAAATATCTCACACAATATATATAATATACATGTCAAGATATTTTAACTCCCAAACGGAGGACAGTATGATAATATAATAATGGTAAACAATGTTCAATCACAATAGAAATTAGAGAAAGATATGGCATGATATAGAATAGAAGGAAAGTCATAATACATCACAAGTGCAAGTCTAATCTCAATACAAGAAATCAAATAATAATACAATACCAAAGTGTTTAACTAACATATACAATTGAATAAACTAACTATGCCTCAATAACTGCTGGTACTAACTCAATAGGCTCTACGGGTGATAACTCAACTGGCTCGCCATCTTGTGGCCTATAGTGCGTAGGACACCAATCCTGTAATAAATCATCTAAAAAATATTTTCAATCTAGATTGAAGCAAAGTACAACCCAAATAGCAGTTCCAATAATTGACAGAAACTATGAAACAATAATATCAATGAAAATAAATGATGGAAGTAACTGAACTAGCATATATCATGAAAAGAAGCATCATGGTAATAAATGGCAAAAACTGAGAATAATATGGTAAGGAACAATAATGTAATGAACTGGAATAAAAAAATAATATATAAATCTACCTTAAAATATTAGTAAGATAATGAGATCGGCTTAGGCCTAACAAAGACATATATAAAAGGTGAGCTAGCGTGATCACGCATGAGTTGCATGATCTGTTAACTATCATGGGCTAAACTAAATTATGGGCTATAAGGTATGATCACATATCCACTAATACTTTTCCAACCCCGACTAGTACACGGATCCAAATCATGACACATTATAACACGTATATCATATTGCATGGTCTATAATATCATTCACTATGATCAAGGTCTATATAATCACTAAGATATCCCGGTAATCACTCACTAATCATGAAATACGATACTACGATCACTGAGTAACCACGACAATAACACCTCATGACCAAGATCTACGTATACCAATCCGTAAAACCATCGTGTCAGGAATCAAATATCTCAATACTAAATACATAAAACACATAGGCTATCAAATAAGGAAACTATCAGAATATACTCACTTGTGGTCCTGAGCAAATAGTATATCTCGGTATCCGAGTTGGTGTTACACATACCTATATATGAATGGCATGTCAATTGGTGTAATGAATGATGAATGAGTTAAAATGCACTAATATAATTTCTAAGCCATTTTTATATCATACTAGTCAAACTAGGTCAAACTAGGTCTTAACAAGGTGTTACCTTGGTTTTAGGTCCATACTCAGTTTTTAGGTTGATTCCAAGTCTAATCTAGTGGATACTAGGTCATACCTAAATTTCTTGGTTGAATATCTAGCTATACTAGACAAAACTAGTTATACTAACTATTATATTAAGTATATATATATACTAGATGATATATTATACTAGTTATACTTACTAATTAGTATACTTGGTATCTAGGCTAATTATCCAACCCATAACTACTACCTTAGTATCTAACTTACTAATACTTACCTTATCATACACATCACACTACACTCAATACTCAAAATACTAGGTTATCTTAACTACCTACTTATTTCCTTGCCAACCTTAATTGTAGGTCTGATATCTAAACTGGATATATACGTACTCAAGTTCTCCACTGATACTTACCATCACTGTCATCCACCCTTGTTGAGTACCATAATAACTCATGTTGTTGCAATTCTTCTAAACTCATAGGTACCACAGAAATTCAATACTTCCTTATGGATATTCAGTATCAATCAATCCACATACTTACCCAGGTAGCAGCTGCCATGCTTCCTAATACCTACATCTACCCACAAGTACTAATACCCCCCAGGTAATTGAGATACTTAATTCACCCTTCATCATTCTTACCAATCTCAATATCACTGTCATCACACTCAACATGTACACAAGCCAAAATCTGAGCACAACATCTTGCATTGCCATTTAATAAACATCTGCATAAAGAAATACTTGATACCACAACACTCACAGTGCTCACAGAGTTTACTGCTGCTGCTGGTCTTGAATACCACCATCAAATGCTTGAGCCCCTCTCACTTTGTATGACACTTCTACTTGTTACAACTGCAACATAGGTACTAAAGTTCACCGCTGCAGGTGAGTTGCTGCCAAGCTAACTCCCTTCCCATGCTGCCAATGGCAGCAGTGCTCACTGCAACTGCGGTTGAAACTTGCTGCCACTGCTGTGTCAGAAATGACCCTGCACTATTGTGCAACCACAACACAACATAAACAACATTAACCACATTAACCATATTAACCATAATACTTACCTACCCTGTCATCACTGAGTATCTCCCCTTAGCTACCTGTATACACACACATGACTGGAAGATCACTGTAGCTTACTCCAAGCTTGTATGCAATCCCAACTGAGCACAGACACACTCACACACATTGAGATACCCTCAACGTACATAGACACATATAAACATTCACTTTTGCACTTAATGATACACCTACAAATTTACTAATATCTGTTAATTATCAAGATACTCCCTCAATCTAACATATACACATACACTAACACAAGACACTTGGTATGCAACTATATACATATATATATATATATATATATATATATATATATATATATATAAATCAATACAGTAATTTAGAATACCATAGAATACACACACACACACACACACACACACACACACACACCAATAGTCATTTCACCAAGAGTGTACCAATAGGATACCCATGATACGCATCCCAACAAAGTATCAAAACTCCCAATTCTCCATAATTAACATGTATACATCTCAATTACATATTTATATAACTAATGTAACTAGTTACAAGTGTAATTTAAGAGAATTAGCACAAATCACCCAAAATGAACCCCGTATCATAGCGTATCCCAAAATACCATAATACGACCTAACTCGTATCTATTTATGGATACGTATCTAGTCTCACAACCCTGATCTGTGTCTAATTAGATGTAATTGCTCTCATGACACAAACTTGATGTGTCAATCTCGGAATTCTTCCTAATTGGATACAAATTACCATGTAGAATCCACAATATAAGTCATATAAACCTAGTTCTTGATCCTATGTGTAGCCCTAAGCCAAGGGATAATTTCTAATGGTTAAATATATGAATTAGAGTCTAAATTAAAAGGTGGATTTATAATTTATCTATTGGGAGATGGATTTTCAATAAAATGCTCAATGGACACAATCTCCTTATCAATTCCTCCTCCTTCAAGTGCTCCTTGCAATCCAAACTCCAATGCTTCTTAGATGATAAAATTG
Source organism: Iris macrosiphon (assembly GCA_036927795.1). Lineage (NCBI taxonomy): Eukaryota > Viridiplantae > Streptophyta > Magnoliopsida > Asparagales > Iridaceae > Iris > Iris macrosiphon. The sequence continues at coordinate 71,689,427 of JAYESA010000013.1, read as the reverse complement.
AGAGGGAATAAGAGTGAATTAGGTTTTATTTGGTGGAGGTATGAGTCAATTTAGGGATTAAATAAATTGGGGATCTAGATGAAATGAACAAATGAAGAGGAGAGAGAAAAAAGCCCCCTATTATGGCTGTCCCCCTCATTTTCCCTTCCCAAGCAACCTACAATGTCTAATGTACCCCCACTTGCTAGTTATGAGGAATAATTAGGGAGTGCTATATTGGAAAGTCTATATACTAATGCAAATTAATCCAGTCTTATTAATTAATTAAAAGAATGGTCTAATTAGGCCTAGTCCCATGTTGAGCTCAAAGTTGTCAAAAAAAATTTAACTTGGGTCCACTAGTGCTAAGTCCAAATAATTAAGCTAGCCCACTACAAATAATTAAGCTAGCCCACTAACTAATAAATAAATAGCATAATGCAAAATATTAATTAATAGCCTAATATAAATAATATTATTTCACCAAAACTAAAATATATGAAAAAAATACTAAAATACCCTCATTTGAAAATGTGAGGGTGACAATCCTACCCTCCTTAAAAAAATTTTGTCCTCAAAATTTCAGGAAGGAACTAATCACTACATAAAACAATCACAACAAGCAAGAAAGAATTATACCTCACCGCCCAAACAAATAAGGATATCGCTCGCGCATCTCGGATTCTTTCTCCTAGGTAGACTCTCCTAGAGAGTGATGCCTCCACGCGACGCGTACCAAGAAATTTGTCTGGTTCTGCAGCACCTTCTTCCTGCAATCCAGAATCTCCCACCTAGGCATGTACACCTGATACAACATTTGAGCACTGGTTCCAACCAACACATAGATTACACTTCTAATGATAGACTCTCACCCATACACTAACTTATATAAACACCTATAGCAACAAATCAATAAATACCTTGTGTGCACTATGAGTATCAACACTATGATACTCATGATACCAACACCCACACCCTCTAATTACTATGATACACCATCAAATTAATATAGAACATCATTTAATATACAAAATAGAGTATGAATACTATTAAAACAACTATTCTAATGCAATTAAATATATAATGACACAATAAAACACCTATAAATGAAAATTACCAATTCTATACCACCGTATCCTGGCGTATCATGATACGTACTTTTGTATCTAATTGTGGACACGCACACACTTTTAAATCATGCACCTCACTCTAAGATTATTAAAGAAATATTCCATCAAACACCTAATGGCCCAAACTCGGATTTACCCCAATTTGGCCACAAAAGTCAATGTAACTCTTACAATAGGCCTCCTAAGAATATAATTCTTTCTCATATGAGTATTACTTAGCCATGGAAGAGTCCTATATGGTCTATTACACCAAGTAGAATAAAAATTTATAGGAAAATATAAATTTTATCTATTGGGAGATAGATTTTCAATGTATCACCACCAAATGGACAAACATAAGAGATTGGACACAATCCCTAGTCATTGCTTCCCTTCAAAGCTTCCTCTAGCAATGTCAAGCTCCTTAGCCTTCTTTGGAATAAAATAGGATAATATTTGAGAGTGGGTTGATATGGAAATTGATTGGGTTTGATGTAAATTTGGGGGAAAAGTGGATGAGCTAATTAGGAAGTGATTTGGTGCTCTTAATGAAATAAATGAAGCTAATACATATAGTATAGGGGCCAACCACATCTCCTTAGGATTAGTGTTATGTTCAGGTTTAAGTTTAAGGTCATTTGATATGTCCAAGTTGCCCTCCTTAGGTTGTCATAAAAGGTATCTATAAATCCTATAGAAGGATTATCCTAATTTCTAATTAGAAGGGAACTTAATTAATTCTAGTCTAATTGTGACTAGTCTAAAAGTTTGGATCATAGGTCATGTCAAGTCCAATTAGGTCTACTAATACCAAGTCTAGTAAATATGCTAGTCCAATAATTAATAATAATATAAATACAATAATTATTCACCAAAATTAAATAATATAAAAATGACAAAAATACCCTTATTCGGGAACTAGGTAGTTACAATCCTACCCTCCTTAGAAATTTTTTTTTCTCAAAATTTAAACATGATCGTACCCCCCTCCAGGACAGGAAGAAAGAACAGAACTTGTTAACCCATCACTTATAGCATCGGCCTCCTCGACCATCATCGCAAAAGGCCTACCCTGCTGGGGTATCTCCCTCTGCTCGTGTTTGGCATGATGATGTGCCACATGTGGTTTAGCTCTATCTCTCTGATCTCGTGCTCCACCAAATAGAGGAATAGTAGGCAAGTCTCGTATCTGATGTGCAACTGGCCCACAAAACATGCATACCTTCAGCCTCTTCCTGCAGATATCCCATGAAGGACTAGGATTCTTGCAATAGTTGCACAGAAAAGCCTGTTGCATCTGCCTCTGAGGCTGCTACGGAAGTAGAGCATGAACCAATGCCTAAAACTGCTGCTACTGAAATACTCTTTGTTGGAGCTGGGGACGCTTGGTTGGACCTGCATTACTGTCAGCACCACCCGAAACCTCTCTTCCTCTTTTGGTCTTAAGTTCTAAGTCATCCTCTATGATATGGGCATCTGCCAGAATCTCCTCGAACATCGTGGTACGATGACCCATAGTGAGCAATTTGATCTCCCTGACCAAACCCTTCCTGAACTTTCTCGCTCGTACTAGTGGGTTCTATACCTCCGCGAACCTTCTCAGTTGACAAAACTCGGCGGCGTACTCATCCACCGACATACTCCCCTATACAAGATCATGAAACTGGCTCTCTAAAGCACTCAAAGCCAAATCGGGGAAGAAATTTTTCTTGAAAATATTCTTAAAAGCTTTTTAAGTCAGTCCCTGTCTGGCAATCCTCGGCTCAGTGCGGTACCAGGTAAGGGCAATATCAAATAATTGGCTACTTGCTGCCTCAACCTGTAAGCTCTCCAAAATCTGTGCCAACCGTAAGATCCTCTTAATATCCTCTAGCCAATCATCTGCATAGAGTATATATTTTTTGTCTTTGAAATGTCTAGGCAACATCCTCTTAAAATCTACTATGGTGCTTGGCCTCGGCTACTGAGCAGTAGGATGAGGCAGAATAATCTGTGGCTAGACAAGCGCTACTACCTCAAATGCTGTCACAGAGACCTGGTGGGCATTTTTAATGCCCTACCGTATCACATATGACTATCTGTGCTGGGCCTCTGCCTAGGCCCTTTGAGCCTCCATCATCTCTCTGAAGAGCACACATATCTATACGGAGTCCACTGGCGCTGGAGGTGGTGAAAGTCCCTCCGAAGTGACTGGAACTGTCCTATGAACATGCGATGGAGGAGGACCCCCGAAACAGCTAAGGCCCCTACCTGAACTGGTGAGGCAACTCTTTGAGCTGGTAGATGAGGGGCAATATCAGATGCTTCCCGAATATTGGGTCAAGAAGTCGTCAACCTCTCAAAAAATGCTATAGAACGCTACGACCTGGTCTTCGGTGGCATCCTGGTGATAGATCAAAATAAGAAGAAGTCAATATGGCACAAGATTAGATATTATCAAGGAAGGACAATAATATCAAGGATAATAAAGCATTCATATTGAATCAATATTAGTAATTTCAAGTCAGATTAGAATTTTTTTAGTTGTGATTGAGTATCCTCTCTTTCATCCTAGTATCCTATATCATTTATTCTATCGCAGGCTCACAGTAGTACAACTAAGACATTACACTACCACAATATCATACTAATTGCAAAGTCTGACCTCTATGGACCTCCACTAAAACATGTTATGACCCGCACCTGAATGATCGGACAAGAGTACTTGGGTACGTCCAGTCTACACCGCAACATCAGCGGTAGAACGCTTTCTTGGTCAACAATACCATCTATCTATCTCATACAATAATATATCATAACCTGTCAATGATATCTCAACTCCAAAAGGAGGACAATATGATAAATAATTAATGATACTCAATCACAATAATTTATAACAAAAAATTAGCACGAGATAATATAAATCAAGAAATTACCAAGTCACAAGTCGAAATAGCTACAATAATTCTCAAGTCTAAGAGTCTAACAAATTAATATAAAGTCTAGAATATCAACTATATCTCAAATGTCTAAAGGGCTGGAGACAAATCCAATACAAATTCTAAGCGAATAAATCTAAGGTAACTCGTGACACCGGCTAATTTTTTCGATAATTACCCCTGAATGTCAGAGCCCATGGTTGCCACTCCCTCCCGTGGTCCGTAAAATGTTGGACACAAATTCTCCAAGTAATCGTCTGAAAAATATATCCAGTAAGGATTGGAGCAAAGTATAACCCAATAGCAGTTCCAATTAAGTGATAAAGACTACAAAACAGTAAATAGTGATGTAATACTTGATGAGCAGACAACAAAAAAGAAGGGTACAAAATAGAGTAAGCAGATAAATAAGGAAGCAATAAAAAGCAAGAAGGAAGAACATATAAGTATGTAAAGACAGACATATATGTGAAACTAGTAAACCTGTCAATGTAAATATGCAAGCAGTAAATATAGATTGAACCAGAAAAGACAATATCTAAAATAGTATTTTGAAATACCAAGTTGACATTTGAATGGCTCGGGGGGAAATCCCAGAAACCACACGTGTCATTTGTGTCAGCTATCATTCCAATCAGACAATGGGATAGAAAGGGTATATTCACATGTCTCCTTGGTATTTTCTCGTCCGACTAGTACTTATGGATCCAGGTCCAGACACGAAGAATCTCAATAATTCAGCATAGATCATTAGGCCCGAAAATACATTAGTCCAGTCGACACATTAGTCTAGTAATACATTCGTTCAAAAAACTTAATAGACCTGAAACTACGTTCTCAGGTAGTTCCCCCTCTCTTCCTGTAGGACCTAAACCACAAGAACAGATCCTATACACCCAGACACTCACACTCTATTGCACATGCACTTAACTAACCCATCTAGGTATATTGATACCTAATGAAACCTCAACCTGATACCCCATACTTAATAGCCTGAACTGAGCTATTATCTGCCCTGCTCCAGTTCCTAACCCGACCTATACTCCCCTCCCCCTACACACATGTCTGAACCAAAGCAGACTCAGTCGTCCAACACCCTCAACTGCAACTCCTCAAACCCGAGCCCCCAACTGCATCAACATCTCCCCTATATGCTTCTATGAGCACCATAAGTCCCCTACATATGCAACTCATTTCACCCTAATCTTAACACACACACACACACACACACACACACACACATAAATACATACAATCACTCTAACATATCACACATCACCTCAGCTCTACCTATACAAACACTTAACACATACTAAACTGTTACTAACACTCCATACTCACTAGTAATTACTGTAAGGACTGAACCCCGGTCTTGTTTCCCCCTTGCTGTTGTAATTAACCCACTGTTATTCCTCACCTGTTGGTATTGGGGTATCACAATCAAGTATCATGTTCAACCCAAGACACTCACAGTCCCACACTGGACACTACTAGGTTTCCCCTTTACCCACCTAGCCCTGCACACCTGATACAAAAATTGAACACTGGTTCCAACCAATACACATGTTACACTTCTAATGATAGACTCTCACCCATACACTAACGTATATAAACACCTATAGTAAAAAATTAACAAACACATAGTAAGCACCATGAGTATCACACTATGATACTCATGATACCAACACCCTCTAATTACTATGATTCACCATCAAATTAATATAGAACATCATTTAATATACAAAATAGAGTATGAATACTATTAAAAAAATATTCTAATACAATTAAATATAGAATGACACAATGGAACATCTATACATGAAAATTATCAATTCTATACCACCATATCATTGCGTATCATGATCTTTCCGTATCCAATTGTGGACACGCACGCAGTTTTAAATCATGCACCTCACTCTAAAATTACTAAAAAAATTCCATCAAACACCTAATGATCCAAACTCAAAATTTTCCTAATTTGCCCATAAAAGTCAATGTAACTATCACAATAGGTCTCATAATAGCCTAGTTCTTCCTCCTATTGGTAGTCCTTAGCTATGGAAGGGTCCTATAGGGTCTATTACACCAAGTAGAATAGAAATTGATAAAAAATAGAAATTTTACCTATTGGAAAATGGATTCCAAATGTATCACCACCAAATAGACACAAATGAGAGATTGGACACAATCCCTAGCCAATGCTTTCCTTAAAAGCTTTCTCTAAAAATGTCAAACTTCTTATCCTCCTTTGGAATGAAATAGGATAATATTTGAGAGTGGGTTGATATGGAAATAGATTGGGTTTGATGTGGATTTGGGAGAAAAGTGGATGAACTAATTATGAAGTGATTTGGAGCACTTAATGAAATAAATGAATCTAATATTTATAGTATAGGGGCCGGCCACCTCTCCTTAGGATAAGACTTAGGTTTAGGGTTAAGTTTGATATCATTTGATATGTCCAAGTTGTCCTCCTTAGGTTGTCATGAAAGGTATCTACAAATCCTATAGAAGGAATATTCTAATTTCTAATTAGAAGGGAACTTAATTAATTATAGTCTAATTGTGACAAGTCAAAGTTTGGGTCATAGGTCATGTTAAGTCCAATTAGGTCTACTAATACCAAGTCTAGCAAATAGGCTAGTCCACTAATAATTAATAATATAAATACAATAATTATTCACCAAAATAAAAGAATATAAAAATGACAAAAATATCCCTCTTCGGAAACTAGGAAGTTATACTACATCTTAACCACAACATGAAGCAATTTTGAGCACTGATCGCCCTCCCTCAGCCACGTACACTTCGCTCTTTGCGCCATCTCGGCTTCCTCCTACAAATATTACAATCCCACGTCCTTTATGAGTACTTTTTCCTCAGCTGCAAGCTCTATGTTCAGAGCATCCTCCTGTAGGAAGTCTAAATATGCCACAATTTATCCTCTTCAATTTACAAATGCCTCCTAGGGGAGGATCGGCTCCATGCCTTCAGGCTGGCCTTCACCCTCTTGAGTCGTTGAGTCATCTTAAATTGGCAATTTTCAAAAACATGCACCTGTAACCCCGCCACAACCACCTCCTCATACCCGCACACCATTGGCTACTTGTTATTGTAATGGAAGGGGCGGGCCTTCGGATATTGGGGATGAGAAAATTGGGTACATATGAGAAAGTGGTCACTAGTACCAGTCAAAAGCCCTTACACAACCATGTCTGGGAACTGATGGAACCATGCACGACTACCCAAAACCTTGTCCAGTTGATACATAACGCATTTTTGAACTGATTTGTTGTTCCACGTCCATATAAGACTGACACACTCGAGAGGATACAACCCCGATCCCAGCAGATACTGCTAAAACTCCCATAAAATAACTTTCGATATAATCCTCCCCCCCAACACCTTCTTGTGTCGATAAAATATGGAATTAAAGTCCCCATCATCAAATGAGGTATATGTTGCTACACCACAGTCATAACTGTGACATGAATTATTTCCTTCCATAAGTACTCTCTCATACGCCTGTCATTCTGTCCATACACTGCTAAATATAAACTTAAGGCCTCCTTTGTTTCTAAACTTAACTACAATCACCTGATCTGATATATGCACTGCATGCCCATCCCAAATCTGGCAATCCTAACGCACCAAAATTCTGACCATATCACACAAATGAAGGTTATGTACTTGATGCCAATAATACTGAGTCCTTTTATCAAGTATACAATTGGATTTGAATTTGGTCTTCAGCAAAGCAACAATCATATATTGAGCCTCCCTGATCACCACAAAAACCTTCTTCCACGTACCAAAGAAAAAATCCCATACACGTTCCAAGCTATTATAGACATTAATTACCCATAATTTCCCCATCCAGCTTGGCTGTTCTGTCACCTGGCTGACAAGCACATCTTGGACCTCTGATCCCATCTCTAACTCATCTTGTTATAAATCTTGTTATGAATTAAGTAGCATTGACTACTGCGGGTTGTCAATATATAGTACTGACTCCCCAACTGACCTCCCTACCCAGCGGGGTTCGTGTCATCTAGTGTAGATATTGCTTGTCTTTTCCAACTCTTGCTATTGTCCGAGGGTTTGAATTTACCCCAGCCTTTTGTTTATAGATACCACCTCCTCCTTTGCCATGCTATCTTGCCTCATTTTTGCCTGAACCACTACCCTATGATCGTCCCCTCGTTATCACCCCCTCTTAGCCTGAAAGACCACAAGCGAACCCCTATCAAAGAAGATCCCTTTGGAATTGTTCGCTTGAGCCACCATATCACCCCCACCTCCTCCACCTGTTGAGGTCGCCCATTTATCCCCCTAATATCCCTGAGCCCAATGTCAATCTCCAACTCTATCTCCGGACTCATATCTGGCGGTCGCTTTGTTTGTTATTGTACATGTTCTTCAACATTGGCCGACGCTAAACCCTCACCACCTATTGCTGTTGTGGCCACCGGTACCCTACCATCGTTTGTAGCCCCCTCTTATTTATGCAATCTTTAGGGGGATGACCAAAACATTTACAGTGCTGACACACTGGTGGCACCCAATCATATTCCACCTTTTGAAGATATACTTCTCGAAACGGAAGATCATATTCAACATACAAAGGTAGATCCTTAATTGACTCAATCTCTAAGAACACTCTAGCTTATTCCATCCTCGATCTTGATATTGTAGTATCGTCTGCTTTGATAGGTCTTCCCACCAAGATTTCTAGCCACATCATCAACGGGATACTCCAGTACATAATTGGCAACTTCGAAAAATAAATCCATATGGGTACCGTGTGGAGTACTTGTCGCTCACACTGATACCTTCTCGTCCATTCTTTCGTGATAATAAGTTGACCATGGAAAGTCCACGGCCTGTCCTGTAAAATATGCTTCATGTCTTCCTGTATCCCAAATCATACAAAATAGAATCCATTTTCACGAGGGAAGAACTTTATACTTCCTTTTGGCCGCCATACTCGATTTGCGTATACTCAGATTTGACCATAGAAAGGTCTATTTCCAAGAACGTATAATACTACCATATTTTGCTAGTACTCTAATATTTCTACTAGTTCCTCCTCAGGGAAGGAAGCATGTACCCCTGAACCCACCTTCTTTGGTTCAACATACCACATTTGTCCATTAGCATTATTAGTTGCAGATCGACAAAGATCTCCCATGACTTACTCTATGCTTAATCCTCCATAGGCACTTTGCCTTTATCATCATATATTGCATATCAAAACAGTAGTCACGGTTTCTCTGTCCTGTTAGGATCAACTCTCGCCTGAGTATGCGGTACCCCGTTCTCGTTCATCGCTATCCCTGAAGATCACCACCCAACAGTGGTCATCTCGCCATCAGAGGATGCCTACCCCCACCCATTAAGACCTTCCAGACGATAATGGGGGGCCCTTCGATCCTGTATGTATCCTGGCTACCGAAATTGCTTGTTGTTCGACCCTCGGACATCGAGGGGGCTGAGCACCACCCCTCCTCTCCAATCCGAGTGACCCCTAGTCATCCTCGGTTCCTTCGTATTAGGCCATAGTCCAAATCCTCCCTACCAAAACTACCTAGAGGGGCATCCCTGTAGACTTCTGGTGACCACCCCTATCCATCGTCCTTCCTACCTGGATGTTGACCGCTCTGGCCGCTGCATCCGGCTCGCCAGGGTCCTAAGCATATTGAAACCTAAATCACCTGTACCTGTCGCCTCCTCCGACATGCTATATATATATATATATATATATAGTGTTAAGCATCTCTAGAGAAAGTAGAATGATTATATAATAGTTTTATTTGTTCTTACATTATTACAAGGTTGGTTTAGGTGAGTCGGGTCGAGATCGCTTATGAGTGCATTCCCCAATGTGTTGATCCCCTCCTTCATTGATGTGGAGAGTCGCTTGGACGTGCTAAGCCATTGGAGCTTGTTTGCCAATTTGAAGTTGTTCGGCAAAAAGATGCTATCTTTGTTTATTAATGACATAATGTATGAAATATTTTTGATTGTGTTAGTTTAACGAGTTGTAAGTCTTGTGACATCTTTCATTGTAATTAAAATCTATTATTTGTAGTCGAGTTATTCTTTTGTCTTAAGAGCCATTGAAATTCCATAACAAATTATCAAAAAGTAGAATCATTTTTATACATCTTATGTTTATCAACTTTTATGCTTATTATACTGCAATGACTTTGTTAATGAGATATTTTATGGATCATATTTGTTCTTACCATGTACAGGCAAAATTTAGGCTAGTAAGACATCACGCTCGAGTGATGACTTTCAGTTTTACGAAATCGAATGTGACATAATGGTATCATTAACTTTCTTGCATCCTCAATTAAAATTTTTTTAGTCTATGTTTCTTTCGTATTATAAATAAATTCATATGTACAAAAATAATCATATATTTTCCCATTTGTATGTTTGTATGCATAGCATCTATATAATTTATTTGCTTAACAACACTTAGTATTATAAATAAATTTTATTATCATTTAGTAAAAAAATTAAATAGGAGTGAATAGTACCCGCATGTACTGTTCACATCCATGTAAAACCCTACCCCCCTATTTTGTTTGAATCTATCAAGCCTTCAAGATTTTCTTTTCAAATTAAAACCCTCATTAACACTTTCCTAAATTAAATCAATTTAATCGCACATTCAATCCATTTTAAATTTGAAATCATCCCTATATCAAATTTTTATTTTTGGAAATATAATTTTTCTTTAACTCTAAATTTTGAAATCCATCGACATCATTTAAAATTTCTTAAACTTTTCCAAACTAACATAACCCCAGCATCCCCACCCCAACGATCTCTCCATCTCACGATGACCAACCCGGACAGACTATACCATCTTCGGTCATCGTAGACCGCCAGCAACTATCGGGCCACACAGGAGCTGTGCACAACATCCGACTGAACCTCCCACTTTGTGACATATTTTCTTTGTCGTCTCTCAATCATTATTTGATCTAACTTTTCTAGTACGTTCCCAACATATCCACGTTCACACTTAATTAATTAGTTTATTTATCTTTGTAATAATTTATGTTAAAATTGAATAAAAAAAGGAGAAAAAACTCAGTTTTTGAATTTTGAAAATAGAACCAATGTCCCAATACCCTACTTGGAAGGTCGATTTCTTCTAATTATTTGAACCAAATTTGAAATCATCTCTATATCCAAGATTAAAATCAAATAATTAATTAAATTTAATTCACAGTTTTTAATGATCAAAATAAACCTTTAAAATCTAAAAATTAGTTTTCTAAAGATAAAATTCTTCGATACGGGGTTTGTTCCATCAAATCGGATAATATTTTTGTATACCAATTGCACCAAAAGGAACCTACAATATTTTCTTACGTGTGGGCTTCGACAAAATTTGAATTGGTCACGTGTGTGCAACAAATTTGACCCATATCCGTCAAAAATCTTCATATCGATCTTTTATAAAAAAAATTATTAATTTTTTTGTACACGCTTGTCGTATCGTAATGAGACTTGTGCCATTGGACTTGCAGTATTTGACTTATCATCTGACCTAAGTTTTGTTCGATTATGAGATAGTTGACCGGATTACCATTTTGTGGGCCCCACGATCCGATTTGATGGGTGTTTTTATGGTTGACTTATCAAAATCCAATTCTGGATGTACCTTTAAGTTCATATCATCGTTTAAGACTTGTTTGACCTATAATATAATGAGTTTAGTTATTTATTTCTGATACATTTTTTGCTGCAAAGTAGGCCCACTTGTGGATCCCATTTTGATCTAAAGTTGTCATTTTTACAGATGTGTCCAAACTGGACTTATGGATAGGCTATTCGTAATATCTCGACCCTTTCAAACTCAAAGGTGAGATTTTTCTCAACATCCTGTGACGTCTGTTTGGATTCTTCCTTTTGTGTCGCCATTATTTTTACTAAATTGGTATTATGTTCGTATTTCATAATCTGTGCTTCAAAACTAAGATCTGTCATTGTAGTAATCTCTTATCATTGAAATTGACAAAGTTACCATATGGATCACCGAGATAAGATCGTTAACCTTGCGGTTGATTATTTTGTCTCAATTTGCGTAACATAGGCTTTGCTACACGAATTATGAGGTATAAATTTGGTATTAATAATCTAGAATTTGAAATACAGAATATTAATAAATAAATAATAATTTGGGATACTAGTATTACCTACTTCTAGATAATATGACAAATAAGATAGCTAATGTGACATAGGTGATAGACGCCTTTTACCCAACCAACTTTTCGGATTAAGAACTTCTTGAAATTATTATAATTATTACGATTATGGAATTATTATTATTAATACAAGGAGTATGCTCCATTGATAATTCTTGAGTAGGCTTAGGTCTCGCAACTCAATAACCTTGAATGCACTCTAGACAAGTATACCTTGCCTATTTGATACTTAGCATTTAAATATTTCATATATATATTATGTCATATTTTTTTTATCTTGTTACTGTTGTTACCATGCCAAGTTACATGATTATTCTTGTTGACACATGTTAGTCGAGAAATATGAATTGTGTGTTGTATTGCATGCTAGGTGACCCGACCTGAAATTGTGTATATGATTGATTGGACACATTAATTATTTTAGATTGATTGAACGTTGTCACGACCCATAGCCGGTGTAAGGGTACGAGAACGTGGGTATGTCTAGTCTATACCGCAGCATCGGTGGTAGAATGCTGTTTTGGTCAACAATACTATCTAAATATCACACATAAAATATATGTACCTGCTAATATATCTCAACTCCAAATAGATGATAAATAATAATATATACTCAGTCAAAATAAAATTAGAGCAACAGGGCATACACAGGATAAGCCAGGAAGGTAGCAAGTCACATGTCTAACTAATACTCCACAACCCCCGACTAGTTTAGTGGATCCAACCATGACATGTTACGACACAGAATTCTCCGGGAAGGTAGCAAGTCACCCCAGAAATCAGTGTCCATACAAATACAAGAGCAACATGGCATACACAAGATAAGCCAGGAACTACCGAGAATAACAACTCATGATGGGATTCAAAAAATACCAATTTCTGTAATCACGTGTTAAGAAGTCAAGGATATCTACACTAAATACAAGAAACATAAAAGATATCATAAAAAAAAATGTCAGAGAATGTAGTCATCTCTGGTCCTTAGCAAATAATATTACTCGGTGACCGAGCTAGTGTCACACAGACTTATATGAAATATCATGTCACTTGGGTGTAATGAAGGTGATGAATGAATTAAATGAACTAAGTATAATTTCTTGGTCAATACTAAGTCAAAATGGTCAAACTTGGTCAAACTAGTCATTTTTGGCTTTACTAGCCTATATCCAAGTTATTTGGTCCATACCTTGCTTATCTAGGCTATACTAGCTATTACAAGATACTAGAGTATCCTATCTACTAAGTATCAATAGATACACACACATACACACACACACACACACACACACACACACACACACATATATATATATATATATATATATATATATATGGGTAAAAGGGATATGAGCCATAGGCTCATATTCCTATATGAGCCATGCACATGTGGATCAATAGAAATAAATTTCTACATCCCATGTGCACCCATGTGCACTACTACACTCAATTTCTATTAGTCCACATGTGCATTGGCTCATGTAGGAATATGAGCCTATGGCTCATATCCCTTTTACCCTATATATATATATATATATATATATATATATATATATATATATATATATATATACACTGGTTATCTATAAGCTAATATTAACTTAATATTGATTACCTTGGCTTAACTCAAGGTAATACTAAAATCTAGTATCAAAACCAATACTAACATATACTAAATAACTTAACTACCATAACTAACTAACTGATAAATCATAACTGATACTCTTACCTAATATAAATAACTGATAACATAAAATGTTAAATAACATATAACATAACCGACCTCATACTAATTAACTTCTCCACTCGAAATGATAACTTATTTATATGCTAAGTTAACTCAAATACTACTAACCTATAACATTAACAAACTAATATCTAACCATCTACTAACTTATTAACTTAACTCCAACTAACTGACATTTATATATATATATTAACTTGATACCTTAACTAATACTAACATCCCTAATCTACCTTCCTTCTACACACTGCTGCACACATTAGTACACACAGCAGCTGCTAAAGCTTGCTGCCTCCTACAGGCCCGAGCCCTTGGCTTCCCCCAAACTGATTTCTAACCCCCTGATCCTGGCACATTGCTGTGCAGCAATTGCATAATTAATTGGAGTTGCTGCACAGCAACTGCAACAGAAATATTCCCTCAAACATCCACATCTAACCTGGATACTCCTCTTACCTTGTTGCTGTTTGTGTCTCTTCATTTCCACTAATATTATTGCTACCTTATCCATCCTACAGACTGTTGATGTTACATAGAATAAAAGTGCACACTGATACATCTATGCCCGACTCCCCTAACACTTATACACCCGTATCAGTCCATACCCAAGCTCTTTGGTCATTCTTCAACACCCCTTACTGTCAGATGCAAACTCCACACACACTTCGCTATTAGCCATAACTTATACTCACTTTACTGAACACTTGCACATAGTGAATACTGATATGTGCACAAACCACTCTACTATACTTCAGTTGCTCTTGCTACCATACTTCTCCTTGCTGCTGGTGTTATTCTCAGGTTTTAACATCAAACAGTCAATAACAAGAAAAACAACAACCTACTAATAACTACAGCAACAATTATTACAACAACCTCAACCTTGCTGTTAATAATTGCTCCTTCCATAAACCACTGCCCCACAACAATTGTCACTACACCAACACATGCACACACACACTCGATAATATTTATACTTTACTAATTAGATGTATATATATCCTCTTCAGCTCATCAAAAGTGGCATGACAATCTTCTGTCCAGACAAAATCTATATCCTTCATGGTCAGCCTAGTCGTCGGCTCTGCAGTCATGGAGAAGTCTTGTACAAATTTTCTGTAATAACCAGCTAGTCCCATAAATCTCCTGATTGCTGCCACTGAACTCAGAATAGCCCACGACTCTACTGCAGTAATCTTCTTCGGGTCTACTGAGATCCCGTCTCTAGTCACCACATATCCAAGGAATTCAACCTTGTTAAGGAAGCACTCATACTTTGAAAGCTTTCCATAAAGCTTCTCCTTCTTTAGAGTCTCTAGAACTATCCTCAGATTCTCCTCATGCTCCTCCGGGATCTTTGAATACACTATAATATCATCAATGAATACCACCACAAACTTATGACGGTACTGGTGGAACACATTGTTCATTAGATTCATGAATACCGTCGGGGCATTGGTCAACCCAAACGGTATCACCATAAACTAAAACTGGCCATACTAAGTCTAAACATCTATCTTTATAATATCCTCCTTCTTTACTTTCACCTAGTGGTAGCATGACCTCAAGTCTATCTTTCAAAATACCTTTGCTATGCTCAACAGATCGAAGAGATCATCTATCATCGACAGTGGGTATTTATTCTTCATAATGAGGTTGTTTAGAGCCCTGTAGTTGATACACATGCGTACCGACCCATCCTTCTTTGGTAAAAATAATATCGGAGTACCCCACGGTGATGAACTGGACCTGATGAAGGCTTTATCATGCAACTCATCTACATGATTCTCCAATTCCACTAGTTTGTTGTTGTTAACTCTAAAGACATGCTGAGATATCGGCTCTGTGTCTGGAACTAAGTCTATAGAGAACTCAATATCTTGGTCTGGCGACAACCCTGGCAACTCCTCAGGGAAACATCTAAAAACTATGCTATCAACGGATGTGATAACTCCTTCTTTTCTAACATGGCTCCAGAGATGGCATCCTTTCTCTGCTCCACTGCTTCTCTGGCAATCTCAAACTCTGGCTCTTCTGGCGATCTAATTAACACCCTACCTCCATGATAATCTATAATATCATGGTGCCTACTCAACCAATCCTTCCCTAGTACTATATCGTAGCTAGAAAGTGGCATTACAAGTTAACACACACTTAACCCTGACCTACCAGTGTAACTCTCTGATCCTTGTAAACATCACTAACCAGGATAGTGCCACCCCCAGTCATAATCTTGAAAGTCCTAGCCAAAGGTTCAGCCTCTAAACGATGCTTAAGAGCAAAAGATATAGATACAAAACTATGGAAAGCACCAGAATCAAATAAAGTATATGCTTAAATAGAATCAAGGAAAACTTAACCTGATATCATATCTCCTACTTGCTCGGTCTCCTCGACCATTATGACGAATGCTCGCCCCTGCTGTGCATCTCTCTGTTGGTGCTGGTGCTATACAAACATCTGCTATTGTGTCTGCAATAGAGGTCCTCTCTGCTGACCTGCAGGTGGCCTTGCTGTTGCTCTTTGAGCTGAGCATGGTCTCTGAGCTGTACGACAAGGAGATACTGGTCAATCCCTCATCTGATGTCCTTCTACGCCACAATATAAGCACACTCCCAACCTCATCCTACAGAGCTCCCAGATATGGCCTGTCTTCTTACATAAGTAATAGGTGGGAGTCTGCTAAATTCGTCTCTGTTGTTGCTGCTATGGCACCTGCTGAACTGGTGCCCGAACTGGAGCCTGCAACTGCTGAAAAGTCCTTGCTGCTAGAAATGGGGTCGCTTAGCTAGAATCGCACTGCTGCTAGCTCCTCCGAATATGTCTCTTTTTCTCTTGGATTTGAGCTCCAAGTCATCCTCCGCCCTCTGAGCATCCATCAGTATCTCCTCAAATTTTGTAGTATGATGACCCCTAGTGAGAGATTTGACCTCTCTGATCAATCCCTTTCAGAACTTTCTCACTCTCGCAAGGGGGTTTGTACCTCCATAAATATGCCCAATCTATAGAACTCCGTGGCGTACTCGTCCACCGTCATGCTCCCCTAGACGAGGTCCTGGAACTAGCTCTCTAGGGCACTCAGAGCCACGTCCGGAAAGAACTACTCCTTGAAAATCTTTTTAAAAGCTCCCCAAGCAATCCTAGCGCCGCAATCCTCGGGTCGGTACGGAACCATATCAGGGTAATGTCAAATATCTGACTGCCCACTGCCTCCAAAAGTAGACTCTTCGAAATCTGTGCCAGTCACAGGTTCCTCTCTATATCCTTAATCCAATCATCAGTGTACAATATCCCCTCTGTATACTTGAAGTCCTTGGGACCCATCCTCTTGAAATCAATAATAGTACCAGGCTTCAGCTAGTGTGGGACAGAATGAGGCGGTACAATCTGCGGCTGAACCAGCTCTACCTTCCCCACAGCTGCTAGCGCTAACTGGTGAGCACTCTTGATGCCCTGACATTGAATATCTGTCTGCCTCTGCTGTGCTACCATAATCTTCTGGAACATGGCAAACATCTATGTCCCGCCTGCTGTCATGGGTAGTGGGGTGAAAGGTCCTCTGTGACTGCTGGAACAGCCCTCGAAACTGGTGGTGGAGCACCCCCAAAAGTAGCAGAAGCCCCCACTTGAACTGGTGAGGCAACACTCTGAGCTGGAGAAGGTGGAGAAGTAATTGCCCTCTTTGGAGAGGGTAAAGTAGCCGACATGGATAAAACTATGCCAGATTGCTGGGATCGGGTCTTCAACGGCATCTTGAAGATAGATTCAAAATAAAGGGATCAATATTACGCAAGATACGGTAGGATCAAGGAAGGGCAATAATATTTCAAAGAAAAGAATTATTCAGAATGATAAAGATAATAAATTCAATAGATTAAAAATGTTCCTAGTTGTGATTGAGTATCCTCTTATCCTATATCCTACAATAGGCTTGTAGAAATACTTTAAGTCTGAGTACTACTACTTGGACCTACATGGGCCACCATAAAAATATGTCATGACCCAACCCGGCGTAAGGGTACGAGAACGTGGGTACGTCCAGCCTATGTCGCAACATCAACGATAGAATATTGTCTAGGTCAATAATACTATCTAAATATATCACATAAAATATATGTACCTGCCAATATATCTCAACTCCAAATAAAGAAAAAATAATAAGCAATACTCAATCATAATAAAACTAGAGGAAGATGTAGCACGATATGGAATAGAAGAAAGAAATGAATCACACTCATAAATATAAATCATAACCAAGTCTAATAGACTGGCACAATAGTCTTAAATCTAATACATGTCAAAATATATAAATTATGACATAACCAATACAATAAACTAAACATCCACAACTAGCTGATCATCCCCCGGTATCGGCTCCTCCTGAACCACCGTCTCTAACTCTACACCCACTACGTTTTGAGGTCTATAGTGTGTAAGATATCTATAATCAAAATAATCTAAAAAGTATATCCAGTAAGGATTGGAGCGAAGCACACCTCTAACAACAGTTCCAGATAAATGATAACGACTATGTAGTAGTAAATAGAGAGAATATACAAGATAAATAGAGCATGAACTAAAAATATACATAATATAGAATATTATAAATAGTACAAAAGATATGAGCATTATATACGAGAGTGAGGAAATATAACTAACTAAGTGAGTGAGTACTAGCTTCGACATATGATTGGCTTGGAAATATGTACAGGAATCATGGCTTGGCTAATCATACGTGAGGTATATGATTAACACTAATATGGTACTTGTACATGAATACTTGTATAGAGTGGGTATGATCACATATCTAACTAACACTTTCCAACCCCTGCCTAGTATAGTGGATCCAACCATGAAAAGTTATAACATGGGATTTTCCGAAAAAGTAGCAAGTCTCCCAAGAAATTTGTATCCATACAAGTATAAGAGCAACAGGACATGTACAGGATACGCTAGGAACTACCGAAAATAATATCTCATGATGGGATCCAAAAAATACCAATCCGTATAATCACTTGCCAAGAATTACAGGATATCTACACTAAATACAGTAAATATAAAAGATATCATAAACGAGATACTGCCAAAGAATGTACTTATCTCTGGTCCTGAGCAAATAATGTCACTCGGTGTCCGAGCTGGTGTCGCACAGACATATATGAAATATCATGTCACTTGGGTGTAATGAAGGTGATAAATGAATTAAATGCACTAAGTATGATTTCTAGGTCAATACTAGGTCAAAATGGTCAAACTTGGTCAAACTAGTCATTTTTTGGTTGTATTAGCCAATATCCAAGTTATTTGGTCCATACCTTGCTTATCTAGGCTATACTAGCTATTACAAGATACTAGAGTATCCTATCTACTAAGTATCAATGGATACACTTATATATATATATATATATATATATATATATATATATATATATATATATATATATATAGACACTAGTTATGTATAAGCTAATATTAACTTAATATTGATTACCTTGGCTTAACTCAAGGTAATACTAAAACCTAGTATTAAACAATTACTAACATATACTAACTAACTTAACTACCATCACTAACTAACTGATAACTCATAAATAATACTCCTACCTAATATACATAACTTATAACACTAATTATTAACTAACATATAACATAACAGACCTCATACTAACTAACTTCTCCACTCTAAATTATAACTTAGTTATATGCTAAGTTAACTCAGATACTACTAACCTATAAAATTAACTAACAAATATCTAACCATCTACTAACTTATTAACTTAACTCCAACTAACTGACATTTATATATATATTAACTTGATACCTTATCTGATACTAACATCCCTAATCTACCTCCCTTCTACACACTGCTGCACACAATAGTGCACACAACAGCTGCTAAAGCTTGCTGCCTCCTAAAAGCCCGAGCCCTTCACTTCCCCCTCACTGATTTCTAACACCCTGAACCTGGCACCTTGCTGTGCAGCAATTGCACAATTAACTTGAGTTGCTACACATCAATTATAACTGAAATATTCCTTCAAACATCTACATCTAACCTGGATACTCCTCTCACCTTGCTGCTGTTGGTGTCTCTTCATTTCCACTGATACTTACTGATACTTACTGCTACCTTATCCTTCACACTGACTGCTTCTGATGTTTTATAGAATGATAGTGCACACTGATACATCTATGCCCGACTCCCCTAACACTGATACTCCAGTATCAGTCCATACCCCAGCTTCCTGCTTATTCCTCAACACCCCTCATTGTCAGTCGCAAACTCCACACATACACTCTTAGTTATTTGCCTGATATAGGGGCACGAGTACGTGGGTACGTCCAGCCTACGCCGCAGCATCGGCGGTTGAACACTGTCTTGGTCTACTATACTATATAATATCTCATATAATGTATATAAAATACTGTCATACCATCTCAATTCCTGTCACGACCCGCACCCGGTTTAGGGGCACGAGTGCGTGGGTACGTCCAGCCTACGCCGCAGCATCGGCGGTAGATCGCTGTCTAGGTCATGTAACTATCTCATCCACTCACGTGAATACCCAACTCCATAAGGAGACGTGGATATCATAAAATAATGCTAGAAAATACTCAATCACATAAACTAAAGCACGATGAGATATCAAGGCAAGCAAGAAATACAAGACAAGTCTAACGACAAAATAATCATACCTGCAATCATTAACTTCCAATCCCCAAGTGTGTCAGAAACCAGTCTACTAAGGTCACAGTCTGGAAAAATATTTTCCAGTCAGGAAGGAGCAAAGTACATCTCTAAATAGCAGTTCTATATAAATGACATAAACTATGTAGCAGTTCTAGATGAAAATATACCAGATGCATGTATAGGTACGAAAAATGTACAATGAAAGAAATACTGGAAATACTGTAAGTAAATGCAGGAAAAGAAACAATATGTCAATGAGCAAGAAACCTATGACTAAGTGTGTGAGTACTAGCTTCAACATATGATCGGCTTGGGAACTTGATCAGGCTGGTTACATGTGATTAGCTATGATTCACGAAGGTCAGGCTAACCGTTGGTTAGCTATGATACATGTAGAGGTCAGGCTAATCACATGTAACAGCTATGAGGCACGGAGATGGTCAGGCCGCACCCGACGTGAGATGTGGGGTGAGCTATGATGCATGAAAAGTTGGGTATGATCACATATCTATACTAAAATACTCCCCAAACCCCCGACTGGTATAGTAGATCCAATCATGGTACGCTATGGCACGGGATTTCCTAGGGAGGTAGCAAATCTCCCCGGGTCTCAGTGTTTGTACATGCACAAGATATCAAGGAAACAAGTCTTGTACAAGCTACACCATGAATAAGGAATAACATCTCATGACGAGATCCGTGTATACCAATCCGTATAACCAACGTGTCAAGAACATGGATATTTATACTAGATACAGTGAACATAGGAGATATCATAAATTAGAAACTAATCAGAGAATGTACTCGCCTCAGGTCCTTAGCTGGTAATTATTGATGTCCTGTTCCAGAGTATCCCCTGGGTAAACCAACAGTCCTATAAACATATCACAAAGCAAACCACATTTGCATCAGATGCTATACTAACACATCACAATACATGAACTCAGGGGCTCTGCCAGGTATGGCACTAGTCAACTAGGGTCATCTAGTAGGGACACGTATATAATACACTTTTACACTCAAAGTATATACCAAAAAACGTATATAATATATATATATAAGTGTCTCTTAGTAATTGTACAAAATACGTATTTGTGTATATACACTAATAGATGTATATAAATATATATTTTTATACCAAATACATATTTGTATATATATATATATCAATCAAATATTTTTATATATGTATATTAACAATCAAAGAATGCACATAATGCCACACTTCGCAAGGTGATCCCAATGAAGTAGCAGTTAGTTCCAATGGGTCCGGAGCAGTCCAAATAGCTAGAACTATATAAGGAAGTCCAAGATCGGAGTTGGCACAAATTTTGAGATAAAGATACCGAGTCCTCAAAACATAGAGAAACCTACCGGGGTTTAGCTAAGGTTAAGATTTACAAGTTAGCTAGAAGAGAAAAAGGTCGATTGTTCGTAATCAAGGTAACACCTTAATTTAATGAAAATCATTTCGAAATTATTTTGAACAATAATTACAAATAAAAGTTTATTTATAAAAAATCTAGAATTTATGTAAAAGCCATCATACATTTTATATCTATAGTAAAATTGGTCACCAGTCCAAATAAACAAATTTTGATCTTATTTTTATTATTGAAACTATAATTTTTTAATTAATAACATAAACCCCAAAAAATTATTATATTTTTGCATAATCAAAAACCCTTTTTAATTACATATTAATATAACCAAATCCCTATATATAATATATACTAAATTTATACACTATAACAATAAAATTAAATATATTTTATTTACTAAACTAATTACATGAAATTACTAAACTTAATTACATGAAATTACTAAACTAATTATAAATAAATTAACTAATTATATTTAAATTAACTAATTATATTAACTAAACAGATTAAATAAACTAACTTCTGATTATAATTTAACTACTGATTAACAAATTAATTTACTGATTAGTAAATTAATTAACTAATCTAAATATATAATTAAACTAATTAAATACTAATAACTGATTAATAACTTAACTTAACTCTTTAATCCGTAACTTAACTCAGACAGAAGAAAGGGAAAGAAAGAAGAGGGCTCACGTTGGGGGAGGTTACTGGCGTCGGCGCGGGGGTCTCGCCGGGGTCGGGCCGGCAAGGCAGTCGAAGCTCGTCTCGGCGGCGGCGGCGGCTCCGGATCTGAGGCGGTCGGCGGGTGTTCGGCTCGAGGAGATCCGAGGCGGCGGTCGACTCGGCGAGGGCTGGATCGATCGGCTCGACGCGGCGGAAACTCGACTCGGCGGCGGTGGAAACCCGAGAGCGGCGGCGAAGCTCGGGCGGCAGCGCTCGGTTCGAGGAGGCGCAGCGGTCGAGAGCTCACCTCGAGGTGACGACACCGGGCAGATCTGCTGCGGCGGGAAGGAGTTTCGACGGTGGCGGATGAAACTCCTCCGCCGTGGTCGCGCCCGGGCCACGCGGTGGTCGGCTCCCCTGACTTCGAGGCTGAAACTGGGAGGAGCGCTCGTCGGCTCCGACAATCAAATCGGCGGCTAGGTGAGGGTCAGATCTAGGGTTAGGGTTTGGACTGGTCTGTGAATCGTGTCGGGTTGAATCGTGTCCGGGGCTGGACACGATGGGTTTGATGTACTGCGATGTGGGGGCGGACGTGTCCGGGTGTTGGACACAGGGCTGGGTGTACGGCTGTGGTGGAGGTGGATGTGTCCGGGTGTGTCGGACACAAAAATCTGATTGTAATATTGTAACCGGACACAGGAAATAAATGGATACGATAGGACACCCGGGGTCGGACCCGAGGCCAACACGGCTGACACGGTGATGATGGACACACGGACACGAGCACACAAAATGGTGGTGGCTTGTTGGCTTTGTGGGGATTTGTGAGGGCTAGCTAGGGTTTCTTGGGAATGGTGATGAGGGACTTAAATAGGGAGAGAGGGTGTGGGATGAAGGGTGAGGATTGGCCCAATAATGAATGGCCCAGATTACATATATAAATGGATTTTTCATGTGGGAAAAAATGAGGGTGTGAATGGGAGACGGTAAACTGGTAAATTTAATAGAAAAATATAATTTAAGAAAAATATTTTAAGAGGCTTCCAAGGCTAACTGATTCCAAATTATCTACTAATTAAACTCCTATTTCAAAACCCTAGAAAATATGTAATTTATTTATTTACTATTCCAAAATGGATATAAAAATTATTATGGAGAAAACAACTAGTCCTTTAATTAATTTTATCAAATAAATAATTTTATGATTTCAAGCCAATAAACATTTGAAACTAGAGAAATATATATATATATATTATTTATTTATTTATTTTGTAATACATCGACATTTAGAAAAAAATGATTTTTATAAAAGATTTTAAATCACCTTCTACAATCAACATTGTTCAAAATCTAATACAAAAAATTTCAAGGAGAAAATATTTTATAAACTTGGTATTTAAAATAAATTAAAAATCTAATTATTTCGAAAATTGGAAATCGGAGGTTACAATTCCAAATGATACTCAATCACATATAAAACTAAAGGGAGATCTAAGCACGATATGGAATAGAAAGAATAAAAATACAAGTCTCAAAATATCAACGCAAATCTAAACATAACTCAAGATCTCAAAAATAATAATACAATCCACAATCTAATAGAAACAACTACTACAAAGTAGGGAATTCTAAATGGCCTCAGTAACTGGCACTACATCCTCAGATGACACTCCATCTGTTGGTCCATAGTAATTGAGACACATCCTCTCTAACCATTCATTTAAAAAATGTATCCAGTCAGGATTGGAGCAAAGTACAACCCAATAGCAGTTCAATTAATTAATAATGACTATAAACAAAAATAGAGAAAATAATATAAGACGAGAAATAATAAACAATATCAACTATGGTAGAAGAAACAAGTAAACAAGAAAAATATGGTATACACTGATCACGATAAAATAGAATAAAATAATAATATGAGACAATAAACTAGAATATGGTGAAGAACTGTTACTATGCTAAGTGATTGAAATACTAGTTAGATATGTGATCGGCTTGGGTGAATATTATCTAATTAACGTTGGATAAACATTGTCTAAGTTAAGCATTAAATATTATCTAGAATTTGATCACATATCTAGCTAACACTTTCCCTTTCTCTCGACTAGTACAATGGATCCAACCATGACACGTTACGATACAAGATACTCAAGGCATCGTAAATAATAAACCTTGAACATTAAATATCGAACATTGAATATTGTCTAAGTTAAACATTGAGAACACGAGGAACAATAAAATAATATATATAACATCCCATGACTGATCCATATGTATACTAGTCCGTGTACTAATGTGTCAAGAGTCATGTAAAATATTTCTAAATACTTATATTATAATAATATTATCAAATAATAGAAACTATCAGAGAATGTACTCACCTGCCGTCCAGAGCAATGAATATCAAACTGTGTCCCAACTGGTGTCTCATAGACCTATATATGGAATATTACATCAATACAAGATTTTGGAATGAAATTAAGTTAAATTAGTCAATATCTAGGTCATAAAGCTATTTCTAAGTCAAACCGACTATTTCTAAGTTGCAAGAGTCTAACATTAGGATACTAAGTCAATACACTATGAAACTAAGCTATACTAACTAATCTAAGATACTAAAAAACACACAAAATGCCATATCCTAGGATACACAAGTTTCAAATATGAAAATAGTAGTTTATATATATATATATATATATATATATATATATATATATATATATATATATATATATATATAGTACTGCTAATTAATGAAATTAGGATACCTTGGCCTTGCACTAATGCGTATCACACTATCACACACCAATCTCGATACTCAAACCCAATACCATGAGTATCGACCTATTACCTTGATATTACCTTGGTATCCCGAGTTAATTCAAAACCTCATGAATATAGCTAATACATATGTAACCCTCAACCAATATACTAATATATACTAAGTACTATAATATATATCCATACAATACTTAGATACTAACTATAATACAATACTAACTTATTAATACCTCATATAATACCTATCCATATATAATTAGTATACATATCTATCTATCTATCTATCTATCTATCTATCTATCTATCTATCAACATAACCAAGTATATATATAACTAACCTTAATACTAACTCATCTAACCCACTACCATGCTAAACCAAACCTCACTAATACTGAACTAAACTCACTAGCTAACCATTACCTTGATGATACCCTGAAATGATACACTGATATGGATACTAATACTGAGCAGATACTTGAATGCCAAAACTGTGCTGATACCTGAACTGTGTTGTTGCTGAAACTGTGCTCTTCAATGGTTGATGCATTTTTGTCTTCTGTTCTTGTTACTGATACACTGCTGAACTGTGCAGTTGATCATTATACAATTATGCTCGAGCTGTTCCGGCATATTACTGAGTTCAATGCTTGATGGATGGCTGCACACTGAACTGCAGTGGCTGTGCCTGGCTCGATTGCTGTCACTGCATTGAAATGGCATGATCCTTGCTTGCTGAATCTTGTGCATCTCCTTGCTATTGAACTTGTTGAACTGCACTAGGGTGTTGCACACTGATGCTCCTCTGCTGAAGGTGTAGCTGCTGTGTGCTACTGCCTTGTACTTTAGTTGTGCACTGAAGCTGCTGCTACTTCGATTATGCACTGATGCACACTGCATTGGTCGATTACTGTACCTTCCTCTTGCTGAATGTACGATCAAGCTGATACTGAAGTGCTGCTGAATACTTTCTGCAAAAATCTGCTGCTGTTGCATAGAGGATGCTGCAGTGAACTGTCATTGCCCGAACCCCCTTTGCTGGGAAGCTGCTACTGCTATCACCCTAAGTGCACTTAGCTGCTGCTCGATGCCTATCTCAGTTGAAATTGCTGTGCACTGAGACAACTATACTGAACTGACTATTACTTGCTGTGAATGGCTATGAGTCGTTGCCTGCACAAACTAACTAGCTGCTGAATCACACTGCCTCGAGGCTGCAACCCCTTTCTTGCTGTGACTGCTTCCTGCCTGTTGAAGACTGAATGGCTGCTACTCCCTCTTCAATGCAGTATTGTACTGAACTACAGACAAGCCCGAGTCCTCCTTCTTGCTGAATGCTGTAGTGCACTGACTTCCTTGCTAGATTGCCTCAAGTTGCTGAAGATCGGAGCTCCTCTAATTAAAGCTGATACTACTACTGCTCTCTCCATGCTGTGCTCGAGCACTGACTGCTATTTCCTTAGCTGTGCTCGAGCAATGACTGCTCTACCAGCTCCTTCTCACATACAACTCAAAACACTACACACACACACACACACACACACACACACACACACACACACATATACACTCTCTATGCATATCAATAACTATATATCTATATACAACTCTCTACTCGTATATATCAACTCTCTATGTATATACACTCTCACTACTAGGTATATATATATATATATATATATATATATATATATATATATATATATATATATATAACATACACAATACACATATATGTATTTATATATAAACACTCATACATATAGATATAATTACATATAGACATATAGACATACACATATAGCTAAATGGATACACCTATACACTATATCACATAGTACACACTTATATATATATTTATACCATATAATATATCATACATATATATATACACAAGCACATATAGAAAAGAGGACCAAAAACCAAACATGTGGAGTGCACCACACCTGTATCACACTCATTCTATGATATGCTTGCGATACTGCTCCACCACACAACCAAATGCATCCCGAAGGATATGAGTAAGTCTAATATACTAAATATGAATAATACATATAATAAATAGATCAACTACGTGTCCGTGTCAAGATATGATATGCACAAGTTCCCGTGTCAGAGTAAACCCTAAAAATCAACTCGTATCGTTAAATTGACGAGATACGTCCTACACGTACCTAATTATGGATATGACACTAGTCACAAACAAGCAATCATATATCATATTGATCTATTTGACCAATTAACAAATACCACACGTGCCAATCTCAAAATTTTCCCAAAATTGATACAAAAACATACATAACTTCCACCATAGGTCTCCTATGAACCTAAAACCAATTCTTATGGGTAGCCTATGCATGTGGGATAATTTCTCATGGTTAAATTTCAGATTTAGAGTCTACTAAGAGAGAAAAAACTAAAATGTACCTATTAAGAGATGGATTTCCAATAAAAATCCCCAAATATAGAAATGTGGCTCCTCCTTGTAGATCTTGGCATCCTCCTTGTTGATCCTTGCTTCCTTCTTGTAGATCCTTATTGTAGTAGCCTCAATTGAAGAATAAGTAAGGAATTTGTGAAGAAATTTGTCAGGGAATGGAAGAATTTGGAAAGAGAGAAAATATAGATCTAAAGGGAATAAAAATTATGAAGTGAATGATTTTCTCTCTCCTTCTTGCATGTGGCCGGCTATATACCCCTCTCTATGCTATGTAAAATGTTCAAAACACCCCTTGGGGCCTCTCATGAAGAAATTAATTAAGGAGGAAAGGTTCTAGTCTAATGGTTTCACTAATTAATTCATCCTCCTAACCATGGGCCTAATTATTGGGCTTAATCTAAACAAAAATAAAATATTGGGTTCATGCATCTAACTAAACTAGTTGGTCCACTACATAAGTCCAAAATAAATCTAACTCTAGCAATAAATAAATAATATAATAATTAATTAATACACATGCACAATATTTAAATACAATAAATTCTAAAAATAAAAATACCCGTGTCAATTATCAAACTACCCTTGATTGAAAATGTGAGGGTGACAGTTGTTCTCAGTTGCTAACATCAAACAGTCAATAACAAGAACAACAAAAACCTACTAATAACTGTAGCAACAATTATTACAACAACAAAAACTTCAACCTTGTTGTCAATAACTGCTATCCTCACAAACCACTGCCCCACAATAACTAACACTAGACCAACACATTCACACACACACACGATAATATATATATATATATATATATATATATATATATATATATATATATATATATATATATATATATATATATATATATATAATACTTATCTATGTGTATTAGATGATACATATGAACTAAGTGCATTAGATCAAATACTTGGTGCTCACTCATGTGATATTCTAAGATACACACTTAAACCTAGTGCCAAAATCCCCAATATCTAGTAACCACCTATTATACATATCAAATTCCTCCTAATACAACTAAAGTAATTTGTTACAATAAAAATTGAAGAGTAATAACACCATCATGTACAAAATTCCCAAAATGAACCCCCTCATCCTAGCGTATCATAAAATACCATGATACGTCATACTCGTGTCCAATTATGGACACGTATCTAATTTTATATCATCAATCTAAGTCTAAATAGATCTAATTGGTCTCATGGCACACACTTGATGTA
Organism: Iris macrosiphon; assembly: GCA_036927795.1. Lineage (NCBI taxonomy): Eukaryota > Viridiplantae > Streptophyta > Magnoliopsida > Asparagales > Iridaceae > Iris > Iris macrosiphon. The sequence goes on along the minus strand of JAYESA010000013.1, from coordinate 71,660,254 downwards.
TCAATCTCAAAATTTTCTCAAATTGGACACAAAAACCTATGTAGAAGCCATAATATAAGTCATATGAACCTAGTTCTTGTTCCTATGGATACCTCTAAGCCAAGAAAGGTTTTCTAATCATCAAATTCATGAATTAGAGTCTAATTATAGAGAGAATTCATAATTTATCAATTGGGAGATAGATTTCTAATGAATCACTCAAATGGACACGATTCAGACACAAGCTCCTTGATAATTTTTCCTTCTCCAAGTGCTCCTTGCAATCCAAGCTCCAATGCTTCTTAATTAATGAAAATGGAAGGGGATAAGAGTGAATTGAGTGCAATTGGTAGAGGGATGAAGTGAATTGGGGATGAATCAATTTGGGGATCTAAATAGAATAAATTATGGAGAGGAGAGGAGAGGAGAGAGAGAGAGAGAGAGAGAGAGAGAGAGAGAGAGAGAGAGAGACCCCTCTAATAGTGGCCGATCCTCTCTAGCCCCTCCTCCAAGCAATAAGAAATGTCCACTCTACCCCTACTAGCTAGTTATGACGATTAATTAGGGAGGACTATATTAGGAATCTTCTAATCTAATAAAAATTAATCTAATCTATTTAATTAACTAAAAAAATGAGTCTAATGGGCCTAACCCAATATTGAGCTCAAAGTGTCATGACAATCTAATTTGGTCAATTAATGATAATTCCAAATATTAGTGTCACGCCCCAGTCCCAAAATACGTAGGACTAGGATACGTAACGATGCCAGCCGCCCGTATATATGGTAACTCCAATATATGGAAACCATATATACGTGCGTACGCTGTATAATGAACAACAATTCACCAGTGGTATAATTAATCTCAAGTCACAGGGTAATATCTAAATCTCATTCACAGAAATCAAATATGAATAACCAATAATCATGTAACTAGATCTCAATACAGATATCTAAGAATGACAGTCAGATGGAATCAAATCTACTGCCGAAATAGAATATGAAAAGGAACCAGAATACACACCATAAAAGAACCACATCTGAACATCCCGAGGCTCGAAGAGAAGACCTCCTCGGAAAAATACGAAACCTGTCCGGATCAGTGCTCCTGCGAGTACTCAAGAACATACACACCTGGCAGGGAACCAGGTCCTCAGAGGGACATAGCAAGATACAGAAAAATGACATGCCATAATGTAAATACTGAATAAATAAAGGGTGTGCTAACCATCTAAGTGAATGCAATTTAAAGACCTTGTAGTACGCATGGGAATGTGTGGCTAGACATATGCTGACGTAATTCACCAATCGTCGGGACTGGCTAGTATATGTGTCATATGCCCCCGACTCAGGGAACTCTGCAATCGTCCATCTCCGAGGAGCATGGATCGAAGGATAAAAGACTCAAGGAGGGGGTGTCCCATACGCCTACTAGATGTCTTCCCCGCCCAATATAGATGTACAAGTCGTGAAAACGACGTGGACACCTCCTACTATGATGCAAGTCTCAATAAAATAAACAACTGAGCTAAATACCGCCACACGTGTTGCTCACACTGATGGCCAGTCGCGCATGAGGCACGCGTCCCTACATGTACTCACTCTGTGACGTGTAATGATACGTGTCAAGGCCTGAGAAGTTATATCAATAACTTCACAACTTTAGGTGGGTCTACTAGACACTAGGTCAGACACAAGTCCTAACGTCAACGCCATCGTTGACTGCACCCGAGTTTTCTCGGACGCGCACATTTATATAATATTAAATAAATAGACATGTAACTAACAATAACTGAATTTAAACAGTACAACAAGGCAAGGTATACTTGCCTGGCAGGAGAGCTGTAAATGTAATATCCAGATGTCAAATACCAAGTGTCAGAAACTATAGCCTCAGAAGGAAAGTCTCCGGATGCTGAAATAAACATCACTAATAGTCTCAGAAAATATCAAATAGCTAGAAACGCCTGTCCTTAAGTCCAATTTGGACACAGGGGCAAAAATGACAGTTTCCGGTCAAAGCGGGGTCCACATGTGGGCCCACTTTGCACCGAAAAATGTGTCGGGGTCAAAGGTCTCCAAATTCGCCAAACTTAGTGTCCACAAGTCCAGAACGTTGATACGAACCCAACGGAACTTCCAGAATTGGATTCCGGTGAGCCGATCACAAAATCGCCCGTTAAGTGGAGCCGATGGGGCCCACGATACGCGATTTTGTCAACGTTCTCAGAATCGAACCAAACTTGGCTCACAGGACCAGCGTATTGCTACGAGTCCGATGGCGCAAGTTTCGTCTCGATCCGACGTGTGTACACAAAGTTGCAGCGTGTTCCAGAACTGACGGATACGGGGCGGTGTCGGCGGATACGTGTTGATTCCGGTGTGCACGCACATCCAAATCAACTTCTCCGAATTCCTACACGTCCGTATCAACGTCGCGCACGTTTTGGTAAAGACCGCGTGCGACCAAGTCGTCCCGTTTGGCGGGGCGTACCCAGTTCCGGGGTGAATCGGGTCGTTATTTTTCCTGTTTTTGGATCGCGTGCCGCGATCGCCACAGGACGCGATGCTCCGAGCGGGTTGCACGGGCACCGAGGTGGTTACATAGTCTACATGACGCAACTGACGGAATCGAAAACTGAGCTACGAGGTGAGAGATAAATATACCTGAACAGGGCTCGAGAAACAGCATTTTCTCGTGTCCGTGCGTCACTTCGTGTCCGGTACTGTTGCTGTGTCCGTGTCCACCGTTGCTCGCCCTAGGGTTTCAGCTGTGGCGGACACGGCGGAGGCGGCCAGGGACCGTGGAGGTCAGGGGAAGTCGCTGCGGTTCTCCGGCGAGGTCGGCGGAGCTACGACTGACCGGTCGGGGAGTGGCGGGGAGGTGCTGTGGGAAGAGAGGAGTAGGTGGTGGAGCTTGGGCTGTGGCGTCGCCGCGGGGAGAGGTCGACGGCCGGAGAGAGGGGGTGGCAGCGGCCTGGGGAAGGTGGAGGAAGGAGGGGGAGAGAGGAAGCTGGTGGTGGAGGATGGTGGTGGCGGCTGAGAGAGGGGAGGAGGAGGAAGTCGTGAAGGAGAAGAGGAGGAGAGAGGAGGAACGGCCTGAGCGGGGGGGTCGGCTCCGCCGCGGGCGGGGCTCCGGCGGCCAGCGGCCGGCGGGGGGGGGGGGACGCGGCGGTCGGAGGGGAAAGGGGGCTCGGGTGACTGGGAAAGAGAAGAGGGGCGGAGGAGAGAGGCTAGCGGGGCGGAGCTCGCCGCGGGAAGGGAGCACCGGCGGGCGGAGGCGCGGGCGACTCCGGCGAGGGAGTCGCCGCCGGCGAGGGGGGGGGGGTCGGCTGTAGAGTTAGGGGATGGGTTTATTTATTTTTTTCTTTTTCTTTTTCTTTTCTTTTTCTTTTATAAAATTTTTTATTAATAAATAAATGAAAATATCTATAGATATTTGTAGGATATTTTAGGATATTTTTAGGATATTTTCCGGATATTTCCGGGATCTTTTCGGGTGGGTCCCGCATCCAAATGGACGGCGCAGGTTCACCGGCCAGTGAGGGGACTGACACTTCACACGAAATTTGCACGGAAGTCCCTGTAATTTCATAAATTGCATAATAGTCCTATTTTCGGGAATTTGCGCAATTTACGAAATTGTCTGGAAAACACCCGATTCCTGAAAATGCTAAAATTCACAGAATTGAAGGGAAAAGCTGTGTGAGGGTCCCGGGGGTATGGGGGTGAGTCTGGGCAGGGGTTGGACCTGGTTTCTGGGTGATACGGGTCATCGTATTTATTAATTAATAAATACTGCGCACGGTGTTCTCTAATTATTTAGAGGCAGTTAGGATCATAATTTTTCTACGGTGTCAATACACTAAATGTAGTATACTCAGTGTAGAAAATTAATGTATTTTTGTTTGGGCAAAACAGGTGCATGTTGGGCCTCAAATCTCTAGGGGTACAGAGGTGGGTAAAGAGCAGAAAATAAAATAGGAAATAAATACGGACTTTTGTAACGATAGTTGTGTGTCTCAAACGAGGCTCAAAAAGAAGCACCTGGGAGTTGCACAAAATTCAGGAAAATAGTCTGACATGTCTAGGACAGGTATGTGAACTTTGTTTGGGAATAACCGTCAGGTTAAAGCTCCAAATAATTCGGTGACGGACAGGTGCACAAGTCAACAGGGTATGTAAGCAAAATTAATTAAAATATTGCCATAAATCCTAAATTGTTAAAATAATCCTAGAAATACTGAAATCTGGTCGAGGGGGTTTACATTAGGCTGGCCCACTAACTAATAAATAAATAGCTAAAATAAAATAAATAATTATTCACTAAATATGAAATATGCTAAAAGACAAAAATATTCTTATCTATAAATGTGGTAGTGACAAACGTGTTGTGGATTCGACTTGACATTATTATGGGGGTGGGAGGGGATAACTGCTATCATAGGGGCTACTATTTATTTACTTTCCTCTAGATACCACTAGTGACGCGGTTAAGTGCTACGTGTGACGTGGATTTACTATTTGTTTGGAGAACGCCTGTGTAGAACGTTATCATCAAACTACATAGATTACTTGGTAGTGCCCTTATTGGTATTTACTGTTTATCATTTAGCATGTACATTATGTATCTTGCTACGTCCCCTTGAGGACTTGATTTTCTTCTAGGTTATTTGCTGAGCTGCTTTTATTGGATTGGTTTGGGACAAGTTCATCGAGTTTTAGGTATACTTAGATGTTACCTTCTTTACTGTTCCTATACAGTTTATTTATTGCTTTAGATAGTTCATAGTTAGTATTATGGATGTATCTAGATATTTTATATGTATTATTATTATGACATGGACAAATTATTCGGACTTAAGCTAGACTGGAGTCCGCTTGGTACATAGATGATTATTGCCACATGGCCTGGTCCCGTATATTTTGGGACTGGGGAGTGAAATAATTTTTGTGGTGGCCTATGCATGTCGCTCTTCACAAAGTATATGAAGTCGTGGTAGTTCCTAGGTTATTCGTACTACTATGAGCCTGAGATCAATTGAGAAAACATCTACAGCTAGAATTATAGGTTTCTCTAAGATCCTTCTATCATGATTGTCTTTGTGCTATTTTCTTTCTTATCACGATTGCATTCATGTTCCTCCCTTTCTGTGATTTGACTGAACCTTTCTTTATTGACTTTTTGATGATTGTTCTCATTTATTTTACTAAAGTTGTTAGAAAAATATCTCATAGATTTGGCCAAGGGCAGGTTCGAGAACCTATATTATTTGGCGAGACAGATATGCACTGCATCCAATCGTAAAATTATGAAATTAGGAGTTTTTGCAGACAAATGCGTGCTGGCGAGGCAGAACTTCAGGTAGCATGATCATGAAGGTATATGGTTAAAAAGTTTTACCTAGACTACATCATATGCATCTCGATTGGCTCTATATCATTCTTGAAATATTTTGACCTTATTCCTGTATTTGCTTGACCTTAACCTTGATTGATGTTGGTATGGTTTCTCATCCCAACCTTAGGACCTTGTCATATTTTTATTATCCATAACCGAATTAAAAAACCTCTTCAACCGATTCCTTAGTAAAGTCGGATAGGATGAATTTTGTGATTGTGATGCATGTATGAGTTAGAGGGTATGGTATATAGGAATATGCCTTTAAGTAAGTATTAGGTTAAGTAAGCCTTATTGCCATTAGTTGTCCTTAAGCTTATTAAAGATACTTATGAGTAGTTAGCCTCAAGAATTTTTGCATAATTAAATAGTTGACTTAGATAGCATTTGTGATAAAGAAGAAAAACCCTTAATTAAGAAAATATTTAAGGGCAGTATAAATTACGATAATAAATATAAAGGCAGTTATGCATAGCTAATAGTACTTCATAGAACAGAGGAATGAATTTAGAGACAAATATAAATTTTGAGGACTGAAGGCGAATGATCAATTTTGTGTTCGAGATTAAAACTAATAGGTTTTGGTTCGAAGGATTCATTGTAATATAGATTGGAAGACTACAAGAAGTTTTGAAGAAATAATAAATGAAAACATATGACCATGAGAAATATATATTTTAGGAATAAACTAATTTATTATTGGAATTGATTAGAAGCCAAGATAAATAAATTAATTGGTGAGACTTAAGGCACCATTCAATTATGCTAGGTTATACGATACAACATTATTGAGAATTAATGGTTAAGGAATATCTTGATGACAACACAAAGAGTTAATCGATTCTGGGAAAATTAGCATAATAATTGCTCGAAGGAAATAATTTGTGTAGTGATATAGGATGCGTGTTAAGAGTTAGAGGATCTAGTTGTTTATTGAAAAAAATTGCATACTGAAGGAAAAGAATTTTGGGAGGATGAGAAACACAGTTTAAGGCACCATGGATTAGAATGACAATATAGTGGTATTATATTAGGAAGCACTTGTGTGATGGATTTAAAACTTTGAGGATTGAAAACTCTTATAGTAATTAGAGTATGAACCCCCTACCTTATATGTTCTCATAGATTCAACCATCTAAGGTAATACTTTAGAGTAAATATATTAAAATGAGGTATTGGTAAATAAACCAAAGGAAAGCCTAAGTGAATTGATAAGTAACTAGCACTATTGCTGGTATGGTGGTGATGTTTTGGTTAGTCAGTAGTATAGTTTCTTTTAGAGGTTATATGGATTAAACAATATATATTTCTTAAAGTTTATGCGGCGTAGGTTTCTAGGTTAGTTATGATTGGATGATTTGACACGTCCAGTCTCAAAATACATAGGACCAGAGTATGTGGCAATGACCAGCTATGTATCAAGTGGACTCCAGCCCAACTTGAATACGTATACGTTGTCTAGAGGCAAGTCTAATTATAACTAGAGAGTCCAAATATATCACAATCCACAAAATATAATCTTTGCAGGAACCAATTGTATTAATGTTGATTAGACAATAATACATCCCCGCCACATGAATACAAATACCAAGATAGACAATATGTAATAAAGTTGGCTAGACCTTAATACAACTGTCTGAACAAGCTTATGATAAGAATAAAGCTTAGAAAACTAGGCTACACATCAGAAGATGTCATCATAGAATATAGAAGACGAAAGAATGATAAAAGTACAACTATCGATACCTGAATCCAGGAGATGCAATCATCAACCATCCATCTACGCTACAAAGCGAGCTCAACAATAACCTAGGAAGATCACCAAGTCCTCATAGTGATGTAATAAGATACATAATATACATGCCAAGTATCTCAAAATATAGCAGATAAATAGACAAGTGATAAAATATGAAATATAGACTAAGGCATAACCAATACGGCAGTCATACAAAAATAAGAAAAACTAACTATACATGCACTATATATACAATGGGATACAAATATTGAAGCTCGTAAATAAACCATGGCTAAGAAAACTCACCCGACCTTAGAGGCTACAAGGTGATCAAATAACCCGACCTTAGATGCCACATGGTCACAAGTAGCAAAAATAGAGGAAGAAACAATCCATGTATTGACAATCGTTCTCATGCTTCTAAAACTAACATAGGTACAATCAATCCATCACTATCAAAATCAAGTCCGTAATTTATGACAAGTTTGCGTACAATCGAGTAATAATAATATTTATAAAAATAAGTTTGAAGACTAACATTATGTGATTATAATAAAAAAAATCATATAAATAAGCAAAATAGATTTGAGTTTGCTATATGAAATTGAAAAACTTGGCAAGGTATACTTGCCTATGTGATTGTCCCAAATCCACACTGAGCTTATGGTATACAAGTCATGAGGTCCAAGCTTTAAATGATCCAAAGAGTATGCAATTATTTAATACAGGTAGGACTATTTAATTTTAAGTTAAGAAAGATTATCTAGATAAACATTTAGGTTTAACTACCTATCTACCAAAATAGAACTTCAGTTTTGTGATTAATTCAGTTATAGTATAATTAAGTATAACCTCATGATTAAGTTTATTATTTAATAATTCTCTAAGGCTTAATCTATAATTTATTAATTCATTGGGGGTATGGGTGAATATATAGTTACCTATTTGAATTATCAGGCCTTGCTCATGTCCTTTTCTTCCTCGTTGAGTGTTTTATAGTGCTCAACTATGAGAAGATTGACCCGTGCATGGGAACTCGGCACGAGAAGGCTTGGGCAATGATGACGATAGAAATCGAGGATGAGGTGCTATCCGAGTATGTCGGAGCAAACGAGCATGGGTGCTCGACTCACAATGAGAACACCTGAGCGTTAATGAAGACGTTGGCTTGGATGTTGACAAGGTGGAACACTCGGGTTGGAGTGACTAAGTTATCGACCGGGTCAGGGACCTAGGTTCCACAGAGAGAATAATAGTTATAAAAAGGGTTTTTTTCCTTTTGGCCTGGGGTTCGTATATATATACTAGTAAATGAACGTGCGTTGAACGTAAATAATTTTTTTCTGATATTATTATAAAATAGGTTAAATATTTAAATATATTTGATTTAAAATTATATATATATATATATATATATATATATATATATATATATATATATATATATATATATATACACACACACACATACACACACACACACAAACATGATTTGTTATAGATTTGATTATATTTTAATTATAATTTGTTATGGATATATTTCAACTATTTATAAAAAGTTTTCAAATGACTACACGTCTAAGTCGTACATCTAAGATGTATCGGGATATGCGAGAGAGTGTGTGGCCCATGCAGGTCATCGAGGTCGCAATTAGTGCGATTCGTAGTGGTGCTCTTATTTGAGTGCTATTACGAGCCTGTTTTAGGATATAGGATATAGGCTGAGAATACTCAATCACAACTAGGAAAAACTCTATTGATTAATTTTTAACTGTTCTACCTTGATATTGATATTTGCTCTTTAACTATCCTTTTTTGAATGCATTACATTATGTGCCATTTTGATTCTTTCCTTTCGCTTTGCCTCAGGATGCCGCCTAAGACTAGATCACAACAAAGAGGAGCAATTTTTGAGAGATCTGCGGCTTCCCGAGGGCCTATACTAGTCACTTCTCCTATGATTGGCGTATCAAATGCGTTCGGGGGTCCACCTCCAACTCAGAGGACTGTTCCAGCTATGTTTAAGGGACTTCCACCTCCATATTCGGTGCCGACAGATGCGACTCAGGTGTTCGTATTATTTCGTAAGATGTTAGAGGCTCGGAGGTCCCAGTCAGAGGCTCACCAGAGGCAGACCAACGTGTTACGGTAGGGTATTGAGAGTTCTCATCATCTTGCCCTTGCCGTAGTAGAGAGAGGATCTCCGGTCCAGCAGCAGGTTGCTCCGCAGGTTTCCCAGCTTCGGCCGGGTAATATTCAGAACTTCAAGAAGCTAGAACTACGAATCTTCAAGGGAACTGAGTGCATCGTCTCCGCTGATGATTGGCTCACAGATATTGAGCATCTCATGAGGGTGTCTCATCTTGCTAAGGGTCTGAAGGTTGAGGTAGTAGGACTTCAGTTGTTCGACATCGCCCGCCCTTAGTTCAGGAATGAGCCACTTCTTGCTGATGTGGGGCAGTCTTGAGAGGTGTTCAAGGGCCTCTTCAAGAGGAAGTTCTTTGCTCGGGCGAACATATTAAACTTGGGAAGGCAGTTTGAGGGCCTTACTCAGGGGAGCATGTCCGTTCTCATGACCCGCACCCATAATTTGGGCATGAGTTGTGGGTACGTCCAGCCTACACCGCAGCATTGGCGGTAGAACACTGTGTAGGTCTCAATACTACTAATCATAACCCATAAAATAACCTATCAATGATCTCACTCCATAAGGAGGACAATGAATATGCATTTGATCATCAAAACATAAGATACTCAATCACAATAACTATAGGAAAGTAAATGGCACGATAAGATAAAAAAATAACAATGGAGTCTTGACATAAGTCTAGAACATAACTCAAATAACAATAACAAGTCTAGAGTCTAACTGACTTATCATAAATAAGTAATACACCCAAGTCTCACAGTTTAGAACAATCCAAAATATAGTTAAACTAGGCTAAATAGTGTCTAAATGACTGCAGGGGGTGTCTCCTCTAAGGAGAGTGGCTCCTCTGGAATCTCCGGGATGAAATCTCCATCTACTCTTAGGCTATAGTGCGTAGGGCAAAAATATTTGAGATCTTCTAAAAATATTATCCAATCGGGATTGGAGCAAAGCATAAACACTAACATTAATTTTGATTATATTGACAAAAACTATAAGACAGTGTAAGGAAATACATGATAAAAGAAATACTAAAAAATAAGGAATACTAGAGAGACATGTAATCAGCATATAGAACTAACTAGCAATGAACAGATATATGGGAATGCTAGAAATGAATATACTGAAATAAAGAATATGAATTCTAGCTAAGCGTTGTGAAATATCAGTTTGCTATGTGATCGGCTTGGGACTATATCAGGCTTGTTATATAAAATTGGTTATGATATATGTGAGGTCAGGTAAACCATCCGGTTGTCTATGATGCGAGCAATAGTCAGGCTAATCATATATAACAGGCTTTGAGGCATGTAAATGGTCAGGCTATACCCTACGTGGTATATGGAGTGAGCTATAATGCATGTAAAGTGGGGTATGATCACATAATCTTGCTAATATTTTACTGTCCCCAGCTAGTATAATGGATTCCAATCATGACTCCTCATGACAGGTATCAATGACTAGCCTGTGTATCCACTGTGTCAGAATCAAGTATACACTACACTAGAATTATAGTGATAATCAAAATAATAAAAACTGTCAGAGAATGTACTCACCTGTGGTGCTGAGCAAGGAATGAGGATCGATGTCAACGATGGAATCAGAAAGACCTAAATATGAAATATAAGTATTAATTTGTGTTTGAAATGATTAAAGTGGTTAACTAGTTTGAATGAGGTTTTTAGGTTATTTTTAAGTCTATATAAGGGCATACTAGTCATTACTAGGCTAATTTAGTTGTACTAGTAGCTAAGATATACTAAACACCATACTAGAGATATTTATAATTATCTAAATTATATAGAATAGTATTACATATAATATCTTAACTATATACTTAGTATCAAGCTAAAATATCTTATACTAGCTCTATACCTTAACACTTGACCCATGATACCCATTCCAATATACTCAACCTAGATGATTGATACTAATCCCATACCTTGGCATTTGACATCTAAATACCAAGGAATCAATATATATTAGTATCACACGATTCACTTGATAATATCATATACTTCTCACTAACTACTTCCACCCATAGCCAAATTCTATACCCTATGCTTTAGTTGGCATCTGCACCCTTCCTATCTATAGTTTATTTGCTGTTACTCTATACTAGTGGTTTCATGTACACTGGGTAATTATCCAGGCCTACCTGAGCTATTGTCCAAGCACAACAGTGCTCAGGTCCTCCCCTTGTTTTTTTCCTTGCTGCTACTCCTTAGCAGTTTACTACTACTAGTGTGTCACTCAAGCTCTGCTTACCTGATGCTAAAACTCGACCCCCATCAACCCTATATGTTATACACACTCAAAGTCATAGTCATTGATACAAATACTATACTAACCAACTCTCAATACTCGCTAGAAACATATCTAATTATATACTAGCTCTATAATAACTCATTTTGATGTGCATGTAACTCCTACAATCCAACTTCAAATTTTGATGCTAAACTTCCACCTGGATACATTGCCAAGTACACTTCTATGAACCCAAAGCCATGTACTGGATACCCTCACTTGGCATCTGGATACTCTACCTACACCAACACCTACATTAATAACTAACACCAATGCCAATAATCCAATTCACTACTGCAGGTGAAACTGCATACCTCTCACCAGTTTCACTGATACATTACTCTACTAATACCCTAAACTGATACCTCAATGTCCCATACTATCATTAACATCGACTGAGAACTATCTCTAACTACGTGGTCCTCCACTTACACATGTGCAACTGATACTCCACGTATCAGTATCTAAACCAGACCACAGTACATGATACCGCACCCATGAACCTGTAAACTGTATCCCCAAGCCCAACACTCATGCATAACTGAACCTAAAGAACACATTAGCAATACCATGCCTTTCCACCAAGTATCGGTTGATATATTGCATCACACTATAACTAAAAACTATATTACCACTTATTGTTCTACTGCCACTAGCAGTCCCCCAGCTGATACACTGATACTGCCTTGCTTGCACCTTATCTGAGCCTCCCCTCATTACATTCTTACCAAAATTGCTACTACGGTGTCCAAGACCTGTTGTTATGCAGCAAAGCCCCAAGTACCTTCTCTCTTCTGGCCAGCAAGCCAGTGCACATAAGTGCCCGAGTACACAATCGTGCAGCACTAGAAATTGGTTTTCCCCTTATCAACTGGACATAAGCTGAGACTAACGTGTATATCACCAATACTCTACTCCAACACAAACAGACTTGCACCCGACCTTAGCTCCAATCTGTACCAATGTGTAGATTTACTTTGCAGCATGTTGCTACACAGCAACAGAGAAGTTGCCCTCTTCCCCGAGACCTCCCTCTTATACTAAATACCAACTAATACTGCACACAGAGTGCAATAGCGACTGATACACTAAGTATGCACACTGCACACATGTGCAATGCTCGAGTTTCCTCAGCTGATACCTCGATCCCTAGTTGCAGCTACACCACTACTCAAACTCGAGCCCTAAACACTCACATAAACCAAAACACCCACATTATACATAGACACATACACACTTATACATTTTAACCAATACCTAGTGAGCACTAATCTAGGATACTCATGATACTCAACAAATCTTCATTGTAAAAACTCCCAATATACAACTAATAACACATCTACATATTATATATATATATATATATATATATATATATATATATATATATATATATATATATATATATAGTATTATTAGTTGGTATAAAAAATGGAAGAAAATATACCCTTAAAACACAAAACCCCAAATTTACATGCAATACCATAAAAAAATATCATAGAAACCAATAGAGACTCATGCTCTTCCCTTATGGCTATTGCTAAACCATGGGTGGGCTCCTAATGGCCAACAAAACTATGAAAACAGAATTTGAAAGGAAGATTTTAGAATTTTACCTCTTGGGAGATGGATTCCCAATGCAACCCAAGGGTTCTCTAGCCAAGCCTCTTTCTCTCCAATGCTCCTTGTGACTTAAACTCCTAGGCTTCTTAGATGAGTGAAATAAGAGGGTATAGGGTTTTAATTTCTAAAATTTGGGTAGGAAAGAAAGGTTTTGTGGAAGATCTATTTCTAGGAGGTTTTGTGGAAGATCTATTTCTAGGGCTTCTTTATAAGCTATGATGAATTTGAGGGAGGCTCCCTCTCTCTATATAGGGCCGACCACACCTAGGGCTTAGGGTTTTAAATTAATAATGTCCTCAATGCCCCTATGGTTAGTCATGAAGAGTAATTTAATTAATGGGGGTCTTCATTCCCAATGAGGGGTCTAACTAGATTCAAATTTTAAAGAAGGATATGTATTATTCTAGTGGGTTCAAATGTCTAGTCTAATGTAAAGTTCATGGTCACATCAAGTCTAGTCCACTAACCCATATCATTATTAAATATAATATAATATAATATAATATAATATAATATAATATAATATAATATAATATAATATAATATAATATAATATAATATAATATAATATAATATAATATAACTGTAATACAATATATACATAAATATTACAAATGATATCAATGCCCCTACTCTAGAAATGTGGTAGTGACAAGTCTACCCTCCTAAAAAAATTTTATCCTCGAAATTTAACTAAACTAGTACAAGAATATAATTAGAAAACTATACCTCAAGGCTTGAAGAGATACGGGTATTGCTTGCGCATTTTGTCCTCTCTCTCCCAGGTTGACACACCTGGAGAGTGAAGTCTCCATGCAACATGAACCAAAGGAATAGTCTGGTTCCGTAATACCTTCTCCTTGCGATCCAAAATCTCTATGGACTGCTTAGGATAGCTGAGAGTCAGACCAACCTCGATCTCCGAGTGATCTAGTATGTGACTAGGATCTGCCATGTACTATCTCAGCTACGACATATGGAATACGTTATATACTCCCTCTAGTGCAGGTGACAAGTCTAGTCTGCAGGCCACTGTACCGATCCTCACAAAAATATCGAAAGGTCCTATGTACCATGGACTAAGCTTCCGGTCTCCACCAAAGTGAATCATGCCCCGTGTCAAAGAAATCTGTAAGAACACCAAATTGCCAACCTAGAATAAATACAGCTTTAACACGCAATCTAAACATAAAGCAAACACAAATAATTTTAACAAAACCTATACCACAAACTCCAAGGGTCTACGATAGCTGTCGGCCCAATACCGCTATCTGTCATGTGCCACTCGAAGTCTATCTCTGATGAGTTTTACCTTTTTTGCTACATCCACGACTATCTCTGATCCCAACAAGGCTCTCTCTCCGACATTATCCCAAGATAACAGTGTGCGACATCTCCGTCCATTTAGAGCCTTGAATGGTGACATCTCAATACTAGCCTGCTAGCTGTTATTGTAAGCAAACTCTACCAGATGTAGATGATCCTCCCAAGAAACTCTGAGATCCATAACACAAGTGGATAGCATATCCTCGAGAGTCTGAATTGTCCTTTATGACTGCCCGTCTGTTTGGGGGTGATATGCGGTACTGAACTTCAGCTGAGTGCCCAAGCTAGCCTACAAACTCCTCAAGAAGTAGAAAGTAAAATAACTATTTTGATCCGAGATAATGCTCATAGAAACCCCATATAATCTGATAATCTGTCGCACATACATCTCTGCTTGCTTCTTCATTGATGTGCCCACTTTAAATGGTAAGAAGTGGGGTAATTTGGTCAACCTGTCTATGATGACCCAAATTACGTCTTTTTCTCTTGGAGAATGCGAAAGCCCCAAAAAAAATCCATAGTCACATGCTTCCACATCCACTCTGGGATGGATAAAGGCTGAAGCAATCCATGTGGCCTCTGTCTATCCGCCTTTACCTGCTGGCACACTAAACACCGGGATACAAAGCATGCTACCTCGAGCTTTATACCATACCACCATACGTGCTCCATCAGATCTCGATACATCTTGTTGGATCTTGGATGCATCGAGTACTGAGAGCGATGTGCCTCCTGTAAAACCTTCTCGCGTAGCTCCTTGCTCAGCACATATATCTTAGTACCGTATCACAATGATCCATCATCAGCAATAGTGAAGTCCTCTGGTAATCTTGTCCGAACCCATGCCCTGATACTCCTCAGAGCCTCATCGTCATACTGCGTATCTCTGATTTTTTCTATTAGCTCGGACTGTATCTACAATTACCACATCTGAATCTTGATACCAGAAACTAACACCGTAATTCCCAAGCTCTCAAGATTGGCCAACAAGTGTCTGTCTTTCATCAAGTACATAGCCATCGGATACCAGCTTAAGGCATCGACGACTACGTTGGCCTTTCCTGGGTGGTACTACAATAAAATATTGAAGTCCTTCATCAACTCCAACCACCTCCTCTGCCTCATGTTCAGATCTTTCTGCGTAAAAATGCACTTTAAGCTTTTGTAGTCGATAAAAATCTCTACATGCTCTCCGTACAGATAGTATTTCCACAGCTTTAGAGCAAAGATGACTACTGCCACTCCAAATTATGGGTGGGGTAGTTCTTCTCATAAGGACATAATTTCTTGGAAGCATAGGCAATCACCTTCCAGTGCTGCTGAAGAACGTAACCCAAACCCTTTCCTGAAGCATCACTATAGATAGTGAATCCACCTATCCCCAATGGCAACGTCAAAACTGGAGCTGTCGTTAATCTTTTCTTCAGCTCATCAAATACGGTCTGACAATCCTCTGTCCAGACAAAATCTACATCCTTTCTGGTCAGCCTAGTCATCGGTTCTGCAATCCTGGAGAAGTCTTGTAGAAAAACTCATGTATAACCTGCTAGTCCAAGAAAACTCCTTATCTCAGCAACTAAACTAGGAGTAGCCCATGACTCCACTACCACAATCTTCTTCGAGTTAACTAAGATCCCGTCACCCGTTACAACATGCCCAAGGAATTCAACCTTGTCAAGGAAGAACTCGCACTTCGAAAGCTTCCCGCAAAGATCCCGTCACCCGTTACTCCTTATGCTCCTCTGGGGTCTTCGAATACACAAGATTGTCATTGATGAACACCACCACGAACTTGTCAAGGTACTAGTAGAATACTTTATTCATCAGGTTCATAAAAACTGTCGGTGCATTAGTCAACCCAAACGGCATCATCATAAACTCAAACTGGCCATATCGAGTCCGAAAAGCTGTCTTCAGAATGTCTTCTTTCTTCACTTTCACCTGGTAGTAGCCTGACCTTAAGTCTATCCTTGAGAATATATTCGCTCTATTCAACTAATCGAAGAGATCATCTATCCTCGGTAGCGAGTATTTATTCTTGATAGTAAGGTTGTTCAAAGCTTTGTGGTCGATACACATGTATACCGACCCATCCTTCTTTGGTACAATCAATACCGGAGCTTCCTACGGTGATAAACTGGATTTGATGAAGCCCTTGTCCTGTAACTCATCAACCTGCTTCTTCAACTCTTCCAATTCGCTATTGTTGACCCTATAGACGTGCTGTGATATTGGCTCTGTGCCTGACACCAAGTCTATAGAGAACTCGATATCTCTGTCTGAAAGCAAACTTGGCAACTCCTTTGGAAAGACGTCCAGGAACTTCGCTATCAAAGGATGTGGCAACTCCTCTTCCTCTATCCAAGCTCCATAAAAAGTGCCCCTGCTCTGCTCCGCTGCTCCTCTAGTGACCTCGAACTATGGCTCTCCTAGCGGTCGAAATATCACTCTACCTCTACGATAATATATAGCAGCATGGTGTTTACTCAACCAATCCATTTTGAGTATAATATCGTATCCCGGAAGTATCATTACGAGTAAGCACACACTTAATTCTCAGCCTCCCAATAAAACTCTCCGGTCCATGCAAAAATTATTGACTAGGATAATGCCTCCGCCAGTCATGATCTTGCAAGTCCTATCCAAGGGTTCCATCTCTAAACGATGCTTAAGAGCATAAGATACAGATACAAAACTATGGGAAGCGCCAGAATTGAATAATGCAAGAGAAGAACTGAACCTGATATCACGTCTTCTACTGGCTTGGCCTCCTGGATCGTCATGGTATATGCTCATCCCTGCAGTGCACCACTCTGCTGCTGTTGGTGTTGGGCAAACCTCTGTTGCTGTGCTGAAAGTGGTGGTCCCCTCTGCTGGCCTCTTGGTGCAGTAGGTGCTCTAACAGGTCCCCTCTAAGTGGCTGCTCCACTCTGACTTGGACGAGTCTAAATAAACGGACAGTCTCTCAACTGGTGTGCTGACGATCTAAAGGACAAATATGTACCCAGTCTCATCCTACAGATGTCTCTCGGGTATCCTGCCTTCCCGTAGTAGGCAGACTAGATAGCGGGCTGGGTATGCCTTTGTGGCTGTTACTGGATATATCCTCGAACGGGTGCCTGGTAGTGTTGGTGCTAATACGACCTCTATTGCTGCTTAAAGTGGAGAAGCTTGGCCGGTCCCTCGCTACCACTCGCCCCTCCAGAAATATTGTATCCTCGCTTGGGCCTGAGGACCAGATCATCCTCAGCAATCTGGGCATCCATCAGAATGCCCTTAAAGGTAGTAGTGCAACGTCCAGAAGTATGAGACTTGATCTCTCTCATTATCCATTTCCTGAACTTTTGGGCTCAGTCTCCTGGGTCCCAAATCATCAACGGTGCAAAATTACTCAAACGGAAAAACTCTACGGCGTACTCATCGACCTTCATGTTTCCTTAGACCAAGTCATGGAACTGACTCTCCAAGTCTCCCAATGCCATATCAGAAAAGAACTTCTCCTTGAAAAGTTCCTTAAAAATCTCCCAAGTAAGTCCTCTAGCAATAAGTCTCGGCTCCGTATGATACCAAGTTAATGCGATATCGAACATCTGGCTGTCGGCGGCCTCGATCTACAAACTCTCTGGAATATGAGCCAAGCACAAGTTCCTCTATATGTCCTCCAGCCAGTCATTGACGTAGAGTATCCCCTCAACACCCTTGAACTCCCGAGGCATCATCCTTTTGAAGTCTACTATAATGGCTGACCGCTGTTATTGCTACTAGTGGCCAGGATGCTGCTGTATGACTCTCTCTACTACCTGAAGAGCCTCCTAATAAGCTTTCTCTATGCTCTACCTTATCAGCTCAGTCTGTGCTTGATGCCCCTCTACCTTCACCCTGAACTCGCTGAGCCTCATCATGAACTCGCTGAGCCTCTGTCGATACCCTCTGAGCATCCACCATGCCCTGGATTAATGCGAACATCTGTGCTCCATCAACGGACACACCTCCTAGAAATAAAATCTGTGGTGGTAAAATATCCTCTATAACAGACGGGACAACCCTCTGGACAGGTGGGGGAGGAGGACCCCCAAAAGCTGAGGAAACTTCTACATGAACAGGAAAAGTAGGAGGAGCAGCTCCAGCTGTCTGGGTGGCAGGTCAAGAGGTGGCATACCTCTCGTAAGCTGCGGGTCCCAATCTTAGTGACCTAGTCTTCGGTGGTATCTTGAAGACATATCGAAAGATGAAATCAATTTCGGCAAAAGATACGATATCATCAAAGAAGGACAGTAGAATTAAAAAGAAACAATTATTCAGAATAACAAAAATAAAATTAGAAATTTTCTAGCTGTGATTGAGCATAATCTCATATATACCCTATCTCATGCTCGTAATAGTAGTATATGTCTGAGCACTACTACGATAAAGCACTAGTTGCGACCTATTCTTACTCTTCTAGAGTACGACTAGACTTAGACCTGTATGGGCTACCACTAAAATATATCACGACAAGCACCCAGAATTTGGACATGAGCCATAGGTACGTTCAACCTACGCCGCAACATCGACGGTAAAACGCTGTCTAGATCTCAATACTACTAATCATAACTCATAAAATAACTTGTCAATGATCTCACTCCATAAGGAGGATAATGAGTATCCATTTGATCATCAAAACATAAGGTACTCAATCACAATAACTATAGGAAAGTAAATAGCATGATAAGATAAAAAAGAAATAAGGGAGTCCTGACATAAGTCTACAACATAACTCAAATAACAATAACAAGTCTAGAGTCTAACTGACTCAACATAAATAAGTCTTAACATAATACACCCAAGTCTCACAGTTTAGAACAATCCAAAACATAGTTAAACTAGGCTAAATGCTGTCTCAACGACTGTGGGTGGTGTCTCCTCTAAGGAGAGTGGTTCCTCTGGAATCTCCGAGATAAAATCTCTATCTAATCTTGGGCCATAGTGAGTAGGGCAGAAATCCTCGATATCCTCTAAAAATGTTATCCAATCAGGGAAATACAAAATTAGAAAATAGACGATCTTCCATATCTTCAGGAAAGAGCAAGAATAAGTGCTGAAAGGAGTATCGAGGATGGCAAGGGCGACAACCCACTTGAGCAATTTTCCATTCACCTATTTATTCTGATGAAGATGGGCAACTCCTGATTATGAAGACCTGATCAGATTTGTCAAGAACGGGGAAGCGGCTTTATAATCAATTCTGACCACAAAACTGCCAATTGAGCCGAGCGACAGTGAGGCGACCATTAGGGATGTGGCAAATCAACCTTGGGCAATTCTCTTATTTTGCCTCTGTCTATTCTTCGAGCGAATCAGTTGTCTTGCTCTGGCAGCTCAACCTCATGCTCCTTTGCAACTTCCATGAGCTGGGACAAAGGGTCGCAATCCCGCGAGGGTGAGCTAACTCTAAAAACCCATCCTCAGTTCAGATTGCAGGCTATAACTCGTAGGACCTCGAGCCACCTACTCGGGTTGGATAGAAGCACAAACACTAACAATAATTTTAATTATATTGAAAAAACTATAAGACAGTATAAGGAAATACATGATAGAGGAAATACTGGAAAATAAGGAATACTGGAGAAACATGTAATTAGCATATATAACTAAATAGCAATAAACAGATATATGGGAATGCTAGAAATGAATATACCAAAATAAAGAATAGGAATTCTAGCTAAGTGTTATGAAATATCAGTTTACTATGTGATCGGCTTGGGACTAGATAAGGCTTGTTATATATGATTGGCTATGATACATGTGAGGTCGGACTAACCATCTTGTTAGCTATGATGCGATTAATAGTCAGGCTAATCATATATAACAGGTTATGAGGCATATAAATGGTCAGGCTATACCCTACGTGGTATGTGGGGTGAGCTATGATGCATGTAAAGTGGGATATGATCACATAATCTTGCTAATATTTTCCCATCCCCAGCTAGTATGATGGGTTCCAATCACGACTTCTCATGACAGGTATCTATGATACTAGTCCATGTATCTACTGTGTCAGAATCAAGTATGCACTATACTAGAATCATAGTGATAATCAAAATAATAAAAAATGTGAGAGAATGTACTCGCCTGTGGTCCTGAACAAGGAATAAGGATCGATGTCCACGATGGAATCACAAAGACCTAAATATGAAATATAAGTGTTAATTGGTGTTTGAAATGATAAAAGTGGTTAACTAGGTTGAATAATATTTTTAGGCCATTTCTAAGTCTATATAAGGGTATACTAGTAATTACTAGGCTAACTGGGTTGTACTAGTAGCTAAGATATACTAAACACCATACTAGAGATATTTATAATTATTTAAATTATATAGAATAGTATTACATATAGTATCTTAACCATATACTTAGTATCAAGCTAAAATATCTTATACTAGCTCTATACCTTAACACTTGACCTATGATACCCATTCCAAGATACTCAACCTAGATAATTGATACTAATCCCATACCTTGGCATTTGATATTTAAATACCAAGGAATCTATATATATTAGTATCACACCATTCACTTGATAATATCATATACTTCTCACTAACTACTTTCACCCATAGCCAAATTCTATACCCTATGCTCTAGTTGGCATCTGCACCCTTCCTATCTACAGTTTATTTGCTGTTACTCTATACTAGTGGTTTTATATACACTGGGTAATTACCCAGGCCTACCTGAGCTGTTGTCCAAGCACAACAGTGCTCAGGTCCTCCCCTTATTTTTTTTCCTTGCTGCTACTCCTTAGTAGTTTACTACTGCTAGTGTGTCACTCAAGCTCTGCTTAACTGATGCTAAAACTTGACCCTCATCAACCCTATATGTTATACACACTCAAAGTCATAGTCATTAATACAAATACTATACTAACAAACTCTTAATACTCGCTAGAAACATATCTAATTATACACTAGCTCTATAATAACTCATTTCGATGTGCAGGTAACTCCTACAACCCAACTTCAAATTTTGATGCTAAACTCCCACCTGGATACATTGCCAAGTACACTTCTATGAACCCAAAGCCATGCACTGGATACCCTCACTTGGCATCTAGATACATTTCCTACACCAACACCTACATTAATAACTGACACCAATGCCAACAATCTAATTCACTACTGCTGGTGAAACTGCACACCTCTCACCAGTTTTACTGATACAATACTCTACTAATACCCTAAACTAATACCTCAATGTCCCATAATATTATTAATATCGACGGAGAACTATCTCTAACTACAATAGTCCTCTACTTGCACATGTGCAACTGATACTCCATGTATCAGTATCCAAACTGGACCACAGTTCACGATACCACACCTCTGAACCTGTAAACTGTATCTCCAAGCCCAACACTCATGCACAACTGAACCTAAAAAACACATCAGCAATACCATGCCTTTCCACCAAGTATATGCTGATATATTGCATCACACTACAACTAAAAACTGTATTACCACTTGCTGTTCTGCTGCCACTAGCACTTCCCGATCTGATATACTGATACTGCCTTGCTTGGACCTTATCCGAGCCTCCCCTTATTACCTTATTACCAAAACTGTTACTACAGAGCCCAAGATCTGCTGTTACGCAGCAAAGCCCAAAGTCCTTTCTCTCTTCTGGCCAGCATACCAGTGCATATAAGTGCCCGAGTGCATAATCGTACAGTACTGCAAATCATTTTTCCCCTTATCAACTGGACATAAGCTGAGACTAACGTGCATATCACTAATACTCCACTCCAACACAAATAGACCTGCACCCAACCTTAGCTCTAATCTGCACCAACGTGCAGATTCCCTTTGCAGCAAGTTGTTACACAGCAATAAAGCAGTTTCTCTCTTCCCCGAGGCCTCCCTCTTATACTAAACACCAACTAACACTGCACACAGAGTGCAATAATGACTGATACACTATGCAAACTGCACACATAATCAATGTTCGAGTTTCCTCAGCTGATACCTAGGGCTATGATGAATTTAAGGGAGGCTCCCTCTCTCTGTATAGGGCCGGCCACACCTAGGGCTTAGGATTTTAAATGCATAAGATCCTCAATGCCCCTATGGTTAGTCATGAAGAGTCATTTAATTCATGGGGGTCTTCATTCCTAATAAGAGGTCTAACTAGATTCAAATTTTAAAGAAGGATTGGGATTATTCTAGTGGGTTCAAAGGTCTAGTCTAATATAGTCCATGGTCACATCAAGTCTAGTCCACTAACCTATATCATTATTAAATATAATATAATATATTATATTATATATATCATGTAACTATAACACAATATATTTATACATAAATATTGTAAATGACATAAATATTGTAGTGACATTCGTAGAGGAGTACATCGCAGAGTTTGGTAGGCTGAGTCGATTTGTGGAGTATTTGGTATGGGAGCCAGAGGTTCGAGTTATCCGCTTCCGTGAAGGTCTGAACTAGGAAGTGAAGATCCTCATTCCATCTTTCTATGAGACGTATTCAGAGATACTTAAGGAGCATGCAAGGTTGAACGAGAGTTGGGCTTAAAACCCAAGAGAGATCGCAATTTTTTCTGGGGCTAATAGTAATGTAGTAACTGGTAAGCATCCTCATTTTTAGTCCAGGCCTTTTCAGCTGGCGCAGCTGCACCAGACTCCAGCTAGGGCACCATTTTACCAAGCACCATAATAGAAGAGACAGTCACAGCAAGCTTTCTGCACTACAGCAAGAAGCCCGATCATATCTGGAAAGTTTGCAGGAAGAGGTTGAGAGTTTGTCTGTATTGTGGTGCCAAAGGGCATCAACTGAGGGATTGTCCTTCCAACCCTCATCGTACAGTTCAGGAAACAACTCCAGTTTCAGCTCCGAGGATACAGGCGGGGCCACTTGCAGTACAGCCAAGGGAACCGCTGCTTTCGACCCAGCATCAACGTTATGTCCAACACCAGCATCAGGGAAGTGTACGTCATTGACGAGCGTTTGCTATGACGGCCGAGGTGGCCGAGCCCACTAGAGATGTCATCGCAGGTTCTGTTCTTCTAGATTTCATTCCAGCTTTAGCTTTATTTGATATTGTTGCTTCCCATAGTTTTGTATCTGTTTCTTTTATTCTGAAGTTTCATTTGGTAGCTGAGTCTTTGCTTATGACATGCAAGATCATAACCGGGGGAGGCATTATCCTGGTTAGTAATATTTGCAAGGATCGAAGAGTTACTTTGGGAGGCTGAGAGCTGAGTGTGTGTCTACTTAAAATGCCACTTTTGAGCTACGATATTGTACTCGAGATGGATTGGTTGAGTAGGCACCATGCTAGTATAGATTACAGAGGAGGTAGAGTTTTGTTTAGCCTGCCAGGAGAGCCAGAGTTTAAGATTACTAGAGGAGCTGCAGAGCAGGGAGAAGGCATTATCTGTGGAGCTATGGTGAAAGATAAGGAGTTGCCACATCCTTTGACAGCAGATTTCTTGGATATTTTTCCTGAGGAATTACTAGGATTACCGTCAGATCGAGATATTGAATTCTCTATAGACTTGGTGCCAGGTGCAAAATCAATTTACAGCATGTCTATAGAGTGAACAACAATGAGCTGGTCGAGCTGAAGAAGCAAGTGGATGAATTAAAGGATAAGGAATTTATCATATCCAGTTCTTTACCGTGGGGAGCTCCGATATTGTTTGTTCCGGAGAAGGATGGATTGGTGCACATGTGCATCGATTATAGGGCATTGAATAATCTCACTATCAAGAATAAATATATGTTGCCACGGATTGATGACCTGTTCGATCAGTTAAGTGGCGCCAAGGTATTTTTCAAGATAGACTTGAGATCAGGCTACCACTAAGTGAAAGTGAAACCGGAGGACATTCCGAAGACGGCTTTTAGGACTCGGTATGGCCAGTATGAGTTCATGGTAATGCCGTTTGGGTTGACTAATGCCCCTGCAGTATTTATAAATTTGATGAATAAGGTATTCCACCAATACCTTGACAAGTTCATGGTGCTGCTCATCGATGATATACTCATATACTCGAAGACATCGGAGGAGCACGAGGAGCATTTGAAGATTGTGTTGGATGTGCTGGGGAAGAAGAAGTTGTATAGGACGCTGTCCAAGTATGAGTTCTTCCAGAATAATATGGAGTTCTTAGGACATGTTGTGACTGGTCAAGAAATTTTAGTGTATCCGAAGAAGATCACAGTAGTGGAGTCTTGGAATACCCCGAGTTCAGTGGCATAGATTAGAAGTTTCTTGGGTCTAGCAGATTACTACAATAAGTTTGGGCAAGATTTTTTAAGGATTGTCGAACCGATGACTAGACTCACCAGGAAGGATGCAGAGTTTATTTGGACAGAGGAGTGCCAGGTTGCTTTTGAGGATTTAAAGACGAGGTTGACGTTTGCCCCTATTTTGACGTTGCTATCAGGGTCTGGAGGTTTCTTTATTTATAGTGATGCATCAGGAAAAGGGATGGGTTGTGTTCTTCAGCAGAATGGAAAAGTGATTGCCTAGCATCTAGGAAATTGTATCCTCATAAGAAGAACTATACTACCCATAATTTGGAGTTGGCAGTAGTCATCTTTGCCTTGAAGTTATGGAAATACTATTTGTATGGAGAGCGTGTGGAGATCTTCACAGACCATAAGAGCTTGAAGTATGTTTTAACTCAGAAGGAGTTGAACATGAGGCAGCATCGGTGGCTGAAACTGATAAAGAATTTTGATATATCTTTGTAGTATCATCATGGAAAAGCCAATGTAGTTGTCGATGCCTTGAAAATATATCCGGTAGCTATGTTGTTGATGCAGGATCGGTAATTGTTGGAGGACTTAGAGAAATTGGACATTTAGGTGATAGTTCCTGGTTTTGCCATGCAGATGTGGGGGTTACAGATACACTCAGAGTTGAAGGACAGGATCAAGGCAGCCCAGTATGAGGACGTATCTTTGAGGAGCATCAGAGCTCAGGTGAGAGCATGATTGGAGGATGATTTCACCATTGCTGTAGATAGTTATTTGCGGCATGGTGTTAGATTATGTTCTCTTAGTGGGGAGCTGCGTGAGGAGGTATTGCAGGAAGCGTATCACTTTTAGTATTCTATGCATCCAGGTGGCAACATGATGTATTGGGATATGCGAGAGAGTGTGTAGTGGTATGGCATGAAGAGGGAAGTGGCACAGTTTGTATCCAGATGCTTAGTGTGCCAGCAGATGAAAGCCGAGAGACAGAGGCCAGGTGGATTACTTCTGCTATTACCCATTCCAGAGTGGAAGTTGGAGCACATTACTATGGATTTTGTGTTCGAACTTCCATGATCTCCAGGAGAAAAAGATACAATTTGGGTCATCATTGACAGGTTGACCAAGTTGGCCCACTTTTTGCCTTTCAAGGTGGGTTTGTTTATGGAGAAGTTGGCAGAGATGTATGTGAGGCAGATCATCAAGATACATGGGGTTCCCGTCAGCATAGTCTCGGATCGGGATAGTTATTTCACTTCTCATTTCTGGAGGAGTTTGCAGGTGAGTTTGGGCCCCCAACTCAAGTTCAGTACTACATATCATCCCCAAACAGATGGGCATTCAGAGAGGATCATTCAGACTCTCGAGGATATAATGCATACCTGTGTACTAGATTTTGGGGGATCTTAGGAAGACTATCTCTATTTGGTAGAGTTTGCTTACAACAACAGCTACCAGGCTAGTATAGAGATATCACCATTTAAGGTTCTGTACGGTCGGAGATATCATACTCCCTTGTCATGGGACGATATTGGAGAGAGAGTTTTGTTAGGGCCTAAGATGGTTGTGGATACAATGAAGAATATTAAGTTGATCAGAGACAGACTTCGAGTGGCGTAGGACAGACAGCGGCACTAGGACGATAGCCACCGAAGACCTTTTGAGTTTGAGGTATAGTTTTAGATTTTTGTTTTGTGCTTAATATGGTTATTTGTTATAGATTAAGTTCTTAATTTTGTGTTTTATTCTAGGTGGGTGGTTTGGTATTTTTGAGGATTTCTCCGACACGAGGCACGTTTCGTTTTGGTAGAGGAGAAAAGCTTAGTCCGCGATTCATCGGACCTTTCACTATTCTCGAGAGAGTCAGTGAAGTTGCTTACAGACTAGACTTGCCACCTGTATTAGAGGGAGTGCACAACGTGTTTCACGTGTCACAGTTGAGACGGTATATGGCTGATCCTAGTCGTATGTTGGATTACTCGGAGATAAAGATGGGCCCTACTCTTAGCTATCCAGAGCAACTAGTTAAGATTATGGATCAGAGAGAGAATGTGCTGAAGAACCAAACCATTTTCTTGGTACGCGTCGCATGGAGGCATCACACTCCGGGTGAGTCTACCTAGGAGAAAGAGGTAGAACCATATTTGTTTGTGCCTTGAGGTATGTTCTTTTCTACTTCTGTTCTGTTTTATTTTTTGGGGGTAGTTTTGTCTCTGAATTTCGAGTACGAAATTATTTTAAGAGGGGTAGACTTGTCACTACCACATTTTGTAGGAAAGTATATTTTGGCTATTTTTAATTAATTAAATATTATGGATATTGTATATTTATTTATTGTTAGATGTTACTATATTATTTTAGACTTGTGTTAGTGGACCTAACTAGTTTAGATTATATCCATGGACCAACATTTAATTCTAGTTAGAATTGAGCCCAATAATAAGCCTAATCATTAGGAGGATAATTAATTAGTGCAACCAATTAGACTAGAAACTTTCTTCCTTAATTATTTTCTTCAAATCAAGCCCCAAGGGGCATTATGGACAATTAATAGTAACTTGTTGGAGGGGGTAGTGGCCGGCCTAGTTAACGAGTGGAGTAAAATTCTCTCTATTCACTTTTTATTTTAAATCTAGATCTAGAATTTTTCTCTTCCAAATTTTTTCATTCCTACATCAAATTTTACCCAAATTTCTTTCTAATTCCATCCTTAATCATCATTGGTGGCTATTAGAACAAGGAAAAAGCAAGGATTTACAAGAAGGAGCAAGGATCTACAACTTAAAGGCTCTGGACACTCAATTTGGTAATTTTATTGAGAATCCATCTCCTAATAGATAAAGTTTAGTTTTCTCTCTAATTAGACTCTAAATCTATAATTTAATCATTAAAAATTCTCACATGTTCTAAGGCTACCCATAGGTATTGGAATTAGATTCATAGGAGGCATATGGAGAAAGTTATATGGTATTTTGTGTCAATTTAGGGAGAATTTCGAGATTGACAGATCTTGTGTTTGTTAAT